>JACMZG010001908.1:49077306-49200693 GCA_018340805.1 Microvelia longipes | reverse complement strand
TATACCTACACTATATATGAGTAAAAGAAAAAATTATTAACATATTTAATATTTGATATATTCATAACATAAGATTTAAAGAGCTCCAATGGTACTTAAAAAAATCTCAATTTGTTATCTAAATTTAAGATAACAAAATCCTCCATTTAAAGCCCCCTCCTTTATATTTGAGCCTTTAAAGGTCTTAATCGGAAGACTAGGGCCTCAAGGACCCCTTAGCATTCTTCATCAAGGCTCAAAAGGGTCTAATGATTAAACATAAAATAGTTTAGTTAAAAATGTTATTTAAATTAATTAAATTTAATTTTATTTAAGTTTATTTTATTCTTAATTTATTTTATTTACTTAAGTTTATTTTAATCATACCTATTTATTTTATTTACTTAAGTTTATTTTATTCTTACTGTCGCAGGCGTATATTATTATTTCTAATATAGTCAAGGCATTTGACTTGTTATTTTATGTCAGATTTGATTTTATTTGTCAGATTTTATTATTCGTTTATAAGACATCAAGATAACGAGTCAAATACCTTTTACGTCTATAAATTAGTTCATACACAAGTTCATTATTACGGTCATAGTTAAGTTCTGTTTTAATGTAATAAAATATATGATCAGTAAAGGGTTTAAATGTTAAAGTTTTATTAAAATATCCGCGTTGTCGTAAGGACAACGACAGTAAAAGGTATTCGAAGAATAAAGCTACAATGAGTCTCAGGAGTCAAAGGGATGGTCACCAATCTCAGGCTGATGGTAAGTCTGATGTTCGATCATTACGTAGTCTTAGTCAAAGAGTTTTGTCTGAAAAGGGATTCAACAACCTGTACGTTGATACAGAATCTTCGCTTCGTCTGCTCAAAGTAAGAATTAAGAAAGGGCTGACGAGCGTAGATAATCTTCTCAAGAATCAAGAAAATTCTTCAGAAAAGGTTCTAAGTTCTACCATCAGCAGCATCAAACTTAACATAATTCAGTTTAATAAGTATCTTACTAAGTTTCAGTCTGAATACTCAAAGCAAAAAGAAACATCTGACCACTTTAACGATCTAGTCTCTGTCAACAACCAGTTTTTATTTGACCATAAGATAATCATTGCTGAAAAAGAGTCTTTGGTTGAAGATTTCATTTTAAATAAACTAGATGAAGATCTAGTTCCCGCTCAAACCCTAGGTAATCAGGATGGTAAGGGCAATTCTAGCAAAGTGGGCAAGGATAGCACAAGCCAACCAGGTTTGTGTCAATTGATGATTCGGTAAGGTCCTTTCATGACAGTGCTAAAGCGATAACGAAAGTGTCAAATCTATAAAGTTTGACAATGTCAGTGAATTGTCAGTTAAAAAAAATAAAGGTAATATTGCGAAACCCCCTCTTAACTTAAATGAGGAAAAGTTTGGATCGATTATCGCAAGCTACTAAAAATAGCGCTGCGGCGGACCGGTGCTAAACTAACTCCAATAGAAAATGACTGATATATTAAATTTATGAATACCATGGCATATGACAGCGAATGTATTTTTCACAAAAACGGTTCGCCGTTGCATATTCTGTATTTCAATTCAGAAACTAAAAGTAAATAGAAACCTTCTTACTGATGGCAGATAAGTGTAAATTTCATTTAATTAATTTATTGATTTAGTCGATTTTATCAGGTGTGCATCTTGCAGATGTATTAAAATACAGGCTGCATTAAATGCCATAATCTATCTTCTAGCATGTGTAAACTTTAGCCACTATTTCATTATTACCTGATTGAATCAATTAAATTAATAAATTACTTGAATGAAAAACTTACAAGTAATCAGAAGTGTTCTGTGTAAGCTTAAAGACGGCTAGTTAGAAGTATGACTATACAAAGTATAAAAATTAAATTTAAACTGACTGTGGCTAAAACCGGCCACGCCCACTCATTGAAAGGTAGGTCCCCGCCGCGCTAGTGTCTCCAAGAGTCGACAGTCTTACTGTTTAAGTATCTATAGTCTCTGCCCTCTAGTAAATCCAATAGAACTGTAACAGTTAATAATTTCTCTACTACTTACAAATTCAACGGTGACAGCTATAAGTTTCCAATATTTAGAGAGGAAATTAAAATTCATTTAGAAGATGGGTTACTCCCAAATCCTATAAGAAAGTCTTTGTTGCTTAACTTTCTCGAAGGTGAGGCTAAGAAAGTAGCCAATTCAAACATGTCGCTTACATACGAGGGTCTATTGGAGTTGCTAGAGGAGCGTTTCGGAAGTGGGGTAGCTATTACGGAGTCTTGGGTGAATAAACTCACAGAAGGCCCTAATATTATGTGGAACGATGTATCGGCCCTAATAACGTTCGCTGATACTGTCAGAACAGCTTGTAAAGTCCTCGATAGACATTCGTTAAAAGAAATAAACACGAAAATATGTCTAAAGAAAATTTTAAGTCGCTTACCAGCCAAAGTTTTTGATAAATGGATTCAAGTTGTAGAATATAAGAACGGTAACGAAACTATTGAGGACTTATCAAGAGTTCTTGACTCGTATATAAGACGCATTAACCATCCAGTATATCATACGCCGTCAAAGGGTTATAAAAATTACAAAGACGCGGCCAAACCTAAACAAGTTAATAGTTATTTCTTAGATTCTAATACCCCAAGCACTAGTAGCAATAGTAAACCAACTAACGAAAACCCCAAAATTCGAGAAATAAAATGTTTTTTTGTAATAACGGTTCGCATGATTTTTATAAGTGTAAAGATTTCAATAAAATTAATTTGGACGATAGAATTAAGTTCGTACAAAACAAAAACCTGTGTTTTGGCTGTTTGAAACGGGGACACAGTAGCAAGGGTTGTATCAGACGACTCTCTTGCGAAAAGTGTCTAAAAAAACACCCGACTTGTTTACATCGAGATTGTGACGGAGAAATTTCAAAAATTGTAAATAAAAGTGACAGCAAAAATAAAAATAATATCGAAAATAAAGATGAAAGTTGCACTCAAAATTTAATAGCTGACGTGCACTCAAGCGATTCTCGAGAAATTAAAGTATGCTTATCTACAATGTCTCATATTGTACCTGTTGTAGTCATAGATAAAAATAACCCGTCAAACCAAGTTGTCACCTATGCGTTTTTAGATGACGGGAGTGATGCTTGCTTTCTCAAAGAAAGTATCAAAGAAAAGTTAGGGTTACCAGGCATTGCTACAAGTCTAGAACTACGTACCGTGTTGTCAAAGAGTCGAGTCAATTGCTTTAGATTGACTGACGTCATAATTAAGGGTCTACAAACTGAAGAAGTAGTTAAATTACCTTACAAATTTTATACACGGCCAGATATCCCGGGTTGTCATGACGACATTCCGAATCCAGACTTTATTAACAAGTTTGGTCATTTAAGTCGTTTAAAAGATAAAATTTTACCGGTTAATAAAAAATATGAAATCGGGTTGCTCATAGGAAACAACTGTCCGCAAGCTTTGTGCCCTTTAGAAGTCGTTAGAGGTGCTCCCTCTGAACCGTACGGGATTAAAACAACTCTAGGTTGGGGAGTGGTAGGTCCGAAGGGTCATGAGGATTATGAACTAAGCAATTCTAAAGTGTGCGCCCTTAGCAGCTACATGGAAAATAAAATTAAAGTTAAAGAACTAATAAACCCGTGGGTTTCATTAGATTTCCCGGAAGTAACTCAGGTGTCACAAGATTTTGCAATATCAATAGAAGATCAAAGATTTCTTAAAATATAAATGAAGGCCTTGTTCATAGATCTGATCAGCATTATGAATTGCCTCTTCCATTAAAATATGAAAATTGCACTTTACCTAACAATAGATATTTGGCGCTACTAAGATTAAATAGTTTAAAATTTCGATTTTTAAAAAATATAAATTATAGAAATGATTACGTAAAATTTATGAACAATATGTTTGAGAAAGGACACGCAGAAGCGGTGCCTAGTTCAGTACCTGAGGAAGGTCGGTGTTGGTATATACCTCACCACGGTGTTTACCATCCAAAGAAACCGGAAAAAATCCGGGTTGTATTCGACTGTTCAGCTAAGTACAAAGGACAATCACTAAATTCAAACTTACTATCAGGGCCAGATTTGACGGGCAGCTTATTAGGTGTTATAATGAGATTTAGAAGAGAATTAGTTGCGTTCACTGGAGATATCGAAGGCATGTTCCATCAAGTTTTCGTTAAAGAGGAACATAGAAATTTTCTTCGATTTCTTTGGTGGAAAGACGGAGATGTTAACTCAACCCCAGGAATACCGCATGACGGTTCATTTATTCGGAGCCACGTCATCTCCTGGGTGTAGTAATTTTGCGTTAAAACAAACGGCAAAAGATAACGTTCAAGAATTAGGATCTGAAGCTGCTGAGTTCGTTCTAGAAAACTATTATGTTGACGATGGATGCGCGTCAGTTAAGAGCGAAGAAGAAGCTATAGAATTAGTCGAAAACATAAGAGAAATGTGTGCTCGTGGAGGATTTAGATTTCACAAAATAATTTCAAACAATTCTAAATTATTAGAAAGCATTCCCGAATCTGAAAGAGCAATAAATAACGCTACACTAAAAGATCTATCTATAAAAAACGAATTTTCTATGGAGCGAGTTTTAGGTTTAGCGTGGGACACAAATAGCGATCAGTTTAGACTCAAAATAATGATGTCTGATAATAGAGCTACAAGAAGAGGAATACTCAGCTCAGTCAGTTCAATATATGATCCTCTAGGTTTCGTTGCTCCTTACATAATGAAAGGGAAGTGTATTCTTCAAGATCTTTGTAGAGAATCAAATTTAAAAAATCAAGACAACTGGGATATTGAAGTTAGCGATGACTTTAAAAAAAGATGGTTGCATTGGTTAAACGGACTTAATGATATAAGTGAGATATCGGTCAACCGTTGCTTTAAACCAGTAGGTTTCGGTTCTGTTTCGAAGGCGGAAGTGCATCACTTTAGTGACGCATCATTTTTAGGTTACGGTCAAGTATCGTATTTAAGATTAGTTAATAGTCAAGATCAAGTTCACTGCTCATTTATCATTGGCAAGGCGCGAGTTAAGCCTCTCAAAGAAATTACTATACCTAGGTTAGAGCTTACTGCTGCATTACTTGCTGCACGAATGAGTAAATTTATCGAAAAGGAATTAAAATTACCTGATATAAATAATGTATTTTGGACTGACAGTAAAGCTGTCTTAGGCTATATAAACAACGAATCGCGTAGATTTCATATATTTGTAGCAAATCGAGTTCAAGATAAGAGAACTTACAAATATTAAGGACTGGCATTATGTGCCCTCCAAAGACAATCCTGCTGACATCGCTTCGCGAGGAGCTGACGCAGGGCAGATCATAAGTAGTATATGGCTAACGGGTCCTAAATTCATTTGGGAAAATTCTGAATCTTGGGGAGAAACAGAAGTCCCTTCTCTAGTCCCAGATGACCCGGAAGTCAAACCAGTTAAAATATTAGCGAGTTCGGCTGATCCCGTCCCAGATTTGCTAAGTCGTTTAAACAGGTTTCCGACTTGGGAAAAAGCTAAAATGTCCGTAGCATTAGTTTTACGGTATATAAATCAATTAAGGGCTAAAAATTGTAGGAAAAATATTTTTGAACACCCTATCGCTGCTAGGGATTTAGAATATTCAGAAATTCTTATTTTTAAGCACGTTCAATCGCTTTATTTCAAAGAAACAATTGATTGTTTAAAAAATAATATTAATCTGTCAAGGAAAGATCATTTGCGATCTCTAAATCCGTTTATTGATCATTTAGGTTTATTAAGAGTTGGAGGTCGTCTCGGGTATTCCGGTTTAGAGAATAGGCACCCTATAATATTACCTAAAAAAACTCATACATCTGAATTAATTGTAAGATACTGTCATGAAAGAATCTTTCATCAGGGTCGAAGTATGACACAGAATGAAATACGCTCACGTGGGTTCTGGGTTATTGGCGCTTCATATCATGTAAGAAAACTCATATCTCAGTGCATGATATGCAAGAGAGTTCGAGGAAGATATGAAACTCCAATAATGTCGAACCTACCTGAGAGTAGGGTGGTAGAAAGTTATCCCTTTGCCTACAGCGCTGTGGATTGCTTCGGACCATTTTATGTGCGTCTAGGGCGAAGACAAGAGAAACGTTACGGTGTAATTTTCACCTGTCTTGCATCAAGAGCCATAACATTGGACGTCCTCGACTCTATGAGCACGGATTCGTTTATTAATGGATTAAGACGATTTTTATCACGAAGAGGTGAGATCCGGGAGTTGAGATCTGATCTGGGAACCAACTTTGTTGGGGCCAAAGAAGAGTTACGAAAATCGTTAAAAGAACTACAACTTCAAGACATTTCTAAATATTTATCGCTCCGTTCATGTAATTTTATCTGGAAATTTAACTGCCCCAAAGCTAGTCATATGAACGGTGTTGTAGAGCGATTAATAGGTTCTGTGAGGAAAATTCTCGAAGTTATGCTAATCAATCAACAAGGGTTGCTTACAGACGATAGTTTGCGCACATTTTTTTGTGAATGTGAGAACATAGTCAACGGGAGGCCCCTTACAATTACAAACATACAGGACCCTAGCTCACTTGAGCCACTAACACCTAACCACGCCATCTTACTTCAACCAAGACCTATATTGCCTCCTCCAGGAATATTTTCCGATAATTATGTTAAGAAAAGGTGGAGACACGTTCAACATTTAGCAGAAGAGTTTTGGAGGAGATGGAGGAAAGAATACTTAACTAATTTACAAAAAAGAGAAAAGTGGCAAGATAAAAAAAGAAATATAGCCGTAGGCGATGTGGTAATTTGTGAGGACGACCAAATACCAAGAAACCAATGGCCACTTGCTATAGTTGAAGAAGTTAAGGAGAGCTCAGATGGAACTGTGCGCAGAGTGACTATTCGTTACGGAAACGACAAGACACTTGAAAGACCAGTTTCAAAGCTTATCCTTCTATTACCTGCAAGTTAAGGTTCGATTCCCGTCGAGGAGCCATAGCTTGAAAGTTCAAAGAAGAACTTTGGGGAGCCATGTCGCAGGCGTATATTATTATTTCTAATATAGTCAAGGCATTTGACTTGTTATTTTATGTCAGATTTGATTTTATTTGTCAGATTTTATTATTCGTTTATAAGACATCAAGATAACGAGTCAAATACCTTTTACGTATAGTTCATACACACAAGTTCATTATTACGGTCATAGTTAAGTTCTGTTTTAATGTAATAAAATATATGATCAGTAAAGGGTTTAAATGTTAAAGTTTTATTAAAATATCCGCGTTGTCGTAAGGACAACGACACTTACCTATTTATTTTATTACTATTTAAGTTTTTTTAAGTTATTTAAATAAAATAATATTGGATTTAATTTTATTAAATATTAAATTTAAATCAAATAAATTAAATTAAGCTTAATCGTCAATACTACTCTACTTTGGTTAAAAGTAGACCCCTTTGAGAAGCACTATAAGACTCCCCCCTATGTCATTTAACAAAAAAGATTCCTCTCTCTTTCCTTTTACATGAAGACCACCGCACAAAAAAATTAAGTAGTTATAAACTTATATTGTATATAATATAATGTAAATATTTTTTTTTTAACATATTTTATTGATTAATACAACAACAATTATGATTGTTACAAGTTACAAGTATTAGAGTTAAATGGTTTTAGTGGCTTGAGAGACTTGGTAGAGAAACAATCCAGTGATTGCACTCATGCGGGAGTAATTAAGCTAGTAAGAATATAGTGGTAAATAAATAAATAATAATAATAATAATAAAAATAAATAAAAAAAAAAAAAAAATAATTAAATAAAAAAAAATAAATAAATAAATAAGATGGATAAATAATAGTAAAAATAGATAAGAAATAGTTAAGTAAAATAATTATATTACTAAAATATGAATGAAAGATAAGATAGGGAGCATATAACCTAAAGAGCCTGCAGCCTCTGACAGCTAAGGTCTTCAGAAGAGGCTATTTATAGCCATAGATTTTTAGCTGGGGGAGGCTGCAGTACCCTTAGGGGGAGGCGGTATTATAGCGGGTTTAATTGATCTCTGGGCCACTGCCGTCTCAGACGTCTGACAGGATTGTCCGGAAGGGTTTCAGAGGAAAGAAGTTGTACAAGAGGATTGGGATGATCGATAAGGGATTCATGGAATTTTTGATAACGGGATTTGGAGAGGTCTCTGACAAATGGGACATTGAGGTCATTATGGATGGTAAGGTTTGAAACATAGAATGGAGCATTGGTGATTTTCCTTAGGATTTTTGACTGGAGGGTTTGGAGGCGTTGAGAGTTGGAAGGCTTGGTGCTACCCCACACTTCTAGACCATTGGCCCACGCAGGTTTTAGGACTACATTATAAATTCAAAGCTTGTTGCTCAGTGATAATTTTGACCTATGGTCTAAAAGACGCAGCAAGAACTTGTATCGTCTTGTAACGTCAGTACGTTTAATTTTAGTGTGTAGCTGCCAGTTCAATCGTCTGTCAAGGTTTAGGCCAAGATATCGGACGGAGGATGATTGAGGAATTAGAACTTGATTGAGGGTGACTGGAGGACAAGTATCAATACGAAGGGCGAAAGTGACGTGAACACTTTTTTGTTCGTTGATTTTAATCCTCCATTTCCTCAATCAAGGCTCTAAAAGGAGGAGCAATAATGTAAATAAAACTATAAAAATTATAATATTATTAGTATTCCTCACCATTGTATATAATTATAATGGTGACGATTATAGGTATAAATAAATAAAATCAATAGGTAAGAATAAAATAAACTTAAGTAAAATTTAATTTAATTCATTTAAATAAAATTTTTAACTAAACTATTTTATGTTTAATTATTAGACCCTTTTGTACTGCTCTAGAGCCTTGATCAAGTATGTTTAGGGCCACTTAATATAAATATATTAAAACATATACAAATTATCGTTTTTACCAGGATTCGAACCCAGGTACCCTGGTTCAGAGTACTTTAAGTGCTCGATCCGACTCCTGTTTTAGGTGATTTACCATTGTTTTTCCGACTTATTGATCTCTTAGGGTGGACGTATCGACTTCGGACTTGTTTCATTCGATTCGGCGCAACCTAGAACATACAAAGGGCCTATTTCGCAGCAAAAAATTATAAATTTGAATTTTACCGAATTTTTGAAAATTTGCTGACTCAGACAACTGGGGTAATGATGTCACAACAACCTGGTTTTCAAAAGGATTCGTGTTTAATTAAAAAATGAAAGTAAGATAGTAATTAAAAAATATTTTTTTCATAATTATTTTTTTATAATATTATTTTTTAATAATTATTAGTTAAATAAAAAATAACGTAAGATAGGAATGGATGAGTTTATTAAAAAATTTCATCCATTCAAAAGAAAGCTTGTTTACCAGAAATAGGCTAGAAATACATACTTAAATATAAATATATATGTTATATATATATATATATATATATATATATATATATATATATATATATATTATATATATATATATATATACGTGTATGTGTGTGTAAAACGGATTTTGTCCATGGTCCAAAATTCGACTCCCGTCTGACACATATCCTATTAGCGATTTTTTTCCTAAGGAAATACACTAAAACAAAACTTCTCTGTAATTATTAATGATCCCCAAATTTTTAAATTTCATCTTATACGGTTTAAAAGTTAAGAATGGGGGAGACTTTTGGGTATAATATAGTTTTCATTTTTTAAATAAATTCTCAGCAACTTCCGTATTACAAGTTTAAAGGATTGTGCAATAACGTCAGCTGTTTAAAAACAAATCCCGTCTGTTAAAATCCTCAACAATATAAACAGATAAATAATACAGATGTTTAAATGGTTGTAATAATTTTCAAATCAAACCACCGCTTTTCTTTATATCTTCTAAGAATTGAAATTTATTGTATGGAAACATTAAAAAAAAACTGCTTTCGTCTCGAGTAATAAACAATAAAAGAAGAAGATGAACAAAAAAAACTTCAATAAAACCCAGAAATTGGGTACGAGGACCTCGGTACAAAAAAAATCGGATTGATGAGCAAGAAAGAGCGCATATTGAATCAAATTTGTCTTTATCAATAGTGTTTTATATAATCGCAGTGCGGATTAAGTTTTCTTATGTATTATGCAAGGATGTTGAATAAAGGGGATAACGCACTAAGTCGAATTGCAATTCAACAAAGTGACCCCATCGAAAATCAAAACATAGAGAAGAATTTAACACGAAACACACGTCAAAAACCAACTGCATATGCTTGGTACTACTGCGCATGCTTATAATCCTTATTAGCGCAGGTCTTAAAATTTAGAGGCAAACTTAACTCTTAATGGGTTTTCCATTGTTTTGCTTGCGAAGGTTATAAACAAATTGAAAAAAGTTCATACTTTTTAACTGTTTTTAAAACAGTTAATATTTGCTAATATTGCTTAAAATTAACAACATTAAAGAAAATTAAGAACATTACTACCAAAATTGAATCTTGAAAACTAGCAAAACATTTCACTAGGCTAAAAAAAGACAAAATAACACATTTAACGTACTCTCTACGAAAAGTAAACGGTAAAGCTTCAATTACTCTAACTAAAGTGGCTACCTAGAGTCCAAAATGTAAAATATAAGCACAAATGACTTGACAAGCACCAAATGTAACAATAACGAAAGCACTGAAGAAAGTTGAGAAGCAAACTCGACAACCAAGAATTGTATAACAACTTAGCTACATAACCTGCGTTTAGCGCCTTCTTTAATTATAACCTAAGGGAAGGTAAGTTTGCTCCTATTTCTCTATCTCATACAACTTCCATGGGGTCAGAAATGTTCCTTAATGCGTCATCCCCTTTATTCAACATCCTTGGTATTATGTTACCTGACTCAATGAGTCCTTATTGTTTTTCTTTGAGTATATATGTTTTGTTTCACCGCCTTTTCGCTCTTCAATCGTCATTAATCTTTGGTTTTGTCTTCTTTAACATTTTGTATGTATCAACGTCCAGCCTACTTTCTTCTACTGTTTTCTTTCTATATCCGCCTTTTTCGACAATAGCGGAATCATATCTACTATGATCTTTACATACCAGCCATCTCAAATCTTTTAACTTCGTAACTTTAGACTCTAGCGAGGGGGCGTTTGTGGCTACGCCAAGGAATCCTTTTTAACCCTCCGTTAAGTCAAAGCCCGGTCGTATTTATGTATATTTTTCTCTTTATGACTAGAGTTTTAGGTATATATATATATATATATATATATATATATATATATATATATATATATATATATATATATATATATATATATATATTATTATGAGTGTGTGTATTTACTTATTTATTTAATACCAAGGACTCTTTATGTGTTGCCCTTCGAAATGGTCACCATAGGACATTTTGATAGCAAAGTTGAATTTCCTCAAACCTGCTTTACTTGAAAATTGAACACAAACTATACTTTAATTTTTAATAAATTTGTTTGGCTATCTAACAAAATATTAAAGTTATAATTATACAGCTATAAAAGTGTATTATCACAACAATATCTATTTTAGTAGTAAATTCTGCATGCAATTACTGTAATTTACAGCTTAGATACTAGTACGTTGTAATTTACTGCTTAGATACTAGTAAATTGTAGATAGAAGGTTGTAAAAAAAGAAGTGTGGTAAAAAGTACGAACATATTTTTGAAGCTATGAGAAAGGCTCCCGAAAGCAAGACGGTTTACGGTTGACGGATGCCTATCCCGAGGTATTTGTTAATGCTTACTCGAAGAGATCTTCTGTTCACTTTGGTTCCCATAAGCATTATATTATAACACCTCTATCATTATACTTTGGGACTGAGGGATTAATCGATTTGTATGTAACACTATACGATAATAATCAAATAGGACGTGTTCAAATAATTTGTATTTAAATAAAATATATTTCTATATTGTAATGGTAAAAAGTAAAATGTAATTATGTAAAATTGTACACAAGTATGCCAAATAAAACAATAATTACTGGGAATATAATTTTATGAGGATTTAAAACGTAGAATAGATAAGAAAGAAGAACAACTTAACTTGATGCGACTCAAGTCAATACAATCTGACTTGAGACGATTCAAACCGATTTAAGTAGGTTTTAGTTTTGACATTTAAATCAAAACTAGTCAAATGATTAACTTGGACCAACTAATAGGGGGGGGGGGTAAAAATCACTTAAATGGAAATATCTCCGGTTCTCGGCAAAATATCAAAATTCTAAGACGGTACTTCACTTCTAATTTTTATTCTGCACATTTTAAGACTCATTTCAACCTTTTGGAGCAAACAACAGTGGCGCAATTTGAGAACTACTTTAAAAATTGTAGTTCTCAAATTGCGCCACTGTTTTTTGCTCCAGAAGGTTGAAATGAGTCTTAAAATGTGCAAAATAAAAATTAGAAGTGAAGTACCGTCTTGGAATTTTGATATTTTGCTTAGAACTAGAGTCAACTATTCATGTTTTTCAAAACTCGGTATTTCCGTTTAATTGATTTTTACCCCCACTCTTTGCGGGATCCCCTTAAGTCCATATGAATTAACTGAAGTCTACTTCGATAGTGTCACTCTGGCGCCTGTATGACAAACCTCCTAAATTGGTGTTGGTCATACAGAAATCAGAGTAAAATAAAAGAATCAATTTATCTAAATTTTATTATAATACAAAATTTTAACAATAAAAGAGCTATTTCAGAATAAAATATTTGACTACAGCCGTATGAAGGTTGTGTCTGACGGTCTTGAAGGCTTAACCACTTGACTTTCTTTAGGTGGGCATTGCTTCGCAGTTGTAAAGTTGATATTAGGTCATTAAGTATGACATTAGAATATCATAATAAATAAAAGAGAAAGAAGTCTTTCCACAAAAATATATTCTTAATAGCAAAGCGCTTTTAACCTAACAAGAGGTCATCATTAGTGCTAGCCGTTGAATAAAGAAGAGATAGACTCAACTTAGTCTATCTTTGATATCTGATCTATAAGACTCATCTATCACTCTCTTCTTTATTCAACGGCTAGCACTGATGATGACCTCTTGTTAGGTTGAAAGCGCTTTGCTATTAAGAATATATTTTTGTGGAGAGACTTCTTTCTCTTTTATTAAGATGAACTCCATTAACGCTCACCTTAGTTCTTAGAATATCATCTTTTGAACACAGATAATTTATAGCATTGCATTGTTACATTTCCTAGGTGTCTCTCGCACACTTATATTGTGTCAACTATTCATGTTTTTCAAAACTCGGTATTATCAAATGATACATGTTTTGCTTGCCAAGCATGATGGTTGTAAGAGAGCACCGCTCGTCTCTGGTAAATACTTCAAATTATATTCTTTGGAATTTTAATTGAAGGTCAGAGTGAGTTTAGGCTCTGTTAGCGCACTGGTGAGTTAGACGTAACAGATTGGGACATGACATTATGTTGAGTCATCAATGATGTCGAATGATGGAACAGTTCCTAGATGTAAAATTCCATTTTCTTCTACATTATGTTATTCTTACATTATTTAAGATTATAACGTTATGAATTCTATTACTAGCATTAAAGTCTGTTGACAATAAACGTGTTAGATCTTAAAAGTGAAAAACACAAACTTTATACGCTTTTCTAATACTTTTAAACTCTATTTGGGACAAGTTGTCCTATTTCATCTATTTTCCCTGAAAACGGTGGCGACAGTTTTTTCGCCTTTATGCTCCCCCCTGTGGTTAAAACAGTGTTGCCATTTTTAGCTGATAAACTACTACAAGAATTTGGTTTTCAGCGCTCCACGCGGCAAATAGATGTCCCAGCTGTACAAAAAAAAGGTTTGTTGTACACCGTACCAACTCTTTTTACACACATACATAAAAATTTTACATTTCACGTTCTGTTTAAAGGGGAATAATGCAAAACTAAACTCCTTACCCCAGAAATAAAGTATTTCGAAACAAAATATTTAAGAAACGTCCGCTGTTGGGAGGGCCACATTACTCCTCCGCAACCAGAAATATTCGAATCATCCGCAAATAGAATCTTATTTGTTTTAATCGAGAAGACAACAATGCAAGACATATTATTATAATTAAAAAAACCAAGTGGCTCGCAGCCAGAACATGACCCTCTCATTACCATAGCATTATTAATTAATTAATCAATTTTATGTTTTAATACTCTTTACCATGTTATGTTTCATATTTGTCAAATATTTATTTATTTAATTAATGTGTTCATTAGGGATACAATGTTTATTTTGAACGAAATAATACATCTATCTTTATATTAATTTCTTTCTATTTAAATAAAATACAAATTTTTGTCATTGGACCCCATACATTTTCTTTCATATTTTGATTATATGATCAAAATAATTACTAATTCGCTCTTTGAATTTTTATTTTTCCTTATTTATAACGTAGGTATAGGTATTTATGGAAAAGATTGTGTTCGCAAAAAACATCTGAAACCGGGATGTCACTTGAATTATCTGTGGGAAATGAGCAGTTAGTTAGTTCTTAAGGCGTACATCGAGGAAACCAATGCATTTAACTCCCGAGGCGAAGCCGAGGTATTTATACATATAACTCCTGAGGCAATGCCGAGGAAGGTAACTGCGACGGGAAAAAAGCATTTTACTCCCAAGGTGCATACAGGAGTTTATCTCCAGACGTTGATGTCATTTAATTATTGTTATATTCTTATTTTCATAAGTTTTGTTGTATTTTTTCTAATTTTGTTTTGGGTCGGACCTCCCTTATAAATTTTAGGGGTGCTGCCCCAAGAAAAAGTATTACTCGAAACAACATTTTACTATCTGAATTGAATTTTAAGCCAATAAAAATTTATTATTCGTCTCCCTTGTAAATTTATTGTTCGGGTCCCCCTTGTAAATTTGGGGGGTGGTGCACCCCCCCCCCCCCCAAAAAAAAAAAAAAAGATTATTTTTATTTCTTCAAACAACTTCTGTTAAGCTGAAACGGATTTTGAGCCAATAATTTTTTTTTCGTTAGGTCCCCTTTATAAATTTTTGGTGTGCCACCCCCAAGAAAGTGTTGAAAAAATTGATCGGTCCTGTACCGTCGGTGGGTTTTAAGACCTGAACCGACCTGAGTTTCCTCAAATTCAGTACTAAACTTAAAAAATAGGGGACTGTATCTATAGGTAGGTTATGGAAGGTTAAAGAAGATGCCACAACTCGAATATTAACACAATAGATCATGCAATATATTTTAAACTTAACTTAATTACAAAATAAATAAAGAATATAAATTAAAGCCTGGCTTAAGAAAATTAAATAAAAGATTAGGTAAATTAAATAGATTTAGGTATCAATCTCTACTTATGTCTACTGATAGATATGAAATGGCCAAGAGATAATACAGATGAGCATGCTAAGAGTGAAGCGGGACGTCCCTACAAGGCAGGTAAAAGATGATTTACGAAGTAATAAGTTGTCTAAGCAAGGTAATGAAGTATATAAATGCTACACAATACATACTTCAGGAAAGGTCCATAAACAAGATGGTAGGTTGAAAAATAACACAACACTACACTTTATAAGTTCACTTTTAGGTTGAGTCTGAAGTAGCTGGCAAAGGCTGGGCACAGAACTCTACTTTTAAGGTTTGAAATTAATTAAAAATTAAATAATTTAGAGGACGTCCTAGAGGCTTGACCAAAAGTTATCACTCCACTGCCTTCTGTAGTTTTGGAGGGAAGACATGAAGGAACCCAACAGTGTTACCTTCAAATCCCTGATGACTCATCAGATTAGCCTTGATGACTTGCATATTTATAAGGTGTTCAGAGATGACTGAACATATCGCCTCTCCAAACGGCAACGTTTTAGCTCCGAGTAGAAGAAATCCTGAGATTAGTGAAGTTGATGTCTTAGAAAGTTGAAAAGGTAGTTTAAGCATTACAAGTAAGTAAAATTAAACCTAATAAAATCTAAGTAATGGAAAATTAAAACACAAGCAACAGATAATTAAGTAAGCTAATCTAAAATCTACTCATGCTCAAGCAGGGAAAAGGTAAGGAGTAAGTATAAGGGCATAAATTAATACATAAGTAATATGTGAATCTATAAATATGAAGATTAATTGGTGAATGCACTAAATAATATATGGAAATAAATAATAAGTAATATATTATTATTAGACATGCATAACAATTAGCAATTATATGCTAAATACATAAAATTTAAACAATACAAAAAAATAATCTTAACCTAACAATATAATAAACCATGGTATAGATAAAATATAATTCTGCAGAATTGAAATAAATATTATAACAAAAATAACAACATAAAATAAATTATAATTTAAATTAACAGTAATATATATATGAAAAACATAAGAAATATATACAAGTATGAACTCTCCGACAAAGCCTAAAACAAAATAAAATTAAGTGGCTGAGTAGGTAGTCGCAGTAGGTAGAATAGGTATAATCCTTGTGGCTGGTCGTCTGATGATTTTCTTTGGAGTCTGCACATCAACGACACGGACCACGTTGTCTTCACCTGGATAAACAAAAGATACACACGACCTAATGGCCATTTGAGACGGTCAGTCTCTTCTCCCATAACCATAACCAAGTCACCAACTTGCAGGTTGCGTTGAGGCTTAACCCATTTATTCCTTTTCTGGAGATCGAAAAGGCACTCATTCCTCCATCGCCTCCAAAAGAACTGGGTTCTTTGTTGAACGGTCTGCCAGCGGTCTAAATGAGATGGTTTCGAATCTAATAATGAAAATTCAGGAGGGGCTATAAGGGCACTTCCTATTAAAGATGGCCAGGAGTCAGGGCGTCTAGGTCATCAACATGTGAGGAAAGTGGGCATATAGGTCTGGAATTCAAAATAGCTTCCACAGAAGCGAATAAGGTGGCCAATTCCTCATATGTAAATATCGCCTCTCCGTAGGCAGACCTCAGTAACTTCTTCGCTGAACGTACTCCAGCCTCCCAACTTCCACCAAAATGAGGAGCGCGGGGAGGAATGAAATTCCAATTAACCTCATGAAGCGAAGCAAAATTACCTAAGGTATTTTGGGTGCTTTCTAGGCGCCACCAACTGTAAAATTCCTTCATTTCATTGACAGCACCAACAAAATTTGTCCCATTGTCAGACATTATGGTGTGGGGAAGTCCACGGCGGCTGACAAATCTATCAAAGGCTGCGCAAAAGGCAGGTGTACTAGCAGCGGACACAGCTTCCAGATGGATGGCTCTAGAACTCAAACAAATAAATAAACATAAGTAACATTTACTGGTCTGCGCCTTGCGCCTTAAAGAGTCTCGTACGATAAATGGACCAGCAAAGTCCACGCCTACATTAAGAAAAGGTCTGACTTCTTGAAATCTTTCTTGAGGTAGATCACCCATGACCGGTTGACAAGGAGTAGCGTTTAAACGACTGCATGTGAAACACTCTCTACAATACTTGCGATGAGGTTTCTAGCTCCTACAATCCAATACTTCCTCCTGATTACAGATAAGAGTAGCTTAGGTCCAGGTGTTGATGTTTGCGGTGATAATGATCAATAATTAATGTAGCGAAGTTGCATTTAGCAGGAATCAGTAGAGGATGGCGACTTGCATAAGGTAATGCTGAATGCTTTAAGCGCCCACCAACTCGAAGTGCACCGTCTGAATCAAGAAACGGCTGAAGACTGCATAGACTCTTAGGAAGTTTTGAAAGCGAAAGAGGACGTCCATTAGCAAAGGTGTGTTCTTGTACTATTCTGGCACACAAGATAGCTGCATGGGCCCTTTCACCAGGAGAGAAGTAGCACTTAAGGCGCCGGTCTTTAACTTGTAATCGACAATTTCGAACGAAACGCAGGATTCGCATAAATAACATGAGTAAGTAGTCGTAATTAGAGTGGTATAGAATTAATTTATACAACTCGTTCTCTTGAGAAGTAACCGTTAGAATAGTTTTCGGTTTTATCTCTGGCAGATCGTAAGTATCGTCTGAGAGAGTAAGCTCAGAATGTATTGGCCATTTGAAGGATCCAGAGCAGCCCACTCTGGTCCATGAAACCAAAGGCAGTTATTTATAAGTTGATCGACATGGATGCCTCGTGAACCTAAGTCACTGGGGTTCTCTTCAGAACGCACATGAAACCACTGAGTTGGAGAGGTCGACTGAAGAATTCGAGTGACTCGATTGGCCACAAAAGTTTTGAGTTGGTATCCAGGAATATTGAGCCAACCCAGAACGATAGTGGAGTCAGAAAAATAATAAATTGTAGGACGAACAGGTAACTTCTTAATGAAGTCTTCCAATTGCTCGGCTAGTTTGGTTGCAAGCAAGGCTGCGCAAAGTTCCAAACGTGGAATAGATAAAACCTTTATAGGGGCTAGCTTGGTCTTAGATAGCAAAAGATGAACAGTAGTCCCCTCATCTGACGTAGTCCGTAAGTATGCGGTGGCACAGTACGCTACTTCCGAAGCGTCTCCAAAGATCAGCAATTCGCAAGAGGTTGGTTGAACATATGATACATATCGCGGGATCTGAATCTTAGAGATCAACGGCAATTGTTCAACAAAGGTTATCCATTTATCCTGAATACCTGGTGGTATTGTGTCATCCCAACCGACACCTTGCTTCCAACAGTCTTGTATAATGGCTTTAGCGGTGATAACTAGGGCTCCTAACAGACCTAGGGGGTCATATATCCTAGAGACAGCGGCAAGAATGGCACGCTTCGTGAAGATAAGTTCAGGAGGAGCTACATCATAATTGAACGTATCTAAGGATGGGTCCCATTGCATACCCAATATTTTTAAGCGGGATTGATCCTCTGGGTTTTCAATTTTCTTAGGACTGTACTTAGCTCTGAGCTTTCCTTAACAGCTTCCAATATCTCTTGACAATTACTTGCCCACTTGCTAAGTGGAAACTCTCCTTTAGACATTAGCCCGATAACCTGTTGTTGCAATTCAAGGGCTTCTGATATGGAGGAAGCGCCGGTACAAAGGTCATCGACGTACATATCATCATTTACAGCGGCTGCGGCTAGTGGAAATTGGGGTCCCTCGTCATAACTAATTGTTTCACGGCGCGAATAGCTAAGTAGGGTGCTGGTCCTTGTCCATATGAAACTGTACATAACTCGTACTCCTTGACACTTTCTGAAGGGTTTTTCTCGCCATAAGATGTGTTGATAGGTTCTATTCTCAGGATGGACAAGAATCTGGCGAAACATTTTCACAAGATCTACGGTGAACACTATCTTATGGCGTCGAAAGTTAAGCATTATGTTGACTATACTATTTTGTAGTTTAGGGCCAACATATAGGTGATCATTTAAAGATCCATTCCTACTACGGGCGGAGGCGTCGAATACTACGCGTATTTTAATTTTATCTCCCTCAGTTTTAGTGACATAGTGGTGAGGAATTATGTATTTTCCTTCTTCTGTAGCCAGTTTCATATGCCCAAGGTCTTCATATTCCTGCATAAAATCCTGGTAAAGTTGGCTAAGCTCAGGTTTACGAGAAAGTTTATTTTCCACATTAGTAAGTCGCTTTTGAGCAATATAACGGCTGGCTGGAAAGTCTGGTAGAGCTGTCTTAAAAGGCAATTTTACCACATATCGTCCCGTAGGAAGACGAGTATGGGTTCGTCGAAAGAAGTCCTCACATTCGATCTCATCCGGATTCAGTGGTTTGGAAATAGAGGGTTCGTCTAAATCCCATAGGTGCTGGAGGTCATCGATAAGCGAGGCGTCCTTTGGAGGGCGGCGTGCGGTGGCGCACATTATTCGGGCAACTTGGGCTTCGGTTTGATCAGATACTCTACCAAGTACAATATAACCAAATATAGATCCGAAGTTTTGGTATTTCTGGGGATACCACTATCTTCTCTCCCGGTTAAAACGTCTGCAAACAAGTCTGCACCGATAAGTAGGTCGATATGCTTAGGTTCCCAAAAGGTTGGGTCAGCCAAGTCATATTCTTGATACTGCGAACTAATAGATTCGTCCATGCAAGTAGAGGGTATATCTGGAGTGATGGAGTCGAGAACTATGACTGAAGTGGATAAGTGTTCCTGAGGATCGTGGTTAGAGACGAGATGACAGTGTGTTTTTCCTTTGAACCCACAAAGGGTGTTTGGCCAATGCCTGTGATCTCAATATTTGATGGTTTAATCGGTAGACCGAGTCGACAGGCAGCACTGTAGGTTAAAACACTAAATTCGCTGCAAGAATCTAAAGCTAAGCGAATGTCATGCGGCTGTCCTTTACAATCAATAATAGAACAGATGGCTGTTCCAAACATTACTTGTAGCGTTCGAGAAGCGGTGGCAGCACAGCTAACTACAGATGATTTCTTCACCGTATGATTAGATTTAGGCGTGCTGGTGGCAGCGTCTGTAGAAGGCGAATTTCTATTATTACAAGTACGTTCTAAGTGAATTAAAGAATTATGCCGATGGCGGCAGAAATTACATTTATTACGTTGCTTACATTGTCCAGTGGTGTGTGAGCTGAAAAGGCAATTACGGCAACCTTTCCAGGTAGATATAGCCTTTACACGCTCTTCGGCTGTCATACCACTGAAACGTACACACTTAATTAAGGGATGTGACTCTCTGCAGACTGGACATGGCGAGGTAGGGATTCGCGGTTTGTCCTGGATCAGACGGTCGTCCTGTTGAGGGGTGTAGCAGTTAGATGGCTCACCTCCTTTAGAAAAAACAATACTTGGGAGAGAGGTTTTCCTTTCGTATGCTGGGGTTTGAGATAAGGAACGCCGGTGTCTGGAAGAAGATGGTCTAGGAAAGGATGTCGAAGCTGAAGCAGATGTTGATGGTTTGACTCCAATAGCAAGTTCATTAGCGGTACATCTTTGTCTTAAAAACTTTAACAACTCCTGAAAGGTAGGAAACGAATTGGGTGGCTGCGTAGTTCAAATGTTTGCTTTGTTTGAAAATCTAAGCATCGCCTTGCCAAATAAAATAGTAAGAAGTCTGAGCGGTCATTAATTTCTATTTGTTGGAAGGCTGCGACCCATTCTGCAAGTTTAGTAGTCAAAGATTGAAGTTGGTCATTTGTAGGTTTTGACTTGAAAGGTTCCATAGAAACTAGCTTATCAAGGTAAGCAGTAGCTATATAGACGAGGATTGTCGTAAGTTTGAAGCATTGTTTGCCACGCGAGATTAAAAGTGGCTTCAGATGGTTGAATCTCCGCTATGGTAGCCTGAGCAGGAGTGTTTTGCAGGGCTTCTAATAGATAATGAAATCTATCCATATCAGACAGCATAGGATCATTAATAACTCTAGATTTAAAGGTGTCTCTGAATCGAACCCAATCAGTTCTATCTCCATTAAATTTAGGCACTGTAATAGGAGGAAGCATACTTCGACGTCTACTATTAAGGCTGAGTGCACTATCTAAAGTCATATCTCCGAGCATAGAGGTTCTATTAGCTGTTAGTGATGGTAAACTTTCAAGAAAAACATTAATAGAATCATATATGTTATTAGCATCTATGCGGCATTGCCTAATCTCCTGCGGTAATATTCCGGTGCCATTAGTATCACATATTTGATCTAAAATATTAGTGAAGCGATCATAAAGTCCGGGTACCCGTTTGGTCATCGCCCGAAACCGAACGGCATTATTCTCATTATGTTTGGCAATAACACCTGCATCATGGATTGCTTTCAAGTCTTCAACCACATTTCGTAACTTAAGTTCAAGTGAAGCTAAGTAAGGGTCTTCCTGAGGCGGGGTCCGAGGACGTGGAATAGGAGGACATGGAACACGTGAAACGCCGGGCTGCGGATTAGGAACTTGTGGATCATCTGCCTGTTCTATGTAGTTAGTATGTTATCTTCAGATACTTCTACAATATCTTCTAAGTTACGTTCTCGAGGTAAAAGACCATTACCACGTCGGGAAGTTACATAAATATTATCATTCTCTCCATTCATCATGATTGAGTGTAGGTAATAGTGTAAGTATAAAATATAATATGAATTATATGAATTATTTTAACAATACAAATTAATAAATAAGGAACAAAACAAGATAATATAATATGGTAAAGTTAAGTAAGGCTGGTATACGCCGGAAAATAACTACAACACAAATCAAATAAAATAAGAAAGACAAAGTGAGTAAATTGATAATTATAAACAGATAAAGGTTGTATGGCATAGAATTCTCTCCTAAAATAGACAAATGTATAATACAGTTAATTTGATTAGCGAATTTAAGGGCCTAGGATTCCTTAAAAATGCTTCAACAAAATAACAAGAAAAGTTAATCTAAGAACAGATATACTATAGTATATCTGTATTGCGGTATACCGCAATACTCAATAGTATTTCAGAATTGAATCAACCTGGGTTTTTTAAAGGTAAAAATCTCAAAGACAGCTGATCTCAGTTTGTGTTTAGGTTTTCTGGTGGGTGTAATCTCCTGTGAACAACATGGGATGTTATTTAATAAATATATACTTTTTCCGGTTAAATTTATAATAAATCTATCCTTTATAAATTTAAGAAGTCGGCTGTAAGATGTCTTGAGGCTAGAAGGCAGGATTAAGTCGGAGTTTGACTGATAAACAAAGCTACACTTCCGCCGAGGACCTGAGGTGCATTCCACAGCTTCCTGCTGAATTAAAACAAAATAGTTAAATTTTATATAGGTTTTAGGTTTATATAGACGATAATAATTAAGGTAAGTGCAATAAATAAATTGTATATTTGATATAAATAGAGATAAGAGGTAAATAAGTGGACGCACAGATAAGCAGTGACAGGTAGGTTCTTTTATGGCAGGTATTGTGAATTCAGGGTGTACAAATGTAAAACAAAATGTAAATATACTTCAAGGAGGATAGCTTGAGCTGTTTACTGCAATAAAAATTAATAAGAGGTAAGTTAATTTACAATATTAAGTGGCATATATACCCTAAGAAGTACATGGCAAATTCTGACCTATTTGGCATAAAATTGGCTAAACTACGTTTATATCCGGATCGCAACTGGACCACTATGTACCGTCGGTGGGTTTTAAGACCTGAACCGACCTGAGTTTCCTCAAATTCAGTACTAAACTTAAAAAAATAGGGGACTGTATCTATAGGTAGGTTATGGAAGGTTAAAGAAGATGCCACAACTCGAATATTAACACAATAGATCATGCAATATATTTTAAACTTAACTTAATTACAAAATAAATAAAGAATATAAATTAAAGCCTGGCTTAAGAAAATTAAATAAAAGATTAGGTAAATTAATAGATTTAGTCATCAATCTCTACTTATGTCTACTGATAGATATGAAATGGCCAAGAGATAGTACATATGAGCATGCTAAGAGTGAAGCGGGACGTCCCTACAAGGCTGGTAAAAGATGATTTACGAAGTAATAAGTTGTCTAAGCAAGGTAATGAAGTATATAAAAGCTACACAATACATACTTCAGGTAAGGTCCATAAACAAGATGGTAGGTTGAAAAATAACACAACACTACACTTTATAAGTTCACTTTTAGGTTGAGTCTGAAGTAGCTGGCAAAGGCTGGGCACAGAACTCTACTTTTAAGGTTTGAAATTAATTAAAAATTAAATAATTTAGAGGACGTCCTAGAGGCTTGACCAAAAGTTATCACTCCACTGCCTTCTGTAGTTTTGGAGGGAAGACATGAAGGAACCCAACAGTGTTACCTTCAAATCCCTGATGACTCATCAGATTAGCCTTGATGACTTGCATATTTATAAGGTGTTCAGAGATGACTGAACATCGTTCGCCCATACGAAAGGGTAGAAACTCTTACATACATATATATATATATACATATATATATATATATATATATATATATATATATATATATATATATATATAATATATATATATATATATATATATATATATATATAATATATACATATATATAAACTTTTTTCGGACATATATTTTTGTTATCAGGAAGACAATAGGAACCGATTCCACTCACTCCCACCCTAAACTTCCGTCATCCGAACAACCTCATAAGCGTCATTTTCATTATGAAAATTCGCTAAAAACATTAACAAAACAATGCCAATAACTATTGAACATGGAAAATAATTAATAATTTAATTATATTCCGTATAATTTAATAATAATAAGATAAATTAGGAATTCTTTAGGATTGCAGTCTTCATTAATCTTAATTATTATCTTAAATATCAGTCCAATGATTTTTTAAAATTTTTGCTGAATCAATATTGCGGGTTAATGACGTCATAAAAAATGTTTTTCGAATAGCACAACTATAGCAGTAGACTGATTTTAGTACAAAGTTTCTCTCTCTAGCATAAACACACTAGGAGCTACGGTCATAATAGACACACACACATACAGACAGACAACTTTGTGAAAACCACTCTGGAGGCCTTAAAAACTCCTGATTCAAAACAGTTCAGTTTTGTAAAGCATTATGTTTCTATATCCATGATGTCCTACATCCCTGAAGATGCCAACCCACAGCAGCGAAACGTCGGATTCTTCATCTACATTGACGCGGTCACCACCGGAAGACCTAAATCTCATTAAGTCATTTTTTATTTGAAAATTCACTAAAATGTAATATAATTATTATTTTTTTACGCTTAAAGCCGTAGGGTCATATTAGCGTTTCCCCTGACTCAAATCTAGTGAGATTTGAGTCAGGGGAAATATGCTGATGAGGGTGGATTAGTTGAGTGCTACTAATCCACCACAGAGTTTGTACACATCCATTCATCTAGGAAGCTCACCCTCCATACATGGCGGCGCATATAACTAGTCTACTGTGTGCCCAGTTCATCTAGGCTATATAACCATACTCAATCCATAAACTTACAGCTCAGGTTAGTGCCGAGACTAGCTAACAGTGAGCCTATAGTACGACACACAGCTAAAATCAGTTGACAGCGTGGGAAAGTTGTGTTGAGGGACCAATAAAGTTGGCCTGATTTGAAATTGAGGGCGTGGTTTAACATCCAGGACAAGCCTCATTGGCTCCCTCGCATTATTTTCCCGCGCTGTCAACTGATTTTAGCGGTGCGTCGTACAATAGTTCATCTATACCAACTAGACTCTGGCTAGGACCACCTTGGAGGTATATGGTATATATATATATATATATATATATATATTATATATATATATATATATATATATATATATAAATATATATATATATATATATATATATATATATATATATATATATATATATATATATATATATATATACTTCCAATCACTGATTGGAAGTGAATCATCTTCACTGGCCTTTTTTGCTAATGAATCAGCTTTCTCATTATATT
The DNA here is from genome assembly GCA_018340805.1 of Microvelia longipes. NCBI lineage: Eukaryota > Metazoa > Arthropoda > Insecta > Hemiptera > Veliidae > Microvelia > Microvelia longipes. The sequence goes on along the minus strand of JACMZG010001908.1, from coordinate 49,175,343 downwards.
TAATTCCTGAATGAGCTTTAACCACGAGAACGATAATTTGTTACTTATTGAAATCTCTCCAGCTAAAGCTCTTATTTTGACTATTAATGGGGAATGGTTTTTAGTATTGTTCAGTGTGTCCAGGGTTGATCTGCTGTCTGTTCTAATAATATATGTAATAATATATATAATAATGTGTATGTGTGTGTGTGTGTGTGTGTTTATATATATATATATATATATATATATATATATATATATATATATATATATATATATATATATATATATATATATATATATATATATATATATATATATATATATATATATAATATATATATATATATATATATGGCCGGGCTGGATTTAAACCCTCGAGCTACTGGACTCGGTATAATGTAATTCATTATTATAATATTAAATTAAAATTAATTTGTATTAATATTAATGACAATATTAATTGTAAGGGCATTTTTAATATCACATGTAATAAAATATTACATTAATTTATATTAACGTATCATTAAAACAAATCAAGTCTCAGATCGTGTTCTTAATGCAATTTTTTTTGTAATTAATAAAGTCAGGTTATTAATGAAGTAATCTGGATGAGTTTAATAAAGAACACTGGGAAGTTTTTCTGCGACTGGTTTTATTTATTATAGAAATAAAATCAAAACAAAGAATAATCTCTTGACAAACGAATCAAAACCTTTACGTTTTCAAAGTAATGTTTGTAATAATTTCATGTTATGGATTCAAATGTACAAAATTTACCCTATTACTCATAGATTGGTCCGAAGAGGAAGCTTAAGATCCCTTTCGTTTTAATGGTACGAGTAATCTTGCAATGCATATGATTAAAGAGGGTAAATAGTAGTAACGATAATCAGGCGCATTTATATTGTATTGACACACGGTTAAAATCAGTTGACAGCGTGGGAAAATAGTGTTGAAGAACCAAGTAGGTTGGCCTGATATAAAATTGTGGGCGTGGTTTGTTAAACTACGTTGACTGTGTTTGTCAATTTCCTGGATTATTCGAAGAAAGGTTTTTTTAATGTTTATAGTCCCAGAACGGAATAATAAAATAGTTATTTATGCCATAAGTCTGAGAAGTGTTGGCAATTTTTCCCGACTCGCTTCGCTCGTCGGTAAATCTAATTGCCGTGACATAAAGACATTCTCAGCCGGATGGCATACACTATTTTTTTGAGGTAGCACTCATTAAATAATCTGCGCTATATACTTAATTGAAAATAAAAACGTCTAGTTAACTCCATATTATCGTCGTCATTGAATTCATCTATAGCTTCACACTTTTACTCAAAAATGTAAAAGCTTTACAAATAAACACACAAAAATTGTCAATTAGAACACCTTTTAAAAACGAAAAAAAATTAGTCTACGAACAAAACAGAAACAAAATGAACGCTTTTAAAAAAACCTCATGAAGGTTTTTACACAGATTGTTTTTTTTTTGAACACGCTATACATTACAGTAATGGCGGCAATATATGAATTACTTTTACGTCCTAGCAGTTTTTTTTTACATTCATTATTGTCCTCGGAGTGAAAAGTACTAAATAACCTCCTATAACAAAATGATCGGCTTCTCATCCTAAAAACGGTGCAATAAAGTGCTCAACTACGTACTCATGGGCGTAGCCAGGGTTGCCTTTAGGGGGGCCCATCATAAATATATATATATATATATATATATATATATATATATATATATATATATATATAATATATATATATATATATATATGTGTGTGTTGTGTGTGTGTGTGTGTGTGTTTGTGTTTGTGTGTGTTGAGTGTCTGTGTGTATGTAAGGTTTATAGTTTTTTTTAAATAATTCTGGCGCGATGGTCCGCATTTAGGGCGAATTTCTTTTGGATGCTTGTTTTCGTGCTTAACAACAATCCTGGTTGGAATGATAATTTATAGTTTTTTACATTATATAAGTTTACAACTACTGAATAAATAATTTCGACGCAGTGGTCCGCTGTCGGGCAAATTTAATTTAGAATGCGTGTTTCTGTACTTAAAACCCCATTTCTTGGTTAACGTTCCGGTTCATGCTTTAAAACCTAAGCTGTTGCTCAATTGTCAAGCACTGCTCGTAACTCATTTTGTCTGTATTTTTCAAAGGAAATGCGCATAATTATCCAGTTGGTTGTACTAAACTATGCCTCTAAAGTTAGCAGTACGCACTATTTTTTGCATTAGTTTAAAGCTTAGTTACTTATCTTTAAGCTTAGTCAGTCATCTTTCAAAGGTTTTACCGCATTTCTTTTGAAACACACAGACAAAATGAGTTACGAGCAGTGCTTGAAAATTGAGTAACTGCTTAGGTTCTTGTTATGTACTACGCTAGTTACTACTAAGTATTACAAAAAGTTAGAATCATAATTGTGATATATTTGAATGAATTTCAAAACATCATATGACAAATTATGTCAAAACTCAAATATAAACAAATAAATATATATCATCGCTCCCCTCTGAATCTGCTTGAAAGCATCTGATTTATATGTCGTCTGCATACCTCTCCGTCCTCTAACCTTATTAAAAAATGCAATTGTCCTAACTTCTTTATAACATTTCCAAAACTCCAGCGCACTCCTTTATCCCCTCTATACATTCTAACTTGAACTCTCTCTCCCTCCTTGAAATGTCTCTTTACTGGAACGGTCCCTCTAGGCATCTTTTCTTAGGTTGGGCATTTGTTAACATTAAGTCTAACCTCGTTCGTATGTTTCTGTTAAACATTAAGTTGTATGCATTTTCCCCTGTTGAATTTGGCGCCTTCCTTAACTGCATCAAAAGTCGACATAATTTTAAATTGATATCTCCCCCTTCTTCAGCCATGGCTTTCAGATTCTTTTTTATAGTTTGCACAAATCTTTCCGCTTGGCCATTCGTGGCTGGATGGTACGGTGCTGAAGTCTTATGCAGGATCCCATTATTCTTAAGAAAATTTTGAAATTTGTAGGCAGTGAACTGTGGTCCGTTGTCTGATACTAAGGTTACTGGAATTCCAAAAGTTGTAAATAAAAATCTGAGTTTATTTGTACACCAGTCGGTGTAGTAGTTTTTGTCGCAAATACTTCGACCCATTTTGTAAATGCATCCACTACAATAAAAAATTGATAACCAAGTAAAGGTCCTGCAAAGTCCACATGGATCCTCTGCCATGGTGCGTCTGGTCTCTCCCAAGTGTGTGTTATTTGGGGTGGCTCGTTTTGTTTTAGGCAGCACCTTTTGCAAGATTTCACCATCTCTTCTATATGTTTGTCCATATTATACCAATAACAATAACTTCGTCCAATCATTTTAGTCTTAACAATGCCCATGTGCCCTGTATGTAGTTCCGCAAGTACTTCTTTCTGTAACGACGCAGGTATCACCACTCTGTTTCCCTTAAAAAAGACATCCCTCTTGTATTGAATACTCACAATCATTAAGCCCTAGGGTCTTTAAGCTCTTCCCTTGTTGTAATTTCTCTACTATAGGTTTCAAAGTACAGTCCTTTTCTGTTTCATTAACAATCCTTTCCTTAGTTACTGGTAAAGTCTCAACTTGTTTCATGCAAAATATTGTAGGGTCATCCTTGTAATTTTCATTGCATTGTTCAGTAGGAAATCTTGATAAAAAATCTGCGTTGCCGTGTCTTTCCGTCTTCCTAAATTCAATATTATAGTCAAATCCCGATAAAAAGTTAGCGTAGTTGAAGAGTCTTGTTGCTGTCATACTAGGTAGTGCTTTATTAGGATTAAATATGGAAACTAAAGGTTTGTGGTCCGTGACCAGGGTAAATTTTCTTCCGTAACAGTAATGAAAAAATTTCTTTAAACCCCAATAAATTCCAGTTGCCTCCTTGTCTATTTGGCTGTACATTTTTTCGGTTTTAGTTAAGGTCCTCGAGGCAAATGCAATCGGTCTTTCTGATCCGTCTTCAAGTCGGTGATAATACAGCTCCTAACCCTACCGGTGAGGCGTCAGTAGCTAATATTAGTGGCTTTTTATCGTCAAAATGAATCAATGTTTTGTCACTAGCGATTTCCTGTTTTACTTTGTTAAAACTTTTTTCACAATCTTCATTCCATTTGAATTTAGAGCTCTTTTTTAGTAAGTTGTTTAACGGGTTTAGTATGGTTGCCAAGTTCTGAATAAATCTGTTATAATAATTTACAAGACCTAGAAATGATTTTAGTTCAGAAACGTTTTCTGGCCTTTTCGCCTTCATTAATGCCTGAACTTTTTCCTGGGTAGTATGTAATCCGTTTTCGTCAATTATATGCCCCAAATATTTGATACTTTTCTTTAAAAATACACACTTGTCCTTGTTTAGTTTTAAATTATAATCTCTCAGTCTGTCTAGTACCATCTTCAATCGTTGCAATGTCTCTTCTATGTTGCCCCCTGTATTATTATGTCATCAAAAAAACTAGCCACTCCCTCCAATCCGTGTAGTAATCTATCCATAAATTTATTCCAAATGGCTGGGGCCACCTTTACTCCAAACATTAATCTGTTTACTTTGTATAAACCTCGGTGAGTGCTTAGCGTTTGGACCAGTGAACTTTCGTCGTCCATTAGTAAGTGTAAATATGCGTTGCTTATGTCAAGTGTACAAAAAAATTTACCTCCGTTCATTTTTGTAAAAATTTCCTCTATTAACGGGATTGGGTACTGCTCGTCTTTTATTTTTTGTTGACAGTGGTTTTGTAGTCAGCGCAAATTCTAATGTTTCCATTAGGTTTAACCACTGGTACTATGGGTGTCCCCCAGTCTGATTGTTCTACTTTTGTAATGATTTCTAACTTTTCAAGCCTTTCTAATTCTTCTTCCACTTTGTTCTTAATAGCAAATGGTACTTGTCGTGCTTTCAGAAAAACAGGTTTCGTGTCTTCTTTTAGATAGAGGTGCCCTTTTATGTTTGGTATCGTTCCTATTTCGTCTGTAGTGAAAACGTCTTTGTATGTTCCTAATAATTTATCTAACTCTAGTTTCGATGTTTCCTTTAATAATTTGATTTCTGCCCAGTCTAGTCGAACTTCTCTCATCCATTCTCTGCCAAAAATAGGGTCAACATTCTGTTTAATCAAGTACAGTTTTCCGAAAAATTCTTGGTTCTTATATTTTCCTCTAACATAGACCACTCCTTTTGGCTTAATAATCTCACCAGTGTAAGTTTTTAGTTGTACTCGGGTGTCATGAATCTTCTTTTTTATCTTAAGTTTTTCAAAGTCCAACACCGACATAGTACTTAGTGCGGCTCCCGTATCAAGTTCCATGCTTATGGGTCTACCATCAAGAGTAATATTTATGCTAAACTTGTCTGAAGTTTGATTTTTTGTTAGTAAATTTATTTCGTATTGTTCTTCTGGTCCGCTGGCTCGTGTTCTGTTTCTACTTGTTTCGTGCCCTTTACCTTCTTTCCTTTTCCCAAACAAACCCTTGCCAAATGCCAATAATTCCACATAAACTACATCTAACCTTAATAAATCTACATTCATGAGCTCTATGTTTAGCGTCTCCGCATCGGAAACATTTGCCCTTTAGAGATTCTGCATTCCGCGTTTCCTCACTGTTCTTATCCCGTTCCGTATTTATTCTATTGTTATTTCTTTTAATTTGATTCACTTTAGATTCATAATCCGTATTTTTCGTCATACTTTTGTTTTCAACTTTAGCCAATTCAATAGATGTTGCTAAATTAACTGCTTCTTGTAATGAATTTGTACTTTTTTCTTGTAATAACTTTACTTTTATTTCCGAATCTCGTACCCCCTTACAAATTGTAGTCTTAAAAATAATTCTGCTACGGACTTACCGCATTCACATTTAAAGTTGCATTTGGCACTTGCTTTTTAAGTTCGCTTATGTACTCGGTTATAGTCTCGTGTTCTCTTTGTTCTCGTGACATAAATTTGTGCTGTAGAGTCCATATGCTGGGTTGTGGGTCGTAATAGTTTCTTAGTGTGTCTACTAGCTCTGTGTAACTCTTACTTACAGGTTCTTCTGGTGCACATAAGTCATTTAGTTTCTCGTGCATTAAAGGTGGTAATGCATTAATGAGCATATAAACTTTTGTCTGTTCCTCGTATATTCCTCTGAGCTTTGCGAATACTTCAAATCTTTTAATAAAATTTGTGAATGACTCGTCTATTTGGTAAGATGTAAAATTAACATTACCTGAGATGAGAAAAGTAGATGGAGTGGTATTTACTGAAGTTTTACTCGTACTGGGAGTACTTTCTTTCTCTCTACTCTTTGCTTTTACCTTCTCAACCGCCACTTTTTTTTAACCATTTCATCTTCCATACTGTTCCTATAAGTTTCCTCTTCTTTCGAATTTATCGCCAAATCATCAATTTCGTCCTGAATATCATTATACTTGTTCCAGTTGTCTTTCAAATTGTCCCATCTTTGCTCTAACTCAGATATTTCCCACTCAGTTCGTGTGTCTAATAAATTTCGAAATTTTGTAAAATGCCCCTTAATCGTAGCTCTCTTTCTTATGTACTTACGTAATATTAACTCGTCTTCCATGTTTCCTTATTATCCTCGTCGCCACTGTTATGTACTACGCTAGTTACTACTAAGTATTACAAAAAGTTAGAATCATAATTGTGATATATTTGAATGAATTTCAAAACATCATATGACAAATTATGTCAAAACTCAAATATAAACAAATAAATATATATCAGTTCTGAAGTATGAACCGGAACCTTAAGCAAGAAATGGGTTGTTAAGCACGGAAACACGAATTCTAAATGAAATTCGCCCGACAGCGGACCACCGCGCCAGAATTATTTAGTAGTTATATACATATATAATGTAAAAAAAGAATAAAAATTAACGTTCCTACCAGGATTGTTGTTAATCAAGGAAGCACGCATACCAATGGAAATCTTCCGATATGCGAACCACCACGCCAGAATTATTTTGTAGTTATAAACTTATTTTATTAAAAAAAACAATAAAAAATATCGTCCCAACCAGGATTTAAACCCAGGAGAGAGTTTGAGTAATTGTATCGACTCCGGACCACTGCCATTCAACACACAGGCCCAAAAAACATGGAAAACGACTTCCCACTTGAAATATGTTATTTAGGGTCCAAAATTTAGGTTTTCCTGCATTAACCACCTTTTTTTACTTTTTGGTCACTTAGAGTGGCCGTATCGACTTCAGACCGAATTTATTCGATTCGACGCCCAAAAATACATAGAAAACGACACCCTACTCGAAATTTATTTATTTTTTATCGACCTAAATTTTGGTTTCCGGTAATTTACAATGGTTTTTTCGACTTTTTGGTCATTTAGAGTGGTTGCATTGACTTTGGACCAGTTTTATTTGATTCAGCGTCTCAAAAAACATAGACATTGACAATATTAACAAACACCAACTTCGTCTTTCCACCAATAAGCTTTACTTTAACTCTGAGCAGAGGCCGGCTTTCGGCAATAATGCCATCTACAGTGCCTAAACAGTAACAATCATAACTTAACAAAATAACTTAATATAAATAACCTAATCTATAACACATAACATAATAACCTAATAACATATAACCTAATAACAACACATAATAACATAATAACAACACATAACCTAATAACCTAACACACTAAATAAAAGGTCCAAAAAAATTAAATACAAAGTTAAAAATCCATAACTAAAAAATAAGTAAGTTTATATAAATAAATAAATATAATAATATTAAATGAAATTGATAAATAAATAAAAATAATAAATAAATAAAATAGTAAATGAATAAAATAATAAATGAATAAAATAATAAATAAAAAAATAATAAAATAATAAATTAAAATAATAAAATAAATAAAATAAAATAATAAAAAATAAAATAATAATAAAATAAGAAAGGAAGTTACCGGTGAGATGTTGAGTCTTTCAATTCTTGGAGTCTGACTGAAGGAGGTTTAATGGAACTCGCTAAAGCTTGAATTATAACCGAGCCCCCTCCGTCAGTCTTATCATTTAAGCAATCATCACCGTTGTATTCTAGAGTCCTTCTAATTTCAAAATTCTCCAAACGAGTTTAATCTTTCGCCTTGTTCTCAAATATTGCCGAAAGCCGGCTCTGCTCAGATTAAAGTAAAGCTTATTGGTGGAAAGACGAAGTTGGTGTGTTAATATTGTAGACCATTCCACGGCGCTCACTGAAGTTATAGACATTGACCTTTTTTGCGGCGAAAAATATTAACCCTGAATTTTGCTGACTTTTAAAAATTTTGCTGACTCAGCAAACTGGGTTAATGATGTTACAAAAACCTTGTTTTCAATAGGGTTCGTGTCCTCCGAAGGTTGATTTTTGTACCAAGTTTGATTAAAAATATTAATCCGTTCGAAAGATAGTGTTTTTACAAGAAACTGATGCCTTTCCCATTAGCGAATTTTATTCCCAAAGAAATTCGCTAAAAACAAAGCTGTTAGAGGACAAATCAAAACAATTTTTTTTAAATAGTCTTAATGAAAAACAAAAAAAAAACAATCCCCTAAAACAAAATACAAATTATTTTGAACTGAACTGAACTAAATATGGTTTTTATTAATAATAATAAAACCACAAAGTAAATATGTCGAACTAAAAAAAAAAACAAATTTAATTTTTAAGACAAAAGCTACCTTTAAGCTCTAAATTATTATAAATAAAAATTATATAAAATTAATTAATTATTTTTATAAAATTTAAATTTAAATTAATTTTATAAAAAAAAATGTTTTTCCTTGCCTGAATCATAGTTTTTTATATATTTTTGCAACAACCCTGCTCGGCTAGGGGCCCGGGCCCCCTGACCCCCCTGGCTACGTCCATGTACGTACTACCTCAAAAAAAATTTTGTGGCTTATTGTTTGCCACAATAATTTATTTTTTATTATCCCGTTCTTGGACTATAAACATTGAAAATAAGTTAAAAGGGATACAGCTCAACATCTCGATCAAGAAAGATTTTTAAAACTTGTTAGTAAACGAAGAGAATTTACATAAGCAGTAATCAACCATAAATCATTTTTAATAGTTGAATGCTTTTGATTTATGATAAATTGACTCCAAGCTGTGTCCCCAAATTTACTTATAACTTTCAGATAATTATGAACTAAATGTGTTGTGATACCACTTTCGGTAACTAAAATAAGATAAGTAGAGGACCAGCAAAANATGTAAGGGATTGAGCACCACTTAGTGGTTACATCACTGTGCGTGCCTTCTTGGCCATCAGGATAAATAAGTTTAAGCGTTTTCTGCCTCTCCTTTCTTTCTATGAGCTTATCTACTATGGAAGAGTCATAACCGTTATTAGTGGCTATAAGGTGCAAGATACGCTTTTCCTTATCAAAATTAACTCTAGTGAGAGGGGTGTTCACCAGACGATACGTGTAACTATGAAAAGCCGCCATTTTCTGGGCCCAAGGATGCCTTGATGAAGCATGAAGTACGGTATCAGTACACGTAAGTTTGCGGTAAATTGAGACGTCTATGGTGTTTCCTAGTTTTGATAACGTAAGGTCTAGGTAATTAAGCGATCCTGCGTTGTTCTCGACTTCCATAGTGAAGCTTATACCTTGAAAGCATTTATTTAAATATTTTAAGAATAAATCTAACTGTTTCATTGATCCACTCCAAAGAACAAAAATGTCGTCCACATAACGCTTCCATAAAATAATAAGTTCCCTAAAAGGGTTCTCTTCACTATCTACACAGTGCTTATAGAAGTTGTGCATGAATACTTCTGCAGCCAAGCAACTTAAAGGATTACCCATTGCAAGGCCTTTAGGGTTAGAATAGATGACCCCATTGAAAACAGCGTAGTTAAATTCAAAACACAGGCTAATCAATTCCATCATCTCGGCGTTTAGGATTTTATCATGCGATTTTCGTCTCAGTAGAATGTTCATGAGCTTTAAGCAGATGTCAGGCGGTATACTAGTGAACAAGTCAACCACGTCGAAAGAAACCAAAGTATAATTTTGACTCATTTGTATAGATTGGAGGTTTTGAATCAATTCAGAACTGTTTTTTATCGCGTCACTAGCCTGAAAACCTGTTATTCTCTTGAAGTCTTTATTAAGTTCTTTAGCGATCTTTTCCGTTGCCGAACCGCAGCATGGTACTATAGGCCTAACTGGCATACCAGGCTTGTGAACCTTGATAGCTCCATACAACCTAGGCGCTTGCGCGTTCATATTTAGCAGTCTAAAAGATTTACAATAAAGTGCTTTATTTTGTTTTAAGGCTGCCCGAACTTTTTGATGAATATTAGGGGTCGGATCTTCAGTAAGAATAATGAAATTATGCTGCTTAATGAAGTTCTCTACACGCTCGATATAAGCGTTTCTTCTTAATAACGACTGTAGCATTACCTTTGTCAGCTTTGACTACGACCAGATCATTGTTTTTAATTTTTTCTTTTAAACTGGCTAATGCGTTTCTTTCTGCTACCTGTTGTTGCGTTTTATTAGTTTTTATATGTTTACTTTTTCTAATTTCGTTCTTTAGAACAACAGATAATTCAGCGTTAACATCAGGTCTTAGTTTTAAACTGTCTAGAGAAACTCCGAGCTGAATAATGTCGTTAGTATTATTACTATAACAACTTGGTGAATATTTAAGTCCTCGGTCTAAAAGCTTAATCTCATCTTGTGTAAAAACAATAGTAGGATCAGCAACAACTGTGCGTTTATGAAATGTGTGTAGGCAATCTCTTTCCGCATAATCAACGTTAGGGTTATTAATAGCTAAGGTAGTGTCAAAAGAAGATTCAGGTGTGACGTCATTGGGGGAAGAGGTCCTCGTGACCGAATCGTGGTTGACAACCATCTCATTAGTGGCTGTATTTACCGCTACTTCTGTGTCATCGATGATTGTGCTGTTTTTTCGATTGTTATTAATTGTAACGCACATATTACGTGATCTAAGGAACGTTAATTTTCTGTTCATAACAATCCTCTTATCTTCACCGGTTTTATTTACAGCTTCAATAATACTATAGTTTAAATTAGATAAATCCCCTTCGTCTAACATATTTACAAGTTTATTCTTTATGTAAACAATATGGAGTCATTCCATGTCAAATCATCCCACTAAAAAATAAAATTCACATGCATGGCGACCGATTTTGATAAAATTTGGTGGAGGTGTAGGGTCTACGCCTAAAAGAAAAAATACTAATTTTCAGCTTAAAATATGCAGCCGCTTCCGTGCACTGATGGGGCAAAGTTGTGGAAAATAGCTGATTTTCAGTGTTTTGGCACTCAGATTATCATTTGTATCTCTAAAAGTCGGATATATAAAAATTTCATTCTACTTGCAATTAGCAGCTTAACCCTAAGGCTTTCAATATTATTTAATGTCATTTTGGCCCCAGCCATTTTTTGCCCTTTGACGAGCCCCTTTTTTAAAAAATTTTAAATATCTCAAAATGCGTATTTTTTAAAATTTTGAAAAAAACCCCAAATATAGCCCATAGTTATAGCAAAGTGTCCACAAAGTTTCATGATGGGACCTCCATGGGCTTGGGCCAATAATTTTTTAAGTGGCAGAGGGTATAGGGATTGTCAGAATATGACTTTTTGTTAGAAACTTCTCTAAAATAATCTTTATAAAATTAATATATTTATATTTTTATTATAGTTTTGATAAGTATATGATATATAACATTATTTGCATACAGGGTGGCCCAAAGTCACCAATCCTTATTATATTTTAAACAGTTTTGTATAAAATATCGAAACATGGGATACTTCCCTTGTGTAGAGGGAACTCGTTTTAATGGTTTACACTTCCCCATCCCACAAGTATGGGCTAAGCTAAAAACCAAACAATAATTAAAGAATGTACATATTATGTGCTATTCGGGTTATAAAGGATTTTTTCGACATATTGGCAAAGAAATGATTTTATCTTTGATCTCTAATCTGGCATTAAAAGTACCCAAAGCCCCAATGTATTTATGTATAACTGTTTTTTAAATTCTTGGATTGTAAGTTTCACCAGTCATCATAAGTTTTGGGTCTGGGCACCTCAATCTTGACACTCTTTAACATTTGAAGTTAGAGGAAAGAGAGATTAAAGTTATAAGAAAAGGTTCCAAGTTACCCTTGAAACTCTAGGTTTGCTTTATACCTTCAGTCTTAAGCAAAATATAATATATATACCAACTTACGAATGAATCAGGATAAGGCTTATAAAAACACACTCACTTCTTTATATATATATATATAATATATATATATATAATATATATTATAATATATATTATAATATATATATATATATTATACATACGTGTATTATACCGGATGTATAAACCAAAACCGTAAACCACTTATGTGGGTCGTTAGTGCAAACCAAAATTTCAAAGGTGACTAAGACTTTTCATTCAGGGTAGCACAATTTTTATCTCTCCTCGCTCTTACCTTCAACATATTTTTTCAATTTTGATGGTTTTTAGCTTAGCCCATACTTGTGGGAAGGGGGAAGTGTAAACCATTAAAACGAGTTCCCTCTCACACAATGTGAGTTTAAAACAAGAGTTCCCTCTACACAAGTGTGAGTTAAAACAGAGTTCCCTTACACAAGGGAAGTATCCCATGTTTCGATATTTTATACAAAACTGTTTAAAATATAAAGGGGTTGGTGACTTTTGGGCCACCCTGTATGCAAATAAGCATGTATATATCATATACTTATCAAACTATAATAAAATATAAATATATTATTTATAAAGATTATTTTAGAGAAGTTTCTAACAAAAAGTCATATTTTTCTGACAATACCTATACCCTCTGCCACTTAAAAAATTATTGGGCCCAAGCCCATGAGGTCCCATCATGAACTTTGTTGGACACTTTGCTATAACTATGGCTATATTTGGGGTTTTTTTCAAAATTTTTAAAAAATACGCATTTGAGATATTTTAAAATTTTTTAAAAAAGGGGCTCGTCAAAGGGCAAAAAATGGCTGGGGCCAAAATGACATTAAATATATAGAAAGCCTAGGGTTAAGCTGCTAATTGCAAGTAGAATGAAATTTTTATATATCCGACTTTTAGAGATACAAATGATAATCTGAGTGCCAAAACACTGAAAATCAGCTATTTTCCCACAACTTGCCCCATCAGTGCGCGGAAGCGCTGCAATATTTTAAGCTGAAAATTAAGTATTTTTTCTTTTAGGCATAGACCCTACACCTCCACCAAATTTTTATTAAAATCGGTCACATGCATGTGAATTTTTTTTTTTGTGGTATGATTTGACATGAATGACTCTATAGTGTCGGTATATTAGCGATAGCTTTTAACCAGCGCTTCCTTCGTTAGCTAAAAAATTGCAATAAATTTTAATCTTATAATTGTTAGCAACTCTTAATTTCTGCACACACCAAAAACGTAAAAGAAAATTAGGTTGCAAATTTTCTCTTCTACATACATTAACGAACCATAAATTCGACAAGCAACGTCTTCTTAATTTTTAAGATTTTATACATGTTCTTTAGCCTATCAAGATTATAATTATCTATTTCTACAAGCGTATTTTTCGTAAGTTTATGAATCTACTTGCCTGATCTTCTGCGCTGTAGCTCGACTAGTTATAGCCACACAAAACGTAAAAGAAATTAGGTTGCAAATTTCTCTTCTACATACATTAACGAACATAAATTACGACAAGCAACGTCTTCTTTTAATTTTTAAGCTAGTTTCTTTAATTTTTAACTAGTGACTTATAGCCACTAATAACGGTTATGACTCTTCCATAGTAGATAAGCTCATAGAACGAAAGGAGAGGCAGAAAACGCTTAAACTTATTTATCCTGATGGCCAAGAAGGCACGCACAGTGATGTAACCACTAAGTGGTGCTCAATCCCTTACATTGGGCCAGTTTCCACCAAAGTGTCTACTTGCCTCAAAAATGCCGGTTTACGAACAGCTTTTCGCTCTATAAGCACCTTAAGGCACGAACTTTCTAAACCTAAAGATACAGTAACTCCTTCGAAAAAAGTGGTGTATATATTATAAAGTGCGGTTTCAAGACTGCAAGAAATTTTACTTAGGGCAAACAGGGCGCAAATTTTCCACCCGTTTCAAGGAACACCTGAAAGGCCCAACGAATTTTTATACCCACATTAGTACGGAGGCACATGGTAAGGACGGTCATGAGGTTGGTTTTCTGCACTTTGAGAACAAGGGCGAAAGATTAAACTCGTTGGAGAATTTTGAAATTAGAAGGGCTCTAGAATACAACGGTGATGATTGCTTAAATGATAAGACTGACGGAGGGGGCTCGGTTATAATTCAAGCTTTAGCGAGTTCCATTAAACCTCCTTCAGTCAGACTCCAAGAATTGAAAGACTCAACATCTCACCGGTAACTTCCCTTTCTTATTATTAATTATTTTATTTTATTATCTTTATTATTTATTTTATTTATTTATTATTTTATTTATTTATTTATTATTTTATTCATTTACTATTTTATTTATTTATTATTATTTCTTTATTATTTATTTATTTATTTATTATTTTTATTTATTTATCATTTCATTTATTTATTATTATATTTATTTATTTATATAAACTTATTTATTTTTTAGTTATGGATTTTTAACTTTGTATTTTATTTTTTGGACCTTTTATTTAGTGTGTTAAGATTAGGTTATTTATATTAAGTTATTTTGTTAAGTTATGATTGTTACTTGTTTAGGCACTGTAGATGGCATTATTGCCGAAAGCCGGCTCTGCTCAGAGTTAAAGTAAAGCTTATTGGTGGAAAGACGAAGTTGGTGTTGTTAATATTAAACTAATACAACTCTACTCAGAGTCAAGGAGCTGCGACATCGAGTAGAAGTACAAAACTTGAAGATGCGTAAAACAGAACTTCCTTTAGAGAGAAAAAAAATTCCTCGAGAAAGTTTGTCCCATAGTATAACTGTACTAAACAAGATCTGAAGTAAAAGGATATATATATTTCTTGAAAAATGTAGATACTCTAAAATGCAGTCTCATCAATCATAACAAGGTTCTAAATATATTTAATATCTTACCTCTAAACCTAGGAACCATATAGATAATAAATACCCAATAGTTTATGTGAAAGGGTTATATAATCATTTTAGATAATCGTTTTCAGTGACACGCTAAAACATGTTTGGATCGAGATTAAAATATGGCACGAATAAAATCCTGTAAAGGATTAAAAACTACGCGATTTAAAAACAAAAATTTCAAAAAAGGTTTATCTCGTAATCAGCTATAGTTCAATATTTGTCTAATAAAAGTATAAGTTTTAATAAAAAAAGTCGTTAATTTCGAGTTCTCCAAACCTGGGAAATTCCCTTAGAAATACATGGTTCCTTGCTTTTCACCTTAGTTAAATACTCTGTTATTGTCTCATAACCATATTATTAGTAGTATTTATAATTGTTACTGAATTGTTATAAATTATTTAATGAAATGCCCATATTTATTCTAGAGCTTATACAAAACATTCTGAGGTACACCATGCCAAATATCCTCTTACTAATTTTACTTGTTTTTTGTCACAAAAAATGATCAATGCTTGAAGCTTTCTCTTTTTAATTATTAATTATTCATTTTCCCTTTTTCCTAAATCCAAGCAAAAAAAGGAATTAAATTAAAGAAACAGTTATTATAGCCCTTAACTCAAAACGAAACAAATTAAGGGATTTTCCAAACAAGTGAAGAGTATGGTCATAAAAAGAGTACAAAAATTGGGAGTAAAAGATTACACGAGAATTAAAAGACTTAATTAATACGGAGCTTTCTTAGGAAACACTTTTAGTTATTAAGGTACTAAAAAAAAGACGAAAAAGAACTTGCGGTAGATGGAAAATAAGAATCGTATAGAGGAAGTAGAAAATTGCGAAACATCCAAACAAGAAGGGAGACACAAAGTAATTAATTTTGCTTTCATTAAAAATTCTATTCCCATAGTACACAAAAAATTGAAGTGTCTAAAGTTAAAAGAAGCAAAAAAACTTTCACGTCAAAAAAGAAGAAGAAAAAAGTTAATACATAAAGGTAAAAAAATGAAATAAAAAAAATTTCTTTAAAACATTAATACAGTCTCAAGTACAAACAATTCAAAAGAAATGTTTTTTTAAAACTTTTGATTTTTTTAACGTTGACAAGATCAAAAGTACGTATAAAAGGGATTTACAATTGACGTTAAAAGATCGACATGCATTATGCAATAGTATGTAGTTATTCTTAATTTCAGTATTATTATTCTGTTTTTTTGTATTTAATTATGCGTTGGTTCTAATTATTACATTTTAATAATTCATTTCTTTTTCGTTTTGTAATTTCTTATTTAAATGATGAATTCATGATGAAGCAATTAATATTTTTAGTAGATACTGTATAAAAAGCTATAACTGATGTATTAAAAACTCTGAAGATACGTTTTTAATTGTTGTATTTTGCATTAAAATTACAACCACAAATGTCTACCGCGTGCCAAGTCAGTTAAATTACATTAAGCAAAATATTCTTCACTTTAAGTTTAATTTAGTTTAACAATTAAAAAAACCACTAACAAATATTAATTAACAGTCGTTTCGGCGATTATAAACTATTTATGGTTATAAATTGTCATTAACAAACAATTAACATCTTACAGGCTTAAAATTCTAAGCTACCTGTTGTTATAAAAAAATTAAACAAAACACTAAACATATTTATATTTAGATTGTAAGATAATGCCGTATGTTACCCACGTGGTGTGAAAAATTAAGTATAGTCCGTCAAAACAAACGTACATGACAAAGAAGCTTACACAAAACCTAGTTCTAAACCTAACAATGGTTTAAAAAAACATTTTTTTCTAAAATAACGTTAGTAGAAAAAATAATTTAATACAATCGATTAGAGTGTACCTCAAAACTATTCCTCACCATATCATATTTGCTAGGCTCTTCCTGGCTACTACGGTCTCGCTTCTCTCGTTGTCGGATTATAAAAATCACCTAGTTTTTATTTCAAAACGTTTTTAAACTCGCTTTGATCATCCTCAGACAGTAAAAGCATCCGCTGTATTCCAGTCTTGTATAGCAGTCACTAATACAAGTAGTAGCCTCGACCAATCCCGATAAAGGGATATACGAGTGAAAAAAATTCAACTCAATCAGGTAATATTTTTGATTTTAACAATTTTTAAGAACTTAAACTTGTCGTTTAATACAATTTTAATTAATACTGATATTGATTAGATAAAACTAAACACATTGTTGTACTTAAATATGATAACATATTTGTCAGAATTAATTTCGATAAAATTTTTTTTTGCATTTTTGAAATACATGTTGAGCCATTAATTTCTTTTCGGAGAGCGCAATTAAACCAAACATTATTTTTGTGCTAAGTTTCTACTCTCTAGCAAAAAAAAAGTAAGAAGCTACGATGACAACATACAAAGACAGATATAGCGTAAATATGTAGACAGATAGCTATGTAAAAAATTACTCAGAAGGTCTTAAAACTCATACAACAGATGTCGGATAAATTTCCGGCTTTGGGTTTTAGTGCAACTTAAATATAACGTTTTCGCTTGTACGAGAAGTATCTTAATAACCTAATAAGAACTAAAATATAGATAAAATATACTTAGTAAATGATATAACTAAACTAAGTATTCATAAATATAGATCTGTAAGCATATGTCATTTAAATTATAGAAACGCGAAGTTCTATTGTAGTCCTTTTTTAGTCTGCGAGTCTCAGAGCACAGGTGTTCACAAGCGTATCCACCCCACACAATGATTACCAAGAGCTGGTTGCTTCTAAAAAACTAAAAAGTTAAAAACCAACGATCTTATTAAACATTCAACCTTTTGATTGCTCTGATCACATTTTAGAAGAAAGTAACATCGGAAACCCCACAATTTATCGTATAAACCATGCCTCTTAACTAGGAATTGAACCTAGGCTACCTTGAGACTGGAGGTACCCTCTGGTGATCTTGAAAAGATTGGCCACTCTAACTAAATAAGCTATTCCTGAACTTCTAGATAGCATGTTAACTTTTTATAAGATTGTAAAATCCTTAAGGTAAAATAATTTTATTTGTTAAAATAAGGCGTTATTTTAAATAACTACACGGCTTATAAGTTTACAATGCGGTCTTATTTTATGTCCGTAATTGCACAGAATCGATAACGGTAAGGAAATTCTATTTACTCTCACGAAAATATGTACGCGGTTACTTTTACGATCCCCACGAACGATTCCGGTAACGATACCATTTTCTTTTATGGAAATTGTTAAACAAGGTTTTATATATTTTTCGTTTAAATTGGAATTGTTTAGTTTATTATTCTATTTTATTATTTCATCTCAATTTTCTTTATAGATATTGGGAAGACTTTTTTTGAAAGTGTTAGTTTGTATTAACCCCCATAATCGTTGACCCGAATCATATTGCTAGCTAATAAATGTTATAGTTTTCCGTTTTACCCAGATACAGACTCAGATAAGAAGGGGTTAAAAAAGGAATATCTAAAAGTTTCCTTTAATAACGAAAACGAGAAATGAATACGCAATCTGGGTTTAGTAATTTATAGAAGTAAAAATGTAAAGATTCTTATCCTGTTTTACATTTTTGGGAAAAGAATTTTAGTTATAAGGTTAGTAAGGGGGTATTTGCTGAGACTGGTTCCAATTTGCCGGGTCCAGTAAGATTAGATCCGGTTCAGACGGGTGTTTACAAGGATACAACAAAAAGAGAGAGAAAATTTCATTCCATCAACTGATCTGTAAAGTCTTTGGTAAGTGATTATTTCTTTTCAGAGGAAATTGCGTCTTAAGAAATGTTGCGTTTGTCTTTTTCAATTTCTTTTCCCTACATTTTATAAACTAAAATGAGTAAAACGGATTTTTCGGATAGGTATCTGTGGATTAGATTTTAATTATCTATTCTACTTTCTTGACAAAAGGCTAATTTTAACTGTCTCAAATAATTACTATATCTTTAAGATGTCACTCTATCAAAAGGAAGTAGATATCGAAAATAATAACTAACAAAAACACATGCGTGTAAAAAAAGCCAAATCTAGCGTACAAAGTTGTGAGATCATCAAATAAGTCAAGTCGTAGGTTCCAAATTATGATTGTAAAAATATGAGGTCATGGTGGTTTCTTGTTTTGACTTGCCCATCACGCAGCGTGGCACCAAACATCTTGTATTGAGTGTATTTATAAATAGATGTGTGTGTGTGTGTATGTATATGTATATATATATGTACGTGTGTATGTGTGTATATGTATATATATGAATATTTATGTATATGTATATACGTGTCTATGTATGTGTGTGTATATATATGTATATATGTGTGCGTGTATATGTATGTGTGTGTGTGTATGTACATGTTTATGTACAAATATATAGTACAAAAATACAAATAAATAAATGTATTATAAAAACCATTTAATTATATTAAACTTTTACTAACATAGGATAAGGTCTAGAAATTATTAACATAGATTAAGTTTATGTCTAGATTAAGTAGTTACTAGTGCTAAAAAAAATTATCTATATACAGAGTTAAGGAACTCCCTCTCGGCAGCGCAAAGCGCAAGCTTTATAGCGGAGAGGTAGCCTTATTTTAATATATTATGTATGTTATTATAAATGTTGTGAAATCAATTAATTTAATAAAGGCATTAAAAAAAAAGAAAAAAAAATATTCAGCCTATTCAATAAGCTTACTGTGCATTTCTGTGTATGCTGAGCAATGGCCAAGTCACAAAGTGACACCGCCAAGACCTTATAAATTTACAAGCATTATTCAGAACCTGTGATATAAATTCTTTTTGAAAGCTTGAACATTTGTCCTAGAATATTATTAAAATTATTAATTAGTTGCTGTATATTACACCACCTATTTATTGCTAAACAGTTCCATTTTTTTTAATTAAACAATAAATAAAATTCGTAAAATCATGTATGTTCGATCAATATAATACTTTTGATATTCTTGGTTTTTTGTGCTTTACTACTATGCTTTAGCACTAATTGTAAAAATTTTTATTTTTACAAAAAATTGAGATTAGTATTACCTTTCAACCTAGGTAGAACATATTTGGTAGAAAGAACTAAAAATGTTACATTTGTAAAATTTTTCATTGATTTTCACATCAACATTTATCTATATAGCAAATTTCAAGAGTCTAAGATTGCGGAAGGTGCCTTAGATTTTTTATGAGTACGTGGGTGAGTGTCACAACTGCCTAACATCGGGCTATTATATTTCAACACCTGTTAATGATTAAAGGTATAAAATTCGGTAGAATGGGTCAGCTCAACAAGATCATTAAGTTAATATAAAAATTATATTTTTGAATGTCCTTAATACAAAGGTAAGAGATACGATATCAAACTTACTAGGGATATATATATATATATATATATATATATATATATATATATATATATATATATATATCCCTGTGTGTGTAACAACACTTCAACGGTCGTTGAACAATAAAACTGGATTAAAAATGGTTGTTTGAACATAGCTCAAAAAGAAAAATAATAACGGGATACCTTTTTTTAAGTCTGCATACTAAAATAGGTATCAAATATTAAATCTAGATAATGATCCGATCCAAATCGAACCATTATTTAGAATATAGATATATATTCTTGAATGAAGTACCTAAAATGACGCAGTGATTTGAAAGAGTCGTATTTTATGATTGCGTGTAAAAGTAATGCATTTGTTGCTTAAATAAAGTATCAGACTCCCTTATCCTATGAGTTTAAGAGTAAACTTATAACAGATTATTCCTAATAAAATGTCAATCTTATTCAAGTAAGCTATTTTATATTTATTTCAATGCCTTAAGATAAAACGATCTAAAAATAAATTTTCATTTCTTAAGCTGAATATGACAACCTGAATATAGTAAAAATAATATTGATTCGTTTCAAATGCTAATAGTATAAAAATAATCGTTGAAATGCTATAAATTACAAGTATCTTAAAACATTCTACGAAAATGTTGCCTTCTGAATATTAATAAGCAGAGTTTATAAGCTTATTAACTATAAAACTAACTATAAGTTGTTTAAAATTATAGCGAAAAACGTCACAACCGTAATATAATATAATATAATATATTAACAAAATTATGTAGTTTATGTGTTAAAATGTAATTTTTATACATGTATGTTTTTTTAATAGAACCTATACTAGTTAAGGTTGGGCTATAATAATTTGAAACTATACGAAATTAGATCACAATTTTAGACTGAATGTTGAGATAAAGTAATATAACACTTAAAATTGTCTTTGACCCTTATAGTTAACCGTCTAGAAAATGAAGTTATATAGCAGCTGTGCACTGACCTGTATGTAATGATAACCTTAACAATACAACCAGTGCACTGCTAACAAGCTACACTACAATGATTTTAATACGATTTCCAAACTTCTCGTATATATTTTCTTATAAAGTAAATAAATGTTTATATAAACAAATATTATGTCACGGTGGTCTGCAAGACGTGCGAATTTTCTTTATTTTTAGTAATATTGTATTTAAGTTACAAAAATATTGAATTCAACCAAATTTCAAATTGACACAAAAATATTTGACGCATGACAAATATGTGATTTACAGATCGATAGCTAGGTTAATAGTTTGTCACCAGTCGTCCCTGCTGCAAAACCGTTTATTCTCATATTTGTCATATATCTCGATTTCAACAACCTCTGGGCAAACACAGCCACTCGCCCCACTGAGCTGATGAATGCCGGATATTGTTTTGATTTTAACTACCCTCACCCGTCCATCCTTGAGCTTTACCACTCTTTCTGGTATGTAGGTGTTTCTTGTCATATGGCTCTGCGACAATTAGATTATTCAGCTAAATCAGTCAGCTCCTTCCTCCATTTTGTTCAGGAATACCTGCTTGGCAAGTCCAAACGTTTGCCAAAACGTATCTGTTAACAGCTACGTTTGTTGTGGCTTTAGATTGCACGCCCTCACCTACTACATGACGTGTCAATAGGGATATAATATGGCGTTAAGCATTTCTTATCAGCTCTGTCTAGCGAAGCATGTGTCAAAGGCAACTCTCTACACTCTCCACCTTCAATAATAATGGGTTGAGAAACATCTCCCGCGTAGAAATTTATTTTAAAATTGCCTAAAAAGCAGTTTTAATAGACCATATCGATTACTCCCAGCAATCAAACCGTTCATTTTATATGTATATTTTTGTAGTTTTATTATTTTATTATTATTTAATGGTTTTGAGGAGAAATAGTTGGATTATGCCGCATTTAAATCAAAATTAATTTAAAATAGAGGCCCCAATTTTTTTACTTTATCTGCCCGAATAAGTTTACCTAACGAAACAGATTTATAGACGTTTTTAAACATAATATATGAGAAATGTTTTTCTTATTTTTAGAGGAATTTCCCATATGACTGTCAGCTATTACCAGGAGAACAATAGCAAGGAAGCCGCTGTTAGCAATATTAATAGTTTTATACCTTCTAGAATCTACCGGCTTCACTCCACTATAGTAGAAGCGGTGCACGAACTGACGTTTTTTAGAGATGGCTTTAAGAAAGGCAGAGAAGGAACACACTGTTCTTTTAGGTCTATAGTACTATAGTATAGTATATTACTAAATATTAGGTAAAACTTGGTTACTTTCTTGGTCATAATGCAACTGTTTCCTAGCATAAGTCTACACTAATTTGATGGATGTGACACGTATAGTAGAGCGAGAAGATCAATAGAATTCCATTCTAATGTGTGCTTTAAATACCTGACTACCAGTCAGACAAGTATAGCAATTTTTTGAAATTAAAGCCCTTACTTCCATTCTTTTGTAGCTCCTCTACCTTTGATCAAGAATATAGAGCTTACTTTTCTCTCTTGGAGAATAAAGTTATTCGACTTAAAGGGGTATCAGAGCTTGGTATATTATTACAGCATAAAGCTGTTCTAATTCTAGAAGCATAGCTCCTGTACCCTTGATCAAAAATGTAGAGCTTATTTGTCTCTCTTCGAGAATAAAGCTATTGGACTTAAAGGGGTACCAGAGCTTGGAATATTAATACAGCATAAAGCATTCAATCAATAAAACGGGTAATGCATTTGCATTGTTTTTTTGCCCGTATTAACCGCTTCGACAGCATGGTCCTTAGCGGTAATCACTCCATCCACCCGTAGTCTCTTATTCGAGAGAGCCCACCAACTAAACCTGTTGGAGGAACTTCATTAATAGTACATAGATGACACAAAATACTTTCTCTTTTACCTACTATAGTAGGTGAGGAAAACAAAACCAAACTCATTTTAATTAATTTCAGGAATCTATGCTATAGGACTGCATTGAGAGTTCAGACCATCGGTTGAATAAATATCTTAATACATTAAGATAATTAGAGGTATAATCTTAGAGAGCTAACTATCCTATGCATGGGTATTATTTGCTTGCAGAGTTAGAGGCTTATACATCTCTGCGTACCCACACATTTGGAATTGGCTTCTTGAATAAAGAGGAGTTTTCCTTTTTTAGTTGGAGAGATATTCTTTAAAATATCACAATGTCCAGTAGACTCTTAGTTGAGGTAGTGTAAGCAAAAGATTTGGGGCTGGCAAGAAGGGCCCAACTACGTGACCAATTTGTCTAGCTTTGCCCACCTTGTTGTGTTACCACTACTAAACTAGACATTTACAGCCTAAGGCAGTAAATTCTGTTTCCACGATGTTTTACACTTGTTCTTATATTAAATTTCGCTATATCTTCTTACTTACTGCAAAAGAGTATGCTGTACAGTTTTAAAGCATGACAGACGTCAGAAAAAGTTTTGTAGATGTTTCCGTCTAGTAGGCTGAGATGTATGGGGTTGGAAAAGAAAGTTGTTTCTATGCAAATCTTAAGCAATTGTTTTCAATGGAAAGAATTGGCGCCATGTTAGTATCGCCCTCTATCCGTTACGTGACCAAGCTTCAATACGATCCAGATATATCACGCGAAAAACTTTAAACTCTTTAATATTTTCCAAGCATCATCTTTAAGCACAACTTTAACAAACAACTATTTATAAAGAAAAACTTTGTTCAACATAATTTTACTCGCTTTACTTGGAACTTTATGAAAAACATTTTTTCTTTTCTACTGACAAAGTTTCAAAACAAGACCACTGGGTAAAGCGGACGGAAAGCAATATATTTATTTACACCTGTTCCGAATACAAAAATCACTTTAATATTATAAAAGTTTACGGAAAACTAAATTTAAACTAACAATAAAGAATAAGTTAACATAATTTAAACTTTCCTTGGATGGACTTTTTAAGCTAAAAATTATACTTATTGGTGTCTGGAGACCAAGTGGCCCTGGATGGCACTAAAAGTAAGATTTTCCGACATTATCCTCTTCCATCATCATGAGATAAAAACATCATTTATTGCATTTCCTAGGAGTTTCACTAAAATATGAAAATTTTAAGGAAACTGTTACAATAGTTAATATTAGTAAAAGCCGAGTCATCTTTCTGCAAATGAGAAATATAAATAAAAGAGACCCACACAAATCTTAATCAACATCCTAAAAAATTTTATGAACATTTAGTGGCAGATACTGAGGATAATGACTGAGGCTACAGATACTAGTACTGCAGTTGTTCTTCTAAGGGTGAGTTTAACATACATACGTACAAATATATTTTCCTGGAATATATATTTAATGTTTTTACTTTCTCTCATTTATACATTAGGTATATAAGAAAAGTAGGAAAAGTATTGTGTTTACGCAATCCAAAACCGAACTTCCTCCTGAATTACCCGTTTTAAGGATTATGAGACTTCGTTATTGGTATTCACAAAGTTTTCTGACAGTATGTGAGTGTGTGTATGAGTGTGAAGACTCATACACACTCAGACCTGAAATCTCAGATCAGAAGTATAGTATCAAAGATACTATACTTTGTTATAGTATACAATTTTTATTTAATAAAATTGGACTTTATGCTTTATTACAATAATAAAAAAAGATAGGCAAAAATAAAAAAAATATTTAAAAACGGAAATACTATTATACAAGATAAAAACTGAAAGGGTTGGATGATATTTAGGTCTAAAAACATTAGTACGTTAAACTGATAAAAAAATGTACTTTTTGAATAAGATAAGAAAAACGAAAGTAAAAAGAAGGAAAAATTAAACAGTTCACTTGGCCATGGAAGAACAATAATAGAGCTTTTTCTTGTAAAAACTTTTCTTGGAAAGTCAAAATTAGATTCTTTAAATAAAATTTAAGTTAGAAAGAAATAAAAAGTCTTACAAGTATTATTTTGGAAAATAGGTGTAAAATTTTATTATTAGGTTCAATCGGACAGGAGACTTGACTTCATTTGTACAACTTTTCGCCTGAATAGGGTCAGTGAGTTCTCCTTTAAGAAGGAAAGAGTTTTTATCATATAAAAAGAGTTTGGACGTTATGAGAGCCGTTTAAACTTTTTTGCTTCTTTTTAAGAATAATAGTAAGTTTTGGGCTCCCATTGTAAAGTCAAATTTTCTTTTTTCCCCTTTCTTAGTAGCTACAACTAGTGATAAGGTCCATACAAAGTACTTTGTTAGAAAGGAAATACCCCTCGATTTTCCTCGTTTTTATGAACATCTACCTCCCTGGGTTGTTTCATGTTGAAAAGGAAATGCAGGTTTCTTTGAGATAGCCGAGTTTTAAAACAAACTACAGAAAGGTAATAATGTTTTCGAAGAAACTTTTAAAACTCTTATTTATTACCAAATATTTTATAATTTTATATAAATACAAAAGTAGATTAGTATAGGTTAAATAGGAGCAAATTATAATGTATATGTAATTATAAGCAAACAAGAACATTTAGTTGTCTTTTAAGAATGTTTCAGTACAAAGAAATAGCTATTTTTTACTATGTTATACCATAGGGTGAATTCTTGTATTCCTAAAAGAATTGAAATCTTGATTTTGTAATTATAAATAATCTAACTAGAAGAGAGGTTACAGCATATGCTACTGTTAAGTATAACATGCATTGCATATGTCCTATAGTAACATATAGACTGTCTTGTGTGATGCTTAAATCAATCATGTTATAGCTTTTTTAAAAATATTCTCGTTAGATGCGTTAAAACTAAGCCCCCTAAATTTAAATTGAAAACAAAATTAGCTCCAAACAAGTTATTCATTTTGACCTGCCTCGGATTATATTCATTTTTCCTTTTTGGTCGAATACCTCACACACATTAAAATAATTATAACCGGTTCTGCCTTAATAAAGCAAAAATCTTGTGGAAAAGACGGAGTTGAAGGTTTTTATTAAATTAAAATGTAACAGAAAATGGTTAGGGGCAATTTAAAGTATCTCTCTACCTACCTTTGATCTAACTACGTTGTTCCTAGCTTTCTCCTAGCCTTTTCCTAGCTTTTCAAAATCAAATCTAGAAAACGGCTGAAGTAAACCTAGAGGAAGACTCTTCTTAGCACTAAGAGTGGTTCAAAATATATTAAAATGAACACTAAAGCTAGAAAAAAAAAATCTAAAAATAACCTAGGGGTGTTTAATATTATTTTTATTGCGGGCTTAAGGTTCTACTATGACATGTATAGGTTAAATGTTGCCATACCTTGATGATGATAGTAATTAGGGAGACTGAGATCAACCAGCACGTAAGCCTTGTTGTGAACTCCCGTAGATAAAATATAGTTTCTACCTTATGGGTCTTAGAGCTAATTTTACGTCAAATCCACAGAAGAGCCGTGTGTTTACTATAAGTTTGTAAGAAAGTCAGGTTAAATGTGTCAAAACCAATTTATACAAACTTAACCATTTAACCCCAAATGGAGGCTCTTTGAAACGCGTCCGCCCTTTAGGTTTGCTACGCACTGACCTGACCTTGCGCCTCTTACTCCTGCGCATTTTTTGCTTTAAGTTCCACTGTCAGAATTAACCGCTACTGCAATAGAACTTGAACTGACGAATCACTTACTTTGTTACACATTTATTGAATAACTTGGTTCAAAGATTTTGGCACCGTTGGAACATAGAATATAAACATACTCTTTAAAGCAGAGAGTAGTGGAATACTGCTACTGAAATAATGCGTTATAGTTTTCTTTATCTCGAATAATCCGATAAAGAAAGGTACGGTAGCAGTAGTACAGAAGGACGATAGCCCTCCTTCGCTATGGCCTATAGCCGTGTTTGAAGAACTGATTCCAAGTTCTGACGGCCCTATTTGATTTGCTACGATTCGTTTAGGCGAATCCATTTATCGACGACCCGCAATTATATTCTGTCCTTTACCTTTCCAGTAGGGCCGTTTCAGCAAGATTTTTTTTACTTTCATTTAAAGGATTAGTTTATTTTTTCTAAGCTTAGGTTTTTATTATTTACGTCTACTGTAGATTTAAAGTTCGCACTTTTATGATTTTCTTTTAGAAATTTTCTTTTCAAGAGGTTTTTGTTTTCTTCATAGCTTTTATTCATTTTTTTTTGCTTACCTATATATTTAATATTATTAATATTAAATATATTATTATATTTATTTTATTTGGAATAGAACAATAGATCTATTGTTTTATTTTATCTATTATATCAGTACGTCTATGAGTAAGGTTAGCTAGGGCTTGTGAAACCAACATGCACACGCATTTGCCGTTGTACTGTTCAACATCACCAGCTCTCGATGTATTAGTTTTCCGAAGTAGATTTTATTTTGAGTTTCGCATATGTAAATGTGCTGTAAAAGTAAAATTTTCCGTTTGGATTTATCTTTACTCCACCCTCACCAAACTAGGTTTCATTTTTATAATAACACAGGCATAAACTAATAAAATTGTAAACATACTTGTACACCCTTCACTTTGCCGCCACACTTTCAATCGCTTTATTGCAATTTAGGATTAATAACTTCGGTAAGCTCTACTTTTTTTGTCATTTTCTTATTTTATATTATTATATGTATCCGCGCTCAAAAAACGCCTACAGTGCTTGAGGGCAAGCAGTCCTCTGGTTTTCCTCACGCTCACACTAAATACAGTCCTCTGCTCGCTACCCTCCCATTTATAACCCTTCGAATTTTGACCTAAAACTTAAGTTTTATATTTTTTCTGGTGGATATTATTTCCAAGGCACTTAAACCTCTTATATGGGTCCATTGTGCCTAATAATCATACGTATAAATTTCTATAGCTTTAACTAGAAACATAACGTGCCCCACTGCCAGAATAAGTTTTAAGGCAGAAATATTTAATATACATTTATATAAACTAAAATTGAGGGTTCCTTTCGAAGGACGGCGCGTAAAAGGATGTTTATTCTTCGCATTAAAATGCTAGAGGTTCTAACCGGGTTTGAACCCGGACAGGCTATGTGGCAGGCCCACGTGCTACCTTTACCCTTAGCCATGCCATAATAATTTATTAGTTATTTTACTTTGGCTAAAAAGGTTTACTGTAGTTTTACTTCTTCGATTCAAAAAAAGTTCTACGCTACATACTCTCAAGTGCTCTGTTTTTGCGGTTTACAGATGTTCCGCTGATAGAGAGTTTACAGTTACTTTAACAGCAATATCTCCATTTTATGCTAAATAGTAGAAAATTAGGACCATACTTCTTCTCTACATTTATTTATATCCACCCGTATTTACCTCTAATTGAGTCGTTTAAGGGTAGAATAAAAGAGCAAAGAAAAATACATTCTGAAACTACAGTTAACATAGAGTCCTATAACATAACACTATAACTGACACATGTGCTAAACAGTCAGTTGATTCATTACACTTATCTTAGAACCCGAGGACGGAGGAAGTTCCAATTGCTTTCAAGTAGCCGGAACACGAAAATTTAACAAATAAAATGCTGTATAAATTTCTACCTCAAAACTTTTCTTATCTTTCGGAATAAGAAAGTAAAAATACATTTCCTACTTTGAAAAGTTACTGTTTGGTTTTCCGGGTAAAAGTCTCGAGTCAAAAGTTTATTAAACACAATACACGATCCGGTGATCTCTCATTAAAAAACTTTAAATCGAGCCCCCAATAAGATGCTCAAAAAAGTTCATCTTTTAAAGTTATTCTAAGGAAAACTCTTAGAATAAGTTCTGACTTTTAGCTTCAAAAACCACTTATAATTACTTGACTCCTCATGAAACTTAAACTCAAAATTATTAATAAACAGAAACGGTTTTAATCATTTTCCTAAACCATCTCTGAGGGCTTTCAGCTCGAGAGTTTTTCGGTTAAAAAGCATCATATTTCAGATTAAATAATAAGAATATTCTTCCACGTTAGGCCTTTTTACACTAAAACATCAATCATTACAAAAAACGTGAAACTCGGTTGTAATAATATGTTAGTGAAAAAATAAATCTCTTGTTTAGCATTTTTTTACGTACTCATAACTACCATACACAATTGTTAAGATAACGAAAAATTCTATAAATATTCATGAAAGGAAATGTTTGTGTAAACTATTGCTATTTCATACTCATATATATTATTATTATATTAATACAAATTTGTATATATTATTATTATATTAATAAAAATTGGAATATATTATTTAGTTGTTATTGTATAATTTATATTATTACATATATTTTATGGTTAGCTGCAGCTGCAACTGACACACTTCAACAGGCCCTAAAATCATGTTCCAAAAACTTGCTGTTGTTGTTGAAAAAGTTAACTGCCTAACATCTCAACTTCCAATGATATTGAAAGTGACGTAAAAAAATTAGAAAGTAAAAATCTTAGTCATAAAACTTTTTTTCTATACCTTCGGAATAAATGAGGAAAATTGAAAATTATAATAAATTAATATCAACAATTAAATTGAATGACTAATTGAGCTTAATTAATAACTACCGGAAGTTTTTCCAACTATGTTGGAACAAATTTGTATTCTTAGGGTGTAGTTATAACAACCAAATACCCGGAATTACTTTTATTAGTAATGCTTCTTCAATTTATAGAATTGTATTAGGGTTATGGCCGTAAGCAGGACATCCAAGTGGTCCATCTATCCATGTCATTTTGAATAAGAAATTATCCATCCCTTGTAGTGAAACAGTGACAAGCTCCAGCTGGACAGCGTGAGGGGAGAGTTATTGATAAGGGAAATTAAAGTCTTCCGGTCCTTCATAACCCGTCCATTAGCTAATAAAATAAATCGGGTATGAGGTATCTCGATAGCTTTCTAATTCCGGGCTACCGTAAAAGAAAATTAATTCCTAAATAGCACAAGAGAATATTAATGAAATATAAAATGACCATATCATATCTGCTGCTCTCATTCTCATACTTCGGATCCGCTTGGCTTGTTCTCCATGAATGAAATTCACCAACTTTATTTAGAAGTAAATCTTTAAAGAAAATCACCTAATTTATATTGCAGTACGTCTTTAGACTGGTTTCCCTTGTCCTCAGACTGTGAAATCACCCGATTCAGTCCCAGCAGTCACCTATCCAAGTACAGACCTCACTCGATGCTGATTGAAATTTTTGATCCTACGAAAAATTTAAACATACTAACCGTAGTGAAAAAACTTAGTATATCTATTTATTACATAAAGTAATAGTCTAGTGACAAAATTCAACTCAATTAGGTATTTTTTAACGATTCAAAAAAACGTCTTCATGACATTTCATTAAAATTGAACGAATGCTGGTAATAAAATGAAACTTAACACATATGTAGTTCTTATAAATAGCTACATACCTGTTAAATTTCAAGTCGACCCAAACATTTGTTTGCGTCTTACAAAAATGACATATAATCTTAACTCTTAATCGATTCTTTAAAAAATCTAAAGATACTAGTGGCATTTAACGTGTCAAAATAGTTAGAGCATATTTAGTGCATTTCTAAAGAAAATAATGACCGTGGTTTGTAAAATATACTAGAACATTTGCTTGAAACCCAGAATTGTGATACGTCACAAGGTCACTAGAAAAGTATTGTCAAAGTATAGAAAAGTATTAATTATTATTAAGTATTTAAAATGTATTACGTAATAGTTTAGTTAATTATAAATAATTAATTTAGTATGTAATACATAATACTCGAATATGTTTTATACATTTTTCATAAATATATATTTGCAGATATTATTAATGTCTGAGGACAAGCGAAACCAGACCAGAGACGAACTGTAATACAATTTAAGTGGCAAATATATTCTAAGGACGAGCAAAGCAAATCTGAAGTGGTGAGGATGCGCTAGCGAATTCGATAAGGGAAAATTGATATGAATTTAATATATCGGAAAAAGTTTTGAGGTACCCTGTCCCAGATATTTAAAGAATATATATTCAATGTCACGGAAATTTTATGATATAAAAATTCCATACATTATGGTATCAAGGCTGTTTACAACATATTTATTACTTTTAAATATTAACCATGGTAAATGAGATAATAATTTAACACTTTTTTAGGCAAGGCATAGTAATTTCTTTTACCTAGCCGCAACTCTACTGGGATATGAGAACACTGACGTTAAAATTTAATTCCGAGTCATAATTTAAAGTTTTTTTCTGTGTAAAGTCGGTAGGAAGTCTGGTGGACGAGTAGATAAAAAATATTTCCCCTCTCCACTGTCCGCTTATCTCAGGAAATTAAAAAACATACATCAAATTTTAAAGGCAAACTAATCTGGAATCGCAAAGTTTTTGAGTAAACACTTTTTTTAAAAAAAAAAAGTTGATGTTCATTTTTTTAGTAAAACTAAGATTATTTTTCAAATAGAAAAACACTGAAAATGTTTTATGTAGCTCCAAAATTATTTGGTATATAAATAAGAATTGTTAAAATGAGTTTATCAGTTTTTTCTAAAAAAAATCGAAACAAAATATGGGGAATATGCTGCTTGCATAATATAAGGTAGATATATCATTTGATACTATCGAGTTTTGCAAAAAAATGAATAGTTGACACAGTATAATTGTGCGAGAGACACCTAGGAAATGTAACAAGCAAAATGCAATGCTACATCTGGGAACTGTTCCATCATTCGACATTCGACATCCTTGATGGGTCAACATAATGTCATGACCCACTCTGTTTCGTTTACAGCAATTAATTCCGAAGAATATAATGTGAAGTATTTACTGGGGACGATCATGCATGGCAAG
The DNA here is from genome assembly GCA_018340805.1 of Microvelia longipes. Taxonomy (NCBI): domain Eukaryota; kingdom Metazoa; phylum Arthropoda; class Insecta; order Hemiptera; family Veliidae; genus Microvelia; species Microvelia longipes. The sequence continues at coordinate 49,143,148 of JACMZG010001908.1, read as the reverse complement.
CAAAATAAATATCATTTGATACTACCGTGTTTTGCAAAACATGAATAGTTGACACTATATAATTGGGCGGTAAATACTTCACATTATATTCTTCGGAATTAATTGAAGGTCAGAGTGATTTCAGGCTCTGTCAGTGCCCTGATGGGTTAGTCGTAACGAAACATCAGTTCAGTCGAGCCATCAATGATGACGAATGTCAAATTATGGAACTGTTCCCAGATGTAGCATTGCATTTTGCTAGATACATTTCCTAGGTGTCTCTCGCACAATTATATAAGGTAGATATTTTGACAGATTGCTGTATAACATACGTGTATCAGATAATGAATATGAGTGTCAAAGAAAATTCGCCCGCCGATGCAATCGGCGGGTCTGCAAGCTGGGTAGATTTTAATTAAAATGCGTTCTCTCTTGCTTGAGTTTTTGGTTTAGACTTTTTAATCTAAGGAGTAGTGGCACATCTTGTTATTTAATTTACTTGGCATTTTCATAGCAAATATGTATGTTTATCCCATGTTATAATATTATACAAAATTATTGTCATTTCAAAATCGGGACTGTATAGCATTATACTAATTTGTAGTGCTACTAAAATCCGTAAAAATCATATGTTTTATTTAGTAAATCAAATGTTAATTCTATATTTTATTCTCTGCTCAACGGTAAATTTATTTTATTAATTATTTTAAACTACATTTCTGTTATTTGTATATAACAGAAGTAAGTTGGGTTTTCAATTTTTTTTAGTCTTATTTGTTTAATAAGCACTGATGATGACCTCTTGTTAGGTCGAAAGCGCTCTGCTTTATTGTAAATAGATATCTTGAACTGTGGAGAGACTTTGTAGTCTTTCGTTCTTTTCCGTAAAAATCAAATTTCAAATTGTGATATAACTACACAGGTTATACACAAAAACTTTAACAAGAAGACAATTGTTAAGCAAAAAAAGCACGCATTCCAAAATAAAATTCAACAGGTTTACGAACCTCCATGCCAGAATTATTTCGTAGTAATTAATAGTACCAATATTTAAACCTAGGATCCCTAGCTTTAAGTATTTTGAGTGGTCGTATTGACTTCGGACTGGTTTTATTCGATTTATAGGCACAACTAATATTTTTTTCGTATTACAAAAAAAGTTTTAGGTCATTATTGACACTCATGAATCTGAATCTCAAAGATTTATCAGTGCGAATTAAAAACGTTACACACATTTCTTCCTAAATTTAATTACTATTGAAAACAAGCTGCCAATCATGGAACTAATTTTTTCTACTTATCCATGAGATTATATTTTAATCCCGTATAATAATAATAATGCCCGTTCAGAGCCTTGCGGCTTTAGGGATAATAATCTCTACGAGAACCACCATATGTGTAGTGGCAACCTTTAAACTAAAAGTGTAATTTAAAGTTAACTATTCTATATTTTGTGGATAATTAACCTGGGATGCGAACCCCAGACCTCCGAGGTGTCAAAGGTCAGTTCAATGACAGATGCCTTAACGATCTCGACCATGGGGGTGCAATATTCCCGTATAGTAAGTTATTTACATAACTTGAGAACTGTAATGTGATGTAGTTGAGCCTTCTTAGTAATTAGAAAACTTTAAAACATCATTTGAGTCACTTTTTATAAAACCAATATATTTAAAAGTAACGCACACATACACTCAAACATAAACACTAGAAGAAATCATTTGTTTTGTTTTTTGGGATCTACAGGTGCTGAAACGTGGACATTTAATAAAAAAGTGGGTGCTACGTTTTTGGCTGATTCAATGCTTCTCCCTCTATTTAGGGGATAGGAAAGCAATAATAATTATACAAGGAATGTAACTGATAAAACACAAAAACTTGCTCCTTTTAATTAAATAATCTGACGAATATTTAAAAAAAAAATATATATATATATATAAGTAGTTTTGAAAAAATGTAATAAAAACATTATAGTATATAATTCCCTAAAAAACTAGTTTTTCTTGAATTTAACAATAACAATAAAATATAAAACTATTTCTTTGTACTATTTTATTAAACTATTCACAAGACACTCCATGTTTTGTAGATAGTTTTTTCTTAAATAAAAAGCTATTATTACTTATATTAAACCTTTTTTTACAAAAAGGATAAAGAAAGCTTTTTATTTCTTTAAGCGAAAAAGGGATTGGAATTATCTGTTGTATGAGGCAATAAATGCAATAAAAAAGACAAGGAAAATACAAAGAAGAAACAAACTGTCGAATTTGCATGTTTCTCTCAAAGTCAACACGGGAAACTCTTTCAAAAAGATTGTTCTCTTTGTATGCTCCGGGTTTTTATATGTTGTGAAGTGTTTTATTGCTTTCTCAATACTCTATACTACATAAGGTTTTAAAGGAAACAACCTAAAAGTGCTTTACAACATTATATTTTAAACGAATTTTAAAAAGCTTTCTTTGTTAAGCTGGATAGAAAATCTAGGATAATAATTTTAGTACTTTTTAAAGTTAAGCATTTTTAATTGAAAAGTCTAAATCGGTACTTATTTACTTGGTTCCCAACATAGTTGGGACCCAAGTAAATACGGCGATATAGGGCAATTATTCACTTGGGGTACCGACAGTATATTTACTAAATTATATAAAAGAAATTATTTAAGAATCTTAATAGGGGATGTTGAAAAGCAAAGGGGCTATTGTATGGGATTGAGAAGGGGGGAAAAGAAAAGATTGATAATTAAGTAAATAAGATAATATAGTGTGAAAGTACCCTTGGTTCCCAACATAAAATGGGGACCCAAGTAAATATGGCGATATAGGGCAATTATTCACTTGGGGTACCGCCAATATATTTACTAAATTATATAATAGAAATTCTTTAACAATCTTAATAGGGGATGTTGAAAAGCAAAGGGGCTATTGTATGAGGTTGAGGAGGGGGAAAAAGAAAAGATTGATAATTAAGTAAATAAGATAATATAGTGCGAAAGTACCCTTGGTTCCCAACATAAAATGGGGACCCAAGTAAATAAGTGCCCGATAGGGAGGGATTTTAATGGAGTTTAGACAGACCTAGTTCCTATACCTAAATCCACTGGAATTTTGTCAGATAAATTGAGGATGGGAACCAAGTAAAAAAGTGCCTCTAAATCAGGTGAATATCTCGAATAATATGCATGCAATTAGATTTTATCAAAATTAATTATGTAATATACATAATTCTATGTAAAATAATTCAAGATTGAGATATGGGAAAATTATTTTAACAGAAAAACAGGTTGTAAATTTAACAGAGATTCTTATCTGTGATGCTTTCAAAATAGAATTTTCAGTTCTATAAATCGAATATATTTAATAAGCTATAACTATTTCGTTTCCATTTGGGTCATCTTCAGTCTTAAACTATCTAATAACACTTAAACAATTTAACGAAAACAACAAACAAGTGGTTAAGTTCAGGATAACCGTAGTTGAGGAAACAATACTTATATTGTCTAACATATTAATACAACATATTAATAGTAAGTCTTTTGTTTTTCTTTAATTATGTCGTTCAATAAGAAAGATGTTTCTCTTTACAACAAAGTTAAAAATAGATTCTAATATAGAATTATGTTTAGAAATGCTTCGAGAGAATCTTGGTAGAAGATAACAGATAGAAGAAAACATTGGTTTAATGATTTAATGATAATAATTATTTTACATATTGTGTCAGAAATATTAATATTCTTTGTTGTAACTTTCTATTTAAAATATGCCTGTAATCTGATACAACACCATTTCTGTAGGCACCGCGGCTAAGCACTGACTTTCCACAAACATTATATTCATCTGTATATTTAAGGAATTGTTTATAAAACTAGAAATAAATAGTTTATTCTGTTTGAGCGAATCTCCTCTGAATCCGCACTATGACTAGATTAAACCTCAAAATGTTTTAATGACAACGGAGGTGACTATGTTTAAATGTTCAACTGAATATTGTCGGTGAGTTACATGCCGAAGTACATAGGTATATTGGTTATTTAAAACACTTTTGTTCCAGAGAAATTTGTTACTTTGCTTAAAAAGAAGGAAAAGCTAATTTATATATAACATTTTTTTGTCACTCAATAAAACTATATACGTTCACAAAATATTTCTACGCGTGCTATCCTATATCCTCTATGTTTTTCACTCATGACACTAAGGAGAAAGTTTCCTAAATAACCACATTACTTATCCTTTGGGTGCACATACACTAAAGGTTAATATTCTGTTTGCATCATATTTGATGTACATTCAGCAAACATACATCACGTATGGATTATGTTCATAACTTAGATAAGAGCCTTAAGCCTACCTAAACAAAAAGTCGACCGAACTAAACATACATTGTAAATAGGTTTAGGTTAGGTTATTTTTTATGAAATTTTTCATATAGATACGAAAGCGTTTAAAAGTTACTGTGGGTAGAAACGCCTAGAGACCTGTACATACATACATACACATACACACAGACAAATATATAAATATATATATAAACAAATATATATGTATACTATTATTATATATATATTATATATATATATATATATATATATATATATATATATATTATATATATATATACATACATATATACATGTATACATATATATATATATATATTTTTATATATATATATATATATATATATATATATATATATATATATATATATATATATATATATATATATATATATATACATATATACATGTATACACACACATATATATATATATATATATATATATATATATATACATTGTGTTTTTGTTCGCTTAACAATTAGATGTCAAAGTGAACCTTATTAATAATAATAAGGTCCTTAATAGGGAGTTCACCATAATAAATATAGCATTATTGATAAAAAAAAATGGCTTAATGTTTATAAAAATATTACTTTCTTATCACTATTACTAAAATAAAATATCTCTTGTACAGTTCCGTAATATTAAATTGTAAAAATAAAATTTATTTAATATAAAATATAATGATAAGAAATAAGATAAGATGAAAGGTTAAAGAGAAGCAAAGAAGATATAAAATTATAAAATCTTTAGTTTATAGGACTGGAAAATTGCTTGGAGATGAAAAAATCAACTCGTTACGTTTTACAAATATCATAAAAAACACTTAAGAAAATAAAATTGCTTTTAGTTAATACAGCAAAACTAAGTTATTATGTGGGTTCAGAATGCTGAAAAATCTGTCACAAAATTTAATCGTTTATTATGTTAGGATAAGATGAAAGGTTAAAGAGAAGCAAAGAAGATATAAAATTATAAAACCACTTAATGAGTTTTGATTCAATGCTCGACGGGACTTCTAGTTATATGTGGCGAATGGACAACTTTCTCGACCGTTTTTCTAGTTATATGTGGCCAATGGACATCTTTCTTGACCGTTTTTAAAATGGATATCAACTAAGATACATTACTTTTATTTTCGGTTTGAGATCAGGAAAGCTAAGTTTTGCAGCGGAGCACGTTTTGTTTTAGTTTAAGCAAAATAATCTTATAATTAAGTTACATTTTTTGGACTTGTGGTGTAGAGTGGGCAGGTGATTAGCAACAGGTCATTGTGATAATAACAAACAGAAACCTAAGCAGTGGATAAAACCTAACTAATAAGAAAACCAAAATCTCTCCACAAAACCTTTATTAAATCTAGAGTAGGCTTTCGATGTTACAATCATCATCAGTGGCTAGCCGAAAATCAATGAATTAATGTAAATTAATGAACTAAAAATTTATAATGTAAAAAATGTATGAAAAAAACTATGCATTAATAAAGAAAGACAATTTAAACATAAAAAAATGAATAAAGATTTTAAATATAACATTTTTATGTATTTTAACTTTAATTTAGAGTCATTCCATGTCAAATCATCCCACTAAAAAATAAAATTCACATGCATGGTGACCGTCTGCCTCCGTGGCCGTGATCGTAAAGGCGTTCGATTTCGGCACCGGAGGTCCGGGGTCGCAGCCCGGGCTATGCTCTAAGATTTTATGAATAGTATATGTATTAAAAAGATTTCGCCAACTTTAATTAATTCTTAGAGTGTAGTAGATGCTACCCACCTGAGGTGGTTCCCGCAGGGTGAATACCCTGATGGGCCGAAAGGCCCTAAAACGGGCATTTTATTTTTTTATGGTGACCGATTTTGATAAAATTTGGAGGAGGTGTAGGGTCTATGCCTAAAAGAAAAAATACAAATTTTCAGCTTAAAATATGCAGCCGCTTCCGCGCACTGATGGGGCAAAGTTGTGGAAAATAGCTGATTTTCAGTGTTTTGGCACTCAGATTATCATTTCTATCTCTAAAAGTCGCATATATAAAAATTTCATTCTGCTTGGAATTTGCAGCTAAACCCTTAGGCTTTCAATATTATTTAATGTCATTTTGGCCCCAGCCATTTTTTGCCCTTTGACGAGCCCCTTTTTTTAAAAAATTCTAAATATCTCAAAATGCGTATTTTTTAAAATTTTGAAAAAACCCCAAATATAGCCCATAGTTATAGGAAAGTGTCCAAAGTTTCATGATGGGACCTCCATGGGCTTGGGCCCAATAATGTTTTAAGTGGTAGAGGGTATAGGGATTGTCAGAAAAATACGACTTTTTGTTAGAAACTTCTCTAAAAATAATCTTTATAAAATTAATATATTTATATTTTTATTATAGTGTTGATAAGTATATGATATATACATGCTTATTTGCATACAGGGTGGCCCAAAAGTCACCAACCCCTATTATATTTTGAACAGTTTTGTATAAAATATCGAAACATGGGATACTTCCCTTGTGTGAGGAAACTCTTGTTTTAACTCACACTTGTGTGAGAGGGAACTCGTTTTAATGGTTTACACTTCCCCCATCCCACAAGTATGGGCTAAGCTAAAAACCAAACATTAATTGAAGAATGTACATATTATTGAAGTTAGAGTGAAGAGAGATAAAAATTGTGCTACCCTGAATGAAAAGTCTTAAGTCACCTTTGAAATTTTGGTTTGCACTAACGACCCACCCAAGTGGTTTACGGTTTTGGTTTATACCTCCGGTATAATACACGTATATATATATATATATATATATATATATATATATATATATATATATATATATATATATATATATATATATATATATATATATTGCTTAAGACTGAAGGTATAAAGCAAACCAAAAGTTTCAAGGGTAACTTGAAACCTTTTCTTATAATTTTAATCTCTCTTTCCTCTAACTTCAAATGTTAAAGAGTGTCAAGATTGAGGTGCCCAGACCCAAAACTTATGATGACTGGTGAAACTTACAAACCTAGTGATTTAAAAACAGTTATACATAAATATATTGGGGCTTTGGGTACTTTCAATGCCAAATTAGAGATCAAAGATAAAATCATTTCTTTGCCAATATGTCGGAATAATCCTTTATAACCCGAATAGCCCATAATATGTACATTTTTCAATTATTATTTGGTTTTTGCTTAGCCCATACTTGTGGGATGTGGAAGTGTAAACCATTAAAACAAGTTCCCATGTTTCGATATTTTATACAAAACTGTTCAAAATATAATAGGGGTTGGTGACTTTTGGGCCACCCTGTATGTAAATAAGCATGTATATATCATATACTTATCAAAACTATAATAAAAATATAAATATATTAATTTTATAAAGATTATTTTTAGAGAAGTTTCTAACAAAAAGTTATATTTTTCTGACAATCCCTATACCCTCTACCACTTAAAACATTATTGGGCCCAAGCCCATGGAGGTCCCATCATGAAACTTTGTGGACACTTTCCTATAACTATGGGCTATATTTGGGGTTTTTTCAAAATTTTAAAAAATACGCATTTTTAGATATTTAGAATTTTAAAAAAAAGGGGCTCGTCAAAGGGCAAAAAATGGCTGGGGCCAAAATGACATTAAATAATATTGAAAGCCTAAGGGTTTAGCTGCAAATTGCAAGCAGAATGAAATTTTTATATATACAATGATACAAATGATAATAAAATGATACAAAAAATACAATAAAAATACAATAAAATAAAATAATAAATAAAATAATAAAATAAAATATAAAATAAAATAAAAAAATAAAATAAAATAAAATATAAATACAATAAAATGATACAAATGATAATCTGAGTGCCAAAACACTGAAAATCAGCTATTTTCCACAACTTTGCCCCATCAGTGCGCGGAAGCGGCTGCATATTTTAAGCTGAAAAGTTGTATTTTTTCTTTTAGGCATAGACCCTACACCTCCTCCAAATTTTATCAAAATCGGTCACCATGCATGTGAATTTTATTTTTTAGTGGGATGATTTGACATGGAATGACTCTATATTTTTCTGACTACTTTTTGGAGAAATTTTGGTGTTTTTATTGGTTAGGTAATAAAATGGTGATATTCGAAAAATCATGTCCTGTTATGATCACATGTTCATGTCCCGTTATGCCGACGAATCATGAAAGTTTTAATTTTTGTGACCACGATTGATAAATCTATCATAATTTTGTTTTAGAATATGCAATTCACCAAAGTATGTCTTCGGACTCGCTTCGCATATTCTCAGGCTATGTAAAATATCCATTTTATTCTCAGCGGTCACGCATGTATCTACTGACCAGGTGCCTAATACAATTGATCCGACAAAACTAGCCGTATTAATTAGAATTCAAACCTCCTCTAAATGGGATTTCATATAATATTGATAGGTAATCGTAAGAAAGAAGGAATAAGTTCTCCATAAATAATACTGGTCAGCATTTAGAAAATTTAATGGCCTTATTATAATTTTCGCAAAAAATATAATAAATTTTTAGTATTTTGATTCTTTGTGTTAATCATGATATTCTGATAATATAGAAGAATATCATGAATCATTAGAATTTAGATTAAAACTTAATTCTGAGGTCGAACGCAGTAATACAGAAATAATAGCAGCTAACGCTGTTAATAATCATGACTACCTGAGGACAAGCAAAGCGAGTCCGAAGTCAAAATTCCCTAAGCTTTAGAATAAATTTATTTACAGCTATGTCTTTATGATAGTAGTGTAAAATTTGTGCTTTATGGTGAAGCAAAGCTATTGGTTGTGTTTATTATTATGAAGCATTAATTTAGTACAGTAAATATTGGCAATTACACATATAGCACATTTCCTTTGATTAAATGAACTGGCTTATTCGTAAAATATGTATCCAAACACATGATCCAACAAACTTTTTGGACGATAAAGATATTGAAGCAAACCTACCTTCTGCATTATCAAGATTCATCGATTAGATTCTAATCTGTAAGCACATAAAACTTTGTATTGCACTAAACCCATATTATTTTCGAATGGATCCCGCTGACACTTAAAAGGTGACGACTCAGAGCTATGAGGTATTGCGAAAACATCCCTAGCAGATAATTATATTAAAAAATGTAAAAAGGAAGGCTTTTAAAATTTTGGGGAACTTTAAAATGTGTTAAATTTGACCCTTTATAGGCTCCTGCTATTTCCAAGTAGTATAAAAATGATTTGTATTTTTTTCTTACTGTTCAAATCCAGGTCAAACTACCTTAATTATTTATCAATAATATTAACTTAATACGTTATAATTTTATCTGATATTTATATAGATATTTTTGGAAACTTGCCTGATCTCTTAGATGGGCATTAGAGGCCAAAAATATTTTCTTAAGCCGTAACGGGTTATGATATAGCATAATGGTTATGGGATCAGAAATCTAGAGAAAACTTTTCGTAGGCTTTTCCATCCTAAATCAGGGAGGTAAAAGAAAAACATTTCTAAAAAGGAAGAAAAGTATCATTTTACTCCTCCACCCAAAACCATTTTTATATTTTTTCTCCTAAAACCGTTTATTCAATAAAGCAATAAAATTATGGAGATAAAGCCAAAATATACTTTTAATGAATTAGTATAATGGAGCTTTATAGAAAATTTATTGTTGTAATAAAATTTACTTGGTTAAAGATACTGTTTTTGGCTAACGAGCTTATAAGTAAGTATATTAAAGTGTCCTCAGGATAAATTTCTTAAAAACGCATTCTCGAGTCCAGTCTGTTAGGCGACTTCATGATTAGTTAAATTTTGATATTTTACAATCTGTATAAGGATTTAATAAATGCTAGTTTAAGAGATAAATTTAAATACCAAAATTGTTTCAATAAAACTGAATTGCAAATATCTTCATTGATATGCATGCTTATATTTATGAATTTTATGGTTAGTAATTATTAAAATACGACTATAATTCTGCAACCAGAGGTCATTTTTAGTTTCCTCATTTAGTTCAGATAAATGTAAGTTTTTCCTGACTATGTCCAGGGTTTTCTTATAAGAGTGATCCGTTGGAAGGTCAATCTTTTGTTACAAAAGTTGAAGAAACATTTCATGGCAGGGGTCTCATCTCGTGAGAATGTGAGTGTGAGTGGATATTTATTCTCTCTTAAGACACAGATGGTATGAAAGTTTATGATATGGATATTCAGTTTGTCAATAGCAGAGATAGTTTATTTTGGTTCTCTCACAAAAGTACACTAGTAATTTAGGGGTCTAACCATCATTAAGTATAGCTATCTTAAAAGTGTGTTTTCTATCTTATTGTATTACTACGAGATTTGAGACCTTAGAATTTACCTATCGAGTTTTTAGTCGGTCTAACTTTACTGAAAATTTGACATAACTGTTGATACCAGTTATGTATTTTATTATGTACTACTCACGGATATTTCATTTGATCAAACTTATAAATGTGTTAAATAAATAGGGTGGGAGACCATGCTTATGGGGCTGTATATACAAACTTACCAGAGATAAGAATGAGTAAGTCATCAGCGCACCTTGCATCTTCTAAAAACACTGTAAAAAATAAGTGTTAAAGGCTTCGTCTAAACAAGAAGATCATAAATTGGTTTGGTGTCCAATAACTGACGGAAGTACCTTATACCTTACGGGAGTACGGGAAGTGACCTTATATACTCTTTTTGTAAGACGGTCAATTCAAGCTCCACTATATAAAAATGTTTAATCATGTTCAGTCTTAACTTCAGAGGTACTCTCTCTTTCAGAATAAATCATGAAACCCGGGTTTGTTACGTGGTAGGCTTTATAGTACGTAAGCGCTGAAATGAGCTATTCCAATCTGCATTATGAGCAATAGTATCACAATCAGTTAAAGGTTAACTATTATTGCTATTGCATAGTAATTAACTTCCTAGTTTCACTTAACAGAGGTGGTGTTAAATAAGTGAAAAAGATTAGCAGATGATGAAGTTTCTTTCATTTCCTCATAAAGATCATCTATAAAAAATAAATAAATATATAAAAAGCCCGTTTCAGGTTGTTTCAGCCCAAAAGAGTATTTACCCTTCGGTAACCACCTTAAGTAGGTTGCATCTACTATCCTCTAAGAATTAATTCAAGTTGGCGGATAAGGGCTGCAAACCCCGGATCTCCGGTGCCAAAATCGAGTGCCTAAACGATCACGGCCACAGAAGAAATCAGTCTTGTAGTAGTCCGTTAAATCTTAGCTATAAAATTTGACAGTGTGAGGGCATTTAATCCGTTTTTGAACCATACAAGTTTTAGCGAGTTTAGTTATTATTAGAGTAGTGTTACTTTTATTTTAAATCAAAATTATAATTTTTGTCTTTTAGGATAAAGCTTTATCTATGTCCTTCAAAAGAATGTCTCCATAAAAAATGTTACAAAGGGCTGTTGAAGCAGCCTTAATTGAAAAGCTGTCAAGCATTGGCAGTTTTGCTACAGCATTGATTCGTGACAAACTTGTTACATCTTAAACGTTACAGAGGCAAGTTTTTCTACCGAGGGTATTTGATCCCTCTGGATTAGAGTGTGAGAAATTAGCCTGACTAGCAGTCGCATCTAAGGGAGTCTCGACATTTAAATGTTAGGCTTCTGAGGCTTTTTCAGCTGTTGCAGTGATTTCCACGGTCTGTAAAAAGACTGACTTTCTGAGAACTAATTACCTCCGGACTCTGTACACGTCACAGAGACAAGTATATTAACAGCCTCGTTCGCTGTCATTGAGATATTTCCAGATCTCGACGAATCAAATTAAAGAAGAATATGAGAAATAATTTAGAATATTTATGCTAAATAAACAAAAATATACATGCTAAAATAAGATAGAACACTGGACTACCGTGTTAAGAAGTACTGTTTTTAAGTAAAATAAGAAGAGATATAAGAACAGAATATTTACAGCAAAGCTCAAAAGCACACCAGTGAGATTACTTTCGCCAGTAGGAGAGCGTCTGTGACGCAGCCGTGCGTTGTTATAAGTGTTATTGTGACAATAGTTAGAAGAATCTCGGAAATTTTCTGTGACTGGCGTCATGTAATGACACCGTACTATGTAGTTAATATCCTTGGAACCAGCCCCAAACAGACCATTTAGAGCTAAACAGTCACAAACGTCTTAATAGTGGAATAACGGGACGAAAACTACATCTATGTTTAAAGAATTAAGGAAATAGTACACATGTCTTAGATTTGCACAAGAATTGGAACCGCAAGTACACTAGATTATTTCCAACAAAAATAAATCCACAAGCACCTTGACATGCAAACCTTAGCGCTGTTACAACCCATTCCCCAAAAAAGACCTGACGATAACTAACAAATATTTTTTGCTGTTAATGGTGAGACTTAGCTTTCATACCACATAGTCAAAAAAATAAAAAATTAAATGACCAAAAATGTTATGATCCTTAAATTTTGCTTCTTTATATCTTATAATTACAGGAAGAAACTAACCTAACAGCAAAATTGTCGCACCTGCTTTTTAATAAAATTACAAATTTTAAAAAACAAATGTTTGAAGAGATTCATATATGTGCTCCTTTCTTTTGAATACGGTAGTGGTCAAACAGCTTAATATATTTAGATGAAACACGTAGCAAATATTATATCTATTTATTTACACGTAAACAGTATAATAATTATTGTTTCACGTGTAACACAATGACACATCATTTTCTTAATAATATCTCATGAAATTATTGTTCATATTGTTAACTCTATGTTATTGACATAATGTTCTGCTTGATTCGTGATATTGATAAATGACAATAATCCATCATAGCTCCAAGCAGAGAAATAATTGTTCGTAATGAATACCCTGCGATGACGTGCAGAATGTAAAATAGAGCATGAATATCCTTTATGTATAGGATATAAATTATATCCCTACGAATAATAGACATATTCTTAAAATGTATTGCTTGGTTATACGATGTCTCAGATAGTACTTTCAGACGTATAAGAGAATATTTGGAAGACACATAGTAACCTTACTTAGTGGTTTATTAGTAATGACATGTGTTTTATTATGATTCATGCCATAATATCTCTCTGTGTGTGAAAAAATGCTCAAAATTATCACAACATCGGATGTGGCTAACTATGAATAATTCTTGCAGAAATTATTTCACAGTATAAAATCCTATGTTAGTGATACTTTTCTGTTCCGTTGAATTAATATATTGTATCTTCTTACTGCATTGAAACTAGAGATTAAAAAACTGTTTTAAGCTGCAAAATAAACAAACTATTTAAAACAGTACAGGCAATTTTTTATAATATTCTACCTTTTGTGGAGTTGTGGTATATTTAAATGAAATCTCCTCTAGGAGAAGAAATAATTGAGTTGAGGTAATAGTGTTGGAGATTACGGACTGAATTTTAGTGTTTTTCGTATGAAAAATGATATTTGTTTAGCCTGTTATTTATAAAATTTTCTATATATCATTACTTTAAAAAAGAATATAATATTTTGTATTAAACAGTTTTATATTTCCCAAATAAATTTATTTTAAATAAAATGTTAACAATATTGGATTTTCTTTGGCTCGTTTTAATTTTTACCAGCGGTTTTTGAATTTTCAGATATTATTGTTTGTTTTGTCGGTTATATTATTTTGTGGATTTTACACTTTTCCTAATGTATACCGTAGATATATAGAAAAACTATTGTGTTTGCAAAGTTGACTGTCTCTGTATGTGTCTTTGTGTTAGTGTGTGTATGTTCGTTTGTGTCTGTTATCATTGTAGCACCCGATGTATTTATATTAAAGAGTTGAAACTTTGTACAAAAAGCTGTCTAAGCGAATCGGAAAATAATTATTTATGGCATCATTAACCCGCAATAATGACTTGGCAAAAATTTCGAAAAATCATAAAACGAGAAAAAATGTTGCGATCAGAATGAGATTTGGCACGCATGAGGCTATGTAAAAGACTTACATATGTGCTAAGTTTTATATTATTTACAGCATTAGTTTAATTGTTATCAAATGACATGTGTACGTTTTTTAAATAATTGTATAAAATTTAGAAAATAATCCAATTAAGTTGAAATTCGGAACAAGTGTATAACTTAATAAATAAGTACACAAAGTTTCGTTCAATGCCACAAGTATATCCATGATTTTTGTGTTGTCATAAAAGCAGTATCGAGCGTGGTCAGTGCCTGGATGGATGACTGCAGAGTAGAAAGCGGATGTATTTCCTATCTGAAGACGAGCGAAGCGTGTTCGAAGACGTGTTGCAGTATGAATTTAACGATTAAGAATCTGATATATCATGAGAAAAAGTTCAAAGGTACCACGTACTCGATTGTTTTAAAATTAGAATTAAAATTATAGAGCGTTGTTAACCAAAAACATCAAAGCAGTCATTACTGCCTTGTCTACTTGTTAAATCTTGTAACAAGTAGACAAAAATCTCATTCTTCTCGTTTATTTATTAATAATCAGTATTTAATTGATTCAATTATTAGTAATCTTAACTTTTTATGCCACCAATTGAAATTAGACATGATATTTTGAAAAATAATAATATTTTGTTTATTTTTCTGCCTTAAGTAGATAAAATAATAGAGTGTATGGATGGTTAAGATTCCAAGTCTTTGGATCTGGAACCCTCCATGAGGAAGATCTTAGGACCCTTCGGTGGGAGGATGTCTCTATCTTTGCCAAAAGATCTGGGAGATTCCCTAGCCGATTTGAGGCCTGTAGTCCAGGGTGGCTGGTCTGGCACGGAGTTGCCAGACCACCACCAACAAACCAGACTTGTTTGCCTGGCTAATGCCTCCCCACCCTTGTTACTATACTACTACATAGTAAAATAGTATAAATATACATTTATGTTACTCTGCAGCAAAAACATTCTAGATTTTGCAAGCATTTTTCTGCATCAGCTCCGCCTGAGCAGTCAAATGGATTATAACCAGCGTTCTATGGCCTACCTTAGCCTTCAGTTTCGGAGACTAATTTATAAAACCTATCTGCCAAATTCTATTTTGCTTAATATTGTTAAGCAAAATGTTACTTGGTTTTTGTTTTCTTTAATTGTTTGTAATTTATTAGTTCGTATAAATAAAAAGTTTAATCTGCGAACGTCAGAACAAGTATCCGAGTTTTCAAATATATTACACGAAAAATATATCTCAATATATCCCATGATTTAACTAAATATTATGGGTGATATCTTATAATCTGCAGGTCCAGCCAAGGTAGACGTTAACTGCAGACATTTCAAAATTTATTATTATAATTTTTTTTATACTAAATTTATGAACTGAGTTTTACAGTTATTTTTAAAACTCAAACTGTAAATAACACAAGAGGCCTTCGGGCTTTTGGGCAGTCGGCAGCCACAGAGTTGTAGTCCTACATCAGTCCGTCATATTACTAGTTTATATAATTGACGTACTACCACGATATAAGCGAATATTGTAATGCATTAGTAAAAAAAAAAAACGCGATTTGTTGAACGAACGTGTTTTTTTCATTTCAGAAATTCGGGACGGCGTGTATGTTTGAGTGTTCAATTGATAGTTTGTTTGTTTGTTAATTTGTTTGTTTGTGTGTTTGTACGTGTCACAATAACTGCCATAAAAATTAATAAATTTTAATGAAACTTGGTATACACGTAGTAATAGATAGTCTATGCAGTGAGTCTCCCTTCCAAATATACCCCCCCCCCCTCCCCTCAATGACCCTAACCTCATAAACTCATTTTTCTTTTTTTCTTTGACAAATAAAATTTAGATCGTGAAATTTAAAAAAAAAACAATACTTTTTTTGAATACTTACAAGGTAAATAAAATAAAACACCTATATTTATTAGTTCTTTTATTTTATTTGAGCCAGTTTTTTAAAAAGAATTTTCGCTCTTTAATCTGTTTATTGACCCCTAAATATTCAATTCCGAGACAATACCTCACGGTTATTACCTTCTGACAAAAGACAAGAAAATCTGGATTGAATCCAAATAAGTGAGAGATTTTTTTGTTTTTGGATTTTTTTCTATCATTTATATATTCAAGGATCTGGTGGTACGGGTGGTAAGATAATAGGGATTTCATTAAGCATTTCCAAGATGGGGGACGATGTTGAGGGAAAATTCCTTTGCATTATTCAGCAGATGTAGGGGTGAAATTCTGCACCTAATGCATCTTGCCTTTCCCATTTTCCTTCCCAAAGACTAACAATATGATCCATCTATATACTAATAACTCTATGCACTGTTCATTGGATATTAACTCTATATATGTTAAACAGTATCTTCAAAACTATGTCATATTATAAATCAATTTTACTTAAATTTTATTTCATATGCTATAATTTGTATCATGTTCGTGAAAAAAAACAACCATTTGCTTATTTAATTTCCCTGATTAACCACTAACTTACATTGTTAAAAATGATATTAGAATCGTTATAAAATCAAAATGAATCGGGTTATATATGCCCAACAATAACTTGCAAGCTATTACAAACGTAATTTTAAATTCAATCCAAGAATGAAAGATTGTATACTCCTTTTTCGTTTTATTATAAAGTGTAATGTATATGATATTTAAAAAAAAAGCTTCAAAAATTCATTTAATATATTTATATAAAACTTAGTGGACTATTATTACCATAAAGCTCAATTTGCCGCAACACATTCTTTTTTTCAGTTGCTATAAATCTAACATTATTATCTAAGTGAGCAAATAAAGTTGGTAATATTACTTTATGCAGTTTACATCAGGAAAATGCACCATTATGCCAAACTACAAGCTGTTTGAAAAAGTCGTAAAGACACGAGACCAAGCATAAAGAACCGATATTTTGTGTAATGGTCTTGGAGTTTTTTGGAAAAAATAGCCTGTACCGAGAGATAGCAGACTTCAACGACCTTTTATTTCCAATAAAACATTATTAGGCATTGAATATGACCACCTTTCCCTATTTCCAAAGATATCTTAAAAGATAAGGATTTATATCATATTTATAAGTATAAGGGTCTCTAATAACTTTATACAACTTTGAACGACTTTAAATTCATTTACAACATTATTGTGGCACAAACGTTACGATAATACAGGAAAAGTGTTTCACAGGAGGGAAACTGATTTTCAGCCATTTGTACAAATAGCTAAATAACTCTTTCCTAAAAGAAGTAATTTTTTGATAGAACATTCATGTTCTAATTAACACATGAACATTAATATGTGTTAATTCCTAAAGTTTTGAGAAAACCCGCGAGTTTTCTACTATAGGGACATCACATGACTGTTAGATTAAGCTCCATTGTAAGACCTACTTAATCAAATCTCTTTAGTTGGTGCTAAAGTGATCTCGAAAATTGTTTTGCAGAGCCGACTTTGAAAGAATGTATAGCCAAAGGTATAAACATGGTTTTTTTCATTATCTACTATTCTACTGTTCTATTAGCTAACTGCCAAAAAAGGTACATTTAAATTCTAGCACTACACATGCATTCGTTTCCCACACCGTCAATCTATAGATGAACATGATGCTGCTTTCTGAACATTGTAATTGTAGATTGCAATGACAATTATTACAGTTCGTCCAACAAATTTACGCAAGACATCAGGTCTCCTAGATAAAAACATTTTTTGGATGGAATGACAAAAATAAGAATTAAAAAATTTAGATCAAGAGAATGTTATTCTTGAAGAATTTACTTTCCAACCACTTCTAACCCAGATGTAGACACTTGGGTAGATACAAATAGATATGATCTATTATAATGATTAATATTACCTTAAGAAATAGATTTTAAAGCACCCCAAAAAGCATTCAAAAGCAACCCAGAACTCTGATCGCTGACCTAATCTTTTACATCAGATCCGCAGAAGTCTACTACGCATAAATAAATGTTTAAGTGTAACAAAAACATTTTTAACTAAAACGTTTTTCTACCTTAAACATTTAATATTCTAAATAACTATAAAAATATTTTAATTTTAACTTTTTCCTACTTTTTAAAGTTATTCTACTAAGAATAAGTTAAAAATATTTTTTTTTCTTGGGCTAAGAACAAACTTTGAATAATTAGGAATAAACTTTTTTTATACAAGATCAGAAAAAAGTTTAAAAAAGTTTTTAATTAGTTTTATAAGATGGATGCTATTTTATGCTATCTAACCTAACTTTTCTTATTATTGTTATTTTAGACCTATCAAAATATTGTGTAGAAGACTCTTTTTTTCCTATGCATGCATTAGTTTATTTTTATTAACTCAACAAGCTCTTAAAAAATGCCTAAGGCTGAGTTCAAGCACAAACAGCTATAACGAGGTATAAACTTTTTCCTCTTTTTATCAAAAGTAAATTTCTTTTAACTTAAAGTTGATAATTTGTCGAAATTAAATTTAAATTAGTTCAGTAAACAAAAAATAATCTTGTTTTACGAATTTCTAATAGAAAATTAAGCTAATAATAAAATAGAGGAGTAATCCCTTAAAATAGAGATTTAGACAGAAAATATTTTTAGTTTTTTGCTTTTTGCCATGTAATTAAAATTAGATAGCTACATGCGTAGCTATAGGTATAATCTCAATCTGATCGCAACAATTTTTCACGTTTTATAATTTTTTGTTTTTTTGCCGAGTCATTATTTCGGGTTAATGACGTCATAAAAATGATTTCTGAATAGCACAACTAAACCTAACGACTGATATTTGTACAAAGTTTCAACACTCTAGCATAAATACAATGGGAGCTACGATGAAAATAGACAGACTCAAATACATATACAGACGGACAACTTTATGAAAACCACTCTTATGAGGCCTTAAAACTCCTAAAACGGATCATTCAAATACCTTTAATATTCGTGTCAGATACCTTTAGTGCCATCACTCTATTAGCATATATGTAATAGAGCGAGCGGCATCCTAGAGGACGATATATCTAATCCCATTGATTTTAAGTGTGTACCTTCCCCACGTGGCTAGTCTTGCTTTGTGTATTCACTAACCAAAGCTATGGTTATGGTTATTTTAAGTACTGAAAAATACTAACCCCCCCCCCACCCCTCTGATACTATTAAAAAGCAACTCCCATGATCTAGTGATAGTATTTAGGGAGAGGTAATAGAACACTTAGCAATTAGGTTACGTCGTTTGACTCTTTATGCTCACTCTGTTAGATAGAAGATAGTGTTCTACGTTATGAGTCTATGTGAATGCATTTCGTGTCTCATCCATCGAGGATCCGCGACGTTACTATGGGTTTATTTAGGTTTAACCAGAAAAACACATGCTTCACAGCAAGACTCAGCATTAGAAATATGGCAAAACATATTTATATGGGCTTATTATTCAGGGATGTGTTTTTCCTACACCCATGTTCATCAAGGGTTAGGGTTTTTTTAAGTACGTGATATCGTACATGCTTGGAACCACTGCATTAACGTCCTTTTTAAAAGACAGCACATGCAAGACTTTCTACCCCATGCATGAAACATCAAGAGGCCCTGGACTGTCTGGGTGGTACACGTGCTAAATATTACGCTTCCGGAACCCACTAAAAGAACGGACTACTCTTTATCGCTCAACTAAGAGAGGGTAGAATATACATTGAAAAAGTCAGTGTTTCTACATTTAGATTATTATATTTTGCGTAGAACAGGTAATATTTTCACAATATGTAAATTTTGTCTCCTTTTCTGAGGAAAACCTTAAAGATATAACTCTAAAAATACATAGTATACGACCTAAATGATCAATAGAAAAGTGGCAAATGTAACTCGGAAAATGGAAGAGATGAATCAGTAAAAATTATTACTGGCTTCATATTAATATTCTTGGTATAACTTAGGAAGGATTTAAAAAGAGTTACTAAAGACTGGAGAGAGAAAATACAAAGGTTGGATAGGATTCTGCGGTCTGGTTCTGCCAAAAGGGATGGGCCAAAAATACGGGTCCGATTTTATGCTCTGTAGAATGTTTTTGAGGTTGGCTGGACTTGAATCTCGAAAAACCACCTAAAGTTAGAAACGTGAGGGTTATATTGCTCATTTTAAAAAGCGGCCCTGGAAGGAAGGATATATGGAGAGTTGAACATATCGAACAGGAAAAAAATTCCTTAAAGACGAAGGCAAAGAAAAGGCTCGTAAAGGAAGTAATAAAATGTAGGTGAATGAAAGAGAAATTATGGAACCGTGTAAAATATGAAAAAGAGAAAGATTTTTAAATTAATGGCTCCTTCTTGTAAGACGTAAAAAACCACAGTATAACTTATCTTATTAAAAATGTTATTAAAATGCCATTTTCCCAAAAATGAGTTATATTAAACATTTGAAGAACGTAATTAAAATTAAAAATAATTAAGAAATATATAATTTAATAAAAAAGCAATATTTTAGGGCATTAAAGTCTTAGGAGTCGTGAAGTTTAGGGTTTCTATTCAGCGCTCCGTTACAAATATGATGACATAAGCCACATTTAAAACTGAAGTGAAAATGCAATAACATGAGAATATTTTAAATTAAAAACCAACAATTTAAAGTGCCGTCTTATAGTTAAGAGGGCTCTTTAAATTTCAATGTTAAATATCTTAATTCCTGTTTAAGTTATTAATTTGTTGAACATAACGAGACCGAATTAATTATAACATAAGTTTTATGTAACTATGACAATGTGAGAACGAGCCAAGCAAGTCTAAATTCATAACACCCAAGACTTTAGGCCTCGATTTTAATCTGAGGTGACACCGAAGTATTAACACTTCAAGCATTAGATAATTATGGCATTATTAGACGAGCGAAGCTAGTTCGAAGTAGTGAGTAAAAGTCCCATACTACCCCGTACCCACTTTGTTGGTAATAATATGACCTTTTTCAGGCATTTTTCATTTTAATAGTGTCGTTAAATTTGTAAGGTATTAAAATGTGGAATTTTCTGGACTTTATTTTGTAATTTTGCCTACATACAAAGTATATTTCTTTGTCAATTCTGTTCATATTGTTTATTTCTTGTAAAATGTTCATACATATATACATTTTGAAAAATAGCGTGTGTGTTAAATAGTTGTTCATGGTTGTTCTTGGTTGTTCAAACAATCGTTAATTTGTTATGATTATGTTGGAACGTTTTCATGTATGTGAGAGTAAGTAGGATTACTAAATTATATAATTTATTTACATCAGAATACATATAAATCGTAGAACTAAGTGCATTGTGGCCATAAAAACCGTTAACAAATTTATAGTTTCTTAATATGTATTAATATGAATAACTAGTTTTGTCTTTTAGTTTTGATCTATTAGTGAAAATCGCAAGTGGTTTGCGGATATATGTTAGTTAGTCTTAAAAGTTTGTTTTCAAGACCAATGCTATGCAAATGCTGAGGTTAATGCTAATACTAAGCTAAGGCTAATGCTATGTATGTTTACTGGTAATATTATTATATAGAGTGGTACTGTGAAACTCATCTTTCCGAGTAAGTCAGCCTTTATTGGAGCTCATAGTGATTAATTTCGTATGTATAAGCCGGCCACTAGCACCACAAAGCACCACCAATCAATCCTCTATTAAGTATGGTTATCCAGTTATGAAACTGCATGTTTTTTTTAAACAAATTCTTTATCGGCAAAAGTATACAATATTTATTGTAATAATTTTTATTTTGTGTAAACCGGAGCCATATTTTATTTATTGATTAAGGGTAATTTGTGCCTCACTATTTTTATTTTATTTATTTATATGTTATTTTTGTGGTATACATTTGATTTTTTTTTATTGGGTGTAAGGAGGTTTTGTTTGGGTTAAGGATAATTTTGATATTTTTTGGTTTGGGTATTTTATTTTTTATAGTATTATTATTTTTTATTATTGTCAAAAGATATATTTGATGGTGTTTTGAGTAGTTTTATATTGTAAAGGCAGTTTGCAGGAGTTTCAAAAAGGTTTGCCAATGCAGTCTGTGGACTGACTTTTGATGATTCAACCAGGCATTTGTCTGTAAGATTGAGAGAAACCACAGAAAAACCTCAATCAGGTAGATCGGACACGCGGTCCTAGGTGTAAAGGTTATAGTATTATTATGAAAGGAACGAAGAAAAGAGTCTCTCCACAAAACAATAATTTATTCAAAGCGCTTTCAACCTAACATGAGGCCATCATCAGTGCCAGATATAATAAAAAGAATAAACGGCTAAGAGAAAGACATTAAAGGTAAATATAACTCAAACTGTGGAATTCGCAGTTTTCCTTCTCTTCTTTTTCGACTCGACGATGTCGGTGAGTCGTAATAGACTGGTTGGAGGTGGGGGCGGCACCTTCAGAAGAGCAAGAAGAAGGGGTGACCTTTCCCCTCTCACATTAAGGTTGAGCTCTCCCACTGCCTCCTGGCTCCTTAAGATTTCTAACTTCTCTAAAAAGTCCAGCCTCCGTCCTTTATCAGTAAAATGAAGAAAGCCAACTTGATGGGGACCATCCATATGACCTTCAGAGCTTATATGGTCAAAGAATCTGCTACCTGTATTCTTCAGGTGCTCTGAAATACGGGTACTTATGCTCCTACCTGTCTGACCTAGGTACTCCGACCTACAAACACCACATTGCACCATGTAAACACCACTTCTAGCTTTATTAGGTACGGGGTCTTTAACCTTGCTCAAGTGACTTCGAAGTGTACTGCAAGTACTAAAACTGACATTAAAATTATTTTTCTGCAAAACGGAAGCTACTTTCTGAGACAGAGGGCCAATATATGGAACAGAGCACCATTTTTTATCTTCGACTGTCTTCTCTTCTCCCATAGCTTTAAGAGTAAGGCGCTGTCTCTTCTTCGATATCAGTTTATCGACAAGTGAGGTGTTGTAGCCGTTGTTTTTCGCTATGAGATGTATTGTGGACAGTTCCTTACTATAAGCTTCTTGGTCAAGAGGAAGCGTTAAAAGTCGGTGAACTAGAGCGTGAAAAGTTGACATTTTATGACTCCAAGAATGGTAGGAATCTGAAGGAATGATGTTATCTGTGGCTGTAGGTTTTCTATAAATTTCGTAACGTAAACAAGTGTCTTTACGTAATATTGTTAAGTCTAGGAAATTAAGACGCTCGTCTTGCTCTAATTCATACGTAAACTTAATAGACTTAATACACTTGTTTAAATAATCCAAGAAAAGCAGAAGCTTTTTCCGAGAACCTGTCCAGATACAGAAAACATCGTCCACGTACCTCTTCCAAAAACAAATATACCTTTTAAAGGGGTTCTGAACGTCAGCAATAAACTCATGGTAGAAGAAGTGCATAAAGATGTTAGCTGCTAAGGCGGATAAAGGAGCACCCATAGCTAAACCAGCTTTTCCCTCATAGAATTTTCCGTCATAACAAAAATAATTCTGTGAGAGGCAAAGTTCTAAAAACTCCATTATCTCAGCATTAAATATCTTGTCTCCACTATGGCGTTCGAGGATAACTTTGAATAATGTAAGACATTTTTCGCTAGGAACGCTAGTAAAAAGATCTACAACATCGAAAGAAACCATCCAGTACTTACTAGGTAACTGAACAGACTGAAGTGCTTCGGTAAACTCAGAAGTATTATTAATGGAATCTACGGCTTTAAAATTCGTAACTTAAGAAATAACTTATTAATATATTTGGCCAGTTTCTCTGTAGGTGAAGCACAAAATGAAACAATGGGTCTTATAGGCTCTCCATCTTTGTGAATTTTCAAAGCGCCATAGAACCTAGGCGCTAAAGGATTCATTTGTTTTAAATTATTTCTATTATAATCCTCCGGGAAGACGGAAGACGGTTTGTTTAAGACAGCCTTAACTTTATTCTTGAAATCATCCGTAGGGTCATTTTCAAGCTGTTTGTAGTTGTTATCCTTAAGAAATTTTTGGACTTTTCCAATATATACACTACTATCTAAAATCACCGTACAGTTACCCTTGTCAGCTTTTATGACGGTAAGATTTTCGTTTTTAATTTTATCTTTAACGCTTTTCAAAATTTTATTCTCTTTTTTAATATTAAAAATCTGGACTTTACTACAATTGTTGTTCTTAATGTATCTACTTATATGTCGAGATGTTTCAGTCTTAATCATATTGTCAATAAGTAGAGAGTCGATAGATGAAGCAAGCTGGGCGTAGTCGTGATAACTCGGAATAAACTTAGGGCAGTATTTAAGCCCTTTATCTATGAGATGTTGTTCATCCTGGTTGAAGATGTTAGGATCGATGTTTAAATATTTTGTTCTATTAGGAAACACATGAGGAAGTATAGAGGGAGCGATAGGGTTGGAACTCGATGACGTCATTTCACGTGTTGTAGTAGGGATATCGGAAAGCGGATCCAAAGGCGTCATGAAGGGTATACCGGAAAGGTTGTTTATACTAGTATCTACATGATTCTTTCTAATCTCTGTGTTAGCCTGGTTATCACTCAGTGTTGCGTCCTGTGATATTATAGAACATACATCAAGGTTGGTAGTACTTATAGGTGGTTGAGTCAGCACAATATTACCCGCCAAGTTAGAGGCTACAGTAGGAGTAGATGTTTTCAACGTGTTAGAAATATTAGGAATCGAATCAACAGTACGGTTTCCTTGAAAAATAATAGTATCATTGTTTTGTTTTAGTTTATTTACTTTTGATACTAGTTTTTCATGTTTTATTCTACCTTTACCCTCAACAATAATATTGACGGTTTTATCAATATCTTTAACTCGTATTTCTCCATATATATTAATAAGCTTACGCCTTATATAATTGATATAGTGTTTCACATTATCTCTCGTCCGAAACCATCTATGACGTTCTTCTTTTAACAAAATATTACAAAATCTGGTCTTGATTTTCGAATCTACATTTAACTTATTAAGGCCAAATCTTAAAAGAAAAATAGGAAATAAGCTGTATTTAATGCATTGAGTAATAAACCAAACGCTTTCTCGCGCCATTTCTTCTTTAATTTTTAATTGTTTGTATTTATTCTTCATCTAGTATTTATTCTTCATCCAGCTTGCTTCATCTATCGACTCTCTACTTATTGACAATATGATTAAGACTGAAACATCTCGACATATAAGTAGATACATTAAGAACAACAATTGTAGTAAAGTCCAGATTTTTAATATTAAAAAAGAGAATAAAATTTTGAAAAGCGTTAAAGATAAAATTAAAAACGAAAATCTTACCGTCATAAAAGCTGACAAGGGTAACTGTACGGTGATTTTAGATAGTAGTGTATATATTGGAAAAGTCCAAAAATTTCTTAAGGATAACAACTACAAACAGCTTGAAAATGACCCTACGGATGATTTCAAGAATAAAGTTAAGGCTGTCTTAAACAAACCGTCTTCCGTCTTCCCGGAGGATTATAATAGAAATAATTTAAAACAAATGAATCCTTTAGCGCCTAGGTTCTATGGCGCTTTGAAAATTCACAAAGATGGAGAGCCTATAAGACCCATTGTTTCATTTTGTGCTTCACCTACAGAGAAACTGGCCAAATATATTAATAAGTTATTTCTTAAAGTTACGAATTTTAAAGCCGTAGATTCCATTCATAATACTTCTGAGTTTACCGAAGCACTTCAGTCTGTTCAGTTACCTAGTAAGTACTGGATGGTTTCTTTCGATGTTGTAGATCTTTTTACTAGCGTTCCTAGCGAAAAATGTCTCACATTATTCAAAGTTATCCTCGAGCGCCATAGTGGAGACAAGATATTTAATGCTGAGATAATGGAGTTTTTAGAACTTTGCCTCTCACAGAATTATTTTTGTTATGACGGAAAATTCTATGAGGGAAAAGCTGGTTTAGCTATGGGTGCTCCTTTATCCGCCTTAGCAGCTAACATCTTTATGCACTTCTTCTACCATGAGTTTATTGCTGACGTTCAGAACCCCTTTAAAAGGTATATTTGTTTTTGGAAGAGGTACGTGGACGATGTTTTCTGTCTCTGGACAGGTTCTCGGAAAAAGCTTCTGCTTTTCTTGGATTATTTAAACAAGTGTATTAAGTCTATTAAGTTTACGTATGAATTAGAGCAAGACGAGCGTCTTAATTTCCTAGACTTAACAATATTACGTAAAGACACTTGTTTACGTTACGAAATTTATAGAAAACCTACAGCCACAGATAACATCATTCCTTCAGATTCCTACCATTCTTGGAGTCATAAAATGTCAACTTTTCACGCTCTAGTTCACCGACTTTTAACGCTTCCTCTTGACCAAGAAGCTTATAGTAAGGAACTGTCCACAATACATCTCGTAGCGAAAAACAACGGCTACAACACCTCACTTGTCGATAAACTGATATCGAAGAAGAGACAGCGCCTTACTCTTAAAGCTATGGGAGAAGAGAAGACAGTCGAAGATAAAAAATGGTGCTCTGTTCCATATATTGGCCCTCTGTCTCAGAAAGTAGCTTCCGTTTTGCAGAAAAATAATTTTAATGTCAGTTTTAGTACTTGCAGTACACTTCGAAGTCACTTGAGCAAGGTTAAAGACCCCGTACCTAATAAAGCTAGAAGTGGTGTTTACATGGTGCAATGTGGTGTTTGTAGGTCGGAGTACCTAGGTCAGACAGGTAGGAGCATAAGTACCCGTATTTCAGAGCACCTGAAGAATACAGGTAGCAGATTCTTTGACCATATAAGCTCTGAAGGTCATATGGATGGTCCCCATCAAGTTGGCTTTCTTCATTTTACTGATAAAGGACGGAGGCTGGACTTTTTAGAGAAGTTAGAAATCTTAAGGAGCCAGGAGGCAGTGGGAGAGCTCAACCTTAATGTGAGAGGGGAAAGGTCACCCCTTCTTCTTGCTCTTCTGAAGGTGCCGCCCCCACCTCCAACCAGTCTATTACGACTCACCGACATCGTCGAGTCGAAAAAGAAGAGAAGGAAAACTGCGAATTCCACAGTTTGAGTTATATTTACCTTTAATGTCTTTCTCTTAGCCGTTTATTCTTTTTATTATATCTGGCACTGATGATGGCCTCATGTTAGGTTGAAAGCGCTTTGAATAAATTATTGTTTTGTGGAGAGACTCTTTTCTTCGTTCCTTTCATTATGAATAACTCCACTAGTGCTCATTCAAATTCATAGTATTATTATTTTTTTACGATTGGGGAGTTAACTGTTTAATCTCTAGATTTTTTTGAGGCTAAGGGAAATAGTTAATTTTATTTACGAATTTAAGTGTATTTATTATGTTTTGTAATTTTGAGAAGAGCATAGTCTGATTTTTTCAGTATTTTCTTGGACATCTTAACTTCATTTTTAACCGATAACACTGACACAGCTAAGAATGTATTGTTTCGGTATCATACGATTCAGTAATTTCTCAGACCTACCTTCTATAGACTTACTAATAGGGATAATTCAGATATTTAGGGCAAATTCAATACTTTCAATATACTTTCGGTATCAATAAGGGAAAGTAAAATTAACGAAGAAGATATAGATCTTTTTGCAAAGAATTGCAGGGTTCTTTATGGAAACTAAATCTGGAAATAATTATGAATAGCCTCTTTGAAATGCAAATATATAAGGAGATATTTTTCTTTTCTTAAAACCTACCAATCCTTATTGATGCTTAATGTTTTGACACTGTTAGATCTATCAAAAACCAGTCTTTAGTGTAATAAATACTTTCAATAAATTTATCCCTATATTATAAAGTTTGTATTAAAATTGGGAAAAAAACCTTTGAGTTAAGAAGAAGAAACTATACTCAGTGATAGATGGTTTTAACTCTTTAAAATAAAGTTTTGAACCCCGGGTTTGGAAACCCCGGGTTAAAACTAAAGCAACTTGTTACTCTAATCTACGAAATCCTTCTTGTCCAACTTTTTGCTGCAGCCCACGAACTAAAGACTTTAAAAAAAGACTTGGCGTCAGAAAGTCGACTCTACAACTTTGTATAAAGTTGTGGAAAATAAAAAAGGACTGGTAAATAATGGAATTAAAAGTCAGGGTGACAGTGGTATTGTATCTACCAAATTAGAATCTACTTAAAAGGTTTTTTTTACTCTTTTAATGCAGATACCATGTCTTTTGTAACAATAGGCAGATTAAAAAGGTAAAAATAAAAACAAACATAGTTCTTACTAGGAATGTTGTATAAGTAATATTGTGTAATTGGAATCTAATATACAGTTTAATATTTTCCCCACCGTTCCACATTCAATACCAAACAATTAAAACAGCTTTTAAAGACAAGCAGAGCGGACCTGTAGGGCATTTTTTAGTATGAATATATATATTATATATATATATATATATATATATATATATATATATATATATATATATATATATATATATATATAGCTCCGCTCTGCTTGTCTTTAAAAGCTGTTTTAATTGTTATTATCTGCCTTCGTAGCCGTAATTGTAAAGGCACTCGATTTCGGCACCGGATATCAGGGGTTCGATGGCCGGGCTATGTTCTAAGATTATATGACTAGTATTTGTATTAAAATGATTTCACCAACTTTAATTCATTTTTAGTGTTATCACCGCAGGGTGATAACCCTGATGAGCCAGAAGACCCTAAAAAAGGCATTTGTTTTTTATTTATTTTATATATATTATCTTTATTGCGTAAAAAAAATTAAATTAGATGTCTATAATAGTTTATATCTAAATATGAGCCTAATCTATAAAATTAATGAGTCGTTGATTCAGACTTTTGAAAACAAAACTGGTACTAGAAAAAATATAAAAGTTACTTTTAAGACTTGCAACTTAAAGTTTAAAATAGTTTGTTTACATTGTACTAGCATAATCTAAAAATTTGTATAAAAATGGAAAATTAAAAGAAATTTGTTTGGACAAAGACTTGATGTTGTCAGCTTTTTTTTAGTTCCCTATCTAATAAGACTGAAACACGTTGATCTACAAAAGGATATCGATATATAAATATTGGTATAAAAAAGATTCAATTAAGATAAAAAAATTAATAAGAAATCTTTTGTTAACAACAATTCTTTAATTTTTACAAAATCTATTGGTGTAAAAAAGAAGTGTGTTTTAGCCTCTTAAAAAGATAACATAGAAACGATATTTTAAAAAACACATCGCGTTTGAAAGAGACGAAGGGGATGATTGTGTTTTTACGTCGAGAATAAGAGAGCTTTTCTATAAAACGATATATTTATAAAAAGGGGCAAAAAAATAAATAGGAAGTGGGCAAAAAAGTGACAAAGAACCTGTCTAGGTCGGACTAAGGTACACAATCTTTGTTCTTTTTCAGCTTTTTTAAGCTGGTGAGTTTGAAGAGTTTTCCAACAGAGGAAATGTCAGCTACAGGATGAGGCAGTCAAGCATTAGAGACTTTTTATACTTAAAATGATTTCAACTTCATTTTCTACTTGGTAGGAAAAGCTTTGTACTATCAAGCACTCATCTACCCTTTCTACTTCAGGCATTTTAGCTTTTATTTTAATAACATTTACTTATTTAAAAATATATTTACACGAAAATCCCTTCTTTTGATTATTTCGGTGTTAGTGAAAGATATTTAATTGGTATGATGTTCCGTATGCAAGTTGGCTTTTAAAGTTAATAAAACATTGAAGATATAAGTTCAAAGAAATAAATAATAAGTAAAAAGAATTATAAAAAAATACTGAAAGGATTAGAAAAATACTTCCTACGTGAAATCTTCAAACAAATGTCAGCGGAAACGTTTTCTGTTTTGTTTAATTCCAAATTTTGTAAGTTATTATAAGCGGACAAAAAAAATACTTTAAAGGGAGTTTTATCAATTGAAAAATTACCTTGTCTGGAAATTTAGGGGGAGTCGTGGTTAAAAAAATTCTGGCGCGGTGGTCCGCATGTCGGGCGAATTTCCTTTGGATGCGTGTTTCCGTGCTTTTTACATTATATAAGTTTACAACTACTAAATAAATAATTCCGGCGTGGTGGTCCGCTGTCGGGCGAATTTCATTTAGAATACATGTTTCCGTGCTAAACAACCTATTTCTTGCTTATGCAAGAACCATGCCCATTGCGTGGTTCCGGTTCATGCTTTAGAACCTAAGCAGTTACTCAACTGTCAAGCACTGCTCGTAACTCATTTTGTCTGTATTTTCCAAAGGAAATGCGCTAAAACCTTTAAAGATAACTGACTAAGCTTAAAGATAAGTAACTAAGCTTTAAACTAGTGCAAATAATAGTGCGTACTTCTAATTTAAGAGGCATAGTTTTGTACAACCAACTGGATAATTATGCGCATTTCCTTTGGAAAATACAGACAAAATGAGTTACGAGCAGTGCTTGACAGTTGAGTAACTGCTTAGGTTCTAAAGCATGAACCGGAACCACGCAATGGGCATGGTTCTTGCATAAGCAAGAAATAAGTTGTTTAGCACGGAAACAGGCATTCTAAATGAAATTCGCCCGACAGCGGACCACCGCGCCGGAATTATTTATTTAGTAGTTGAAAACTTATATAATGTAAAAAGCACGGAAACACGCATCCAAAGGACATTCGCCCGACATGCGGACCACCGCGCCAGAATTATTTTCTAGTTGTAAACTTATATTAAATAAAAAAAAAACGATAAACAATTATCGACCCTTCCAGGATGTGAACCCAGGTTCCCAGCGTTTGAGTGGTCGTATTTACTCCGGACCACTGGCATTCAACTCAGAGGCCCAAAAAACATTGAAAACGTCACCCTACTCGAAATTTAATTTTTAACGACCGTAATTTTGGTTTTCTATAATTTTTGTGGTTTTTTCGACTTTTTGGTAACTTAAAGTGGTCGTATCGACTTCGGACCGGTTTCAGTCGATTCAGCGCCCAAAATAACATAGAAAACGACACCCTACTCGAAATTTATTTTTTATCGACCTAAATTTTGGTTTTCGGTAATTTACAATGGTTTTTTCGATTTTTAGGTCACTTAGAAAGGTCGTATCGACTTCGGACCGGTTTCATTCGATTCAGCGTCTCAAAAAACATATTGACCTTTTCGGGCAAAAAATATTAACCCTGAATTTTGCCGATTTTTTGAAAATTCGCTGACTCAGCAAATCGGGTTAATGACATCACAAAAACCTGGTTTTCAATAGGGTTCGTGTCCTTATAATATATATAATATATTATATTATATATATATATATATATATATATATATATATAAATATATATTATATATATTAAAGTCTCGCTAAACTTATTTTTTCGTCATTAGGGACCTCTGAAACGGATTTGTGTCGTGGTCCGAGGTTCGAATTCCGCCATGACGCCTATCCCATTAGGCAAATTTCCAAAGGAAATTCGCTAAAAAAGAAAAACGAAAATTATGTTTTTACTTTTCCTAACTCATTACTAAGTAAAGAGGAAAGATATATTGTTCGTCCTACAAAACCAAATCACCATCTAGTTCTGCTTCCCGCGAGATATTGTTTGGTGAGTCCGAGATATTATTTACGTTAAAACCCGAAGGGTCATATTTGCGTTTTTCCACTCTGTCAAATCTCACTTAACTAATCCACCCCAGTGATTGTACACAGTTAATCTAGGAAACCCCCCCTCCGTACATAGTAACACGACTAGTTTACCGTGTGCTTAGTTCTTCTAGTCTAACCAGAATCTGGCTAAGCTCACCGCTCAGGCAAGCGCCAACTACTTGTTCACAGTGTGCTTAGTTCTTCTAATCTAACCAGAATATGGCTAGGCTCACCGCTCTGGCTAGCGCCAACTACTAGTTTACAGTGTGCTTAGTTCTTCTAGTCTAACTAGAATCTGGCTAAGCTCACCGCTCAGGCTAGCGCCAACTACTAGTTCACAGTGTGCTTAGTTCTTCTAGTCTTACTAGCTCCTCTGATCACATTAGTCTCACTTGGCCCACACTTGTAAAACCAGTCTCACCAATCTCATCAGCTCCTCTAGCATCATCAGACTCTATCTAGGCTCACCGCTTTGTCTAGTCCAGCGCCACCTAACAAAGAACTCTTGCAACCTCGACGCCAGCTTACACAATGTCATTCTCAAGCCCTGATCTGAAAGCTATAGCTCCCCAGTGCTAACAGGAACTATATATATTAGCAGCCAAAGAAACCACGTTAAACCCTGACTGGATTGACCGGCCTTGAATTCAAGACCTCCCGACTGTACGGTACAAGGGATAACCTCATATTAAGGTCCTTTCTAGGGACCTTAATATGAGGTTCTATATTGGACTTCATAGAAAGTCCTAAAATATGCTGCAGTAAATTTGGTTATTTTATATTTTAAAGACGACCGAAGCGAGTCTGAAGTAATGATGATGAGCTTAGAAAATCAAATGTGAGGAAACATTTCCAGGTACCTCGATCCCCAATTTTTTTACTTTTATTTCTTTAACAGAAATTAACAATGAATTTCAAATTGAAGTTTTCTTTAATTAAATTAAATCGACCCGACGTGGAATAGAACCAGTAACCTCCAGAATGCCAGTTTAACTCTTATATTAGTGTGCAACCACGACTATGGTTACACAGTGTGGTTGCTCGTAGTTTCCACTTTAATTTAGATAAGAGCTACTGTATTACAACTTCATAAAAAACAATTATTCTTCTCACATACAGATTCTAAAGCTAGATAAAAAGAAAAAACGCCGCCAAATTTAAATAAAATAAATCACAACTTTTTTATGTTATCATATGAATCTTTAGTTTTTTCGTTTTAGTTTCGACTCTTTAGAGTGGTCATTGTGACTCAAAACCCTTAAATAAACACAACTTTTCCCCGAAAAAAGTTGTCATATACTTGTCAAAATTTTAATAAGTTTTTTGACTTCAGATAGTACTTAGTTCGACCCCCTTTTCCCTTTATGACTTATTTATGCTTATCTTCTTAGCAATATTTTTCAACGTTAATTCATTAAAATAAGGCTCTAGGCATGACAAGAGGTTTTTAATGCATCTATTAATATTATATTAAAGGTTTTCCACTAATATTATATAAAAATACTTTTAATCCAACTTAAGATCTAACAACCTAGACATTTGGTTACGTAATAATTCTAAGGTGGAGTTTAAAGAAACTGAAATATTATCCTAAGCTCTGAGTAATTATGATCTTCTAAAGACTATTTTAGATAGTTCGAGGATGCAGACTTTATTTTTATTTTTTTTTTTTTTTGGAGGTCGACTACTAGGTCATTCTCCTCCAGCATAATACAGAAGACTTGGTGGGTAGTTAGAAATAGTTTGAATTTATATAGATATACTTAGATAAGTTAAATTTTGTAAATATACTGATAAGATAAATTTATATGAGCTGAGAATGAATAAAATATGACGGCTGATCTATGTACTCTGTACTAAAATATGATAACTGTAAAATATAAATGTGAAAATAAATCAATAAATAAGTTTTAAGATGTTCTGATTTTGAAGGCAAATATAGTTTCTATAGTTCTTGAGTGAGTTGAGCTAGATGAAGGAACTGAAGCAGTCTTTGTATGATTTGTTCGTTATCCCGTAGAATATCAGGTATGTTTGGTGGTAGTGAATTTTGCTTTCTAAGAGTATCTAATTGCGGACAGTCGCATAGGAGGAGAAAATTAGATTACTTTTTTATTTTTCTTATTTATCTCTTAGCTATACGAGAAAAGTTTTGTGTTTGCGCTAAAAACTTGAGACCAGGATTTCAAATGAGTTATATGTTTTCAAGTACTCTTGAGAGGTATATTCAAAGTGTGTGTGTGAGACTGTTGTCATTGTAACTCCCGGTATGTTTACGCTAGAGAGTTGGAAATTGATGCAAAATCTATTTTAGGTCCAGTTTTACATTAAATCAATTACATGTGTTGTCCAGAAATTATTTTGTTTAAATACCATTAATCGATAGCAAAATTTTGTAAATTCAAAAGATTTAGAAAAATGTGTGGATCTTTTGATATTTGGCACACATATAAAACAAACACTTGCGTAATGTTTCATCTTTTATCAGTGTTAGTTTAATACGACATCATTGACTGGAAATAATGACTCGGACAAAATTTCATAAACACAGAAAAATATGTTGACCGATTTGAGATTTGGCACGCTTGCAGTTACATATAAGACCAAAATAAGTTTTAAGTTCCACCTCATTATCAGCATTAGTTTATCTAATGTCCTGTTTACGTTTTTTAATAAATTATTAAAATCGTAAAATCTAATAATTCTCTTGAGTATTGATAAACGTGAATTATAAAATAATTTAGGTAATAAATCATTATAGTGAACTTCGTTTCAATAGGACTTTGTATTTTGCGATGTTTAGTCTCTGAGAAAGAGCAAACCGAAACCGAAGATATCAGCTATTCCGACAATTGTATGTACTAGAATGCTACATAAACAAGAGCAAGTGTTCAACATATGGTATTATAACTTAGAAAACATACTTTTTTATTATAAGAAATACAACCAACTATTAAGTTTATTTTCAAAATAAAAATTATACATCATACTTGATTCATGTGAAAGGTAAGCAGCTAACTGCCTTCAACAATAAACAATATATAATGTAAAAACGATGGAAAAATACTTTTTATTGCGAACTCAAACGAAGAGAATAGGGGTGAGCTAAGTTATAGACTGTTTAACGAATTTCCTTTCGATAAATTCACTAAGTTGGTCTATAAAATAAAAAACAACCTCTCATAATAGCAAAAAAGTAAAGAAAAACTGTGGTCAATAACTGGAAAACCAAAAATACAACCAGTAAATTACATATTTAAAATGGTGAGTAGTTTTCGATTATTTTTGGGACTGTAAGAAGAATTAAAAAAGTACGAAGACGACATAAGGACTCAAAGCCAGAGTACCTGGGTTCTAATCCTTGTAAGGACAATAATTTTTTATTCGATTTTTACATTACATACGTTTACAAAATAGTTCATTAGTTATTATATGTATATTATACACTTATAACATATAGTTGAAGCAATCATAATCAGACTTTCACACTTTTATTAACTAGTAGGTATACCACTGAACATGAAATAAACTAATTATATGATAAATAAAAAATTCTATTACAATTGTCATTGTCACGAGTCAATCACTACACGTGTCAATCACAACAAGTTTCGATGTTTTGAATGACCAACAAGATAATTATGTGCATTTCCTTGGAAAAACACAGATAAAATGAATTACAAGTGGTGCTTGATAATTGTGTAACTGCTCAAGTTATATAGCATAAACCGAAACCATAAGTAAGAAACGGATTGTTAAGTACGGAAACATACATTCTAAAGGAAATCCGCTCAACATGCGGACCACCGCCCTAAAATATTTTTGTTTTGATAACTCAAAAAGTTTTTGGGGTTTAATTATTTCTTAGATTTGTTGCTTCTAATTGAGCAGGAAAAATAAATTTAAAACTTATTTACCTATTTTATTTGTTTTAGTATCTAGCTTCTTGAAGCTTTATTAATTTAATAGCGAGATTTATTAGTAGCTTTATTTATTATCTAGCTAAGATTCAAGTCTTTTTTCTTAAATTAGTAAAGTTTTGTTAATTTATCACGTTAGCTTCTAACGCAACATACAATTTTAATATTTAAAATTATTTTTTAATTAAAATGGCATTCGTAAGTAAATGCAAAAAGTAAACAGTGCATCAGGTGCGAGTATAAGGCATTTGTATTGTTCCAGCGAAATTTTTACTATAAGACACATTTTAACCACACTCTCACTCAGTCCGACATTAATTAATCTATTGCTTGTTCTACAATTACCAATGAGTAGGGTTCTTCTCATAGATTTTGTCAAATCATGCTGAGAGGATTGTTTCGCCTTATATGATGTATTGTTCATCAGAGCATTTCTTGTCTATACTGATACAGACAGCTTCGTTACATCCACAAGTATGGAAAATAACACTTAAAGGAGTATTTTTGAATAAATACTAAATAAATGTGTTAAAATGCAATATCCTCTCTTAGGTTTTATCCGATTAAAAAGTGCTTATAATTATTACTATAGAATAAATAGTAAACGATTTACATAGTAGAACGTATATACAGCATATGAAGTATTCGAATTATTTAACGACCCTAAGATTGGATTATTTGTTTTATAACTAATGTCAGGCAAAGGAAAAGAATGAGAGCAATAATGCTCTTAACCAACAAAATCTTGTTTAAACTTTACACACACTGTAAAGTTTCCCGTTTTCCTCATACCTAACTCTAATATATACCCACGTTTGTTTGTTGTTTTTTTCATTATCTATATGTAAATTCTTTTTTTATTCCAATGCCTCGACGCAAAAAATAACAGAATCAACATTTATTTTTAAAATGAGATTTAGATGTAAAATAAATAAGCGTGTGGGAAATCGATTACGCTGTGACACTCATTGGTCTCACCGAATAAACATTAAATGTATAATACGTTCGAGTAATCAACTCCTTTTCCAACAATAAACGTTAAATAATTAAAACTATTCTGACTATACTAAACCGTAACATTGAAATACATCAAGCTGGTAGAATTTATAAGATGATTCAATATAGACCAAGAGCCCAGGGGTGTTTTGTTAATAAAAAGTGTAATGGCTGGAACCGGTCTCAATTTTTCGTAAATACCTTCCTGAGCAAGGATCTGCAATTCTGCCGACTCGTATCGGATAGGTGTCCCAGGCAGAACGCACTTTAGGGGTCAAAGGTTCTGCCTGGGACACCCATCCGATACGAGTCAGCAGAATTGCGGATCCTTGTTCAGGAAGGTATTTACGAAAAATTGAGACCGGTTCCAGCCATTACACTTTTTATTAACAAAACACCCCTGGGCTCTTGGCCTAATAGAAGGGTTTTCATGAATGAAATATTTTTTAACATAGGTTATAGTCCGGAATTGACGTCAATGTAGAAATAAATAGTAAATTTTCAGTGTTGAAGGCCTATACTGATTCCTGCAATGATGTCACACATCATCAGGTTATAACCACCGAATGCGTTTGGACTAATTACATCGAATTGAATCACCTAAAAAATTTTTAACATCTTGGAAATAAATATCTTAAAGAACCCTTTCATACTAATTTCACACTTTAGTTTAAATGTTTTGACAAATGATTGTTTTCTATTAGACTATAACATAAGTCAAAGCTTCTATCTAATATATTCATACAAAAAACATAGAATAGAAACATAATTTATGAAATAGTTTAAAGACTTTAATTTAACTTTACAAAACTTATTAATGTAAATTATTTAAAAACGTTATTTATATGTAAAAGTGTATATTTTTTAATGTAAGCGCTTTTGCTTATTTGCTCTTTACAGATAATTTATACTTGAGCAAACTATTTCTTTATCAGCTATAGAAAAAAAGAAGAATGAAACTTTCTAAAATTAGATTAAAACATTTAATTAGTTCTTTACGATATAATTTGACTTTTAAATTATGTTATAACGTGTTTTAAGAGACTAACATTATTCTTGCCCACATGCATTGACACATAGATTTTAAAGTAATCATATATACAGGCTCCAACTTTTTTACTTTTTCACCTAATATTTTAGGTAAATAGGGGCAGTGTTATATTCACTTGAAACCAAGATGTCTTCAAATTTATACGTTTTACGTGTTTTAAGACTTCTTCCTAGAGTTTGTCATAGTGACTTTCTGTTTTTGTATAATTTGTGTGTGCATATGAGACAGTTTCATGCATATATTCCGGTATATTTGTACAAGAGAGTTAAGAACAGTATGTTTTAATTTGCCCGGCAAAATAAATGCTTTGGACATTGCTATTCCATATTGATTAATAATTAAATAATTCTTATTCTTAAATAATAATTATTCGAGAAAATTTAAGAACGATGGCAATCAGATATACGAAATTTTATTCTGCTAATAGCAGTCTTTTTGAATATATGAGTGTTTCATACATTAAATTTTAAAGATTTTATACAACGTTTAGCATAATTTTAGATACACATTACTTGCATGCATAACAAATTTGAAGGAATCGGTGAACTTATTATTTTCCCGCGCTCTCAAATGATTTTAGCCGTGTGTCGTACAATGACATCTTAAGACAAAAGTTTGTTTTCATCTGTCATTCATATGACATTTGAATCATTGATATGATTCATATTGACCATAGATAAGAGAGAGTATATATAGATGGGTCACTAGAGCTCGAAGCTAATTCTTGTGTACAACTAGCGCGTTCTAGCGGTGTGCCCCCGAACTACACTCTTAAAAATTTTCCCGCTCTTTTTCAAACTGTTAATTTCATTTCTTCGTTTTTCAAAATTACAAAATAAGTTGATTTTGGACTTAATTCAATGAAAAGTAAAAGCAAGGATTATAGAAGTTATAATATTTATAATTTATAATATTTTGTTGCGAAATAATTACAAAATAACGAATAATAAAGAGTCAGAAAAGTAATTAACACTTGTATATTTATATTTAAACAAAGTACGTTTCACAAAAATTAAAACAAGTTTTAAAGGAAGAATTAAATGGCACTATAAATTAAACTTCGGGGATAATATTAAAATAAAATACGTTTATTATTACATATAATATTAATAAGGAATATAAAAAAAGGAAGTTTTCATACGGGAGAACGGGAGAAGAACACAAACTCTGGCTTAACAAATATTCTTTTTTGAAATCTGCATAGTAATTATTACTATCTCCTTCAACAAACTCATAATTAAGTCCGCAAAAATGGTCAAATTCTTCTAAATCTATAAAAAACGGGCTATGATTAAAATATTTTACAATTACCAATAACAGATCTTATATATAACGTGTTATAAATAAAATTAAAGTCGCAAACAACTGCGGCAATATATAGTTAAATATACAGCCCCCGGACTTATTTATTTATTTTAATAATTTACAATAAGCGGCCGTTTAGTGGCCGATATTTACAGCTCCAAAATATATTAAAATACGCTTCACAGTTTAATAGTGGTCACTCCAGTCTAGGGTATTCTTTTATTAGATTAATTGCAGCCACAAAAAAAAAATTTGGTATACATCGATATAGAAATAATTTATCCTGGTATAGAAAATCTTGCTGTTCTCGAAAGAACAGCAAGATGAAATGTTTCGACATTTTATAGCAGTGTGTGAATCGATTATTTGATTATACATAATATACAATAAGTTAAACATTTGTTTAACACCCAATAACAAGTTAAATAATTGTACATATATTCTTTCACTAAGAGCAATCGTGCATTGCGCTGAATTTTTAATGACATTAATTTTTATCATAAGATGACTTATGATCTTATTGACTTAATTCTTTAATGACATATGATCAATAATAAAATCTTTTGGATGAACCATGGATGTGATGTTTTTAATAGACCAATAATATTTCAAAACCAACCTAGCGGAGATAAAAGTCGCTCTGACGATGCAGGAGAAAGGTCTTATTTCTCTCTTGGGATACTGGTACATCCTCTGAAATAATAGAACTAATTATTTCAGCTATTCTTACTTTAATATATTGGTACGTGTGTGTGACGGCTTTTAGGTGGGAAGGAGAGTACAAAAGTTTAGAAATGTCTTGGAATATATTTAAATTTAAAAAGTATACTACTTAACTATTATTTCATAAAACTTAGTTATACTCTTAGGGGCCTTTTCACCAACGTGATATATGAACCCAGTTAAAGATAAAATAAGTTCAAACAGTAAAATTACAGCGATTGATTTTTAATTTAAACTCAGTTTAACTTTAAGCCTAGTTGGTGAATATGAGCCTTACCTTCAGATTAATTGTTAAATATATTTAATCAACTACCATTTTCTTCCTAAATCTCCGTAAGGTCAAATAATTTTACTGCACTACATTACTTGCATCATTTTAATGATTTCGCTCGCTAAACAGAGAATAGTGGTATCATGGTTGAACTTATATCACATTAAATTATACAATTTTTAATAAATACAAAATGTTATTATTTTGTATTATTCTTCATAGTTACTAAGGACGTATGTGAAATATTTATTATCTATCTTTAATTGACCTTAAAGTTTAGAAACTGCTTTATCTTACCAGGCATTTTCAAACCTATACTAGGTATGGCAGATCTTTTCAATTTTTTCGTTGATGGGACAAAGTCATCGACTTTAAAGTGCTTTTTACTTTGTGTTTAGATTTGTATATATCTGCCGGCTTCATGCTAAGCAGACGAGCATTGCCAATGGCTTTTATCCATATGTGGAACCTATTGAGAGAATCCAGCTCTGGATGCGGAAATCTGAAACATTTTAAATAGTCTTTATTATGAAGTCAAAAATGTAGTTATTTATTAGTTACTTATTAAAAATCGAAATATTTAACGTTTTTATCTTATGAGAGAAGGTATACAAAGTCACTTCAATATAGACATATGTCTGGTTCTATGGGAAAATTTTAAGACTGTAATTACTTCCAAGTTTAGTTCAGCTAATTATTAGACCTGTTTCAACGTTGTGGAACCAAAACGAGTGAGTTCTACCTCTAAATCTAGCGGGATTCCCTAGATCTTTACTATCATGTTCCTAAACAATCCGCCATAGTGAACTACCCATGTCGTATTCGGTTTTCTCGTCGCTGAAACTGGCAAAGACCCTATATAGAACCCATTCGCTCCTTCTCAAATTTTGGCATTTTTGATACTCCCAACAGTGATTATTTCTGCCATATTTGAACTAAATTTATACTAATAAGATTATTGTAATGTAATGATACTTACCGGCAGAACCCTATTTTTTCTGTACAATCTGGTACACAGCACGTCCTTACCATTCTTTATAATTGAAGGGAAATTAATAAGTGTAATAGACGATGAAAATTAACAAAAAATTTATAATTTATTTGTAAGAAGATTAAGAAATTAAGGAAAAAAAGTTAGAGAGAAAGTATAGTGGTAAAATTTAGGAAAAGGAGTTAAATGAAATTGGTACTTGGTTATTAAAAGAAAAAGGAACAGTAAGAAATTTAGGTAGAAAAAAGAGGCAATAACAGTATGAAACAAAGCGAAAAATTGTACAAAACACGTGCTGTCAATCCAAAATATAAACAATCGTCCAAAATACAACCAATAAAATTAAAAAAAAACCCAGGTTTAAATATTTTTTTTTATAAAAACCTAATGTGATGCGGGTTAGTATGGCGACACTAGCGCATTCTTACGGTGTGCCCCATGCAACCCATTGCTCTATACAGTTAGATACGAGTGCCACCCCCCTGATATTGACATTATATACACAATATAATTAAAATATAAATACAGGTATTATACACATATATTGTAAGCGAATATATGCAAAAATAAAAGATAAGCGAGTATAGACATAATTTCAACAAATGTTTGAACCAGAGACTATAGATACTTAAACAGTAAGACTGTCGACTCAATGGTGGAAAAATTTGGATTCCGGTCGACACTAGCGCGGCGAGGGACCTACCTTGCAATTGAGTGGGCGTGTCTTGATTTCCCGCTTTTTGCCCACAGTCAG
This sequence comes from Microvelia longipes, assembly GCA_018340805.1. Taxonomy (NCBI): domain Eukaryota; kingdom Metazoa; phylum Arthropoda; class Insecta; order Hemiptera; family Veliidae; genus Microvelia; species Microvelia longipes. The sequence goes on along the minus strand of JACMZG010001908.1, from coordinate 49,101,355 downwards.
TTTGAAATTTTTATACTTTTTATAGTTTATACCCTACCACTTTAATCTTAAACAGAACGCTTCTGATTATTTTTAAGTTTTTCATTCAAGTAATTGATTATTTTAATTAATTCAATCAGGTAATAATGAAATAGTGGCTAAAGTTTACACGTGGTAGAAGATAGATTTTGGCATTTAATGCAGCCTGTATTTTAATTACATCGGCAAGATGCGAACATGTATTTAATGTAATTACCTGATAAAATCGACTAAATTAATAAATTAATTAAATGAAATTTACTTATCTGCCATCAGTAAGGTTCTCTGGAAGTTTAAAAAAGGTTTCTATTTACTTTTAGTTTCTGATTTTTTAAAATACAGAACTTGCAACGGCGAACCGTTTTTGTGAAAAATACATACAGAAAACAATCATTTTATAATGATAATAAATGTAGCTGTCATAACCAAGAATTGCCATGGTATTTATAAATTTTAATATAAAAATGTAATCAGTCATTTTTGGAAAGCTATTGGGGTTAGTTCATGAGTTGTCCGCACCGGTCCACCACAGCGCTATTTTTAGTAGCTTGCGATAATGGAATCCAAACTTTTCCTCATTTAAGTTAACCCCCCCTGGTTTGAACCCTTTGTCATTTTGGTTCCTAATTGTTTGGTTTACATTATGAATTTTGTTATTTTATAATGTATATATTAAAACACCAGAAGTGGATAATTCCGGTGGCATTCCGATTTCAGACTTTTTTGCAAACTCAATACTTTTTCTATATGATCTTTCTTTATTGTTCTCATAAAACATAAAAATTGACAAAAAAATAAGAACAAATTGATAAAAAATTAGAAAAGTAAAACATGCAAACAATGCTTAAATTAAATTAATTACGTTGGTAAATGAATAAACCTGGATTTTTTGGTTTGTTTACATTATTTATTTCATCTTACAACATTAAAGCTTTGAAATACTTGAAAATGTTTAATAAAATACCCAATCTCTCTAGTTCAAGAGCTATTTCTAAAGCTTTATATGTTTCTTACTGGATAGACTGCTATGCGTCACGTCATAATAAAACTCAAATATAACTGATCACACAATACACTGATCGGATTATTAATTATAATCATTTAAAATAACTAATGTTTGTTTAAATATTTAAATCTTTGTCCCAAACTCATGCGTATAGTACTAAATTTTACTTTTTATAAAGAAGGTATTTTTAGTTAAATAGAGCAGGTAGTATATAAGGATTTTTTTCTGTGAAGTCAGAATGTCTCTCGTGTTTTGTATATAAAGTCTACATAAGGTGCCAAGTCTTGTCCTGGAATAGGTTTACCTAGCGACTGTTTGCCTTCAAAACGCTCTTAGAGACAGCTTTTACACAGTTTTCTTTGCTTTTTCCCGTTGTCATAAAGACTTAAGATTTTTAGTATTTTTGTCAGGTAAGAACGAAATAAAACTCGGAATTCAACATTTAGCCTTTTTTTTAAATGACAAGTCTTTATCTTAAAAAATAAAGAACAAGTTTTTTATATTGTTTCATGGTGAATTTACTATTGATAATAAACTTTGAGATGTAATAACAAGCAAATGTCAGCTATACTATATAATCAAATATCAAATATAAGCAGAACTTTGCTTATATTTGAAACGTCATTCAGAATGCACCAGCTTGTTACGTATAAACTTTATTTATATCCAGACGGTGTATAATGTAAAGTTTATTAACTAGTTTTTAGGGAGTAAAAATGCACTTTTCACTCCCAAGGGAGAAAAAGATTTTATTGGCTCAATATCCGCTTCAGGTCAAAAGAAGTTGTTTGGAGCAAAAAAATGTTTTTGGTGGCAGCCCCCCCTATATTTATTAGGGGGTCCGACCCAAAAAAATAAGAATAAAATACAACAAAACATGTTAAAATAAAATCAACGTCTAGAAATAAAATCTTGTATGCACCTTGGGAGTAAAATGCTATTTTCTCTCTCTCAATTACCTTCCTCGGCTTTGCCTCAGGAATTAAACACTTAAATCCCTCGGTTTCGCCTTGGGAGTTAAATACTTTTGTTCCCTCGGCTTACGCCTTAGGAACCAACTAACTGCTGAGGGAAATAATAGCATTCTTTACTCCCTTGGTGCATAAATAACTATACTTTCAACCATTCTTTATTTGACTCTAGTTATAGAATCGTTATTTAAAAAACGATTTTCAACTTTTCAAAATATCTAGAGTTGGGGTCAGTGTTGATAGCACTAGAGAGTTTGCTTCGTACACACAAGACAGACGTAATTCAAGGACCTAGTCAAAGCGTTAGTCGGCCAGAAACCTATGAGAAAGTTATTGCTCTCAGTTTTGTCTGACCGGTAGTTTGTGTCTTCCAGCCCGGGAGAATTATAGAGGTTATAGAAACTTCTTGATTAATCACGAATTTTTCAAAAATCATTCTTTACAAATCCTACTGAGAGCTATTTTCTCATAGAGATATATAATAGAGGGGGCATAGCCCACCTCAATTCATTGAAGGGCCAGAAACATGTATTTAAGCCCTCAAGGGTTCTGTGTAACCTCATTGAAACCTCCTTCAAGAGTGAATTAAGGTTATAATTAATAAATTTGTATCGGTTTCCCGCATAATGTTTGTGTTTTGATTTGTATTTTTAACATTCTTTTATATAAGTTACAGTAATTTTGATTACCTTTTTAGTGAAGGTAGTCAGGTTACTTTTTCGATGTTTCAACATTTAACCAATAGGGCCCCTCTACTAATATATCTCTATGTATTTTTTAGACTCAGCAAAATGCGTGATAAGGGAATAAAATAACGTTAGATTATCTATTACTAGAAATAGTTTGAAATAATGTAGATAAAATTCATTATACATTATGTACTCAACATACATTTAATTGATTTATTCTCTGTATCAGAATTATTTAAATTAGGGTTTATTGGCCCCTAAGCTGCTACGCGGCTTAGGGGCCAATACGGCTCTAAAGCCGTATACATTATACGGCTCCTAGGGCCGTATAATGTAATTTTACAACTTTCGATGTAAGGTAGAATCTACAGGTAAAACGAAGATATACTTGAGTTTGTTGATATTTATAAAGAAAACAAGGAGAGATCAGGCTTTGCACGTGTCGGAGAATTTTCATTTAGGGTTGAGAGTCTACAAATACAGTATATTAACCCTAAAAATAATACCAACATCTTTTCATTTACTTTAGGGCTAGATCAAAATCTCATCGTAAGTATATTGTTGCCAGAAAGGATATCATTTAATTCTCTCAGAGGGGGACTTTCTTGATTAAAATGGTTTAAACCCGGTCTCAGTTGGTCTTAGGAGAAGCAATATTTGTCCAAAATAATTACTGGAGTCGTGTAAACACCGGTAAGAGCAATTGAGTTTGGAGAGGTTTAAGGACACGTCCACAAGATATAAATAGGCTAGAGGGTCGAGATTAAACTTGTCCTGGTAAAAAGGCAAGAAGCTTTCGACCAACAAGGACTTATAAACGATTTCATGGTGCTTTTCCCACAGAGCCATTTAATGGCTCGCTATCTCTAATACACAGACCTTAGAGCTCGTTATGAGACCTACTGGACAATGTCCGCTTTATTCTTAAAACTCGGCATACTGTCACGTCTCACAAGGAATGGTCTATAACCAGAGTCAGGGCATTTTATAACCATCATCCTTCTAAACATCAAAATATTATATAGGTCTGAGTTTATTAAAAACTCTTTCGTTAGATAAGGCTTTCAAATAGCACAATTTTGAACAGAAAATTTTCTTAATATTCATATTCAAATTCAAGCATTCGGGTGCATTACCACGGAACATTTCACCGTGGTAACCCGGAACAACTTTGAATTGATACAAATTTATTGATTAATATAAAAGTTTTATTAAATTAATTATTTCTTTAAGTTAACGGTGCATTCAATGAACTTATAGGGGGGAGGATCTGTAATTTTCAACTGCTATTATTTATTACAATGACCCAGTTTACAATTAATTGTTAAAAATTTAAAAAACAAAAACAACTTAAAATTTTATGATATTAAGTTAGCCTTAATATAAATATGAAAGTATAAAATTTAATAGAGTACGCGAGCAATTATAATATAACACACGGCTAAAATCAGTTAACAGCTGTGGAAAATAGTGTGAAATAACCAATCAGGTAGGTCCAATTTGAAATTGTAGGCGTGGTTTAACATGCAGGACTAACCCCATTGGCTCCCTCTCATTATTTTTCCTCGCCGTCAACTGATTTTAGCCATGTGTCGAAGGCGGGATTATCGGGTGAATTTAACTCGTCAGTTACAGTTATTTGTCCGTAGTGGCCACACAGCGCTGCAGTCGTTTCTCTTGGTCATCTGCTTTTATTATTTACTCCGCAAACTTTACGTAGATCATATGATCGATGTTTCACGTTTTCTGACGATATGTCGATTGTAAAAAAACAGTAATAGAATAAAAGTTATAGGGCTACAAAATAAAATAAAAAAAGTAATGGGAAAATAAATTTGTGAATGCGTCGTAAAAGTTGTTAACAAACTTTATCTCTCATACATTTTTTGCTTTCTGGTTTGACTGGTTTAACCTCTAAAATGTTATTTAATCATTAAATTAATAAATACAAAGAAAACCGTATTAAGACCAGTAAAGATTAAATTACAAGGCGCTTTTTAAGAAAATATACTTTTAAGAAATTAGAAGGAAAATGAAAAATCTCAAAACCATGGAAACCACTAATGAAAACCTAATGAAAAGGTAAAATGATATATTGAGTTAAAAGGCCTTAATATCCTTCTTTTAAAAAGGAACTAAAAGCTACGACCTTTCTTTAGAATTAGAAAACAGAATCTGACCGACTCGGTGAAATTATTACTTTAATTAAATTTTAAAATATAAATCTAATGGATAGAAGAAAGAAAAATGTCTTGAGGGAAATAGAGGCGAATGCAATATATGTGACGTGGTTATAATTGCAATGAGGCATGCGTCGAGTTAAAACTCTTTAGAGATGAAGTATACTAAGAGAGCAAAATTACTGATGGGATACTGATTCTATTCTTTTTATATTTCCTAAATTGCTCCGTCTCATTATGACTTAGAGATCTGAAATTTACAACAGTTAGTAAAACAAACATTTAGATGAATTGCTATTTTTCAATTGTTGACTGCATGCTTATAAATCCAATTTTGTTTTACATAAAAGCATATTCTACACCAATTGGGTTCGAGTCTAATAACAATGATAGCCGTATATTTCGCGTGATAAAAATAAGGCTGTGTAACGTCACAAGGTCAACAGGTAAACATTATGAATTAAAACATGATAGGATAACAAACCTGACAATTTAATTATGATTTTTGCGTGAAAATAGTTAGGCTGTGTATCGTCACAAGGTCAACAGGTAAACATTATGAATTAAAACATGATAGGATAACAAACCTGACAATAATTATGATTTTTGCGTGAAAATAGTAAGGCTGTGTATCGTCACAAGGTCAAAAATAAACTATTATAAAGTAAAAAAAAAATAACAGGTTTATAAACCAAGATCAATTTAAAAAGAAAACACCCAGTCGAGGCGTTTTTCTCTAAGTGAAAGTAATCCCTTTGTGTTGAAAGGGTGTTCAAAATTTCTAGTTTTAAATTTTGAACATGGTGATTAAAAGTAAGTTAATAATTTTTTTTTTTTATCAAATTAGCAATTTGATGAAAAAATCTACATGACTAGATTTCTAGACAAGTACTTTATTTTAGTAGAGTAACGCAACATAAAACCGACTGCCCACATTATCCGGGTTGAATCCCGGTTAGTGCTTAAAATATTTGTATGCTATAATTGGTGATATTTACGTGTTCGGGTATAACCATTTTGAAAAGGCACAGAAAGCCGTTGTTTATTTGTGCTATGTTAGTTAATCGTAAAACATTACTTTCCCAAATTAACCATAGTTAACGCATGTCACTAATTTATTAAAACATGGCAGAGACGTCTTTGGTCTTTTAAATTTCTAGTAGTTAGTCTAGTCATTCTGATCCTTTGTTTTATGAATCGCAGTCATAACTAAACAATTTTGTGTAGTAAAATATCAACTCAATTCTCTGTTATATAAAGTACTATATTTAAGTTAAAAGTACTTTAGGTTAAGGTGCATACTGTACCTTCATCAGCCATAATTAGGTTAAAATGCATAATATACTCTCGTCATGTATAACTTACATTTAAGTGCATAATATACCTTCATCGTACATAATTTAGGTTTAGATGCGTATTGTACCTTCAATATGCAAAATTTATTATAACATAATATAAAAAAGTTGATTTAGTTACGTAGGCCAACATAAATATTTTATTTAAAAAAGAGATACAATTTATCAATTTAAGAATCAGAGGAAACAACCTAATTTATTTTACCTATATTTTTTTCTTTATTAAACTTTCCTTGCTATGGACTCTATTCTCAATTATATTAAATAAAGTGAACCGTTGAAAGATAAAAATAAGGTAAAAACTTCCTAGACTCTTTTTCTTCAACTAAAGCTATTTATTCTTGAAAAATAAATTTCAATCAATCTAATCAAAATGAAACGAAGAATCCGGAAAAGTTAAGAAAGAACTTGGTTTCCATTTGGACTACCTTTTAAATAATGTAACTTGACTTTAAATTGAAACAAATTTTATTTAAAGTTACTTAGAATAAATTTTGATTTAAGAAACAGTCATTCCTGTATATAATTTTATGAAATATCTGTTATTTTTTTTTAATATATACACCATAAAATATCTATGGGGTATATTTTATGATTTAAAACTATTGATAGATTTCTATAAATTTTTGCTTTAGGGGGTTTTTATAGTAATTTATATAGAAGATATATTGCTATATGTAGGATCTTCGCATATTTGAGTGACAGAGCCAATTGTGTGTGAGTATATAAGTGATAAAGAATTTACCCTATAGCCTCAGGTGATATAGAAAATGTGATATAAATTGTAGATGCCTTCCACAAAAGACGTTTTACAAGACTTTGTACTGATTAGTCTCAAAGAACATTTACTTTACCCCATAACTCGTTTGCACTTTCACCACATCGGTTTCTTGGCTTAATCACTTCAACAAAACTTTGTTTAACTAATTTTATAAGTTAGATTTTATGTTGAACTTTGTGGATAAAATGTTGATATTAAAATATTAAGTAATAAAATACATTGTTTAAAAACATTAACCAACTTTCTCAATGATGTTTTCTACTGTTGATAAAAATATTTTTGTTTGTGTTTAGTTTAGCAGGCACTCATTATACCAAAATTTATATCATTCAAGGGCTTTTCTTACAAAAGCGTTTCCACCAAATTAGTAATCAAGTTTTATTTTGTTCGCTTTTCTAGCAAAGTTATTTTAAATTAAAACGAAACTCAGCGTATTGCGAGACGCTGGGTAGACTACAAAGACCAAATTGTTCCTTCAATAATGTTGACTTCAGTAAGCTAAATTATAAAGTCATCGAAAATATTTTACACCATAAGGAAGATGGGCAGCATTAATTGACCGGATTCAGCTCAATTTAACCATTTTAATAGGTGGCAATGGCATACACACGTGTGTGTGTGGGTGTGTTTATGTTTGTATGTATGTTTTATCTGTGTATTGTGTTTAATCTTGATTATAATAAAGCAAATGACTGAGGAGTTAGTGGGGAGTTAGATGCAGATTCCAAGTCTTCACCCTGGTTACCCTACTATCCTAATCAGATAGTGCAGTGAGCCTCAAAGCGGCTTACATGATAAACAATAACACATTATGAACAATAATAAAAATAATTACAAAACAAAGAAGGATCTAAAACAAGAACCAGTAAAGGAGGGACTGCTTTTGAGTGGAGCAGGAGAGCAGATGCCAAACAGCCAGGAGCCCAAGGACCCTGTTCATAAACCATTAATTAATATCCACTTCAGCTTAAAATTAATCTTATTATTTTTATTTAAAAGATTTAAATTTAACTATAAAATATAATAGAATAAAATACGTTTTAAAGAATAATCAAAAAGTATTTATCTTTTTATGAGTTTTAAAACCAAAGAAAGTCTAAATAAATTTTCAAAGTTATAAAACTTTTTACGATTATTTTTTAAGGCTAAATTCTTTTTATTTCTCAGTTTTCTTATTTTACAATGGAAGTAACATTCTAAAAATATAAAATTAAATAGAAAAAATAATGAAATCTGATAAAGATATTAAACATTTTATGGATTCCGAATTAAATATCAAATAAATAACTTAGAAGCTCTTGTAGTTCTGTTTTATTTATGATTTTGTACACTGAAGAACCTATGTAAATCCTAAAATATCAAAAAGCATAATTTTATAGTATAAATTTGCTAAAAATGATTGGTTCTATTTAGAATAATAATTTAAATAAATGTCAATGTTTTTAATCACAAACACCCAAAACACGAATCAAAAGAAACGCAAGAGAGTAGATGACGGCATTATCCAAACCAAGAAAAGACAGTGTCGTGCTAACGCATCTACGATTGGGACATACGCATTGATGCAAGGGCATATCCTAACCAACCAGCGTGCTCCTTGCTGTCGATTTTGCAACAAGGCAACGCCAACAGTCCTTCACATCTTAGAAGAGTGTGATGTACTAGCAGATTATTGGACGATGTCGCTTTCTCCGAGGTTTCTCATCGAGACTCAGTTTTCACCTTTCAGCGAAGAGCAGGAATCTAAGAAAAAGTTTAGGTCCAACAAAGTAGTTAACAGGGATTTTAAAGTCGGTTTAAATTATTTGATAAGTTCATCGTTTTAAGTAAACGCTCATGCTGGCAATTTGTTCAAACCGGTTCGTAGGTAGGCCCTCCTCGCTGTTCAGGGGATGTGGCATTCGCCTTTTAATTTGTTTCGTTAGTACAAATAGCTCAGTCTGTAATTAATACAGGGGCCAAAGTAAGGAGACGTAATGCTCACCATGCTCATCATGCGAAGTAATGCTAACCTTGGCAATATAATAAAACCGAGTAGGCACCCACAGCATAGTTGGAAGAACTTCCGCCCAAAAGCTGTGATAATTAGGTGTAGTTAGTTTCAGTTTCAGGTCTACCGTCACAAGCCCCGGTAATTTGTTCCAACCGGAAGGTTGAAGTCCTAGACATTTGCGATATAAGGCTTGATAACATAAATATGTTTTAACTAGGATTAGGTATATATTTATTTAGCAGATATGTCTAGATAGTTTGGATAGGAACCGACCACCGAATCAGTACCCCAGCAGTATATTCCAATCGGCTTTGGTGACCCTCTAGAGAGGCGGTGGCGGGTTCATGTGATATTTCTGTGGTATTAGGTGTTTGTAATAAATTTCGGTTAGAGTTAGTCCTGCTTGCAGAGCTAGGCTGCGTCAGGGTCAGCCCTGGTGATTTTTTAAACCCAAGGTCTGGACCTGTCCCAATGATTGGGACAGGTCTGACTTGTCTACTCCAGTCAGCGGTTTCACAATGGTTGGGTGCTGCGTTCGAGAATTTCCAACCCCTTATTGGATCTCACGGTCGTCAAGAAGCGTCTGACCTAGGACTAAGAACCCAGACCATCTCTTCCGCTATCGGAGGTGGCAGAAACCTAAACCGTAGGTGAATTGGTTTACCATAGAGTCCCTCGTAAGGGTGGTCTTCTCAAATTTAGCAACCAACATCGTTGGGTCATAGGCTTTTACCTTACTAACTGAAGCAGCAGGAAAAAGTATTAGGGATATAGATTCGGCTCTGTCTTCACACCCGCCAGAGTCAAAGCTGGTGTGAAGTGTCGGAGCTGAGTACCGTAGGAACTGATGCTAATGCCCTTGTCAACTGTGAGATCAGCTTCTATGTTAAAGGTCTTTTTTATTAAGGCGGCCAACTAAGTGGCCTCTGACTTGTCTTCCCCAGTCAGCCGTCTCTACGACACCGCTAGTAGTAACGTAGAGTGGTAGTGTTCTTTCCTATTGGTAGTGAAAGTTAGCCGAGCAGGCCCCAAAACATTTATTGTCCTCGGTTACACCATTTTATAAGAAAAAATCGGTTACGGGGTACCTCGTAACATTCCTCATCGAATCGCATTCGCTCCGCTCACCCTCCTTACTTTGGACTCGCACTAAAAAAGTAGCATAAGCTGAGCTTCAAAAATAGTGTTGTGCTGTGTAGTTTATAATCTATGGGAGAAATATGCGTAATTTCTTTTAAAGATCCGAAAAAATAATTAACAAGTTATAACACTACTGCTCAAGTAATTAAATATACACCGAAAAATGAAGCCAAATTGGGCTGATAATCAAAAAAGAGCGCATTTCAAAGAAATTTCGCCCAGCTTGCGGACCTCTGCTCTAGAATTTTTATGGGGTGCAGAAACAAAATTTGAAGTAGTATAAATATTTATTGTATATTGGACAAAAATAGGCTCAAAAGTTATAAAAGAATGTAAAATATATCATTGCAACATGTTTAAACCCTAAAAACACCAAGTCTACCGTCCAACATATTATTATTTTATTAGAAAACAAAAACAAAGTAGGGAAAAAATAATAAAGGATATAATTGAAAATAGTGGCTAGGAGGCATATTTTACGTCCTGTTCCTTTTTATTATTTTTGGATACGAGCCAGTCCTTTCCAAACAATAACCTATATAATGGAGCAAAATAAGAGGCGCTTTTTAATACGAAAATATAGGTTTTCTCTTGTTCCAAGATAATGAAATTTCCCGACAAAAACACAACTAAATAACAACAGATTAATCGATACAGTTAATTGTGGTAATGTATTCTATACCAAGATGAAATTGGTAGTTCAAAATAACATGTTGGTTTCATTTCAGTTAAATTTCTCAATGAGTAAAAGAACCCGTAATTAGATATTAACGAAGAGTATAGTATAAATACTTATACTGAACAGTATTAGTATTTACAGTATTAGTAAATACATAATATATAATAATAATAATACAGTATTAGTATAGTACAGTATTATACTGTACTATACTATTATACAATAGTATAGTACAGTATAATACTATTCTCCTTGATATTACTATAAACGATAAAATACTAACTATATTTTAAATATTTTACGTAATATGTAGTGTTTGTCTTAATTTTTATAATATATTAGAAAATATTAAAATCCCTTCATCTCCAGACGGCATATAACGTGAAATTTAAGAACTAGTTTTTAGGGATTAAAGAAGTACTTTTTACTTCTATGAGGGAAAAGTAACTTTTTCTCAGATGGGAGTCGGAAGTGTTTTCTATACTCGAGGTTAAAGCCGCCAAATTTTTTTAAGAATTGGTATTTTTACACTTTTAAGGAGAGGCATCCCCTGAATTTATTAAACGGAACTGACCAATTTTTAAAAAAACATTTTCGTGGACGACAACCCCAAAATGTATAAAAGGGACCTTAAATAATTTAAATTTGAAATATATTGACAATAATATTGCTGAATGTAAAATTACTAAATTATTAAGAGTAAAAATAGATCAAACAATTAGCTGTGTGAATCAAATTGAAGAGACAAACAAGTAATTAAACACAAGCTACTATAAAATCAGGGAGCTTAAAAAATGTTTAACTAAAAAATTATTTAGGAAATTTAAAGTTTCAAAATACCAGTATATATATATATATATATATTATATATATATATATATATATATAATATATATATATATATATATATATATATTAACCAGCTAGTTCAAGTAAAGAAATGTTGGCAATTATACAAAAAATGGAGATAAGCACCACTATAATACCAGAAATAAAAATTTATTGAGAATAAACCAGCATAGAACTAAAAAATATAAATTTAGTTCAGATTACTCAGGGGTAGTATTATACAACTCTTTACCATAAGATATTAAAGACATTGCTGAAATATGTTTTTTAAATCAAAATGCAAAGCATTGCTCATCAAAAAACCCATTTACTATTTATCAGAGTTTATAATTAAATAAATAATTAAGCCATGCATTGTAAGGTGTATTCTAATTATTTGATGTATTTTATTAAAATATATTTGACCTCAAGCTATTGTATATTTTTGTATACTTATTGGCAAATAAAATAGCTTTTTTTATTTAAAAAAATAAAGGGCAATACATTTATTCTCACTCCAAAAATTTTAAAATAAACCATTTACTTTTTCAATAATAAAATATTCAAAGCCGTTTTTATCGTACCAAGCCTGATTATATCGTACCATTATCGTTTCATTAATTTATTTTGTATATTCTTGGATCTATGCAGGTAAGTAAAACTGCTGCAATTATGACAAGTGCTAAAATCTGTTATAATTTATCTCCCAGAAAACCTCTGAACTGAATGTTACTTTAAAAATAGTAGAAGAAACTATACAATTAGTTCACTCAGCTGGCACGCCGCTAAGAAGAAGAAGCTGATGATAGTCTCTCAATTCAATTAATGTCCTTTAGTATTGCCAACCCTAAAACTTTTTTAAATCATCAATGACCGTCTCCAGCCAAAACGGATATAACTTTATTTTTATAACTTTAATTTTTTAGCTGAATAAAACACCAAAGTCTCTCCACAAATCGTGGATTTGTGGAGAGACTTTGGTGTTTTATTCAGCTATATATACTAACTCCACTGCTCAGTTTTATTGTCATTTAATTTTTTATTTTTTAATGTGTGTATAAAAACAATTTACGGTTTTTTTTGTTTTTTGTTCTTTAATTACCAGTTGAACTTAAATTATATAAAATAATAGCATTAGATATTTAATATATAATGTATATATTATGATTGTATGTTTGTGTTTATGTATGTATATGTGTATATATATATATATATATATATATATATATATATATATATATATATTATATATATATTATATATATATTTATATATCTTATATATTATTATATATTATATATATATATATTACATATTTATTTATTTATTTGAATTAATTATTTAATATAATTTAATAAACCTTAAAATAAAAATTAATAAAAGCTTTGAAAAGAAGACTTGGTTGGGAGTTTATTATTAAGCAAATGGTTTTCAGCAAGATATATTTTTCTTTATAAAACTTATTAATCTTAATTTAATTGTATTCAACAACAATGTGTTCTAAAATTATTTAAAATCTATTTTACATGCTTTTAACGCCTTAGTTTTCGACTCTTGGCTGTACATTGTTTTACCCTTACACCTGTAGAACAAAAATTCGTTTCCAAAATAAGTAATTTTTCATTACACTAACTTGTAAAGAAATACTTGTAACTTAATTCCTTTTCACATTTTCTGGTCTCTTTGTAAGGTACGTTATTAGCTTTTTAGAATGATTAAACATAAATTTTACCAAACGTAAATTTATGATTACGAAATATATTAGGTTACTGCTTCAAAACTTACATTAATTTCTCATAAAATTGTGCTCCTAACTAAATGAAAAAGGATCCTATACCCTGAAATATTTTCACATCAGGGAATATACCTGGGAAATTTTTTTTCCTTTATTTGGGAAAACCCTTTGTTTTAAGTTATAAAGGGACAAAAATAACTTTAAAATATTTTACCTAAACTTTTTTATTATGGTGTTTAAAATAACCTCTTATAATAGAGGAACTTTATTATAATTAAAATGTTTAATTAGTGGCATCAATTATAATGAGAGGTGCTGTTAATATTCAAAATTATTAATTTTAAATTAAAAAATATATTAAAATTAATAGTTATAGAAAAAATATTGTGTTAATTTGCAAAATGAAAAGCAGAAATTGACCTATGAGAATCTATTACCCATTAAAGGTGTTTTTAAAACCCTTATTATAACATATAATAAGGGCATTAATATAATTAATGCCCAGCTCAGTCTGGCCGCTGGGGGTGGGAGAGATACCAATCGAAGTAGATACTAGACCGAAATTAGGTCCAAGAACTTACCAAATACTTAATTAATGAGCGCCAGGATCTTTTAACCCACAAAGGGGGGGGGGGGTAAGAACCAACCCTCCAGAACTATTAAAAATGGATCTATATATGGTTTAAGATACGACATGGATAACTTAATCTAAGTACTCAATAAAATAGATTATGAGATTTGATAATTATAATTAAAGCACATTAAAAAAAATAATATAAATTACATATCTTCTTACAATCCACAACTCTAGTTTTAAAACATACTTAATACATATCCTTTTCATAGAGATAAAACATTAGACATGAGTTATTAAAATTAAGGTCCTACCTACTAACTTCTGGTAAATGCCTACATCATATATATAACAAATAAATAGTATAATTAGGATATGAGGTTATTGCATGGTGGGCGATGTTGGTGAAATAGTTTATGTAGATCTTCATACTAATTACATTTTTCCTCATCACACATTGCTTATCCTCATCCAGACTTGTCTAACTTCACTTAAGCGTTGAACCAACGTACATACGTGCTATCAGCGTAAGACTAGAACCCTATGTGACACAAAAACCAATTCAATTAGAGACATCGTAAGTAAAACCTGCTTACAAGACTAAGAAAGTTAGAATTAGGGACAGTAAAATTTGCAATGTAAAAAATATTTTAAGAAATCCTATGTATGAAATTTCAGTACACCTACCTTCAAAAGAAGGGCGTCCAAAGCACTTGTACAATAATCAACTAATTCAATATTCAACTTGCTAAACTCAAGATTAACTCAAACTAACTTGAACAGAAACGTTGAACTTTGACAGTAAAAACTCAAAAAGAAAAGAACTTTTAAATTAATAAATTAAAATTAATTTACGGCCCTACGGCCGAAGCCGTCCCCACCGGGGCCTCGTGGAAAAAAAAAAGAAAAGTCGGAAAAATCTTCTTCCACCTCATCAAAGACAGTGTTACCAACTAGATAAGCATATAAAATAAATCAAAGAATAAATACCTTCTAAATCGAGGTTAAGTTTTTAAAGAAAATTTCAAATTTATCTAAACTAAATTCTAATTAAAATTTTCTACTCAAAATATATCGTTACATTATGAAATCTTTTTGTAATTGCAACAGTAGGGAGGTCAAGCCTAGAAAATTGACTACTTCATTAGGCCCTTTTTACCAACCTCTATACTCATCAGTCTTCAATTACTAATCCACCTTAACTTCCCCGTAGAATGTCCTGCTTTGATTCTTATACTTATATATGTTAAACTTATCAGGAAAATATCCTAATCAGGAAAAGTGTTGGGTTTACTATGAGTGTATATCTTTTGATATTTTCACTTTTCCTCGCCTACTGCCGTAGGTATAAGGAAAAGTATCTGTTCATCTTGTAAATCCACAACCGAGGATTCATCATAACTATCCGTTTCAAGAACTTTTAAGACATTCTGAATAGTTCTTTTTAACCTGTCTGTCGTTCTGTGTATTTATCAGTGCGTGAGTGTCTATGTCACGCATAAATCTCGCATTGTTTATGTTAAAGAGTTAAAACATGGCACAAAAAAAGATTTTAAGTCTAGCTGTGCAGCCCGGAAGATGAAATTTTTCGGAATACAATACCAAATTTTGTTGAGTCATCAAAATTTAAGAAAAACCCTTAAAAATCGAAACGTTGACTGAATTGACGTTTGACACAAATGTACATCTATAAGAGGTAAATCGAACAACAAAATTTAATTTTAATATTAGTCATTTAAAAGTATTGACTGATAAATTTTAAAATTTTAGCCACGTATAATTATATTGTGACTTGTATTTGATAGTTTTCTTAATACTATTGGAGGCGGTATACTGCCTTGCTTTATAAAGTTTAGACACTAATACTTCCTATTATACAAATATCTTATCATAATGCATTAATATATTTGTTATCAATTAACGTCTTTATGCTTAGCAAGTGAATATATCCTCCTACATTGCAGATTTAAGATAATGTAATTGCCATTTTGCAATATTACAGTCTAACCCCTTATCAGTTTAATAGATATCTAATGAATTATTCACTATTATAATCAGGAAGTATTTGGAATTATATATCCGACACTATAAAGCTATTATTTAATAGATTTTCTCTACAAGAAATTAAATTATTTTATCTTAATTCCCAAAAGCAATTATCCTAAAGATAAATTATTAGTCTGGCTAACTAAACTGGAATAAATAGAATCTATTATTTTATATGGAGATAGTAGAGTAAAGAGTAGAGTAGAGATAGCAGTGAGATGACATATACATATATAAATAGGGTTATGCTATAGTTATAGATTATAATAATTTTCTAAAGACTGCTAAAGATATCTAAGAATATATAATAAGTACATAAATGCAATTAAAAATATGACGACACAGTCTTCATTAGTTAGTCACTTCAAGTTTACTCGTTACTTCAACACGAAATCTTATAAACACACCCGTTTCGGCACCGGAGGTCCGGGGTTCACAGCTCAGACTATAAATTTAGTTTTTATGAACGTTATTTTTAAAAATTTTTAGTCCGCATGGTATTAATCCTAATAGGCTAAAAGGCCAAAAAAACGAGCATTCATTTATTAATTTATTTTATACTCCCAGGTTCTATTTTCTACACTTTTAATGTAATATAATTAAAAACACACACACACACACACAATATATATATATATATATATATATATATATATATATATATAATATATTATATATATTATTATATATATATAGGTTTTTAGTAAATATACATTATTTTTCCAAAACTAATGGTATAAAATGGATAATTGTAAAATAGTTATAATAGAGTAAATCAGTAATTTAAATAAACTGGGTATTATAAAGGATTATTAACTGTCGAAAATCATCTATAGATCGGTTATTCTCACTAATGTACCTTTGAATTATTCGTAAACATAGAAAATAAATGTTTGTTTCGCCCTTAAAAAACTCATGATGAAATATGTTTGGTTTAATCTTGTTTCTATGATCCAATAAAATTCTAAGAAGGTACACTTTCCTTCATGATACCAGAATAAATTTGTATTTTCTATTTAGAAGAGCATATACGAAATTACTTTATTTGGACTTGAACTTTTAAAAATTTCATTCATTCTAAGGTCTAAGATAGAAAATACTGGATAACATGCTGATAGGGTATGGAGGTGGGAACTATCCTAACACCTGTGACTCTATTTCCTATGTATGCTACCTATCTACATTTATCTACCAACATCTTAAATATTACAACAAATTCTTTTTTTTCCTTATCAAAGAATTCGCATCTAATAATCCGAAAATAGGAAAAAAGTTGATATTCTGTATATATTCGGGTCTAAAACATAGATTAATGAGATAGTGATGAAGATTAATTAGATTAGGTAGTGATAGATAAAGTAATTAGGGAGAGGTGATAGATCACCTAAAACGTAGGCCACGATTTAGGCCCTGTTTGCTTCCACCTTTAGATAGAGGATAGTATTCTACCTTATGAATCCTAGTGCAGGCATTTTGCGTCTAATCCACCGAAGAGCCGTGGCTTTATTATAAGTTTCTATAGCTTTAACTAGAAACAACACGTGCCCCACTGCCAGACTAAGCTTTCCTACTCTCGAAACTATAAATCAGAAACACGTATAAATTTTCATGTGAGCTTCTATTGAGAGTTCATAGATGTATTTTATGAAATACATTATATGGTTTGGGAGCCGAAAATTAACCCATGATTTTCAATATGGGTTAATTGGACCGACAACATCGGGTCAAGGGACCGATGTCTTCTAATGCTAAATATAATCGTTGCATGTCAATCTTTAAGCGTCTGATTTAATTCGTTTGCGCTAAACATTCATCAAATTCATATAATTTATTTATATAATAATTTCTTTTCAAACAAATGCAATGAATTAGGATTATTTTCGATTACATTTATTTGACCATTTCAGATTAAAAGATATGAATCAAGGAGTATAATTAAAGTCTTGACAATGCTAGATTTATGACAAGACTCAAAGAGTCTAGATAGTGTTTTTGACATATACAGACTCAAAAACAAGACTCAGAGAGTTTAGATAGTGTGTTTGGCATATACAGACTCAAAACCAAAACTCAGAGGGTCTAGATGGTATCTTTGACATATACAGACTCAAAAAGAAGACTCTGGGAGTATAGCTGTCTTTGAAATAAACATACTCAAGTAGTATAGTTGTCTGACAACGCTAAATTTAAAGACAAGACTCATTTTTGAAAATAAACTAAAAAAATGTGAAAACAACTCATTTAATAACAAAACTTCTTTTAAATTACTTAGCTTTTCCACACATGCTGTAAACAAACTTTAAATTTGAAAAATTGCGAGAGTTAACATTAAAAAATAAAGAGCAAAATTAAGTTTAAATTTAAGTCCAACAGAGTTGAATAGCTTTTTGAAGCTCTTTTCCTCTTGTTTATTTACTATGAAGAGGTTTACTAACAAGTCATGTCAACTCAGAAGGAAGAGAATTCTGTCATATTTATGTAAATCACATGCAAACTCGAGTTAGTGCGTAAATCCTTACCCTATATCTCTTATATTTACAATTTGACGCCTTGCTACACATTTATAGGTCTCGTAGGATATATAAACCAAAACCTCAATTTAAAACTGCTCCTCTTCTTTATCTTAAAAAAGTGTATTTTTTTATTATAAAAATGTAAATTTGTCTGTGTGATGCTCGTTGGTTACTTGTGTCATAAAATGAGACGAAATAAAGGGATTTATAGGAATAGAATTTAAAGTACCTTATTCTGTCCGTATCAAGTAACAAAACTTTGCTTTTTATCCGCCTTAAAAGTTTTCTACATATTTATTTTTTTTATAAGTAAATACACATTTTTTCAAATAATTCTACCGTAAAGATACGCATGTCGAGCGAATATTCTTTGTAATTTTTGTTTTTTTGCACTCCAATCTACTTCTTGCTTTGGTTTTTGGTTTATGCTTAATAGTCAGAGGAGTAGCACTTTTACTTGGTTATAATATTTTCCCGTATTTATTTTTTTAAGAAAACACGCATTTTCATACTATTGGTTATGAACATTTTGTAGATACACAGATTTAAGTCAGTACATCATTGGTTTGGCTATGCTTAATCACTCGAGCTCAACATTTGAAAGTAGTACAAAGTACAAAGCTTAGTTAATGCTAATCTTCAATATGTTTTTGCAATTTTCATTAAAAAATTAACAAAAAAGAAAAGAAGAAAATTAATTTTTAAAAAAATAGAAGTGTAGTTGTTTCAACGATAAAATATGAACTGAACGCCTAAAGATGTTCTAGATTTATGAGCAAGAAAATAATAATTCCAAGAGAAATTCACCTGTCTTATGGACCTTTGCGCAAGAATAATTATGTAGTGATTCAAGTCATCGAGTAACTTTACTGTATGTATGCTTTTAAAATAATAAATAAAGTTATATGTTATAGTTAGTTTATAGTATAATATAAATAAGCAAAATATGTAAATGATTTATAAATTAATAATAAATATATATATATTATATATATATATTATATATATTATTATATATATATTATATATATATATATATTATTATATATATATATGCGTAATATGACGTAATCATTGTCATGTTATTCCAATAACGACGTTTCGGGAGCAGGTACTGACGAACCTGATGATGGGATAATCAGGTTCGTCTTGACAAAGACGGAGTGTGTTATTTGTAAGGTGTCAGGATTTACCTGATTTATTCAGCAAGTATATGGGAGAACCCCCCGGGTAGGTAATATTCAAAGTCCTCTTCAGTTAAGTCATTGATACTTGCTGAATTATTTTACAGTAATTCAGCAAGTATCTGGGGGAGGCACCAGGTAGATAATATTCAAAATGCTCTTCTGTAAAGTCATTGATACTTGCTAAATTACTTTACAGTAATTCATGAGAAGTTTTGATAAATGAGTTTTCTCATTAATCATGAGACAACCCCGTAAAGGGGCTGAAGGTATAGCTCACTTTATTTATGTGTGCACGTATAAATACGATGACGTAAAATAGGGTTGAGGATATACAAATATCTGCTGAAAATTTAGATTTTATAGAAACATTGCCTCGCATTTGTATCATGACAGAATAAGTTTAAAAATACTAATTAGGTAAAGCTGAAATTTAAAATGCATATATGACTATAAAAAAAGGAAGAAAAAAATCGGGAACGGGGTACCTCGGAACTTTTACTCATTACATCGGATTTGATACGCTTATCCTTTCAACTTCAGACTCACTTCGCTCGTCCTGAGAATGTACAAGTCGTTAAATTTATACTTTTACACGCCTTTGAACTTCGCTTGTCCTCAGATGGTAAATACATCCGCTTCATTTCAGCAGTTACCTATCCAGGCACTGACTACGCTCGATGCTGCTTAATTTTTATGATCTACCAAAATTCATGGATATACTCTTTTTATAACAACAGAACTTGGTGTACTTCTTTATTACGTCAAGGTGTATACTTTGAAGGTGTATACTGTTGTATAAGGTGTATACTTTGTAAAGGTGTATACTTTGTAAAGGTGTATACTTTGTAAAGGTGTATACTTTGTTGTATACTTTGTAAAGGTTGTATACGTAAAGGTGTTACGTAAACGGTGTACTTTGTAAAGGTGTATACTTTGTAAAGTTGTATTACTTCGTAAGGTGACTTATTTACTTCGTAAAGGCTTGTATACTTCGTAAAGGTGTATACTTTGTAAAGGTGTATACTTTGTAAAGGTGTATACTTTGTAAAGGTGTATACTTCGTAAAGGTGTATATTCGTAAAGGTGTATACTTTGTAAAGGTGTATACTTTGAAAGGTGTATACTTCGAAGGTGTATACTTCGAAAGGTGTTACTTTGAACAAATGTCAATTGATTGGATTATTTCCGAGTTTTAGCTATTTGTTAAAAAACGTATACACATCGATTGATTAAAATTGAACTAATGCTGAGAATGAGATGGAATTTGGCATATATGTTAGTCTTATACATGGCCACATGCTTGATAAATTCGATCACATTAGTTTTACGGGTTTTATAATTTTTCGAAAATTTTTCTGAGTAATTTTTCGAGTAAATTACGTCATAAAAAAGTTATTTTCCAAACAGCACAACTATAGCGGTAGACAGATTTTTGTGCAATTCAACTCTCTAGCATAAATACACTGCACAGACACACACCCACACACACAGATGGAGACAGAAAACTTTGAGAAAACCACTCAGGAGGTCTTGAAAACACCTGAAACTGATAATTCCGTTGACTTCCCGGTTTCAGATCTTTTGTAAACACAATATATTTCCAATATAACTACGGTATAAATGAGAATAAGTAAAAATACGAGCATAAGTGTCGATTTTATTATTTGACATATATATTTTTTTGTAAGTCACGGATTTAGACTCATATCTATGGAACCCCGGTGAAATTGTAGCAGTGTACCACTTACAAACACTTGCAATACAACAACCTAATGCTGGACAACGAACAAGCAGGTGTGGAGTGGTTACAAAGCTCAAGTGGCTTAAAGACATGCATACCTCCAATTTATAAAGAAATCAAGTAACACTAATTCTGGTAATAATACTAATAATGATAATAGAACTTAATGGGATGGAACTTGGCATATTATGTAAGTTATATAATATGCGAATACTTATATTATGTATTCGTTATAAAAATCATTATAGGCAACGTAATACGTTTCCCATATAATGTCTGTAGTAGATAACGAAAAGTTAATAAAAATGTTTTATAGCTTATAATGGGCACTAATTAAAATTGGTTTTTTATGCCCAAGTCATACATTAAATTTAAAAAATCGAGTTCACTTTTAATGGCCCTTTTCAAAACTACTTTATTGTAAAATTTATGTGATTACTCGGTTTTTAAGCGATAAAATGTTTTTTTTTTGTAAACATTTTCAATGTGAAATAGAGCACATAAAACTTTAATTCTTTAATAGCAGAAGAAAAAAAACATTTCAACAGTTATAATCTAAGTGAAATAAAGTGCGCAGTAAAACAAACCAAATAATTAGACTTTTTTATTACATTATTTAATATAGCTCTACATGTATGTAATCTTTATTTAGGTTT
Organism: Microvelia longipes; assembly: GCA_018340805.1. Taxonomy (NCBI): domain Eukaryota; kingdom Metazoa; phylum Arthropoda; class Insecta; order Hemiptera; family Veliidae; genus Microvelia; species Microvelia longipes. The sequence goes on along the minus strand of JACMZG010001908.1, from coordinate 49,079,263 downwards.
AACACTAAGGTAACAATAAAAATCATAAATGGAGGAAATATAATGTTTAGTGTACTTCATAGAGTAAAGAATGAAAAACTTTTTATTTTAGAGCATAATTATTAGAAGGTTTGTTTTATGTAGTTTTTTATTTTGTTTTGTTATATAAGGTTAGTTTCATTTTTTTAAATTATTAACCCATTTTTATTATACCGTACCAGTTCTTTTCGGATGGAATTAATTACGTAAAACAGTTAATGAAAAAGTTAAACAAAATAAGATTATAAAAATGAATAAGTAAATGAAAAAAAAAATGTAAAACTTCCCCCAGAGAAGTGTTTTTGCCTATAAGAAATGAAATACTATTATCAGGATAAATGATGCAACCTACACTCAATGCTCCGTTAGATAACACTAAATGAACTTGAGTTAGGGCGTACTTCAGCACCAATATTTGCTGCTATTCAAATAACGTTTCCCATATAGAGTCAAAAACTACTTCAACACTACACAAGAGAACTTTTTAAGCTGATAAAAATTTCCCATAAAACGAGTGTTTTTTCCTGTTTATCCATTTTCTAGTAGGGAATGCTATAAGGATTTCTAAATTGAAGTAGTACCTTTATTTTGTGATTCCAATTATTTCATAAGTGCAATACTTAAGGATTTGAAAGTAGTTGCATTATTTTGGTATTCACGTACTTTCTAAGTAGTTACTATAAAGGATTGTTAATTTGAACGTAGTGCACTTAATTTTCGGTGATTCCAACTTACTTGCTTAAGTAGTTAATACTAATAATGATTTTAAATTTGGAAGAAGTATCGCCTTAATTTGCGTGATTTCCACCTTTACTTTCATAAGTAGTTAAATACTATAAAGGGATTTTAATTGAAAAGTAGAGCCTTATTTGGTGATTCACTTACTTTCGATACAGTAGCAGATCCTATAAAAGACTTTGAATTTGCAAGTGTTGCTTATTTTTTGGATCCCTACTTACTTTCTTTAAGTAAGAATGAATTCAAAGGGATTCTGAATTATACAAGTCGTGCCTTATTTTGGTGTTCTATTACTTTCTTTTTAGTAGGATACATACATCTGGATTCTAAATTGAAAGATGTCTTATTTTGTTGACTATGATGACGAGACAGTTTTATGTCTGAAGATAGTCACGTCTCTTCATTATTTTGTAGAATGATGTATGACTTAAATTCTGTGTATACTACAAAGTTTCATAACACATTAGGCAAGTATCTAATAAACTAATATAACAACTAATTATTTACTAACCCAAACACCACAGTTGTAGGAAAAATTTAAGAATTTGAATTTAGTTTATTATTAACCCTCTTTGAACATAATTATTGGGAAATATCCACAAACAAATATATTTAAAAACGTGATTAATTGTTTAACCTTAACAAAATAATTGAGTTAACACGTGACGAGCAAACACACTCTAAAATGGGACAAAATCACTAAATAAAGATTCTGACCCATACATCTCGCAAGCTTCCGATCATTGAAATGTTTATTTTTTACTTAAAATATATAAATAAATAAGGCAGGGGTCCGGGGTTCAACAGGGCGGGCTATATATTATTGCTTATATTTATACTTATAAGTAGTATATTAAAGGTTTAGTAATAGTATATTAAGTTAAGCAGCCATCGAGTAGGTCAGTTCTGTGATGGGTGACGCTTGGTAACAAGCTATATATTATCTGAGGACTGAGAGAAGTCGAGCCGGAGATATGGTTTTGCACTTTTTATCGCTTATTCTGGGAACGAGCGAAGAGAGCGAGTCTGAGTGGAAGATAAGCTGTGGCGATTCGACGAGTGATAAAATGTTCCAGTTTAACCACTTACGATTGGTGTATTATTTGCTTATTTATTAATTTTGTATGAACTTCAATGATCATAATTTTTTTAGAGAAAGCATTTTTTCTATTACTAAAAATAACTAAGATCCAAGGCTCTT
>JACMZG010001908.1:49028377-49076407 GCA_018340805.1 Microvelia longipes | reverse complement strand
CGGTTGTTTTTTCGTCAAAATCTGATAACTACAACTAAAGTTATGACATTTGTTGAATGGACAAAAAAATGTACAAAAAACAAATATTTTTTCAAAAAAAATCACTGTCTATGAGTGACAAGGGCAGATGTCATGATTATTACAACTCCAAACTTCTTAAAAACGTCTAAAACGGATGGTTCTGATGATACCTCATTTTCGAATTTTTATGGTGAATAAAAATCTTCCGGAAGTAGATGAGGAAAAGTAAAAATAAAAACAAAAACAATTGTCAAAATTATAATCAAGCTAAGTCAGTAAGTCAAGTAAAGTAAGCATAAGCATAAGCATAAGCACCCTGGGCCAAAGTCCTTTCCATATTTATGGATGTTAAATAATCGTTCATATCGTTCTACTCAAAACTGTGATTTCAAATGATTTTATTTTATATTCATGATTTGATTTAAATAAAAGATTTAAAGATTTTGACTGAATAGTTAATTTGTTTGTTAATTGATATATTGACCCTTCTCAAAGCATAAAGGTTGTCTTAAACTTCCTCTTCACTCTATTAGATAGATGTGTATTACCTGAGATATATTCCAATAGCTCACCTGCCACCTTACTCTATTGTCTCTTATTTACTTGTCACTGAAAATTCACCCCCGCACCTATGTACCGTGAGAAACACTAACTTAATTAACTTAGTTCTTGAAAATGCTTCGTATTAAGTATTATTTTTTGAACAAAACCTGTGTCACGGTTGGCAGGTTTTCTCTACCCTTATACAAATATTAGGTGGGAATCATGTCGATTTTTCTTTCTTTAGAAAAACAATGCTGTTGGAGTGAATATAAAATATTTAATTATACTCTCAGAGCAATTAAGGGTTTTGTTAAGGTTAACTGAAAATAGCTGACATAATGTTCCCTAATTGTTTTGTATTTTTTTTTTTAAAAGACCTGAATACGGTTTTTTTTCAAATTAGGTATTTAATTTCAAAGCTTTAAATTAAAAACAATGATAATAAGTATATTTGATTGAAAGATTATTCCCTTAATGAGGTTGCAAGTCAAAATTTGTTTAATAAGCTAACAGTATTTAATAATAAATGGATTCTGGTGGATTATAAATCTGAATAATCTGCTTGGTGTCATAGAGATATTATTACTAGAGGGGCCCTATAGGTATAATTTTAAAACATCGAAAAAGTAACCTGAACACCTTCGCTTATAAATATAATCAAATAATCAATACAAAATTACAAATAACTTAGATAGTATAACGCTAAAAATACAAATCAAACCACAAAAACAGTGCGGGAAACCATAAACAATTGATTAATTATAACCTTAACTGACTCTTGAAGCAGATTTCAATGAGATTACACAGAGCCCCTGAGGTCCCCAAAATGATGTTTCAGGCCTCGCAATGTATTGAGATAGGCTATGCCCCCTCTATTATATATCTCAATGGTTAAAGCTAATTATAAACCCAAAATCAAGATTTAGAGGGCCTTGGCTCAGCTAACTCAAGATAAGGCTCCTTTGTCCAGATAAGTCCTCATCTAATTAGGGGGTGGTATATGTGAATTTATTGTTTAGTTGCATTTATTTATTATATTGATCGGAGATTTTTTCACCTAAAAATTAAATATTTATATTAGCTTAGAGATCTTAAAGAGCTGACTTATGATTTCAATTAAATCCCTTACCACTCATAGCTACGAGATATAAATTCCCGGAGTTGTGCTTTTTTACATTCACTGATTATTTTAAGAAACTATCTTCTTGCAAATCTAAACTCTTAAAATTTTGTTCACCAGATGCTTTGACACAATTCTAACTAATATTATAGTATCGTACAAATTTACTTCTAGTGAGGTATCCCTCCCTCTTCCTCCATCAAGCAGATAAACTTTAAAAGTAAAAAGATAATAAAAGTTATTAAAACTTCTAATTTTTACTTTTGTTATATCGCATGCACTTTCTAACTTTTAGTATAATTAAAGTTAAAGTTGAGCATAATATTAATCCCCCCTTCTCTTTTCCCCATATTTATTCAATAATATATTTGTGTAGAAATAAAATAATTGTATGTTACAAAATAAAGTACTATCGTTATTTGTGTGTTTAGGGATGCATAGAAAGTCTTTGGAAGCAGCTGATCAGTTAAAAGATGATACGACCTGCAGTCAAACTAGTGATAAAGAAGACGACGAAGGAAAGAGAAGTAGCGGAGCAGACAGTGCTGCTGATCCAGACGAGCTTAGGAACAACAGTATAGCGTGTCTGAGAGCTAAAGCTCAAGAGCACAGTGCTAAAATACTTCAACAAGCAGAACCTCCCGATTCCAATGGTAATACTCAGCAAAGTATTTACTGACCTCAAATTTCTTCAGCTTCGCTCCAAGCTGAACAAGACCAGCCTGCGTTTCCTCGACCAGAGCTGCAGAGTCAACATTCATCTTCTACTTAAATCTTTTAAGAACTGTGTTCTCGGATTTTTATAAAAGATCGATGTTCTCTATTCTTTTATAAATTGACATTTCTAAGATAAAATTAATGTAAATAAATTACTTATTCCGTTCTATAATATGTACTTTTCACTTTGCAATACACACATACCTCTGGGTTTATGTGTAATTTATATTATAATTTGTATTAATATAAAATTTAATATGTTATGAAAATACCTATAGAAGTTTTTGTTCCCTCATAAGGAGCAAGAGCAGAGGTTTTTTTTAAATAAATAAATCGTTTATTTATATCTAAATACCTATTTACAATGATTAAATTACAAATTATAAATAAATAAAATAATATATATTGACCATTTGTGTCGCATAAGCTCAAGGCTTGTGCGCAACACGATATTTTTTTTTGTTTTTTTATCTCTTTTTTTAATTAAACATCTCTTTTCTCATGAATTTTAACATTTTAAGCTATCATTGACTTTCTTTATTTCTTAGAAATATCGTTAAGTTTAAATTTTTAAACAACTAGCGCAATATAGACCAAGAGCCGGTCTCAATTTTTAGTAAATACCTTCCTGAACAAAGATCTGCAATTCTGCCGACTCGTATCGGATGGGTGTCCCAGGCAGAACCTTGACCCCTAAAGTGCGTTCTGCCTGGGACACCCATCCGATACGAGTCGGCAGAATTGCAGATCCTTGTTCAGGAAGGTATTTACTAAAAATTGAGACCGGTTCCAGCCATTACACTTTTTATTAACAAAACACCCTGGGCTCTTGGTCTAATAAAAATAAAGTATGCTTATGGTAAAGTAAAACGAACTCGTCCTACCCTATGACTCTAAACTGCAATAGTACCAACACTGAAAGCAAAAAGTATCCTTCTAGCATGATCTTCTTTTATCCATCTCTTGAACTGTTTTCTATACATTATATTGTTCTTTAAAATTATAATATAAAAACATAACGAAATCATTCACTAACGAAAACCAAACTGTAACAATAGGCATCTTGACCGCTATGTTGTGTCTAATCTGAAAAAGCGTTCAATGTATATATATATATATATATATATATATATATATATATATATATATATATATATATAATATATATATATATATATATACATACATATCAAGTTATTTACACGAGTAGTCATCATGTCCAGTGCGATGTTAAAGTTTCTATGCTTACCTTTTAACAAATTTCCAGAGGAAAATGAGCTTATTTTTTAAGTTAAGGTCTCCTGTATTTCTTGAAATGTCAATTTTAATAACTATTATTTATTAGGATAATAGAGGTTATTACTTAAAACTTTTTTGTATTTATAATAAATTTTGTAAATATGTATTTCTTATTGCTAATTATTAATAATGATAAAAATGCGTGCTAAAAGTAAATTTAATTAAAATAAAATTATCTCATATTATAGATCTATTTAAGCATCAATGTATATTATGCACTGTGCAATAATTTTTTAAAGGTCTTCTTTAATTCTAACTTGTATTATAGGTAAATTTGTAAAATATTTTTTTAAATATAATTAATTGTAAATATTAAAATAATATTATTATTATTATTTTTTCTTATAAAAAAATTATAAATATATTTTATGATTAGTGAGACTGTGATCACAAAATATTTACGTTCTTGGTGTAACGTTTTAATTTAAAAACGAATATTTTGTAAATAAAAAAATAATTTATTTTAAAGCTTTCATAAAAAATGAAAAACATGAACATAAAATCCTTTAAAAGCACTAAGTACGTTCACACATACTCTAGATCCCGGATCGTATAAAATACGATCTCTCAATACGGTAATATTAGCTGTATGAACCATGCGGAGGGGATCCGATCGTATACGCTAGAACTAGGGAGATGGAATCTAAATGGATCCCCTGATACGCTGTCTTTGTGTGTGTACCTATGGAGACAATCGTATTTAACGGATAACCTTCTCGTCGAACTTTTATTTTACTTTATTTCACTTCTATATTACCGTTTTTGATCAAATAACTTTTGGAATATTTTTTTTAGTGTAACTTTATTATTATGCAAAGAAATCACAATTTAATTTAATATATTTTTTGTTTTAAACTTTCTTATAACCAAAAATGAACCTTCACTATAACACACGCCATGTTTTGGCGAGATCAGTTATCACGTAATCTCACTAGATCGACTAAACAAATACGCTGTAAGAACCGTGAAGTTAGTTCCGCTAAGACCGTTTTGCATACGCATTCTATACGATCCGCGGATCTAGAGTGTGTGTGAACGTACTAACTGTTGAAGGATTATAGTCGCCCCTAATTTCTTCTACAAATATTTTGCCTTTATAAGTACGAATTATCCAATATACCTATTTAGTATTTATAAAATGGAGTACACAGGTATTTAATTTACAATTATTAAGTTTTTAATAAAAAGGAATACGGTCATTGACTGACTTAATTAAAACTATTTCTGGAATTTCAAATCCCTCATTAGAGACCATAGCTTTTTAAAAATCCGCTATTCTTACTTAATTAATATTAATTTCATAGGTGGGTATTGGTGTTGCTTTTTTTCTAAATAACCTTTATTTATACAATATACAACCACCAAAATACATGTGTAAAATTAATTAGGTTTTTCCCTCCACAATAGATAAACAAATATCTTGTGCCGTGGAGGCAGAAAGAGTTGAGTTGTGTCTTTCTCTCTTATATTAAGTGTAGACATTATTTATTTAACTAAGCAAACAATGTTTTTTACTTATAGTTGTATTATTTATCAGCATTTATTTTGAACCAGATTATTAAAATGCAATTCTTATTCATTTACTTCATGTTATTTTTATTAGAAGGGTACATACATTGTTACTTAGTACTTTGTTTTTAACTACAGTTATTATTTTGTGATCCTTTCCTCTAAAAATAAAATAAAATTATTTGTGCTACGTATAAAAAAAATTATATTGTATGATAATAATCCAAGAGCTTCAATAAATAATTAAGAAAGTAATAAAGTAAAGAATTCATGCATAAGAAATCCCTTTAAAGGAATTATGGGAGTGCTGCCAATAATACTAGTGCAACGCAAACAGCTCAAAAAATATCAAACTGTTCTACAAGAAATTAGTGAGCTTGATGTCCCTCATATTTATTTTTTGGATCAATGAAATCAACACACAGAAAAATGAAATATAAATCAACACCAAGTATCTGAAGAAACCTTACAATATTTGCAGACTTTTTTAACCTACATCTGATGCGAAAATGCAATACAAACAATTTTCAACTTAAGATTAGAATTTATAAAAGAACTTGAAAAAGAAGCATTCCAACATGTTAAGCCAGTGTCTAGTATAGTTGTATGGCGCGATCTTATTTGAGTTTGTATCCCCTCCTTCGTCTCTTTCCTTCCCACAATCCTGTGTGGCTTCCCCCTCGCCCGCCGACCCGCGCCTCTCCGTCCTTCAGTCCTTCTTATCTTATCCTAGATAAAGCTTGTTTATTTTTACTTTTATTTTATTACAGTAATTCATTCCTAAAAATACAGTCCTTTCGTTTTATTTATCAATATTTCACATGGTCATTTCGAGTCGGATAATTAGCGATCTCAAATTACTTCTAATGGTTAAAATAGTTAAATTTAAAAGGATTAATTCATGTTCATTTATTTCATTCTACAAACGAAATATCTATTATCAATCAATACAACCAAATACGTTTATATTATCACGTTTATAGACTTCTGTATTGGAAAGAACCTAAAGTTTTTATTTATATATAATATATCGATAGTTATCATAGTTATTAAGACAAATTAAGTTTAGTTTTAAGTTTAAACATTTCAATAAAACTTTTTAAAGTTAAATTCAGCAGTTAAAAACAAAATTTTAGTGAAAGTTTATTCTTCATTTGCATGTATTACAAGATATAATATTCGTAATTTTAATAAATATTTTTTGAATCAGTGATACCTTAAATAAAACATAAGAGTGTGGTGTTGTTGGAGTTGGAGTTGCAGTCTAATTCGAGGACCCGTACCATACAGTTTTCAGTTATTTGTGACATCGCCGCTCGGTTCCCGCCCTCAGTTCGTGTCTTAACATGTTAGCAGGCGGCAACTCTTTTATCTAAAACGGAGCATTCTCAAGAATTTTGCCGGAAACACCTTACTTTGTTTCTCCAGGAACTTTCTTATACCTCAACTGGGCATTTGCAGCTTATCTCACCAGTTATCTATGCGGTTTTTATACCTTTAATTTGTATTAATATTTTAAATTATTCTTTTAATTACTAGGTATTTTGTTTATGTTTTTCTATGTATGTATTATACCACAATTATTACTTTTAAAAACTATTATTGCGAAACTATTTATTTTCATCTCGCATATAATTTGGTTTTTTATTTGTTATCGAAATTGCGACCAAATATTTGTTTCTTTTGGCTTATATTATCTTAAGGTTACGTGTTACATAAGTTATTATTGTTTTATGTTTTTATTTAATACTATAAGAGATTTTAGGGTTGAAACTAATAATTGCTACCCAAATATGATCTATGCATATCATTTTAATAATTACTTAAGAGAAATCTGTTATTATCGTATTAATGTTTTACGTTTATCTGTTAAATTTAATTGTGCTGGTTTTAACCACCTTTCATGATTGCAGCTTATAGTTTATTTGTATTTTTAACCACTTTTGGACCTTTTTATCCATCTCTTAAGTTATTTCTATTTTTGTTGTTATTATATTCTATTCATCATGATGACCCGTAGTAATGCGAAATGTTCGAGACAACTAGATTCAGGCTTAGCCCAAAATAGTTTACATAACGATTCATTACAATCTATTGACTCTCTAATAAAAACACGTGGTATTTAGCTACCAGACTTAATAGTTACAATTCCTATATATCTCAGTACATAAATTCACACATAGACTCATTACAGGTGCGTCGTATAACAGCCAGATCTAAGCTTGTAAGAGAAGTATGGGATGAGTTTCAAATAGTTCAAGATCATTTAGAAAGTTTAGATGAAACCAACGATGAACTGCACCGCGTTGCGCGTGAATCATTTGAAAACCTTTACTGCGATGCCACTTCTCTTGCAGAACATATTATCCATCGGAACTCCCGACAAACCTCACCTAATATGCCTCAACAGGTAAGTCCAGCGTCTAGTTATGCTTCTGTCAACCATAGCAATTCTCTCAATTTCAATCAAAACCCTATTCAGGCTGATGTCGTAGATATATCTCGTTCCAATTCACCAAATTGTAGCAACACCAACGCTCGACAGTCTAATATCATACAAGCAGGACGATCTACGGATGAAATTAGCGCAAATTTTAATGCTGTATCAACTAACATTGATTCAAATCAAACAACTTTTTCTCAAATGCATCAAGGTCAAATAAACTCTGTCTCTACAAATACCACAGCCACTGTGCCTAATCAAAATGCACTTATTCAGGGTACCGTTCCACCATCTCATCAATTAAATTCTAATCTGTTTATTCCGGTTAGCTCAAACAGTCATCCTGTGGATTTAGGATTGGTGTCAACCTCAATCCAAGGCAACTTACATGGTTTTCAAAATTTGTCAAATAATCAAGCAACGTCTAACCAAAGAGTCACATCTGACTTAGATTTACAGGAGGCAGCAAACTCCAGTTCTCAAAATGTATTTAGCGGTATCGGTCCAACTCTACCATATTATATTCCTCTAACTCAGCTGTGACTGCTCCACATTCCGCATATGCTACCTGTGCACCGTCTCATGTCGCGATAGCTCAAGTCCCACCGAACTACTCTTCAGGTATGTTTAATCATAACTCAGTTAGTGATACTCCGCCACAATTTAATATGCCTAGCAATCCTTACATCTTTAATCAACCCTCTTCTCAGCCTCTATTTGTACCTGATGCTTTGAATTCATATAACCAAAATCAAGACTGGCTAATAAGAGGTCCTACTGGGTTGCGGTTACCTAATCTTAATGTCCCAACCTTTAGCGGATCTTCTGACGACTGGTCAACGTTCTCAGAACTATTTCTCTCTTTAATCGACTGCAATAGAAATATTAACCCGGTAGAAAAATTTCAATATCTTCGCTCTTATCTACGAGGGGAGGCAGCTGGAGTATCCAATCAATATCACTTAATGCCACGAATTATCCTGTAGCTTGGAAGTTACTTCAGGATCGTTATCAGAACAACAATCTAACTATTTTTAAACATTTTAAAGGTCTATTCAACGTACAACGAGTTGAGCGGGAATCGGCTAAATCACTCCATGAGATGTTAGACGAATCTTTAAAGCACATAAGATGCCTTCAGAATTTACAGAGGCCTGAAGAACTTTGGAATGCTATGCTTGTTCACATTACATCTTCTAGATTAGATCCTATATCTCTTAAGGAATGGCAAAACGAAAATAGTAGAAACGCTTCTGCTCCTAAGTTTGAAGACTTAGTTAATTTCATTAGATATAGATGTCGGGTACTTGAGGCATTGCCTCTGTCAAATTCTATAAATGAGCATTTCTCTCAAAAAAAGGATAATAAATTTTCAACTAGACCTTCTTCGTTTAGACAAGCGAGTTCTTTTAAACCTACTCAAGAAACCCACAGATCTTCTATAGTGTCAAGTGCAGCTAATGCTCAACTAAATTATTCAGATGAACAAAAACCAATCGACGTGAGTTCTACGAAAATCTTAAGTGGTTGTCCCGTTTGTAATTCTAACCATACTATTTACCTTTGTTCTGATTTTCTATCTCTGTCTACATCTGAGAGATGGTCAAAGGCTAGAGCTCTTCGGCTTTGTACTAACTGCCTTAAATTCGGTCATTTTTCAAGTTCTTGTAGAGGGGGTCGCTGTGTAGGTGGTGCCGAGGCCGACACCATTCATTGCTTCATGAATCGTCTGAAGATAATGACAATCCATCTCCTCCAGGAAACGGCGAGCTTAAGGGTGTTATTGCGTCATCGGCTTCTGCTCAATGCAATCCAACGCACGACTTCTCTAATGTGGTGCTCTCTACGGCGTTAGTCAATATGATATTTCCGAACGGCAAACATGTTCAGGTCCGAGCTCTGTTGGATTCAGGATCCCAGATCAGTTGCATAACAAAGGATTTGTGTCGTAAGCTACAATTAAAATATGAGAAATTGGATCTGTCTGTCATTGGTATTGGTGCTAATTTAACTCGTGCCGTTGGTTATGTACCTGCCACAGTTAAATCTCTGCATTCCTCATTTTCTGATAATACTAACTTTGTCATATTAGACCAATTGCCTAAGGTAATTTCACCGAACGTTATCAAAACATCTCGTTTGCCTTCGGAACTCAAGCTAGCAGATCCGTATTACCATACTTCAGCCGACATTGATGTTGTGTTAGGTGCAGAAATATTTTGGAACATTATTGGCCAACAAACTCAACAAGTCCCAGAGACTTGCATCAACCTCAGACAAAGTGAACTCGGATGGATTTTCACTGGCAAGGACAATACAAAAGGGGAACTAACGCAAACAGTATCTTGTAATCTTACATCCCTTGCTTCAATCGATGAACAACTAAAAAGATTTTGGGTTTTAGAGGAGTGTCAGTCACAGAATCAAAAGGCTAATGAACTTTCTTCTGATCATATGTTGTGTGAAAAGTCCTTCAATGAATCCGTCAGTCGAAACTGCATGGGGCGTTACGCTGTGACCTTATTTTTAAAATCGATCCATCCCATCTTGGGGATTCAAAGACACGGCACTTAAAAGATTCTTCTCACTAGAAAGGAGACTTATCAACAATAATAACCTTAAAAAAGAGTATACTGCTTTCTTGAATGAGTACGAACAACTTGGACATATGCAAGTAGTGCCGGATGATGAGATTTCAGCCATACTCGATGGCCCCCACTATTTCTTGCCTCATCACCCAGTGTTCAAAAGCTCGTCCACGACGACCAAGGTTAGAGTGGTTTTCGACGGATCTTCAAAGACTTCTTCTGGATTATCTTTAAATAATATTTTAGCTACAGGTCCGGTTATTCAAAGCGATTTATTTGCCATCGTTAATCGTTTCCGCACTCATCCTGTAGTGATATGTGGTGACCTGGAAAAAATGTATCGGCAAATCAATATCTCTGAGCCCCATCAAGCCTACCAGTTGATTTACTGGCGAGAGGAACCGAACCTGCCCCTCAAAATTTACCGTCTCTCCACCGTCACTTACGGCACTGCATGTGCTTCATTTTTAGCTGCAAGAAGCTTACATCAAATAGCACAGGACGATGGGAAAAAATATCCCGATGCGGAGAAGGTACTCATAAACGACTTCTACATGGATGACGCCATGACAGGTGCTACTAACCCTGAAGCTGCGCTAAAACTGGTTCAAGAACTTACTTCCTTGCTAAAAGGAGCAGGATTTCGTATTTGCAAATGGAATTCTAATTCTATTGATGTTCTTTCAAAATCTCTCCATCTGAACGTTTATCTCAGACTCTCTACTCTATTGACGAGGATTCATGTCAAAAAACGTTGGGTATATCTTGGGACCCTCGTTGTGACATTTTTCGATTTTTCTTTGAAACTGTCCGATTTTGATAGTATCACTAAACGCAAAGTTTTGTCTCAAATCGCTTCAATATTGACCCTCTAGGTCTCTTAGGCCCTGTAATCACGAAAGCCAAACTTTTTATGCAACAGCTTTGGATGCAGTGCCGCCAGTGGGATGACGTGTTGGAAGAGCCTTACCTGTCTGATTGGAAAACTTTCTACTCCTCGCTCGACTACCTTAATAAAATACGCATACCTCGTTATATTCTATCGGGTAATACACCTATTTATACTGAACTCCACGGTTTTGCCGATGCCTCAGAATCAGCATATGGCGCTTGCGTTTATCTTCGTGTCACTGATTCTCAAGGCATTATTTCCACAAGACTTCTTGCTTCTAAATCAAGAGTCGCTCCACTTAAGTCTCAATCTCTCCCCAGATTAGAACTGTGTGGAGCTTTAACTCTTGCTTTGCTCATGCATAAACTCAAGATCGATCTTAAAATGGAATTCAACAACGAATTTTACTGGACTGATTCCACCATAGTTTTGTCGTGGTTGTCCTCTCATCCTTCGCGGTGGGCTACATTCGTCAGAAACAGAGTCGCTCAAATCCAAGAGATTACACTTCCTTCTGCCTGGAGACATGTCAAAGGTCAAGATAACCCTGCAGATCTGATTTCGCGAGGTTGTTGGGGGTCTTGATATATTAAACTGCGATTTGTGGTGGGAAGGGCCAAAATGGCTCACTGCTACTGATCCATTTTGGCATGAAGTGTCTACTACATCTCCAAATGTGGCCGAATCGATAATTCTTGATGCTGAACCCGAAGAAAATGCCATTTCATTAGGAATGTTTTCAAATGACAACGTGGTCCTGAAACTTATTTCATCACATTCATCTTTACGCACACTGTTAAGAATTGTTTGTTACCTCTTACGGTTCAAACATAACGCTTTTCCTCAAAATCGTAATAAACGACTAACAAGTCAAGTACTCAGTGCAGAGGAGATCCATGTGGCGTCTCTGGTTTTAATTGGCCAAGTTCAACGAGATGCATTTGCTGAAGAGATTGCTCTATTAAGCAATGGAAAACAAGTAAACAAAAACAGCAAACTAGCTTCATTAGCACCCTTTTTAAGTAACGGGTTGATTCGTGTAGGTGGCCGATTAAATCACTCGGAGCTTACTTCAGATCGTAAGCATCCCATTGTACTTCCTCCGCATCATTTAACAGATCTTATTGCCCAGCAGGAACATATAAGATTAAAACATGCAGGTCCCCAACTATGCTGTGCTCTTTAAGAGAAACATACTGGCCTCTCAATGGCAGAAATCTTTGTCGAAAAATCATGCGTTCCTGTATGCAGTGTTTTCGTGCTGACCCTCAAGTTGTGACACAACAAATGGGCCAACTACCTAGAGCTAGAGTATGCCCTTCAAGACCCTTCGAGACCACTGGTGTAGATTATTGCGGACCTTTTATGGTAAAGATGTCATCTCGCAGAGGAGTACAGCCTGTAAAATCTTATATCGCCGTGTTCGTCTGTTTTGCTACCAAATTTATCCATCTGGAGTTAGTAGAGGATATGTCTACTCAAGCCTTTCTCGCCGCTTTGCGCCGATTTACCAACAGATTTGGAAGGCCTTCTCACATCGTGTCCGACAACGGATCTAATTTCGTCGGAGCCAATAAACAATTGAATCTGCAGCATCTTTCTTCTCCTGATAATAACTCTCTTCAGGATAAGCTATCTGAAGATAACATTCAATGGTCTTTTATACCTCCCAGGGCCCCCAATTTCGGTGGCTTGTGGGAATCTGGAGTTCGTTTAATTAAGTATCATATTCGAAGAGTAATCGGTGATACATATTAACATGGATTCAATTTTTCACCTTACTTACAGATATAGAAGCTTGTGTGAATTCACGCCCTTTAACTCCATCTTCGTCCGATCCATCCGATCTATCTGCATTAACACCTGCTCATCTAATATTAGGTTACAATATCACATCGATTCCTGAAAGGTGGGTATCGAATGATGAAAATCTGAAAATCAATGCCCTTGATCGTTGGAAGCATATCACCTACATCAAGGAACATTTTTGGAAACGCTGGTCGACTCAGTATTTAGCTGAGCTTCAACAAAGATCCAAATGGAAGTTTGCTAAGGATAATTTAGAGGTAGGAAGTTTGGTTCTTATAAAAGAAGACAATATTTCGCCGACAAACTGGAAATTAGGTCGAATCACGGAAACGCATCGGGGCGATGATGGCTTAGTGCGTGTTGTCTCGTTAAGGACGCAAAAGGGTTACATGAAACGCGCTCTGTCTAAGATATGTCCTTTACCTATTAATCATGATTTTATTAAAGTAGATTATTGAGATTTTACCTAGATCATATTTGTTTTGTCTATTTTTTTTATTGTTGCCTTTTTAATTTTATTTTTTATTCATACTTTCAATTTTCTTTAAAGCATTTTGTAAATCCTTTCAAGGCGGGCGGGATGTCTAGTATAGTTGTATGGCGCGATCTTATTTGAGTTTGTATCCCCTCCTTCGTCTCTTTCCTTCCCACAATCCTGTGTGGCTTCCCCCTCGCCCGCCGACCCGCGCCTCTCCGTCCTTCAGTCCTTCTTATCTTATCCTAGATAAAGCTTGTTTATTTTTACTTTTATTTTATTACAGTAATTCATTCCTAAAAATACAGTCCTTTCGTTTTATTTATCAATATTTCACATACAGTTCGGAAAACATATAGGTGTATAAGAATACCAACCATTTATAATCCTAACGAGAATGCAAGCTATTAAGCTTTAGTCAAATAAGTTTGTATACATTTGTATACATACATTTTACGTATTAGGGTAAAATTTCAAATTTTATGTAATTATATTTTTAGGGCAACACCTAAAATTATACGAAAAAGTTTGTTTACATCAGTCAAAATTATGACGCTTTACCCCATCAAATTTAAATTAACAAATCATATGATACCTTTGACGAATATTTTACTAATATTTTCATCATATAAATCATAATGAGTTATACGAATAAAAAAGTAGGCAGCCAAATATAATCAATTTTTTCATGCATTCACGAATATAATATAAATGTATTTATGACTCGTAGTATTTAATTAAATGTCTATCTAGCGTATTTCTTTTCTAAGCTTTAACTAACCCAACGCTATAAAACTCTATGTATTTGGTTATTTGAAAATGCAAAGGTCGAGTAGAGCAAAACCAAATTAATACCACCTTAAGCTTAGAATAACTAAGAACTTCTGAGGACGAGCGAAGCGACTCCTATGTTGTTAGGAAAGTACTAAAGTACTTCATACCTGGCCACGGCTTATAGCAAACTCAAAGTCTGGTATAAGCCGTGGCCTAAGAAACCGGCCTGGAAGTATTAGACTCATCTCACCGGCACTGATGATGATCGTTATGGTCGAAAGCTGGCTTTGTATATTCAATTATATCGTTGTGTAAAGACAAATGCTGTTTACTTTTATTAAAGTATTCCACATCTCAATAATTTTCGGATTATAAATAAAATTTACTTACAGAAAGGTGGTGGGTGAGACCAGAATCCAGCATCAGTGCAGACAATGGACTGTTCGCCCTGTATCCTAAACCCTGTGGAACACGAGAACTGAACAACTGCACCTACTCTGTAGTCTCCTTCACTAGCGTCTTCTATAACCCTTCCGTTTTTCGGAATCACTGGGCTGGGACATCTTATCGCTGCAACAGAAAAACAAAACCTTTTCTGAAGCTGGTTGACAAAATAAGACATTTTCATTGACTTATTTAAAACTATTTCATTATTTGATTACGCTGGGATTTACTTTACAAAATTTTTATGTTTTAGAATGAAAAGCATTCATAAACTATATTAGTAATAATTATTTAGGTTTTTCGATAATGGCTTTATCAATCTAAATGATGAATGAGACGTATCCCTTTCACAGTGGTATGCATATTCAGGAATATTCCAAGGAATACTCCACTTACCAAAACTCAGGTATGTATTTTACACCAATCCTGTAAAGTATATAATTTTATATAAAAAAAGAATCCACTTGAAAACCAGGTGAGTTATTATTAACCTGATTATGCTGAGGCAGCAAAATTAGAAAAAGATCGGTAAAATTATTACCGAGAGGTATAATTTTGACAGGTAGCTGTCAAAATTCTAGCTATAGTGCAGAAGTGATTTTGAAAACATATGTATAGTTCAGTATAACGTAAGAGGTAAAAATGGGTATAAAAAGACAAAATCAGAAAAAGTGGTTAAAAAGTATTGATAAGAATGAAAGCAACGTCTCCAAAGGAAACTAGCCCGGCAAGAGTACCTCAGAAGTAGAGTTTTTAACAAATACTCTAAAATATGAATATTATTAAGGAGTTTTTTTTAAATATTCTTTAATATTCAAAATGTTTAAGTATTCAAGCACACCAGTGTCATAAGTAATACAATAAACAAACAGTTTTAGACAACTTTAGTTTCTAAAAGTTTTTCTCTTTTTTAGACTAGCTAATAGTTTCTTAATAGTTTGCGCAAGCTTAGAATCAAATATTGTATAGTAGATTATATAAGAACAAATAAATGCTTATAATGTGCTATTAAGGTGGGTTCCTCACGAACTAACACATACACGTACTAACCACATACATGAACAAACACATACATGTACTAACAAATATTGTATGTATAAAAAATAATTTAAATGCATTATTTGAATGCTCACGCAAGTTTTTAATGAACAATGACAGAGTTATTCATGGAAAAGTTTTTTCGCTTAGTTAGCTATCAGCAGAAAATGCTGACTGTTAACATAAAGTGCAATCGAGCTAGATTTTAATATACATGGAATCCCCATTTTCCCTCATCCCCCATTTTAAAGAACTGTCCAGGATTTAGACAGTAATTTATTTTTTCTGTAATGAAACAATCACTAAATGGTCTGTATAAAATATACAACCCAAGCAAGGGGAAAAGGAAGACTATAACACACGTCAAATATAAATTGTAAATTTGAGCCAAAAATATATAATAAAACGCATACAATGAAGTGTTTTTTCATTTATCAGAAGTAAATTGGAAGAGGCAATCATGATCAGGTGTTTCAAATATAATGTTTGTATTAGATAGCTGATTCATATTTTACAACCAATTAAGTATTCAACCGAGACGGTTTAATCAGAACTTAAAATACGAGATAAGATCAAACGTATAAGATCAACCCACTAATCTCTTAATCACCTTTGTTATGCGTCATACGTATCTAACGTTTGACTCACTTTTTGAGGCTTCTGCGAGAAACAATTAAATAAGAATTAATTAGCTAAGAAAAAAATTTATTTGACGGTATAACTTTAATTCAGTTGGCACAGTAGACACAATGGCCTATGTACTCGAGATTAAGCTAGTTCCAAGGGCTTATATAAGCCATTAGTGCATGTTATAATTATTTTTTGCGTTCATATATTAGGTCATCATAATATGCACTATTCTTAGTTATCATGATGTTCCAAGTAAAAGTCAATACTTGCCAATTCTTTAAATATATACAGCTCTTATGAAGAGGAAAATTAGGTAATTTTT
This sequence comes from Microvelia longipes, assembly GCA_018340805.1. Lineage (NCBI taxonomy): Eukaryota > Metazoa > Arthropoda > Insecta > Hemiptera > Veliidae > Microvelia > Microvelia longipes. Next base: position 49,059,783 of record JACMZG010001908.1, on the reverse strand, counting down.
CCTTTCTAAATTTACTACAAACGGAGGATCGTATTTTGTATCTAGAGTATCAATAGCGTACCCCATAATTAAATGATATAGATATTTTTGAAATCTGAGACTACAGAGTAAATCAATATTATCTTAGACAGGTTTTCTTTCAAAGGACGATATTAATTTATATTAGGTTCAATATTCCGATCCAAATATAACGGGCTCATTTCAATAGCCCTTAGTTCAAAAGGACGTAAGCCAATACAGTCCATGCAATCTGATATCTATTGATTGTTGGTGAAAGCCAAAGGTCTGCAGCATCCATTGTGTACCTGGGTCCCTCTTCTAATTTTACCTTTATCATGTCAAAGTTATTCAACAATACTCTCTTGATATTTCAACAGTGAAATTTGATGCACGTTTCATTTTTTTTAATTGGTTAGATAATATTTTTATACTATGTATTTTTAACTATTTAATTATTAACTGTTCTTAATTATGAAATCATTTTTGGTAAGTAATTAAGCATACAATTCTGGCTTTAAATTTATGCTGTGCCAAATATCACTAATATTATGATTAATTATCATCCAACTTTCTTTTGGTCCCGTAAGGTAGGAAACCCCCTAACATATTCGTCAGATAAATCGCCCTCAGGTATGTGGCATGGCAGCCACACACCACTAATATAATATAGAGTGATAGAACCACAGCTGGCTCTATTTTAGAATAACTTATTTAATTTTTACTGTATTAAAGCTTTTGAGGAGGAATAGGTCCTCCTCAAGTTAAGCCTTGAAAAAGATAAAATTATATCGAAAGCTCGGCAAAATTAGTTTTTTTTTAATATTATTTTGGACCTATTCCTCCTCAAAAGCTTAAATAATTTAAAAAAGGGGTCCCTATAAAGATTTTTTTCTTAATTTTTACTATAAACTTCGATTTACTATATTAAGTTGATAACCGTGACATAAAAATACACTTTTTTACTAGTCCTCAATTATACCGTAGGTATATAGGAAAATGTGTTAGCAAAAATATCCGAAACCAGGATGAAACTGAAATTATCGGTTTCAGGCGTTTTTAAAGCCTTCTGAGTGGTTTTCGCAAAGTTATCTGTTTGTATGAGTATGTGTTTGTGTGCGTGTGTTGAAAGAGAGTTGAAATTTTGTACAAAAATCAGTCTACCGCTGTAGTTGAGCTGTTCGGAAAATATTTTTTTTTATGTCATTAAACCGCAATAATAACTCTGAATTGAGATTTGGCACGCATGTGACTATTTATAAGACTAAAATATGTGCTAAGTTTCATTGATTATCAACATTACAGTCTATCGTTTAGTTTAAAAATCTTGACAGGTCAGTTTAGACACTACTGATTCTTAAGAGAAAAAAACCCCTTTAAGAAGGGAGCGGGAAAAAACTATGTAAAAAAATCAGGTTATTTTATCCATATTTTTTGGCGATGTTTTTTTACACCTCTTTTGTGTAGTTTTATTTTACAAATATCATTTTAAGATTAATTTGAAAGTAGTTTTCAAAACGATGTAATCAAAAGAAGAACCACAAACAAAGTGAACGATTGCCGGGAAGAAGGTTTTTCCCTACAGCGGTTATTGTGGTAGGGATTTTTTTCTCGTTTTTAGTGAGAGGTTGGCAGCGGCTTCTCTGATTGGTCAATCCCCAAAATACTTACGACCTTGGGGATTTTTAAACTAAACGATAGACTGTAGTGCCATTTTTATTGAATGAATCGTGTATGTTTTTTAAAAAAAATATTAGAAAATGGTCCAATTGAGTTGAAATTAGGTGTATATTATTAGCTACACCAAGTTTCGTTTCAATACCACAAGTGTACCACAATTTAATGGGATCATATAAAAACTAAACAGCATCAAGCGTATTTAGTGCATAGATGGGTAACCGCTGAAAATGAAATAGATATATTTACTATCTGAGGACAATCGAAGCAAGTCCGAAGGAATGTTGAAGTATAAATTTAGCAAACTGTATTTCTGAGGACGAGCGAAGCGAGTCAGAAGCAGAGAGGATGAGCGTAGCAAATCTCATGTGCTGAGAAAAGGTTCCGAGGTACCCCGTACCCGATTTTTCCAATATACTTTAATATTAACATAATGTTACAGAATACTTTATCAATCATAACTAAATTAATTGAATAGACAATACTGAAATGTTTGTATGATAACTAGGGTTAGAGAAATGAAACATCAATGAAGCAGACTGGTAGCGAAGCTCTACAAACGCTACCAAAATAGAAATTACCAAGCAAATCAAGCTTCTATTCCATCAACTTGTCATGATTAACCCTTTGATCAGATCTAACTCTAGAGATACTAATATTCTATAAACATTATCATTTATAATTACTTTTAAAACCTACTATTATCTAATCGTCAAAACTCAATAACTATTCAACGATGGTTTTAAATTTTGGTTTGTCTCTATAAACCGAAAATTCAATACCATTTAATCGAACAATGTTTTGAAAAACAGTCGACACAATTACGTAAACAAAGGTCAATAATAATAGTTTATCGAATACTTTAAAGAAGAACAAAGTAAAATATTGGTTAAACAAGTACAATATATAATCAAGCTAATTTTGAGATATTCATTGTCAAGTAAATAACAAAGTATAAATTATATTTTGATAGAACGCGATTATACCATTGTGTAAATTTAAAACAAACATTTAGTTAAATTAAACTTTATAAATTAATTTAAGGAAGATGACAGGCGAGAGATGGCATGATGTATATAAAAAGCGAGTAACTATTATTTGAGCTTATATAGTCGAGATTATAAATAAGCTCATTATATTGTCATTTGTTGTTTTGATAAAGATTTTTCGGTATAGACTCAACATGATGTTTAATAAAAAAAAACTCACTAGAATTAAAAACCATTAATATATTATCAACCACAATGGTATAAAACAATTATAACTGACCGGTTTCGACTTAACGTCATCATCAGAGCTGTTTACAGACTACTAAGTTTACAAACAGCTCTGATGATGACGTGAAGTCGAAACCGGTCAGTTATATTTTTTTTAATTGTTTTTAATTCTAGTGTGATTTTTATTAAACATCATGCCTCATTATTTGGAAATGAGCTTAAGTCATAATTTTTAATTAAAGAAAAAAATAAAATTCAAAAATTATTAGTTGTTCAGCCAAAATAATTGGGTACGTAATGAGATTGAGCACAAGTGGAGTTATTTATACTAGGAAATAAAGAATAGAGTCTCTCCACAAAAACAATAGTTGTTTATTGTACACTTATAAATTCAACTCAATTAGATTATATTTCTTTTTGTAACGTGTAGGTTTCATGTAATGAAAATTAAACTAATGCTGATAATGAGATAACACAATGTAAATTTGCTGGTCTTATGTATGATTACAGGCATTTCAAATTTTAAAGTGATTGATTGATACATTTTTTACCGGTCAAGTCTTGCTTTATAAGGTACAAGTTTCATATTCAAGGCTTCAACAAAATTTAACAGCAAAGAAATTAGTGACTTGGCAAGACCGCTAAATATTAAATTAGAAATAGAATAAATAAATAGGTAAAACTTATTTAGAAAAAAAACCTTTAATATTTATTTGACGAAGAAATTCATGATTAATTAATTTTACCTCTGCGTTCTTGCCAAGTCAGAAATTTCTTTACTGTTAAATTTTGTTAGGCTTTTGAGCGCATACGTTGCGGATATTAAATAATCATCTATAAGTCTCAACATATATGAAAACAGCGAATGAATAGACTTGGCGTAAACTATGATGTCATAACTTTTTACGCAAGACTTCGCTGCATTTTTTCACGGCATGTTTTTGTTGGAACAATTATTTCTGGAAAGCACAACTGACATTATGTTGATTTTAGCTACAAGTTTCTTTATTGCCTTTACGCAATGGGAGCTACAATAATACCAGACACACACACATACACATAGACACACTACATGGTAAAAACTTCTGAGGCTTAAAAAGGCATAAAATGGATAATTTAGGGAAATCTTGAGATGGGATTTTTAGTGCAAGCACAATAATTTTTCTATTATCTATCTACGGTATATACGAGGGAAAGCAGTAACGTTCTCTAGTATTATATTACAAATATCAAAATAAACTTAACGATTGTAAAGGTATTTGCGAATAATAAATTCCACAATAAGTCTAAAGCACAAGAAATAGACAATTTTCCTCTTTCCTTTCGTCCAAAATTAATTTTGGTGTGCCTGCTAAAATAAAAAACAATATCCAATTCACATGGAATTTACAATTTTATTTTGAGTAAGCAAGTTCATAAAATTGTTGTCTCAAAAGTAAAAGAAAACTGGAAAAGCTAAGCCAGTAATACAAGACCTCTACCAATTGAAAAGGCACAAAGCATCTGATCCCTGAGCTAGAAAAATCTATTTTAGACCTTCAATTTAAAAGTCCAGTGGTTTTTATTTTCACTTTAAGACCTTTTTATTGATAAACCCTCTACATAGACACAGATAGTTTTCCTGTGTGCCACAAACACCCTGTGGCACATTTGGCCTCTGCTAAACCTAAAGTCAACCCTTTAACGTACCAGCCAGTGGAGTTTTCTTATAGTCCTCAAATGCAATAAAACCGACAGTTTATTTAATCATTAAAGTTTTATAAATATTATAAACTTAAAGTATTTTAAAACTTACAAATTTATTGAAATTAACTGAGTCATCAGCCAATCAGCATTATCATAAGAATATTTATGGTACTCAACAATAATGTTTCTTCTATCTCACTAGCTATAAATATATTCAGTTAGGTTAATGTTTAAATGAAATAAGAAATAATATACAAAAGCAATCTCGACTAGTATAATACTTTTAGCAAAAATTCTAATGACAAAACTGAACGTTAAAGTTGTAGAACAATCATTAGTGTCAACTTTTATAAGAAATAAACTTAATTAAATTTAAAATGCCTGATTAGTAAATATGGAACACTTTTAGACCCAGATTAGCAACAGGTGTTATTACCAACTAGTAAGCAAAGACTAAAATTCGAATTGTTCCTACGGTAAAAATAAAAAACCAAAAAATTAATTAATAACTACTTAACAACTACTAAAGTATTAACCAGAAAGTTTAAAAATTAAAATAAAGTATTAATAACTGTTTTATATATTTATGAATAATCGTGTTTCCGATTACAGAAGTCTGTTAATTCTGTAGAAGAATCCATTTAGTTATAATTTAGAAATGTGTATAAATTAATAATAAATTCATGCGAAAGACTTAAAGGACAATAAATCAATACACCAGAAAAAGTTACCAGATCGCTTTTATTTCTTTCTACTTCGTTCAGTTAAAAATATTTTAGATACGTGTTGCACGGGTTAATTCACCCAAAGAATGCTTGATAAGTTTTGTTTCACAAATAGGTAATACGTTATTTTAAAGCCTGCTCTTTTAGAAATGAGTGGAAAACTAGTCTATTGTTTATTCAGAGAAAGTTAATGTTTGTTTCCACAGGTTTTTGAATCTATGTTGTATTTTAGTTGTTTAAATTTGTAGAGATACAACAAATTTATAAGGCTGGTATGTAGTAACTATGGATAAAAACAGATATCAGTTTCGGAGGACGGGTGGTGTTTACTTAAGCTTCCTGGACTCATGTCCGGCTTGTAAATTGAAACATTACTTGTTTGTTTAACAAGACCTCCCTTAAATCGATTCATCGACCTTTATCAGTTTCCCACAGGGTTTCTATTTAAATCTACACTAATGTTTGAACTAAACCAACCTATTTTTTCCACCTTTTTGGGTTAAATTGGAGTTAACGTCGAGTATGTACGAAATCAAGGGAAATGAAAAGTGAAAAAAAAAAACATTTCTGAAAAAAAAAGATTGAAAATATTTCGTGAAACCGGAAATTAAAAAATAGAATGATTTGTAAAAGGTTACAAAATGTACGTTTGAAAAAAAGGTTTAAAGTCAAATTATATTTTTGTGCTTACAAATTTTGTCTGCAGAGAAGCTGTCCGAATTACGTTCACATGCGAAAGAAATATTTAAAAAATACCCAGAATAATGAGACCTTAGCGAGGAGAACTACTATTACTAATAACACTTACTGATGATAATATTGATGATGATGATGCCCGTTTAGAGCCTTGCGGCTCATCAGGTATAACCCCTGCAGGAACCACCTCGGGTGGTAGTAGCAACCGTTACGCTGTAAGTGTATTCTAAAGTTGGCGCTAATTTATCTGAACAATAATCTTCTATAAACTGAGAGCGTACCCTGGGATAATAATATTAAATTTTATAAAATAAGTATGAGTAAAATGCAATTGACTAAAGATCGCAAGTACGTTTATAGATGAATGTATTGTGATAGTCATTACTTGTCAACAGGTTTATCTAATCCTCTATACATGATAATCCATAAAATAAGAATTCTATCCATGTTATTTATAATAATAATAATAATAACATATATTTGTTTTAAACAATAAAGTTTTCTTCGAAGGGTTGTACAGTTACATAAAAAGAAATAATACAAAGAAAACATTTCTTGCAAAAATTAGAATGTTTAAAATAATGTTAATAATACATAATCTTCAATTTCAGGAAACAATCAAATTAAGAAATAATTACCCTCTACAAATGTAAAAAAGATTATTTAATGGATTATAATCTATATATAATCCATATTATATATATATATATATATATATATATATATGTATGTATGTATGTATGTATATATATATATATATATATATATTATATATATATATATATAATATATATATATATATATATATATATAATATATAATATATATAATTTACGCCAAGTCTATTCATACGCTGTTTTCATATTTCTTGTGAAGTAAGATAGATAAGAGATAAAGATAGATAAAGATCTCTAGATCTTTATCTAGAGATATAGATGAGTATTTAGTACCCGCAACGTATGCGCTCAAAAGCCTTACAAAATTTAACAGTAAACAAATTTCTGACCAGACAAGACCGCAAAGGTAAAATAAAATAAAATGAATTTCTTCCTCAAATAATATTGATGGTTTTTTTAAAAACTAGGTATTACCTATTATTTATTCTATTTTTAATGTCGATATTTAGCGCTCTTGTTAAATTTTAACTAGAATTTAAAAAACATTTGGGAGCAACCTAGGTTATTATGCTCGGAATTACGTCATCTTCATGGCAATAAAATTTTCCTTAAAGCTTTTCCTTAAGTTAAGTTTTAACATTCTATCATAATCACAGAGGAGTTATGTGTCACACAGACACACACAGACAGACAGCATGTAAAAAAACCACTCAAAACGTCGTGAAAATGCCCGAAACTGGTAAAATTTTGGTTTTGGACTTCTACGATAAAAACAATACTTTTCCTTATACCAATATTAGTAGGCAAGGAAAAGAAAAAAAAATAGGAAAGAAATTTATTTCTAAGAAAGAAAACATTATAAAATGGTTAAGATGAGGCTAAGTTTAAACGACTTATCCTCAAATAGAGTTTAAAAGTTTTACTTTTCTTAGAAAAAAATTTCATTAAGAAAAAGTTTCTTTAAGAGTTATTATTTAGCAGAGGTAAGTAGTAAGTTAATAACTATAATAAAATGTTAGCATTTAACATTAATAAAATACAAAACCGTACACATAAAAAAGAAAGCAAACATTAATAATGAAACAGGAAATAAAAGATTAAGTTATGGCTCATCATCAAAGACAGTGAAATAAAGTGACGCCTTTAACTTCGGAAAAAGCAATAATGACGAATCCCAACGACATAGATGGGCTAAAACACGAAAAAGTTTCGGTCCTTTTTTTAACAAAGAGGAAATGCACGAATGGTTTCAATCGGTCTGAGCTTTAGGGGAAGTAGTAATTGTTTAGGGAGATGCCTCAGGGACGTAGAGTGCCTCAACGCATGGAGTGCCCCAACACATGGAGTGCCCCAACATCAAAGAATTTTCAATAGAACCCCATTTACACATTATTTTATATACGAGTCTTGTTAAAGTTGTGTATCTATTTATACATCAGATCTCTACGAAAACCTTAGCAGTTCATATTTATACTAGAAAGTTGTTCCAAAATAAAATTGAACGGGTAAAGATATAAGATGCCATATAACTAAATCAAATGAAGCAAAAGGGAGCAAAATACGAATTACTTTTGATAAAAGTTTTTTATTAGAGCTGGGAAGTTGTATAACTATTTTTTCATTAATTCTGCTACAGGGGTATTTTCTTCTAATTAGGAAGTTTTTAAAATTAATGAGTAGATCGTGTAATACATTGTCGGTATATGCATTTTATTTAAATTGGTTTTATTAATTTTCTAATTATAATATTTGTGTAAAACTTTAAATAAAGTCTCGCGAAACGAATGTTTTCATCATTAGGCACCTCTGGAACGGATTTGTGTTGTGGTCCGAGGTTCGACTTCGGCCATGACGCCTATCCTATTAGTGAATTGTATTCCCAAAGAAAAGTCGCTAAAAGTTACTAAGTACATTTTTATAGTATTTATTAACTTAAAAATAAAACAAAATTGTAATTGATGCCCTATTATTGTTAATAAAATTATGATTAGGGAGGCAGTGCTCTCTAAAAATATCGTTTAAAAGTATTTCTAAGTAAGAGAAAAAATCGGGTACAGGTACATCAGAGCGTTTCCAAACCAAATCGGACTCGCTTCGCTCATCCTCACAACCTCTGAATAGTATTGCCTCGTCCTTTAAATGTAAATAATCATCAAAATTATTTTACAATACGCCATCGCACTCGCATCACTTGTCCTCAGACTGTAAAAACAGGCGTTTGTTTCCTAGTAGTCATTAGCATCCACTAGCATCCAGGTAGTGACCTTGCTTGATGATACTTAACACGAGTGATTCAACGAAACCCCTAGATATACAAGTCATATTGTAATAAAAATTAACATTTTTGCTAAGTCATTATTGCCGATTACTTACGTCATAAAAAATATTTTTAGATGGCACAACTAGAACTAAAGATTAATTACTGTACCAAATGTTAACTCTCTATCATAAACACACTGGTAGCTAAGATGATAAAAGCCACACGCATACACACACACAGATAACTATGTAAAAACTACGCAAAGATAACTTTTTTGAAAACACAATACATTTCCTATAAACCTACATTATCAATGAGGAAAATTTAAAAGCTTTTCACGTCTTGCAGTAGAAACAGAAATATAGTTTAGGTTGTCTTATGTAAGTCTTATTGTTGTCTTATTATTACTTTCACTGTTATGAATTTGAGTAGTAATAATAACACAAATGATAAGAAAAATTATTTCTTATCAAGCTTTGAAACTTGTCAGTCAAGTTTTATCAAGTTTATTCTTTTTAAGTGTCCAATCAAGCTTTTATATCTGTTAATCAAGCTTTTAAAAGCTTGATTTATCACAAGAATTTCATTTTTAATTTTTGGTTTTCTTTTAATTTTTGGTGCTATAAAAATTCGTTTTTGAAGTGTTGGAGTCTTTCACTAATCCGCAAGCCAGGCGAGTTTTAAACGTTCAAACGTGCTCTCTAACAGAACATTTCATTTCCTGGTTAGAAATTCGGCGTATGCTTTATAACCCGAACAGTAGCGTCGCAACCTGTTATGCAATTTCCGGAATTTTCAATGAAAAAATAATTATAAAATAAGCTCTAAATGAGTGAAAATAATGCAAGGCAGATTTTCAAATATTGCTATGGTTCTTAATTATCTATGAAATATATATACACGCATCTCAAAGAAAATTCGCCCGATTTTCATGCCAGTTTTTTTGCTACAACAAATAAAATTCCTTATGCCTTTTTAAATTAAACAAATTGAATAACATAAAATAGGTTTATTAAATGTCAGCATTAGGAAAGTGACGTGACAATATGTAAATGAAATTCTTGTTAATTCCTTGTTGTCAAGTGATATATTCCAGGCGTACTTTAACACGCCTGACCTTATTCTCTCTATCTTAATCACTGAATCTAGACACCCTCTTGAAGCGTGCTGTCACTGTATTTTAGCTATCTTACGAAAACCTTGAGACATCAACCTAAATCTTTTTTTCCTTTAGATGTTATTTTTGACAGTCTTTGTTTAAGATCTCGTTCAACTCTAAAATTAACTTTCATTCAAATCTGTCAAGCTGTTAGACATTTATGAGGCGATTAAATTCGATGTAAACAAACCAAACGCATGCAGAGATTATAACCTGACGTTTTTTTGAATAGCGAATGACGTCATTGCAGAAATCGGTATAGGCGGTCAACATTGAAAATTTACTATTTATTCCTGCAATGACATCAATTCCAAACTATAACCTAACCTGTCAAAAAAATTGATTTCATTCATAAAAACCCTCCAATTGAATCACCATATAAATTCAATCAGCTTGCAAATCTGTAACGCTAATTATTATTAAATGAGACGTTAAAACAAATATGAATGAACTATTTCACTGAAACAAGTGGATGTACATCATACATAAAGGCTTTTTGTTCGATTATTGGGATATGTAGGTGCTAAAACCTGAGAATTATATTAAAATGTGTGTCTCCTATGATCTTATTAGAAATCTCTCCGCTTCTATTATAGGAGTTAAGAACATAAATAAAACAAAATTATATATAAAAATATATTCATAGAAGAGAGCCTAAAAACATATTTCTCACAAACCTTTCCCCCTTCTTGTCTTTTTCGTACGAGTTTTATTTAAATATCAAATATTAATTTAATACTAACGATAATTATTAAAAACATTTCTACTTAGTAAATTTTAGGTAATAAGAATATTTATGAGTATTTTAACGGACTAAACAATTTAGACTTCCATGTGAATGTAAATTCCACACAGATATTTACATTAAGGTAATTTAGTGGAATCCCTGGAAAATTAAAACGAAAATGCGGGTTGTAATCCTATTTTTTCCCTTTGACTAGCAAAAGAAACAAAATATTTTAACATTATAATTTATTTTTCACAGATATAAACATTTTTAACCCAGTAAATTTCTGTTTCGAATCAAAAATAAATAACTAAGGTGAAATTTCGGTCTCAGATTTTTAGGATGAGCAAAATAATTTTCCTTATATCTACAATAGTAAGAGAAGGAAATGTAAAAAAATAATTTCATTTATCCTTCAAAAAATGCAATACTTTCTTTATTAAAATATTTTTTTTTTCTTAACTATTTATTTAATTATATTTTATATAAATTGTTAAGAGATCAGTGACTTTTTACTAGCACTGACATCTTGAGGGAGAGCTGGTACGAGAAGGAGAGGTAGGACTGTATTTGGATAGAGAGGGGTGGTATGAACTAGAACCTATAATAGGGATAAAAACGAAACAAATAAGTTACCGTAAGACTATATTGTCCGAATAATGTAACATAAGAGACAATCATAAATATAAATAAACATAAAAAATAGTTGTTTTGTATGCTTTTTAATTTTAATACTGAGAGTACCTGATATAATTATAGCTGGGTCTGAGTCTTGCCTTAGCACGTAGGAAATAGAATATATCATAATTAAGAGATAGAGTTTCTAGGTTTGCCCTAGCACGTAGGAAAGATGGGTGTCGGTGCACCTGATGAGATGGTAAAGAGTAGGGTGAGTGTCTGCCAGCGGGTCTGACAACTTACCTGTAGAAACTCGCAAACAGGATGAACCTAATAGATATTAGACCATTAAAGAGGATAAAATTGAGGTGACTAGCTTAAATTAAGCCCCATACAAGAGCAACCCCATGCGGTGCTCATGACTCAAGAGTTTAAAGCCTCTAGTCACTTATATATTTTTTTATTTATTTTTTATACAATTTGTTTGAGACTCTATTGGTCTCATACAAATGAGTTGCCAATTAAGCAGATTTACAAATGATATAAGTTAAGAAGCTTGGACCTATTTATTATATAAGATATTCTTATTTTATGTATTTATTTATTAATTTAATTATTATTTTTTTTTAGTTTTTTAATTTTAAATTTATTTTTAAATTTTACAACACTTTTTTAAAAAAGAAAACAAACTTAAGTTTGACACATAGACTAACAAATGATAATTAAAAATCGATAAAAATATTTATTATTATTTTACCAAAATCATTTCTTCTATAAAATTCATGTATTTATTTATTTTTTTTAACTTTTTTATATTTCAGTAATAAGCATTAGAAGAAAGAAATAAAAATTGTAAAGTGATTAGTATATGAAATTAAGTTCAATATGACAACTAAAGAGGAATCTATTTATATATATCTAACCTATCAGTATATAAGAATATCTTAGTACATGCTTTAGAACAAAAACAAGAAATGATGGAAAAAATACAAAAAATTAGAAGTAATAATAATAGTACAAACATATAAGGGATAATAAAATAAGGGAGTTTAAAAAGAGAAAGAAAAATGCATACAAAGAGAAAAGAAAAATGCATACTAAGAGAGAAGAAAAATGCATACATACTGTTTACAATAATAATCACTGGAAGACCTTATGAAGGTTAAATAATTTCATGTGTCGCCTAATTGGAAAGCTCGAAGTTGAAGAGCAGAAATGGTAAACTTAAAAAGTAATCTAGCATCATCTGGAGATAGAGGGTCTAGAAGAAAACTTAAATTATTGCAATAATAACATCGTTTCTTAGAAGATCGAAGGCTGGACATACAGTCAGGAAATGGAGACAATTTTCATTTACATTAATATTACATAAACTACAGGGACTCAAGGGACTGAATTTATAAGAATTGTTTTTATAATAAACTTGGGAGACGTGATTATTAGCAGCTCTGAGTTGAGAGATAATTCGCACTATCTCAATTGGAAGATTGAGTAGGAGATAAGTAGAAATTTGGCTCAAAGACAAAGGGAAGCTATAAAGATATGCATAATGAGATAATGCAAGTTTGTTTAGATCATTTTGTCTCAAATGGATTTCATAGCTAAGTAATAATTCTTTTTTTTAGAGATAAATTGTACAGGTTGGCTTATTAAAGAATTCCAGGTGTCTAAATGACCAATAGATTTAAAATATTGTTTAATTTGAGAACCCAATTATATTTAGCTGGAGCATTAGTATCTGAAGATAGACTATATAGTCTTAGGAAAGCAATCTTAGGTAACCTGTCATCACTCATTTCAGTGATTTTATGGAGCCAGTTGAGGGTGAGTTTAAAAATGAGTAGAGATAGGTGAGAAACACCTACTTCATTTCTGATATAGTATCCAGCAGTCGACCTAGGAAGATGCAACAGTCTTTTAAAATATCTAACCTGGACAGCTTCAATCACATCAGCATATCTAAGAGCCCAAATTGGACTACAATAGAGCACAGTGTTATTCACTACAGAGGTGTATAATCGTTGCCTAGCTTGCCAATTTTTAATGCCAGCTGAAGCAGACCAGCTTAAAACACGGCTTATGGCCAAATTACCCTTGGAGACAGCACTTTTAGCCGCCTGGTAAAATAATCCAGAGCTAGAGAATGGAATTCCAAGGTAGACATAGCTATCTGTAACTTCAATCTCCCTATTGTTATAATAAAATTTATATTTGCTCAGATTAATACTGCCTTTGTGGAAGATTACAACTTTTGTCTTTTTTTCGTTGACTACTAATTTGAATTTAGTGCAATATAAGTAGAGTAATTTAAAAATACGATTTAAAGCTACTTGAGATTGAGCTAGTATTATAAGGTCGTCAGCAAAAAAGAGAACGATGACATCTTTAAGACCAAGTTCACTTATATAAATAGAGTGTAACGCTGCGAGCGTGGGACACATCTTTGTTGCTTGAGGGACTCGCTTCGCTTGCGAGAGATAATAATCTTGTACAGAGATTGATATTGTGTCTTAGGTGTAATAAATAATAACGCGTTAACTAGTAAATATCTATATTTGATTCATTATTAAATTAATTAATAAACTTGTTACTTTAATAATCTTTATAAGCACTCATAACTAATTTTATATGCAGGCTAACGATTGCATTTAAAACATGACTGGTTTTTAAAGGATTATTTATGTTACGAAATAATGACTTAGACTTTAAATGATCTTAGGAAACTTATGACTTAAAGGAGTGGTGACTTACCAAGATTCGAACAGCATCGTGAGTGGTACAACACATTCGGGGCACAAACTTAGAGTGACCCGTGTGTGTCCCTGTATCAAGTATTTATTCACCGTTGTTTGGGGTCACTAAACGCCGCCTCCTTCAGGCCGGTCATCTAACCCCTGATTGTTTATGTTTAATATAAACAGATCGGGATTAGAGAATAAATAGTCGTATTCGTTCAATACAGAGACTATAGGCCCTGTTTATAGTTTCTACAGGTAAACTATAAACAATAACCTTAGCTAGCCTCTGTGATTGAACTCTCGGCCTTAGACTCGGCACTGGTAACTCGCTCACTACCAATTGATACGAAGTAATACATGATGAAGTAAGTTGTAATAACTACTTCGTCATAAGAGTGTCGAGTCTTCGTCACACGACTAGAGAAGGCTTCGATGCCACTTAAATTGAGAAGAAAACTTAAAGAATTCTGAGTTCATTACTTAAAAAGAGTCAAAAGGTACACCGAAAAAAACTTTACAAGCACACCATTGTTCAAAAGGTAACAAGTCTTTTTAAGTAACAGGTTACTTTACTTAATTTTAGTGTTGCCAACTACCTTTAGAAAAGGGCAATCTACACAGAGATCTAAAGAAGGGCGCTAAAATATGAACTTAAAATACACAAAATAAATATTTAGGACTAATATCCAACATAAATAATAGATAAATTTAAAACAGTATATAACATAACCTCATAAAAATTTATTCGTCACTAAATATTTTATAATTAAATTCTTTATTTTTAAAAACAAAAGAAATCGTTAAGAATTCTTTCCTTTTTTTTAAACGACGATTTTAAAATTGCATTCAATTTGAAAATCTTTAGAAATAATTGCAGCCCATTAAACTAAATGACTTTTAAAAGAAGCATTTGATTAAAAATTTTATTACAACCATAGGCATTGAAAAGAACATTAAAGTTTAGCAAAATGAAAAAATAAAAAGCCCTTAGTCATCACTGCGAGTTATTATACATGTTCTTTTATGTTCTAAATCTAAAGAAAGGAAAGTTTTGTATTTTTCTTTTTATGTCCGTTCTAAAAACATTGTGATACTTGATTCAAACCATATCTTTTACTTTTGACTTTAGATTACGGGGTCCTTGAATGCATCATTCATCTCCCGGCCCTGACCCTACTTTTTCATCTCAGCCTTTTCTACCCCCAGGTTGTACTTTATGTTTCTTTTTACTCACATGTTCAAAAGTAAAAAAGCATTTTTTACCTCTTGTAAACTATTTCTTTTATTCATTCCCTCACATAATCATTCGATTTTACTCTTCTATTTTATGCCTGGTTTAGTGTTTTGTTGCTATTTTCCTTTTCACGTAGCATATTCTCGTAGAATATCTAAGAGTTGTTATCCGCTTTACGAATGTATCTCCAATCATCTTCCCCTAAAGGTAGTTTGCAATTTGTTCATATTAAAGTCCCCTATCTTACGCTGTTTCTTTCGTCGTATATTGTTACTATTCAAAGTACCTTATTTTGTTGTCTCCTCACGAATAGCACCTACATCTTCAATCACCTCCCTACTCTATTATGTCAACATTGCACAACATAGGGTCAAATAACGACAGAGTAAAGTGTATTCAATAACATTGCATTGCTCTTAAAACTCCATGTATTCCCTTAGGGTGACGGTACACAAGTAGATCCCCTATCTGACATAACCGTAAGCATATGTAGCCTGAAAACTAACGACCAAATTCTGTTAAAGAACACATTGCGGAAAAACGTGTCAGTTGTGTTTTGAAAATCCACACGGAAATAATTTAGTATTTTCTGAGTATTTTCAAAGACACAATATTCTTCTATTTAGAATAATGTTTATTTTAAAATGGACAAAAATTAACTGCGTTTCATGTTATGTATGTATTTCATTTATCACAAATCCGGCTAATTACTGAAAAGTTTGAAAAAAATTAACGCGCCTCGAAAATTTCCCATAGGAATCAATGATAAAAAAAGTTTGTTGGTGATCCAATGTTCTAGAAGGCCGTGGATATTCGACCGCGCCTTATAATTCTAAGAAATGAACTAAACACAAAATCATATTTTCCTAACCTCGCGGACTTTCATTTCCAAAAAAAACTAGATTAAGTTAATTCCCTGTAGTCACAATGTGTTGCAGGAATAATCTACCTTTAAAAAATTACCCATCAATTTAGAATAGAGTTAGCAATACTTTATCTTTTAATCCTGCTGATATGCCATTGAAATTAAAAGATGAATAATATCATTACTATACCGTTACGACATTTTAACTGCGTTACTAGAATAAATAAAATAAAGGATACGGAAAGTTAAACAGTTAACTAAAACTAAAAGGTATACTTTAGGAAACAGAAAAACTAATTACAAGCAAAGAAATATTAGTCGACGACTAATAATAGATTTACAAGAAAACGCAATATGCAAAAATCAAAATGCATTTCTAACATTTAATTACAAAAACAATAAAAATTAGAAAAAACTATAAATAATTAAAATATTATTTATACAAAATTAAATAATTTACACAAGCAAAAGGAATGAATTCAAAATAAATAATTGTCAAAAATAATATGTCGTACAGTTAGGATGTGAGGAAGATTTAAAATGATTGTACATTAGAATAATTTTCGATTAGCCCGTTATAATGTTTGTTAAAATCTTATTGTTGTTAGATCTAGTTGAGATGTGCATAGCTTCTAATAGTAACCGCATCCTGTTATTGTTTTCTATGCTGAAATTTTAAAGCTATCTAAATTGTAGCTATGATTCAGTTTTTGAGCATGAGAAGCTAAAGCGGTTCAATAATGTATGGAGTTTTCATTTGCCTAGTGTGCCCGCATAATAAATAAATAAATAAATAACCATTTATTGCACATTACACATTATGAATACAATTTTACAAAACATTTAAACAATTTACACTTATTTTATTTGACATGCGCAAATCGGCATTGAGCCGTGGTGCCTCATAGAGGAAATCTGTGCCCGCATATCAATATTAATAATACTTGCAAACCAATACCTCAACCTACATATCACTAACGATTGTAAAATAACGTACATATGGATACGTAACGTAGTATGGATACCTATCAAAGGAAATTCCCCCGACATGCGGACCACCGCGCCAGAATGTTTGAATTGTAGGTATCAAATAAGTAAGTTTTGGTCTAACAAATTAATCATCTTTTGAACAGCTAATAGAAATGAATAATTTTTCTTTTAACTATAACACGCTAAGAATGATTTAATCAATGGCAAATATAATATATGCATGCATGTAAAAGTCAATGTCTACTTACGTATGCATTTAGGTAGCTCTTGGGACCAGTTAGAGGAAATAAGGCACTCAATGCCCGGCACGCCGTTCAGCTTGTAACCCCAAGGACACGAAAACACCACTCTGGAACCATAGGTAGAATTATGCGGTGTCATTATTAACATTTTATCCTGAACTTCTAATTTAGGGCAATTAATTGGCTCACATTTGGGTACTGGGTTCGACCACCGACCTGAAACAGCAAACAAGAAATTTGAGTTTACACGTCTAGTTTAATGATATTTTCATATAAATTATGTCATTTTGAAGACCTTTATCAACATTTTAAAGCCAAACATAGTTACTCCCTAGTACTTTGATCAATGTTGATGAAACTCTATATTTTTTTATCACATAAAAGTCACAGGTCATTAGGGTCTTCCTTAAATCTATAGTCATCTCATATCACTCTCAATATTATTATTACTTGAAGATACATATTCATTATATTTACTTAGGATAACATTAACAAGAGGTACGTATTGTAGTCGATCGATATATATCGATCACACTAATCGGTATATCTCGATCGATTACAATCGATATAGATCGAGAGTGGGGAAGTTATATGGAATAAAGGTTGGTTATGTTAAGTTACTTACGTCGTTTTTATTACATTTTTTATTAACATTACAAGTTACAACTACAGGATAAGAAAGTATTAAGGTTAAAGAAAAAGGAAAGGCCGTAAGGTAGGAACCAAAAGTTCTGTAAGAGTTAAAATCCTGATCACGGACTTAAATTGAATATATGGACAGAAAGGATTCATAAGTTCTTCATCTTACATAGATAGAAACCTTTTACACTCGTGATGATGTGATACTAGGGCCTAAAAACTGAAATGTGAGTCAATTTTATCTGAAATTTATTCGACCCTCCCCCCCATCAGCCTCTAAAGGAGGTTGATCAAGCATGCTTGTATCAGTGGAACAAAGTTCAATGGATCTAACAACTGCATTAACTGGTATGAGCTCCCAAAATGTTGTTCAGAACTGATTAATCAAGAGCAAAGCATAATTTTTAAATCTTCTATGATGAAAAGGGAACATTTGCAAAAAAATTCAAGAAAATTGACCAACATTTACTTAAAAATTGAAACATTTTACCGCGTTTGATAAATTTTTGCTGAGTCGTAATTGCCGAATAATCTCGTAAAAAATAATTTCCGGATAGCACAATTACACCTCATGATTGATTTTTGAACAATTGTCAACTAACTCTCTAGCATAAATACATTAAGCGCTATGTAAATACACATACTCAAACACATACTTACATACACATATACAGACAAAAATATTAGTTAAAACCATTCAGGAAGTCCTATAACAACTGAAACGGATAACTTAGATAAATCCTTTGTTCCGGATTTGTATAGCAATCACAATGCTTTCCCTACATGTCTAAGGGTTAAATAAGAAAAGGTAATAATTTTAAAATTGTATTAAAACAGTTCGTTCAATTTTTATTGGAGTTAGGCACACTACAGACACAGAGACACACAAATATTATGGTAGAATAAACTCAGAATATCTTATAAACACGTAAAACGGATACTTCTGATAAAATTTTAGTTTCGGATTTTTAGGTTGAAAACCATACTTTTCCAGTACTTAAGAAAAGTTAAACTTTATGTTTTACATATATTAAATTTTTGAACAAGTTTTACTGAAAACCAATAGTTTACCTTGCAAAGATAAACTTATTGTTCCTCAGAAATTATCCGGAAATATTTATTCATTATTTCACAACCTGTAGGTTTAACAAATATTCATTAATTATTATGTTTCTTTTTTGAGTAGCAGTGGAACAATACTCTGCATCTATTATTAATGAACTTTCTTAACTTTGTTCACGACGTTGTATAAAGTTTTTTTTTAATGTTCCCTATAACCCCTTATAATCTGAATAATTAGTGAAAATAATTTTATTAGAAAAAGAATTTTATGAAGGTGTTTAATTTTCTAAAGGAAGTTTCATGTATATAATTAGCTATTACAAGAAAGTAATTTATAAACATTAGTTAAATTGTATTGAAATAAATATAATGCTTTGTAATATTTAACTCTTTCTTACTTAATATCCTATTTTGCTTACTGAATATTTAAGAGAATGGTTGACATAAGTCGATGACAAACTTATTTAATAAATGAACTTTGTACAAATGGCAAGTTTTAGAAATTCTTAACAAAGAAACTAGCAAAAGTTATTTTAAAAGTAATTCTAAAGTAATTTAAACGAACGAATTCATAGAAATTAATATAAAACTAGTATTAATTAAAAATTGTTATTTGATTCTTTTAAAGAGTGGGTAGGGAGTAGAAAAAGAGTATCAAAATTATAATTAAGTTAAAAATGTCTAAACTAATAAAGCAAAACAGTTCGTTACCTAAGACAAAGGATAGATGGAATAACTACAGTGGAAATATGCTAGAAATCACGACAATGACATTTAAATAAAATACAAGCTGCCAGACATTGAACTAAGCTTCTATAACTCAATTACAAAAATCGTAAGCAACGTGTGCAAGCCCAGGGTCGGGGAGCCCAGGAATTATTTTAAATTTACGAAACATTCAATCTTAGAACCATAGAGTAGAGTAAGAGAACCACCTATCTGGTGTTTTACTCCGGGGCTGGACAACATACTGACTCATTAAAAATAGAGTCAAAACCATTTTTAAGTCTAAATCAACCATAAAAAAGAACCTACGTAATACAATGCAAGGGTGTAAACGTCTACTACAGAGAATCTATGAGACCACTGGATGTCATAATTCAAAAACATAAAGGATAAGTGTGGGGAAATAGATCAACTTATCGAAAATAGAAGCACGAGCATGGAAAAATTACCGCTGAATGGATTGGACACAAAAAAGATAAATCGAAAAATTAAAAGAGGCAGTTAACATAGCTGTATCGGACAACCAGTCTTAAAACCAATCAAGTATAAACATCGATCCAATGTGGATACCAATGCTTAAGAAAGAGCTAAACAGGCATTAGGATTAAAAAAGGGGTGATATCGGTATGGCGTATTCCAAGGTTGCAATATGATTATTCGAAGGCGTATTCCTCCGATCTATAGATCGAAGAGGATCCCAGGTAGATAAGTTTCAAAGTGCTCTTTATGGTACTTAATACTTGTCTACTAAGTCAGGAAAAATCCTGATACTCTACTCATAATCCACACCCTCTATCTCAATATGAACCTGATAATATTAGAAGTACCTTCTCCCCAGACGTCAATAAATTTAAACATTAACTGTAATTTAACAATTTAAATTTAAGTTAATTTTAAATTTTTTTAAATTTTTAATTATTTTAAATTTTTAAATTTTAAATTTTTTAATTAAGTTAAATTTAACATTTACTGCAACACTTCCAAAACAGCACTAAAAATAGGCAACAGAAGGGCTCGAAAAATGTTTCTCACCTTTCGGATTTGCAACACTCAGTTCCTCACTCAGGAATAATCAGGTTAAACCCAGCGACCACCTACTGTCCACCCTCGTTGCTGCATACAAACGGGATCCGACGAAAACCGTAGATATAGCAACCGTATTAAAAAGTAGCTTTCTTGTTTATTCCATACATGGATACACTCGTGCCTACTTTCAACTATATTGCATAGTTTTCCTATTCTTGTTTTTTAAAAACGTATACATGTCATTCTATAAAAATGAAACTAATGCTGATAATAAGATAACACACAAAAACATTTGTTAATCTTATAAATCTAAATGTATTTAAATCTAAATAGTTTAGTTGTAAGATATTTTGTACTGCATAAATTATGTATTGCTTGAGAGGAATGGAAGAGGAGACATCTGTCTCAAATTCCACCAGTATACATAAATCGTTAAAATGATTGGATATGAACCAAAACGGATATGAATCGGTTATTGTTCAAATTGATCCATTAACTTTTTCGTGTTTTTTTTAATAAATTTTAATATTCTTGTCAAGTTATGAATAACGGCTAATGACGTAATAAATAATCTTAAAAAGCAGAACAAAATCATATAATCAATTTTTTTTAACTAGAATAAATATAATGAACTATCCTTTTCATGTAAATAATTTTCATTAAAAACTTACAAAGAATTTCCCATTACAAAACTACGTTAAAGCCAGAAATTAAAAATAAAAACTTAATTTTAACAAAGTTTAATTAATAAAAACACTTTAGAGGGTCTAAAAAAACACATTTATTAATTCTTGTAAATGTATTCAATTAATATTTTTTAATTACTTTACCTAAATTATTCTACAGTTTTGAAACTAAGTTATTTTTAAGAAAAAATTTGTCACTGAAAATTATAATGAGAAAAACATCTCTAAAAAAACTAAGACAAAATAAAGATCGAGAACAATTTCACTTCAATTTAGGGTAAGGCGTTAGAAATATAATATAGGCATTTCAATACTTCCGCTTATAGTTACATTATTTTTGTGTAATCGTTTAATTAATTAAGTGGGAAGTTTAAAAATTGTTTAGCGATATATTACGATTCAGGTTATATATTTCTAGTAATAACCAAGGATCTTGAATAAAGGGGATAACGCATTAAGGAACATTTCTGACCCCATGGAAGTTGTATGAAATAGAGAAATAGGAGAAAAATTTACTTTCCCCTTGGTTATAATGAAAAAAGGCGCCAAACGCAGGTTATGTAGCAAGGTTGTCGAGTTTGCTTTTAAACTTTCTCGTGATTGTTTATTTCTCGTGATTATTGTTTGTGGAGCTTGTTAAGTCATTTGTGCTTATTTAATTTTAAATTTTGTGAGTAATTATTTAAGCGTGTTTTGTTATAACCTTCTCAATCAATAAACAATGGGAAACCATTGAGAGGTAAGTTTGCCTCTAAAATTTAAGACCTTCACTGTTATAAGAATTATAAGCATGCGCAGTTTGTACCAAGCATGTGAAGTTGGTTTTTGACGGGTGTTTCGTGTTAAATTCTCTTTATTTTTTGGTTTTCGATGGGGTCACCTGTTTGTTTGGCAAATCGACTACGACATCTACTATGAGGCACCGACCTAAATAAACTTTTTTTTTCTTTTGGAAGTTTTCTTATAAATCCTCTCTATATGATGTCTTATGTTAATTGAACCATTAATGCTTGCTGAATGGAAATGATAAAAATTTGCTTTTGTTAGCCTTGTTTTTTTAAGCAAAAAAATAAAAAGCAAGATATAAGGAGAAGAATAAATAGTGGAAATAATGGGTAAGTTGTTAGAAACAAAACTTGAAATTTTAATTTGATGAAAAATACAATATTAAGATAATCTGAAAAACAGTTTTAAAATACGAGTCTTTTTGCTGTTTCTAATAAGCAGAATATTTTCTTATTATTGTTTTCTTTCACCCAGGTAATATTTTGTTACCTTGTTTAATAATGGACAAAGTGGAGTGAGAACTTTCTAACAATTTTCTCAGATTAGAAAATTATATTTTTTTTTAGGAAAAACAAAAACTCATTTTTACTATAAAGGTTAAATTTCGGGGAAAACGAAAATTCGTTTTAACTTCAGGAGTTATATTTTGTATTGGAAAGGGTGAGATAAATAAAAGCGGTAGAAATTGCGAAGGCGTTGCACGTGAATATACGTGAAGTAAAAACGTTTTCTTTCCTCTCTATTCCTGATTGAGGGGAAGTTTGTCCCGTCAATAGGAAACTAAGCTCGTAACCTGTTCCCTTTACTAACACAAACTTAATTTCAGACTAAAAATAAAAAAAAGGAAAACTAGAAAACTACCTCTAAACGATTTTCTCCTGACCTCAAAGCCGAATTTCTCCTATGTCATGGCTTTTTATTGTTTAAACAACTTTTCTAACTCTTCCCGAAAAATTGGTAAATCGCTTACTAGAATATTTATGAAAGATTAATCTCAATATCATGTTGATTTTACATTCTGTTGCTGAAGGAAAATAGCCACGGTCGTTTTATAGAGGCGGCACGTGTTACCTGAATATTGGCTTCATTCTTTATCCACCAGAATAACATTCCACATCAATTTTATTAAAAACAATAAAACAGGATTTGAAGAATAAAAGATTGGATTAAAAATATATCGTGAGATTTCAAAAAAATCGGGTATGGGGTACGTCAAAAATTTTCCTCATTACATCGGATTCGCTACGTTTATCCTACCTGCTTCGGACTCGCTTCACTCGTCCTCAGAAATAAAGTTCGCCAAATTTATATTGCAACATGCCTTTGGACTCGCTTCGCTCGTCTTCAGATAGTAAATGCATCCGTATCGGTCACCCATACAGCACTGACCCCTCTCAATGCTCCTTAATTTTTATGATCCAACAAAAATCATGAATTTACTTGTGGTATTGAAACAATACTTGGTGTACTTATTTATTAGCTAATAATATACACTTGTACCCAATTTCAACTCAATTGGACCAATTCCTGATCATTGTTTACAATTAAAAAAAAACATGCACAAGTCATTCAATAAAAATGGCACTAATGTTGATAATGAGATGAAACTTGGCACATATTTTAGTCCTATACATAGTCACATGCGTGCCAAATCTCTATCCGTTCACATAATTTTTCGTGTTTTATGATTTTTTGACATTTTTGCTGAGATATTATTGCGGGTTAGTGACGTCAAAAAAATTATTTTCATGGATAGCATGGTTGTGACATGGCGTGAGATGCCAGTGTACTAGACAGAACATTATCATAAGTTAAAGTATAGATAGGATAGTAATTAAGCAGCTTGTTACACTTGCAATATTTTTCCGCGATGTCAAATATCATTCCAGTGATGTATCAGAATGTCGAATTCTCTGGAACCCAGCTTAAAGTCAAACACACTAAATACGCACTTATTATTGGTGGAACTTACCGTTAGCCCTGCAAATTAGCTTGTTAGTTCCGTTGATATTATATCCGTGAGGACAGGTGTATATCACAGACTGACCTAACCTCGTCCCTTCACTATGAGCTTTACCAGGAGGTATTGGTTCTGCTTTGCCAGCGTTGCAGTGGACATCTGTAATCATTACAACAATGAATAAGCAAACAAACTGTAAAAGTAGATATTTAAATGAGGTTTTTATTGGCATATATCAGAAAAATACGCTAAAAACAAGTTGCGATGAGAAATTAAATTATTAATACTTCGGGAACTCCCAAAAACTCAACATTAAGAGAAGAACGGTCAATAAATTCGATTCATCCATCTTATCAAAAGACGGATCCTACTACCATGTGTCAGCGGAATCTGTCTATGAATATGATAGAGACAGCGAAAATATGGGTTAATTTGTTTGGGAAGGAGGAGGTGGCTCCTTAGTAAACTCTTGTCTATGTAGACAGAAAGTTGTTTGTAATTTTAAAGTTGCGCGTAGTGATATCTTTCACATGGTTAAGTACTAATAAGTTATAGAAGGTTAAATTTTTAAATGCTTTCTTCGATTTATTTCCCTTTAAACCAATTAAAAATTCTTAAGGATCTCTTAAAGAGGCTATAAAAAACCCTTAAGTCTTCTTCAGGGTTTCTAATCGACCATAATCTGATTAAAATGTATCATTTACAAAATGTATCAAGAACATATTTTTTAATGCGAAACTAATTCTCAATTTAACATAGAAACTCTCGAATACCGCTCTTAATCTAATATATCACTCTAATACTCGACGTTCATTAATTTTATCTTGAAATGATCTATTACCTGATACTTGAAGTGAAATGCTATTGGTCAAACCCCGAGGAGAAGAGCATGTAAACACTCCAGAATCCTGAGGCTTGCTGTAGTACATGCTTAGTCTGTACTTCCAATCTCTTTCTTCGGGTGATATCGCCCAACCTTAACAACAAACATATAAATTTCTATGTAACATATTATTTGAGCATGGTTTCTGGGATTCACTTGTTTTTATATAGTAGGACAAGTAGTAGGTGTTCATAGAATTAAATATCTGTCGGAAAATGAGGAAAATTTTAAACCCCTTTTAACGAGCACTCTTGAAGAGGAATCGAGTGGTTAGGATGTTTACCTAAGTACACATTAAGACACATTATTTTTTTTTTTTTTAAGATGTATGGAGCAACAATGAACTTGGAAAACTTAATAGCAATTATTATTATAATAAACTGCGTAGGCTTCCGCGGTTATTGTCGTGAAGATTTAGGTCTTCCGGTGGTGACCACGTCAATGTAGATGAAGAATCCGACGTTTCGCTTCCACTGTGGGGGGCATCTTCAGGGACGTAGGACATTATGGATAGAAACACAATGCTCTACAAAACTGAACTCAGTTCAGTTTCAGTTTTGTAGAGCATTGTGTCCATGATGTCCTACATCTCTATAGATGTCTCCCACAGTGGAAGCGAAACGTCGGATTCTTCATCTACATTGACGCGGTCACCACCTGAGGGCAGTTTTGGCTGCTTCACTGGGATATGTGTAAATAGTGGCAAACCAGATAGGCTATATGTAATTACTAGTCCAACCGTAATTTTATGTCTATCTATATCCAATTTCATTATATTTTTACTTTTCCTCACCTTCTTTAATGTATTATCTTATTTGACATCAAATATATTTATAAGATACAATGTATCATAATCTTCTTTATTATGATGTATTATCTTATTTGACATCATCTTATATAAGGCACTATGTATTGTTATCTTATTTATTTTGATGTATTATCTTATTTGACATCACATATATTTGTAAGGTACAATGTATTACTATCTTATTTATTATATAATATGAATTTAACTGTTTTACGTTAATTTTTAAAGCATAATGAATAACTTATAACACAAGATGTTTTAAAAGCTGTAAAGTAGAATAATTTCCAGTTAAAAAGCATGGAAACTTGTCATAATTCAAACAAATAGATAAAACAATTATCTAAAGAAATCTTTATAATTATTTAAAAGCTGTATTTTACTTTCATTAGGCTAATGTTTCGTGAAAGAACCTAATATTATCCATGCAATTTTAAAAAATAAGATAACCAAAGGATTATCTTTTTAAAGGAAAGTTAAATGAATGGCTTGATGGATCCAAAGCGAATCGATTACACTTGATAGCTAAGTAGGCCCTTTTATCTCACTCGGGGCCTGACTAGGACACTCGCCTCTAGCCATCCATCATACTGGGACCAAACTTTTAATTTCTTTTACCTGTCTTCTCGTTTATCTTCTTTTTAAACTTTCTTTGTCAGTTAAATTTTATATAAAATTATCAAACTTAATCTTATAAGGCCGTACCGTGGTGAAATGCGTACAGAAATGGAGTGTACCGTAATCAAATTCGTACAGTAATGGAAAGTACCTTTTATACAGTGTGAGAAAAGTTTTACATTCACAGACCATTCAAGCAATTAAAAATACTTTACTTGATAGCAGAGCAAGAAGTTCTTCAACCCTCATTTTTTACTCCTACTACTACCATTGTACATAAGAATGGTTTATATATATATATATATATATATATATATATATATATATATATATATATATATATATATATGAATTACCAATGACATAATTTTTATTCAAAAAACATTTGGTAAATAAATGTTTTCTGTCAGTGTATAAGAAAGTATACATCAAAGTTATTGGTATAAAAGTATACTAATGTTCCGAATATTGGTATGAGTGGTAGATTACTACTTTAGTCTATGTGACACTTGTACCTTTCAAACTTACGCCTTGTGATAAAATTATACCTATAAGAAGACTCTAAACTTAAAATACACTTTTTGAAGAAAATGTAAAATTAAATTTAACTATTTATAATGCTAAAATGGCATTTTCTGCCAACAAAAGAAAGAAATGAAGATAAGTTTAAAATATTATAGTTATATTTAAATATTGTGAATTCTGTCAGTACAATTATAATTTGTTTGTATCTTGGTTTTTATATTTTCTGACAGGGTTATCCATATGAATTATTAATACAATAACTAAATGTAACATGCCACAATACTGTCGTTATATTTTATTATCATCCTAGTTTGGCAATGGCTAGGTATTCAAAATAAAACTACTTACAGAAACAATTTACAGATTTAGGTTGTAAGATAAAATGTACTATATGTATGAATAAGATTACACAATATAAATTGTGCGATAGACACCTATAAAATGTAACAAGCAAAATGAATGATTCATCAAAGCATAGGTCCATCATTCGACATTCATCATCATTGATGGCTTGACAGAATGTCATGTCTCACTCTGTTTCGTTAAGTCTAACTCACAGAGCCTAAACTCACTCTGACCTTCAATTAAAATTCCGAAGAATATAATGAAGTATTTACCAGAGACGAGCGGTGCTCTCTTACTGCCATCATGCTTGGCAAGCAAAACATATATCATTTGATACTACCGAGTTTTGTAAAACATGAATAGTTGACACAATATAAATTGTGCGATAGACACCTAGGAAATGTAACAAACAAAATGCATGCTTCATTTAAGCACAGCTCCTTCATTCGACATTCGTCAACATTGATGGCTTGACATAATGTCATGTCCTACACTGCTTCGTTACGTCTAACTCATCAGGGCGCCGACAGTGCCTGATATCACTGGCTCTGAAAGTCAGAGTGAGTAGGCGAAAAAAAAAGAAAAAATCGAGTACCTCGGAACTTTTCATCATCGCATTGGATTCGCTACGCTCATCCTCCCTGCTTCGGAATCGCTTCGCTCGTCCTCAGAATATAGAATTCGTCAAATTTACACTCCAGAAAGTCTTCGGACTCGCTTCGCTTGTTCTAAGATAAATGCATCCGTTTCATTCTCGTCGATTACCATAGAGCACAGACCGCGCTAAATGCTCCTTAACTTTTATGATTCAATAAAAATTATGGATATCCTTGTCATATTGAAAGGAAACATATAGTACATTCACACACACTTCTAGATCCGCGGATCGTATTGGATAAGATCTCTAAATACGGTAATATTAGCTGTATGAACCATGCGGAGGGGATCCGATCGCATACGCTAGAATGAGGGAGATGGAATCTAAATGGATCCCCCGATACGCTGTATGTACTTTTAGAGACGATCGTATTTAACGGATAACCTTCTCGTCGAACTTTTATTTCACTTCAATATTACCGTTTTTGATCAAATAACCTTTGGATATATTTTTTTTGTGTAACTTTATTATTATGCAAAGAAATCACAATTTAATTAAATATATTTTTTGTTTTAAACTTCCTTATAACCAAAATAAAAGAACGATGTTTTGGCGGGATCAGTTATCACATAATCTCACTCGATCGACTAAACAAAGACGCTGTAAGAACCGTAAAGATAGTTGACCGTATTGCATACGTATCCTATACGATCGCCTGTTAAATACGCTGTGTGTACGTAGCAAGTGTACTTATTTATTACGTAAAAACATATACTTTACCAAATTTTAACTCAATCGGGTTGTTTTTCGATTTTATAAAAAATGTACACCAGTCATTTGATAAAAATTAAACTAATGCTGATAACTATAATTAATTAAAAAACTGTAAACACAACATTGGTTTAAAAATTCGCAACAAACGTTTTAAATTTCGTAGAAATGTATTCATTAATTAAATTATTAATACATGTAAATTATATTAAATGATATGATAATTAAATCATTAAGTTACGAATTAGCTAAGAAAATTAGTATAGTAAAGCTTCTTAAAGAAAGAATAAGCTAAGAAATTAGTAAAATGCGTAATTAATCTGCTGGTGTAATAAAGGAAAGGTCCACACTAAAGAGATCGCGAGACTGACGTGTTCAAACATGAACTGAATGGAACACTCCATCCTTGGGTTCCTTTCACTACTCAAAACTCGTAACAATCGATACTTACACACAATCGATAAGTCCAGAAAAAGCTTTTTAAAAATGTTTTTCGAACATTTTGGAACGTTTATTATTAGATTTATGCCATTTGATATTATTATTAGGCATTAGATATTATTAAGGTAAATTAGAGAATCTTTGTATTAATTTTGAACAACGACAATAAACAAGTTTTTAATTATTGCGGATAATATTTTTTTCTTCACTATATTCAAAATGTAATTCCAAAGTACTAATTTTAAGATCATTATTCGTTGATTCTGCATAAATAAACTAGTAATGGGTTGCATCAGGAACTCACGTTAGTACAGTACATAAAATAAAATTAATAAATAACAGGCTAGCTTCGCTCGCTAGATCAACTGTCAACTGTTAAGGTTACGAATAACAGAATTAGAAGACAAATCATTCTAATTAGAGTAATAGTCCTCTAAGCCAATTCTATATTAAAACATTTAGTAAACCTGTAAACGATATGCTTACCGTTGCATAAAACAAGAGGCCTTTGGCCTATTTGCCGCTACGCGGTGTCGGCGCTAAGGGCCGCTTTGCAGCTCCCGCGCCTCCCAGTGGCCGCTTTGCGGTCACAACCATGTGACCATGTATAACAACCGCTTCTTGTTGTTATACTTTATCAGTTTGTCATATTATGTCCGGTTTATACAGATAAAGATATACAGTGATTTTCCTGTACTGAAGTTAAACCAGCTCTTTCAGAAGCAAGTTTTACTTAAATATTTTGATGTACCTAAGCAAAGTATTGACCACAAATACGAAACACGAACCAAAGTTAAAAAGTACTCGAAACCAGGAAAATATAAAACTTCGTTTGGGCAAAGGCATGCTTCTTATATAGGTGTTAAACTGTTTAACTCTTTGGATACTAAATTTAGAATGATCTCAGATAAAGAAGAGTTTAAAAAACAAATAAATATTATAGTTACCAATCTTTAAATTAAATTATTTGTGTTATTATTTATTTATTTACTTATTTATTTTCTATTTATTTATTTATTTTTTTTTTTATAAGTACTTGATATTGATAACGTGGTAAAGCAAAAACCATTGTTCTAACTTTTATACATTTGCCTTGTGTTTTATATAAAACCATTTTAAAAAAACGTAGTTTGGAGAAAAATTGTTGTCCTCTTATATGTATTTTTTTTTTTTTTATTTTTATTTTTATTGGTCATGTTTTTATTGTTAGCCATTATATAGTTAAAATACGGGCCTTCGGCCCGTAGCCGCTACGCGGCCTCGGCCCGCCGGGCTGCTTTGCGGCCCGGGGGCCTCCCAGTGGCCGCTTCGCGGCCACATTGTTGTTGTTTTGTATTATCTATGGTTTCATTATCGTTTCTTGTTACATGGCATTTTGCCACGTATTTAGCGAATTTTCACGGCCTCGTTTCACAGGCCCGCTTCGCGGGCCTGAGAAGCTTTTTCACAAATTTTACTTTATTAATCCTCTATTATTAATAGTAAGCAATAATATTACAGTTAACAAGCAATATAAAAAATAGTAAGCATATTTAAATACATAACTAATTCGTTTTTTATAGAGGTATAAAGAATACAAGAAAAAAATCCACAAGTTGCAACTGTTGGAGTAACCTTGTATAAAGGGTAAGAAAAGATCATAGTTTCATCTTTCATCAGCTTTACTTATCGTCCACTATGCAAAGGGTATTAACTCTTACCTACTAATGGATTAGTGGAAGCCATTTTGTCCTGTCTCTCTGGACAGTAGGCTTACCAGGATGGAGCAAGAGGTAGAGGCTCTTCTAATATACTACATCCCCACCCTCTAACACTACTGAACCCAACAGATATCGTACGAGTCTTTGACCTAGACGTATACATATATACAAGATTATTATATATGTATACCGTTTGCGCCATTTGGATGGTCGATTGAGCTGAAATTGGTCTTAATCGATTCAGCTAGCCGTCTACCTAAATACGAAATACCTTGTTTTTAAAGCCATTTCAAGTTTCAAAAAAAAAATTTTTTTCATGACGTCATACTTTGGTTGATGACGTCATAATGTTTTTATAAACAATAGGCCTCGTAACCTCCCAAATCT
>JACMZG010001908.1:49009702-49025776 GCA_018340805.1 Microvelia longipes | reverse complement strand
TTGAAATATCTTGTTGTAACCTGAATACAAAGCGACCCTTTGTATTCTAGTTAAATAAATCAATTTTTTAAAAGAAAAATAAACGTTTTGTTGTCGTTTGTTGAAAAATAAACTATTATAATTTTCTTTAAAAAATGTTTTATCAAATTTAACTTGAATAATCGTATGCATTAATTAATCAGGTAGATGAAAACCTCTCTGAACTTCATTAAAATGTACGAAACGGATGTTTATGATGCAATTTCTATTTCCGATTTTTATAACGGACACATTATTATTTCCTAACTTATGGTAGTGGGAAAAATTTAAGAAAAATTTTATACACAATTAAGTATTTATTATACTTATATTCTACAAAATCAATTGTGCGTGATTCGTGTTTTGCAAAACTCGGTAGTATTAAATGATAAATGATATGTTCTACATTATTTCAACTTTTTTTCGCCAACAATCGTGAGTAGATGAAAAAGTATGGAGATTACCCTAAAAATGCGATTCAGGTACCTTTATATCGTTTTGAATGGTTTGTGACGCACCTAAATGCGTGACGTGTTTCGGTGTCTATGTACAACCATAAAGTACACTGTATTCTCCAATAAAAGTTACAAATTTGCACAAAAAATTCTGTTTTAAGGTCTAATTGTACTGGCAAGATGATAAGTTTATTGACCACTATAATTATTGCAACACCTTTCCATCGGGTTAATAATGACCGGGTATTGTGTGACAATAGCGATACGCTTTGAATACATCTCAAACCATCATGACCATGATCACATCTCATACTATTTCGATTAAAATACAATCATTCAGTACAGATAAAATTGTTAGCGACTGTAACCGATTGTACCTCGTAGCTCCCACGGATCATAAACTTTGTAAGATTTACCAACATTATGCCAAAAAAACATAATAGCAAAGAAACCAGAATACATTGTTAGATATAAATCCTTTTTTTCACATTACATGTTAATGTTACACGGTAGAGTCAGATAAAGGCAGCATGTAATATATAGCTAACAAAGTGACTGATGTCCTGTGTTTGTTAAACGACTTTCATAAGACGCCGTTTCTACCTCAGTATTTTTACATGCATACATTCTAAGGCAATAACACTATAACGTCTCAACAAAATAAATAATATAAAACACAGAGTAAAAATAAAAGTTATACAACTGCGTTAATGATGGAACAACATAATAAACAAAGCTAGCAAATCAAGCTTAAAATCTGATTAAATCTCGTTTGCACTTACTGCTTTTATATGTTATCTACTGACATTTATAACTTGTAAAATGTTGTACATATTTATTGAGATATTAAAGTAATACATGAACGGTTATATGATGGATGGCTACATAGATTTTGAGCCCTACATAGGTAACCTTAATGTTTTTTTTTCAGATCATCTATTTCTACTCTAAATCCTAGATAAGTTATGTGTATTTTTTTTTAATTTATCTAAAAGTATATCTTTAGATATTTTATAGACCACTAAAAACTAGTTTGGGCATATTCATCAATTCTCTTTGAGTGATAAATAATGACTCAGTCGTTTTTCTTAAATTGTAAGTTTTCAATCAATTTTCTTTCTTGGCTATTAAAGCAGGGTTATAATAAAAATAAATAAAATAAAATGCCCGTTTTAGGGCCTTTTGGCCCATCAGGGTATTTACCCTGCGGGAACTACCTCAGGGCTTTACAACTCGTTTCTTGGTGTTTCTGGATTTTTTTTCACACAAAACCATGCTTATCCTTTCAAAAATAGCAGTGCAAACCATTTTTTGGACAGATAACATAATGTTTAAAATTCCCCCCAAAATATATTTTGCCCTGATGGGCGTTCTTTGCCCTAAAACGGGCAAAAATGTCCATTTAGGGCCTTTTGGCCCATCAGGAAGTCCTCCCTTTGGGGAACCACCTCAGGAGGGTTTCACCAACTATTCTCTAAGAATTAATTAAAATTGGCGATATTTTTGTAATACAAATACTATTTATATAAACTTGGATCATAGCCCGGGCTGCAAACTCCCCCTCTTTTACGATCAAGGCTACGGAGGCAGATCTACCGATCCGTCAACGGAGGCAGTTTTACCACACTTTCTTTTAAAATAAGACAAATAGAGTAACGAGTCTTAACACTACTGCTCAAGTTATATAGCATAAACCGAAAACGTAATAAAAGGGTTGTTTATTACAGAAGCACCAATTTCAAAGCAAATAGACCTCACCTGGCAAGTGGGCCTTTGCGCCAGATTTTTTAAATAATAGCTAAAAATTTGTTCCAGAGAATTATAAGTAATGGTTTGTTCAAAATTGTATGGTATAATAATGAGACCAAATATATCATGCATTTAATGTATAACATAAAGTAGTTTAATTTTGAAATTATTCAACAACCAAGCAGATAATAAATAGTAGTTTTTCAGAGATAGTAAGTAAGTTTTTTTAAGAAGATAATAACTAAAGATAAAATTTCTTATATTATAGCATAAGGTGTGAGACGGTCGTTAATCAGAAAGATGTGATTTCTGAGATATATCTCTTCCAGAGGACATTTGTAATGCCTTCCCCATTAGCATTTCCTTTTCTTGGAATGGCTGAGAAAAAGAAAAATGCTCATTTCAACCTCATTCCATTTCTTTCTTGTTTATGAGCGTCATTATCATTTCGTCTTCTTTTTTGCTAAAAACTTTTCCCTTTACTTTCTGTGGGAATTATTGGCTTACCTTTATCTCTTAGCTTTTCTTTAAACTTGTATTCGTTATGCTTTATTTTACAGTTTTCATTATTTTGTTTGAATAATGCATTTTTCACTATAAAAGGAAACTTATTGTTCATAGCAAAGAAAAAGTATAATAATATTTAAATTATTATGTGATGCTTTTATTTAGATTATGATACTAGAATATTTTTCGTTTATGAGAAATAACCCTCATAGTTTTTTATAAGGCTTGGAAAGTGTAGTTAAAACTTTCTAGGTTGCTAGTCTTTGTTTCCCATTTTTTAATTACAGTAATACAAGATTGGTCACTTCTGGAAAAATAATAGAACTCTTTACAGTCTAAATATATTTCGCCCCTCTTTCATCGGGACATTCTCAAATAAATATTCAATGATGTAATATTAATAAATGAAAAGTAATTATTAAGATATAATAAAATCAGAGAAAACCTCTCCGTCACAATTAAATAAACACAAATCAATTTCTTCAAATAAGTTGTAATAATAATTAAACATATTTAAAATTTAGCAGAAATATTACAACTTATTTGAAGTAATTAATTTGTGTTTATTTATTTGTCACGGAGAGGTTTTCTCTGATTGCATTATACCTAAATAATTAATTTTCATTTATTAATACTACATCATTGAGAATGCCGTGGTGAAACGGGGCGAAATATAATAAGACTGTATGTATTATATTATTATATAAGTGTATTATTATTTTCCCAGAAGTGCCCAGTCCTATTTTACTGTAATTAAAACCTTATTGTTATAGAAGTATAGGAAACCCTATTATTTATTAAGTAAGTATAGTGCCATAAATCTACAATCTAAACTTAAAAACACTAAAAACTTACTTAAAATGCATTAAAAATAAAACAAATAGGATTAAGGTAAAACAGAACAAATATTACGTAAAACGTAACAAAGTATAACCTTATGAGTAAGGTTATTTAGTTACTTTAGTAGGTTAGGCATAAGTTCTGATTTCTTGAAGATGGAAGAGAGCTTTAATGGAGTTCACCTTAATAAGCGAAGAAGAAAAATGTTTTCAAAAAATCTCTTCACAAAAATGTTATTTCTTTAATAGCACAGCGCTTTCCTATAAACAGTAAGCCATCATGATTGCTAGACATTGAATAAAAAAGGGTAATTAATGAGGGTAAAAGACTGGTCAAAGTCTTCCTTTGATATCTGATCTGTTAGGCTTATCTATGACTCTCTTTATAATTCAACAGCTATCACTGATGATGGCCTCCAGTTAGGTTGAAAGCGCTTTTCTATTAAATAAATAGCATTTTTGTAGAGAGATTTATTCTCTTATTATATTCTGTTTTATGTCGGGAGTTTTGATTTAATGAGTTTGACTGATATTGCTCATCGTAAAAAAGTTAAATATATGAACTATTAGCACTCAATGCTTACATGTATATTATGCCTCTGCTTATATTGTGTTTACTTAAAAAGGTAAATAATTCAAACAAACGTTTTTATTACTTTACAAGTCTTTTTAGAATCTAAATAATTCTTCATTTATTTCTGTATATGCGGGTCTATAACATAGGATATAACTAAGAAATGAAATAAGAATTATTTCAAGTCAACAGTAATTATTTCAAATTATTGTATCATTATACAAATAAATTATATTTCTTGAAATTTCAATTAAGTCAGAGTGAGTATAGGCGCTGTCGGCGCCCTGATGAGTTAAACGTAACGAAACAGAGTGGGGCACGATATTATATCGAGCCATCAATGATGACAAATGTCGAATGATAGCATTCCATTTTGCTTGTTCCATTTCCTAGGTGTCTCTCGCAAAATTATACTGTGTCAACTATTTATGTTATGCAAAACTCGGTAATATATAATATTAAACAATTTTTCAATTGATGTTTAAACATTTTCAAATTTTAAACAATGTGGTTTTTAATTAGAAGTGTTATCATTTTATGTTTATATTTTCTTTTACTTAAATTAAAAATTATTTACACAAGGAAATTCATTATATTTTTGAGGTCTGGAAGTAGGAAAGCTTCGTTACACGATTGACAGCTTGTTTGGCATTGTTATTTGTTTAGAGGCTGCGTTCTTTAGTGAAAGTGAAGGTTTTATAACCCTATAGATATTCAAGATCGGTAAGGTCAAGGCCGGCCAAGACCAAATGTCGTCATAAGATTTTCTTTGACATGCTTATTTTGGAAAGCCTGATTATCTCATCTATAGAGTTATTTTTATGGGTCGATTGAGTCGTGTCTGAATCTGTGTCTGTATAAGTAGATTTAAGTTTTCAGGGGATGTATGTAAGGTAGTAGCCTACTAGTCATTTCTGTTGTACTGTAATGTGAAAATATTTAATCACGTTAAAAAAGGAAAATGCTATAAAATGAGTGGACGTTTATGGCAGTTTTGCATTTACAACATTTTATAAGTATGAATAATGTCATATAAGGTCTCACTATATGAGCATCACTATTAAAAGAAAATTTTGACATGGTGACTTTTAACACTTTAAACCTCATATATATCAAACTTGCAGCTCGTCTATAAGGATTTTGCTTATTAAACAAAATCCTATAATAATAATAATATGCCTATGATATGCCCCAGTAATTTCATATTCCATTCAAAAAGTTTGATATTAGGTTATACTAACTATTGATATTAACGGGGTTGTATTAACCATAAGTTGGAAATTATTTAAAAATTAATTTGCCTTAGATAGAAGAATCTGCATGCATGGGTCAGAGCTGGTTTTTTAAAGTTATCCTATGTTTTAATCACAAGTTGAACAATAAACATTATTAAACACATAACAGCTATCTACACATAAACTTGTAAAATCACTTTAATATCCTTTATACAAAGTTGGATATCGTTAAATGGAATTACTGATTATGGATCCAAGAAACGGCTCTCAGTAATACTAATAAACAAAGAAAGGTGTTCACGATATATTATTTTATGGATAAAATTTTTTTTAATAAAAACTAAACCTCATAAGCTATGATAATAATAAGTTACGATACGCAAAATCTTCGGATAAAAGACAAAAATCTTTTGTTATGCACTTGACTGGTAATGTTGTTTATTATTCTACTTTTTTAGGCTTTTACACTTGTAATCTATGTACTGTTTTAGATCTGTATATCTAAATGGAATTCAACATATTGCATAACTAGGATATTAGTTATTTCTTTATAAACATATTTCGGTATAACAGTAACGAAATGATGAAATATTTAGTATCATAGCTTTATATAGTTGGTAACTTGGAGTAAACTAGGCATAACTTAATGTAGAATAAGAATGTATAATATCCCTCTAACTTTTGTACGAGGACATGGGAGTAAATGTTTTTTTGCATCATTTCTTCCCGAGGGGTTTTGTTATGGAGTGTTTTTATTACGTTTTGAGGTAATATGTGTTATATAAAGCTTTAGAAAACCTTGATTGTGTTGGAGGGTTCCTAGAAAGTCTTAAACTCTTAAACGAAAAAAGGGGCTCTATAATGGGCGACACACTTAGCTTATAAAGAGTGCCGAACCATTTAGCTAGATGGTCTCGGCCCATATGACAGTCACTGTTAGAGCGACACCAAGTTTTGTTTCTAAGGGAGATGACAAGGCTGCCATAACCAAAACCCCTCCATACCCACAAGTGTTTCAGCGAAACGGTTCTAGAGTAGACAGTTGTGTTCAGGCAACCTTAAAACAGTACGAGTCACTCGCAAACCACTCTATTTTTTCTATTATATTTTCTTCCTCTTACTTATATTATGAACTTTATACGGACCATTAGCAATACCACATAGACTTTTAACTACTTTCTTATTACCTCAAAAAATACAGTTTTCTATGATGATATGATTATGGCAAAAGTATACAATTAAACCAAAATATAACAAATTATAAAATAATGTCTAAAAAAGCATTTTGAAATAACTACAAACCTAATAATGTTACTTTTTAAAAATTAAAGTTTATCAAGCTTATAACGAAGTTAAGAAATCTTGGTTTCATATTATTTGTACCTACAACTTATAACCTATGTTATTAGGTCAGAAAAAAGGAAAATATTCTTTGGTTCTAGTACTAGATTTTTATATTTATATCAATTTAAATTGATGTATAGTCAATAATAAAGCATAATATAATAATTATAATTATCCTTCACATCTATGAACATACAGGATGAAATTAGCACTGGATGGTAAGGTACATTGTACTTGATACTGGTAAGTACTGGTAAGGTACTTGATTGTGTACCAAATTTAATTAAGTAATTATATTATAAATATTATAATATTATAATTAAATATTAATTATATTATATTATATTATAATAAAATATATATTATAATATAATATAATTTGTAATGAAGAGCTTTAAGATAACACGCATACATACATACGGATACCAAAATTACCATTTTTTTCGAATATTTAGTGGGTGTTGCTACCTTATGATGGTTTCTTTAGGTTATTAAGGTTATTTGGTCTCTTAAGGTTATTCCCGCATGAAACCTTCATAACCTCAATTCCTTGATGACACTTTAATAACCTTAAATTTTTCATGATACATTAAGTAAATAAAAACTCAGAAAATTGTTTTCTCTAAGGTTCTTGTCATCCCTAAAGTATATATTTGTACCATGTTCGATTTCAATTTACACTTCCGCGTTGGATAAGTATCACATCCAATGCGGGTTAGACACATATCCGCATATACTTGATACTACAAGTACCATGAGTCATGATAAGGCTATGCCAGCCTTATCATGACTCGTATGATAAGGCACATCATGCGAGTCACATCATTAGCGAATTTGTCCATATTGCAATAGTTTTATCTTTTATTATAAGAAGTTTGTGGGAATTACCAGTTTCATTTCCCTAAGGAGCCCTACTAAATAACTTTGTATGGTAAGCACGTACATTATTAATATAATAAGCCTTGGTTTTTCTTTTATTATTCTTGTAATTTCTCCCAACCAATTTTATTTTTTCCTAAGTAATATTCATTGATAGTATTCTACGGCTTTGTTGTATGAATTACTAAACTCTTAACTTCTTTGGACTGTATGTAGTAAATACGTATTCTGAAGGTAATGTTCAGTTCATAAATATGACTGAATAGTGAGATAAGATCTGATTGTAATGTTCATTCATAAATTGACTGACTAGTGAGAAAGATCTGATTTTGATAAGTTTAATGTTAATTCATTAAATTGACTGCTAGTGAGATAAGATCGATGTAATGTTCAATTTATAAAATGACTGACTAGTGAATAGATCTGATTGTAATGTTCAATTCATAAATATGACTTACCAGTGAGATAAGATGTGAATGAAATGTTCAATTCATAAATATGACTTACCAGTGAAATAAGATGTTGAATTATGTTCAATTATAAATATGACTTATAGAGAGATAAGATCTAAATGTAATGTTCAATTCATAAATATGATGACTAGTGAGATAAGATTCTGATTGTAATGTTCAATTCATAAATATGACTGACTAGTGAGATAAGATCTGATTGTAATGTTCAATTCATAAATATGACTGACTAGTGAGATAAGATCTGATTGTAATGTTCAATTTGACTGACTAGTGAGTAAGATGTGAATGAAATGTTCAATTCATAAATATTGACTTACCAGGTGAAATAAGACGTGAATAAAATGTTCAATTCATAAATATGATTACCAGTGAAATAGATGTGAATAAATGTTCAATAAATATGGATTTTACTAGAGAGATAAGATGTATAATGTTCATTCATAAAATTGAGACTAGTTGAGGATAATTGATCTGATTTGTAATGTTCAATGACAATGATAGTGAGATAAGATCTGATCAGTCATAAATATGACTGACTAGTGAGATAAAGATCGATTGTTAACTTCATAAATATGGACTGACTAGTGAAAAGATCTGATTGTAATGTTCAGTTCATAAATATGACTGACTAGTGAGATAAGATCTGATTGTAATGTTCAATTCATAAATATGACTGACTAGTGAGTGAGATAAGATTTGTGACTTATGAAGATGTTATGTCAATTCATAAATATGACTTACCAGTGAGATAAGATCTGAATGTAGGGGTCCATGACCACTCGGGATTGCCTTGTGCCCTGGGATACAGGCATTCCAGGTGGACTATGGATCCAGGGTATATGGCCAGGATACCATTCGTTTCCTCACTTCCTGAACCAGATGGAATTCGTACAAGTATCGTCGGAGGAGAGTCGTCTGCAATAAAAAAATATATTACAATTAAATAATTATATTTGGAGAACATATAAAACCCATCTGGGACATGTTACTATCTACTGGACAATCATCTGGTGAAAATTTAGGCTTTCCTCATATGTTTTCTATGAATTCATTTGACTGAGCTGTTACGTCACACGTCAATATTACGCAGATTGTTCAATTATTTGGACGGTAAGAAAATGTTTCTTTTAGAAAAAGTCAGTAATGAATTAATATTTTTAAACGACAATCCGAGTTCAATTCCTGTCGGGCTCTATAGGATTTTCATCCTAGAGATGGATATTCTTACATGTATAGTCTTTACAGATAGAAGCCAGGTACTAGTACAATATTCCATACCCCTAACAAACCTAGGATCAGTTCTACTGTGCATTAGACGCAAAATCCCTGCACTCTAAAAGACTACGGCCGTGCTATAAAGACACTTTATATTACATTAGGTAACCCGTCAAAATATCGATTCAAATTTTCTGTCCGCTATAAACTTGTATAAATTTAAATGTTTAATTATATGATTATTTATAGTAGTTAAATGATTCACCAGAGATTTTCTTTAAAGTTGTTCGTCTACCTTGACGAGTTTATTTTACAAGTCACCCGCAACTCTTTTAATACGATATGACATTTAACTCATTACCAGTCCATTTGCTTATGTTTTCTTCTATCTGAATGCTCTAACGTATTACGTATACGCTGACCATATTACTGAGCTCCTCGTTACTCAAATACCAAGAAGCTTAGTTCCAAATCTGCCAGCTAGCTTAATTTTAATAAATTTTTAAGAGAAAATAATAATTAGTCTAACTTAAACATTTAATTGTTGGACAATTACTTTTCTTATGCTTAAACACTACGATTTTTTTTTCCAGAAGAATAAATTTCATTACAGCTTTTACAATAACAAAAAATCACCATGGTCTGTTATCCTTTTGTTTCATTACTCCTGTTTTTAATTAATGTTAATTATGCCGAAAAAAAAGCGGGAGAGTAAAAATGGAGGAAAAATTATTAAGCTTTGGAATGAATTAAATAGTATTTATATTGTTAGGGCTTAACAATTTTTACATTAATTTTTTTTTGTCTTACAATATTTTTATATAATTTTAAATTCATTTTCCTTTAGAAGGAAATAAACTTTAAAAATTGGTAGTAAATAATATAATAATATTATTTACTACCAATTTTTAATGTTTATATATAATAAATATATATATATAATAATATATATATAATATATATAATATATATAATAATAATAATAATATAATAATATGATATATATATATAATATATATTCATTCGATACTAAAGAAATTACAAAACAAGAAATAATGGCCAAATATAATAAGGCCTCTCAGTTTCGCCTCGTCTAATTTTCGCCTCGTCGTTTCGCCTGTGTTAATAACGTTACAACAACCTGATTTTCAATCTCCCTAAGGTTTCTTCCCTTCATTTTCGCACCAAGTTTGATTTAAAAAAATAATCCAGTAAAATGTCTACATGACTACTCTAGAGAACAACTATAGAACCAAATAGAGGAGACCAAATAGTTAAAAATACTATGTTAAATAATCGGAAACTTAAAATTACGTCTGGAAAATCGAATAAAACCGGTCCGATGTTGATACGACAACCAAGTAAATAAAAGTGACCAAAAGTAAAAAAAAAAAAAAAACGGCGGAAACCCTAAAACTCATTCGGTAAACATGAAAATTTTGGGAGTCTAGTGTTGTAGAATACCAAGCTAGGGTACCTTGGTTCTCCTGTAAAGAACGATAATTTCTTATCGTTATATACAAATTATACAAGTTTATAATTACAACATTATACAAGTTTATAAGACTAACATATTTTCCAAGATTAGTTTCATTTTCAGCGTTAGTTCAATTGTTATCAAATGACTTGTGTATTTTTTTAAAAATTGTAAAAAATCATGATTCAACTGAAAATTTATTATTTTAAAGTGTAAACCTTTACTTAATAAATAAGGCAAGTATATATTCAATACGACAAGTATATCCATAATTTTTGTTAATCATAAAAATTAAGTAGCATTAAGCGTGGTCAGTGCTGTATGGGTGACCGCTGAGAATGAAACGAATGCTTACGGAAATTCGCCTGAAATGCGGACCACCGCGCTTAAAATTTTCAACACATTCTTGTAAACACGTATCTCTCGAACTGATTATTTTTTAAAATCAAACTTGGTACAAATATCAACTTGTGAAGTGTAAAAACCAGGTTTTTGTTTCGTCGTTAACATTGGCGATCCCCCTCCCCGTAAATGTATTTAAAAATAACTTTAATGGTTCTATTAAGTTGAGTTTGTAACATTATTAATTCTTTTCAAACGCTTTGTAGGTCCACAAAATTGATTTGTGCAAAGTCATATTTTAAAAGATCTAATTATGTTTAAGGGCGAATCAGACTAACTGTTTAAATATAGCAAATGCCTTATGTTTTAAAAAAACCAATCCCTATTTGTTTAAAAAAATGGTATTTTAGTAAATGGTCATATTTTCAATACAC
The DNA here is from genome assembly GCA_018340805.1 of Microvelia longipes. Classification (NCBI taxonomy): domain Eukaryota; kingdom Metazoa; phylum Arthropoda; class Insecta; order Hemiptera; family Veliidae; genus Microvelia; species Microvelia longipes. The sequence continues at coordinate 49,014,235 of JACMZG010001908.1, read as the reverse complement.
TTTTATAAATAAATTGTTTCCCTTTCTTTATATTTAATACCTAATAAACGAAATGCAAATAAGGAGCTTATGAAGCCAAGGTAGAAAATAGGAAATGCTATTAAATAATTCATGAGAGTTATAAACGCTTTCCAGTCCTGATTTACACTGTGATTAATTGTCTAATTCCTCATAAATAAGGTGCCTAGAAACATATTTTCTAAAAATATTTTACCGCATTTTGAAAATTTCTCTACATTCATCAACTTTTCTGCAAGTTTTATATTTAATTTAACTTTAACAGAACTACATTTTTTGAAGGTTTAACACATGCAGCCCTTTTTTATCAAAAGGTTTATAACTAATTTTCGAACTATCAAAAATTATTTTAACCGTTAATTAGTTTTTATTAGTTGGTCTATTAATTATCAATAACAAAAATTAAGTTCTAATGTATATGATAATTTTATCAAGAAGTCAAAATTCAAAATAGCCGAAGCAAGGCTGAAAAAGCATAACTTTGCTTTTCTTAAAATTAAAAAATATAATAAATGTACCTAAATTCGTAAATAAAATTAACTATTCCCTTTTGCATCAAAACAATCAAGAGACCAAACCCTAATTGTTTAACCCCCAAACGTAAAAAAATATAATAATATAACCTTTACACCCAGGACCCGCGTGTCCGATCAAACCTGATTGAGATTTCCCATATTTTTTTCTTTATTTTACAGGCAAATGCCAGGTTGATTAATCAAGAGTCAGTCCACAGACTCCAAAAGAAACCCTCTTTGACACCCCTGCAAACTACCATCATAATATAAACCTATTCTAAACACCATCAAAAATATCATCTTTTGACAATCCTGCAAAAAAAACCCCAAACCAACAAATGTAAAATTATCCTTAACCCAAACCCTCTCACATCCCAAAAAATAACCAAAATTCATACCATAAAAAAATAATAAATAGGCACAAATTACCCCAAATCAATAAATAAAATAAGGCTCCGGTTTACAAAAACTCTATACACCCTCCTTAAAAATGAGAAAAGGAAACATTCTAATCAAATATTTATTCAGTAATATGTATGCACTGAACAAACTAAGGCCCGTATTCAAAGACGTTTCCTAACATTTTCCTAACATTCTCCTAACTTTTTCCTAACTTTTTCCTAACATTTTCCTAACATTCTCCTAACTTTTTCCTAACATTTTCCTAACATTTTCCTAACTCCTAACATTGTCCTAACATTTTCCTAACATTTTCCTAATGTTCTCCTATCGTGTTTTAATATAAATTAATACATTATTATATATTAATAATAAATATTAATATATAATAATATTCACTAACAGTGGTAAGGAAACAGGTGAAGTTATGCTAAAGACACATTTCCCCGACTCAGTTATTATAGAAAACGAATCTGACAACCAACATCCCGTCGGGACTCAACAAGTAATTCCTGATTGGGCTACAGCTGATCGAATCATTACAATGTCCAAAATCAAGTGGGCTATCAATTCATTTCAACCTTACAAATCGCCTGGCCCGGATGGGATTTACCCTGTTTTCTTACAACAAGGGATAGACGTACTGGCGCCTTTAATTTTTAGTCTTTTCAGAGCCAGCATAGCTCTTGGTTACATTTCCTGACTCGTGGAAATCAGCCAACGTCACCTTTATTCCTAAGCCTGGACGTCCTTCTTACTCAGAAGCAAAATCCTACCGACCCATATGCTTATCTTCTTTTCTGGTGAAAACTATGGAAAAAATTATTGACAGGCATATTCGTGAGACTGCTCTCACTGTAAATCCACTAAATAAATATCAGTTCGCTTACCAAGCAGGCAAATCATGTGAGAGTGCTTTGCATGTTGTGGTGAACAAGATAAAACTGCTTTTGCCAACAAAGGATGTGCTGTTGGTGCTTTCCTGGATATTGAAGGAGCATTTGATAATACCTCATACGATACTATTATTAGATCGTTAAAGGATCGAGGAGTTGAAGACACAATTTGCAAATGGATCGGTAATTTACTTCTAGGAAGGAAAATAACAGCATGTATAGCTGGAGAGGCTGTAGAAGCACGAGTACAAGAGGTTGCCCTCAAGGTGGAGTGCTATCACCTCTTTTATGGAGTCTGGTGGTAGATGAAATTTTTATCTACTTTAAATTCGAATGGGTATTTTTACCATTGGGTATGCTGACGACATAGTGGTTATAATTACAGGCAAATTTATAATACAGCTCTTGAAGTTATGCAAAACCCAATATCACTAATTGAAAAGTGGTCGAGATGTTAATCTCTCAGTTAATCCTTCTAAAAACAGCTCTAATAATCTTTACCAAGCAGCAAAATCAACCTACTGTAAGAACCCCATATGCTGTTTGAAGAAAGATTACAGTTTAACTGATCATGTAAAGTACCTTGGAGTGATACTAGATAAAAAACTGACTTGGAACCCTCACCTAGATAGAGTCATTCACAAATCAAAACTAATATTATGTCCTTAAGGAGAGCCTTTTGGAAAAATTTGGGGTTTAAAAACCACTGTTTTTATACTGGCTTTACTAATGGTAGTCAGACCAGTAATCACATACTGTTCTCTGGTATGGTGGCCTAAAACAAACCAAGCCACTGCTGTAAAACAATTAAACTTGTTCAGAGGCTGGCCTGTCTTTCAATAAACTGGAATCTATGAGCACAAGTCCTACAGTTTCTTTAGAAGTAATGCTAGGGCTTCTCCTCTTGAGCTTGTCATCAAAAGCGAAGCTCGATTAGCAGCATATAGACTACAATTTCTGGTAACTGGAAATCAAATCCACACCGGGGACACTCTGAAATAATCACACTGATTCGTAATCCATTACTAGATATGAACTCCGACACATGACAATATCTTAACTCCTATGATAACCGTTCTCACTTAGTTGTAACTTTGTTGAAGACTCCTTTCCACCAAAACGATGCTGTTGTGTGGTTTACAGATGGATCTAAAATGGACAGCGGATCAGGTGGAGGTGTGTATGAATTTAACACAGAAATAAAATCTCTATCCCTCTAGGCAAACATGCCTCAGTCTTTCAGTCAGAAGTGTTCTCAATTAACACCTGCATTCTCGAAAATCTCAAGCGAAAACACTAAGCAAGCGTCAGTGTTTCATTTATACTGACAGTCAAGCTTGCCATAAAAGCCTGGGATCCTACAAAGTTAACTCTAAACTGGTTTGGGAATGTTTACAAAACCTTACCAGTTTGGCTGCTGAAAATCAAGTATCAGTCAGATGGGTTCCAGGACATAAAGGTTAGATGTAATGAGGTTGCAGATGATTTAGCAAGACAAGATTCAAATTTCAAACTCCAATAGGACCTGAACCAGTTATTGGCATTTCAAAAACACAAGTCAAGACGGCAGTGATGAATGGCTTAGAGGTAAACACCAACAAACAATTAATGCTCCTGGTTTGAGGCACAGTAAACTCATGTGAGAGGTCTCAAGCCAAACTGACAGATGCTCTTCTAAAGCTAAATAGAAAAACTTGAGTATAGTGACGGGCTTAAATAATTGGTCATTGTCATTACGCAAACATATGCATACCATCGGCATATTTCAAGAAGAGCTGTCTGTAGACTCTGTGGCCAATGCCTGAAACATCATCACACATCATCTTTGAATGCGAAGCTCAGCATACAAGAGATTCTGTGTTGGAGAAGCCACACTAAGCAGAATTGAAAACCCAGATGCCAATTTAGTACACAAACTTTAGAAATAATAAAAGGAAGGATCTCCTATGAGCTTAGAACACGAGGGTACTTGTACAAAAGACTCAAAGTCGCGTGCAAAAGGTTTTACACCTACCCTCACAATTAATAATAATAATAATGTGTTTTAAAAGTCTTTTAGAGGCTTCGCATGATTTATTTAGTAAGAACCTAAGGTAGTTATGTCAAAAAGTGATACCATTGTATGTAACGTAATATATCGCAAAATATCAATGTTATAACTTATACCTGGATTACGACACACTTTGTCATAAACAACAATGCGGCCTTGCTTTGGCGAATGTTAAATATATTAGAAACTTTATTTACATATGTTTTCAGTAAACAGTAGAGTTAATACAATACAATGTTCAATTATTGTAACAGCTTTCATTAAATTAAAGCAGTATCAAGCGTTTCAAGTTTGATCGTGGACCAGGTTGTACAACCAAAGGTGTCTAAATGAAGACCTGTTAATTAGTGCAACACTGTTTCATTTTGCAAATCATTTACACAATTTTGTTTTTCGGTATTTGTCATCAAATTCATTTTTGTTTGGTAAAATTTTTTTGGTATAATAATGGCTGAATTATTCCCACCGGACCAACTGAATTTCCTCTTTGAATCGATAGCCCGCCACAAACAGACCATAGAAAATAAAAAATCTGATTGTGTTAAAAGAATTCAGGTAAACTCCCTAATAGTAAGGTAAGTAGATAACAGTAACTTATATTATGTAAATTATGAGATAGTTATTAATACGACAAAGTGTGTCGTAAATCCAAAAG
>JACMZG010001908.1:48965689-49008527 GCA_018340805.1 Microvelia longipes | reverse complement strand
AAAAAGTAAATTAGATTACTATATGTATAACACATAGTAATATAACATAGGTGTTATATAGTACAAAGTAAATTTTTGTACTGTATAACACCCTAAATATTTGGTTACCTAATAATTTGAAGGTTAAGCGTAGCGAGGCCGAAGTAACACCACCTTATGCTTTGGATAATCATCACATTCTGAGGACGAATAAAGCGATTTCAAAGTTGTGAGGAAAATTACCGAGGTACCTTGTACCCTTTTATTTTCTTATATTTGGACTGCACAACTCTTTTTAGCGAATTTTCATAATAATAATGACGCTTGAGTGAGTGGAATCGGTTCCTATTGGTTTCCTGATAACAAAAATATATGTCCGAAAAAATTTTATATAATATGTATATATATACATACATATATATGTGTATATATATATATATATATATATATATATTATATAATATATATATATATATATATATATATATATTATATATATATATATATATATATACTATATACATACATATATATATATATTATATATTATATATATATATAATATATATATTATATATGTATGTATGTAAGAGTTTCTACGATAACTCTCGAAGGCGTTCTCAAATTGAAACGAAACTTTTGAAAATCGCGAGATGTTGAGGAGGTTACGACGCCTATTGATTATAAAAACAGTATGACGTCCATCAACCAAAGTATGACTTCATAATTTTTTTTTTTTTTTTAAACTTATAATGCTTTAAAACAAGGTATCTAGTATTTAGGAGACGGCTAGCTGAATCGATAAGGACCCAATTTCAGCTCAATCGAACCATCACAAATGGCGCAATCGGTATACATTATATATATATATATAATCTTGTATATATGTATTAGGTCTAGGTCAAAGACTCGTACGATATCTGTTGGTTCAGTAGTGTTAGAGGGTGGGATAGTATTAAAGAGAGACCTCTACCTCTTGCTCCATCATGGTAAGCCTACTGTCCCAGAGAGACAGGGCAAAAATGGCTTCCACTGAACCACGCCGAGCTAAGCAGACCCGTAAAGAGGAAGAACATCGAAGTAGTCTTTATATGGTCGAAGTTATTCTAAAACGAATCCAACCAGTTTCAGCTCAATCGGACAATCTTAAGTGACGCAAACGGTATTTTTATTTTAAATAATCATGAATATATTTTTTTCAACCTTAAGATTTTACTCAAATAAACAATTTGTTTACAAAAAAAATTGACATTTTTCTTTAAATTCTATAAACAATCATAATGTAAGTAAGAGTTTATACCCTTTTGTATAGTGGCCGATAACTAAAGCTGATGAAAGATGAAACTATAATCTTTTCTTACCCTTTATACAAGGTTACTTCAACAGTTTCAACGTGTGGATTTTTTCCTTGTATTCTTTATACCTCTATAAAAAACGTATTAGTTATGTATTCATATATACTTATTATTTTCTTATATTGCTTGTTAACTGTAATATTATTGCTTACTATTAATAATAGAGGATTAATAAAATCAAATTTGTGAGAAAGCCCATCAGGCTGACGCCGCGGAGCGGAGGAGGCGCGAAGCGCCAAGGACAGGTAGCGGCTACGGGCCGAAGGCCCGTATTTTATTAATGCACACAAAGTTTAAAATGGTTAAGAAAAAATTATTCAATAATCAGTCATAATCAGAGCAACGTTTAAAGCGTCTAAGAAATGAAAACACCGAGAAAACATGAAGACAAGGGTTTTCCTCAGAAACCTAACGAAGTTGTGATTTTTCGCAACATGGTGCGAAGAGTTGTAAGTTTGAGGTTACTGGGAGGGGGTGGTTGTCGAGTAAGACGTTTTGTTACGAGTCTTGCCTCAGGCAATTCCCAAGTGTAAAGTCTTGAGCGTTTTCGACAAACTAATCTCATTTATAACGTTCCGACGGCTGCGAGCTGGAAAAACCTAAGCACTAAACTGCCCTCTAGTAAAACTCAAAAACTTTACCCACCCAAGTTTTTGGCAAATTTTATCCCGCTGTTTTATCAGAATTAACTTCAGAACTGTGTTAATATTCTCTCCTTATTGCTTATTTTATTATGTTCCTTATTGCGTCTTCTTCGCAAGCTTTAAAACTCATCTGGTGCATCTTCTTACCGAATTAATAAACAACTTTTCTTTCCCATAAAAAAACAATAATTTGAACTTCTTTCCCTCATAAAATATACTTTATTAAAAATGCATCTTAATATTGTTTCTCCGACAGCCTTTAAAAGTTTTTACCCCGTTTTCATATTTAGTTTTACTTTTAATAAACAATCCTTAATTAATTCAAAAAAGGGTGTAAAGTTGGGCAGAAAATTAAGTTTAATATAAAGAAGAAAAGTAAATGTATAAACAGAAAATCATGTCTGCCATTCATTTGTAAATATGTACTCTAAAAAATAAAGTAAAATATATATATATATATATATATATATAATATATATATAATATATATAATAGTTGAAAATTTTGGTTGCTTATAACTCGAAAACTAATAAAAAGATCTGCTGACTGTGCTGGATTTTTCCGGAAACCATATATAAGAAATGACATAATTACCTGTATAGTTAGTTAAGACTGTGGTGGGAATGCACGAGGGGAGTCTGTTGGACCACTGTCCGTTATTACAGGTAATGACAGCATCTCCCAGGAGTTTGTATAGTCCTACAGGTTGCCTGCAGCGAGCTTGGATTTCGCTGTTGTGAGGGAAGCTTTTTGTAGGCCCCTGCAACATAGGAACAAACCTTTCTTAATCTGTCTTCTACACAGATTATAATTAATTATAAATAAATACAATTAAATAATCCTTATCAATAGATTATTAAGAAACATAAGGTGCATATTAAATACAGAGTTTCTTTCATGGGGGGATCAGGGGAGTAACCTTCCCCCGGAGCAACCAAGATACCCCCCTCCCCTGGTAGGAAAAATCAAATTTAACCCTTCTCTGGGGTGAAAAATAACCCCTTAGTAGCAAAATGAGTCTCTTGTCTTAAAAATCTTGTTGAGATCAGAATTGTAATAAATATACTATTATTATTTTGGTAACCATAACCCAAATTGTAACCATTGTAACAAAGTAACCAAGTTGTTGGTTACTTTAAACTTTTATGTTATAGGATAACATAATATTGTTATTTAAAAACCACAATGAATCTTAAAAAAATTAATACTAATATAATTATGTTTGGATATTTTTAATCACGCTATTGTTTGACATATATCATAGATTTTAGTTAAAAATATTTCTTTCCATCAGTTTTGAAAATAAATTTATGACATATGTCAAACAATAGCGTGATTAAAAATTATCTAAATTTGATGATATTGGAAGAAAATTGCTTAAAATTTAATGCGGTTTCTAAACGACAATTTAGAAATCCTATGATTCAAATGTTTGTAGTAACCAAAAGTGGTAATAAAATTACCATATTTAAGTAATATTTTCCAAAATAATAATAATAATAAATTTAAACTGGCGAGTCAGTTTACTAAGGGTAACTAAAAGTAACATTTTTAAATTCTTGGACCATGTTATCACTATATATATGAAGGATTTATTGTTTGTGCTTCTGAAATGTTTTACCCAGTATATATCCATGAATAGTACCTCTATTTTATTATTGGAAATTATTGCTGTGATACTTATGGTTTTAAAAAATACTTTGTACTTTGATAATTTAAATAATATTTAATTATTTCCAAATAATATTTGTCGCAACCCCTTCCCCCGGTCCGTAATTCTAACAACTGTCTATACAACCCCTCCCCCTTCCATGTATTTGAGATACCCCCCTCCCGGTGAAGAACCTCTAAAAAAAACTCTGATAAAATATGATTTGCCACACGACATAAAACAGTTTAAAAATCTTTCACAGTGCCTTCTCCATGAACTACACTTTTAATTCAAACATCTCGAAAATTGTGCCACAGAAGTGGTTAAGGCATTGTCTCAGAAAAGCATCTGTCCATTATTAAACATTTATCCTGTTATTTTTCTTCGTCGTTTCATTAGTTCATTTGTCTTTCCCTAGACCCTTAATTTATTACATTTCGTTTTAACATTTAAGATGGCCGCCTTTTGAGACACCTAGTTGGGTTTCCCAATACATGGTGTTTTGTCTGAATTTGATCCCATTAAGTTTTTATTTGTCTGGTCTGTATAGTACTTATAAGGTAAGAACAATAACAATCATACACCGACTTCTGTTAAATTTTTGGTTCTTTTATGGCTAAAACTTTTAACAAAGATTTAACCATAACGAAGTAAGAGCCGTCTTTTTTACATTAACCATGCTTCCCGCCATAGAAGATAAGGAAAAATAATTTTAATTTTTATCCATTTAACTAAAAACTGGGAATCAAAAATTCCCAGGAAATTCACTTTTGAATTTATAAAAATCAAGGAACTAAAAAAATGGCTTAATTAACAGAGTTAGTTTCTTTGATAAAATAAAAACAGTACAATTGAGTTTTTCAATTTTGCTTCTTTGAGTATCTGAAAAGGGCGTACAACCAGAATTCCCCTTGTATAATGGACTGAGACTAATAATATCCTGCATTTATTTCAATATCGCGTAATGGGTTTTTTCTATCACAATAAATTGAGTATTTGCACAATTTTTTTATTGTATTATCTTTAAGTAAGTCTTAAAGAACACCCAGTAAAATATTAGAATGAAAAAAAACTTATACTTTTAATAATACAGAATAAAAACGAAAAATATATTTAAACATGATCTTTTGGCGGGAAAACGGCCTCGACTGCTTGTGTGACGTCAGAAGTAAGAATACCGGGTAGTACAATATTCACTATAGCAACACTCACAAGAGTTTTTCTATGTCAATAAGATGATACTGCCAGCTGTAGTCATCACGTTCCTTAGGCATTGTATTACCTGGAACACGGATTTGTTTTGTTTTAGTCTTCTTTACATTCATTCTATTAAACTGTAAGCAACTGTTGACCTTGCGATATTTCTAACTTAAACTCCCATCTGAACGTTGAACGACCCAACCTTTAGAAAGTTCCTTTTTCTCCCCACTCTCTTACCCATTCCCCCTCTCTTCTTCTTTAAATGCTTATTTCGACTGTTTAAAATTAAATTAAATATATGTTTTACAGCTTAATATATTTTTGAACACATTTAATCATTTTATGAGCAAAAAAAATGTTTTTGGCAAAATGCAAATACTCTATTTGTAAGATTATACACTCTAAACATCTCTGTAGCGTCCTCTATAAATTAAATGAGTAGTTTTATTTAACATTTATATTTTATTTTATTTAAAATTAAATGCTTTGCATCTATTTTTCAATTTAAATTTCTGTTTTTAGGAACAAAACCACTTCTTTAACATTTAGCTAAAATATAACCAACTTCTACAATATTACTTTTCTGTACGATCAAATAATATCCATTTACATTGCAACATGAAATTCAATATTAATAAACCTGTAGCATATTTTACCAAGCTGTATTTTAAGTAAACAGCAATATTTTCATACCTCCATGTCACCAACTTGGGAATTTTACCCAAACAAAATATACCCTCTATATGCACATTTTAATAATAAAATATTCTATAAATAATAACTTGACTCCTGAAAACAAAAATAAAATAAACCCCACTCATTCGTTTTGTTTAACCAAAAAAAAAAATAATCATAAAATGAATTTAAAAAGTAAAAAAAAATCATCTATAAAGAATAAAATGTTTAAGAAATATTTTTAAATTATTGTACAACATATTTTTTAGATTTTTTCTTAGTTTTGTTGTAAAATAAACTTCTTTATATTTCTTTTAATATAAAACAGACGAAATTGCAATACGGATAAAAACATTGCAACAATATTGTGGTGAAAAAAAGAAAGAAATAAATAAAATAATATTTTTCCGCTAAGGTATAAAGCTACTGTAAATCAAGTAAAATATTAAAGCATGGTTACCATAAATTTGCTCGAGTAAGCAAGTCGGTATGAAGTTTAGTGGTTTAGTATAATTCGTTTTTGTGGTTTTAGTCATTTTTTGTTTAATATAATTTTACCTTTTTGAAGAGGGAATGAATATGGAAATATGGTGTTCATAATGTCATTTGTTAGTGGAATGGATTTATTAAATGACTCTTCTACGTTAATTTGCTGCTATGAAATGTTAATAATCTAATTTTTACTTTTCCTCATTTATACTATGGGATATAGGAAAAGTTTTGTTTGCGAAAAAATCCGAAACCGGGACGTCACCGAAATTATCCACTTCAGAAGTTTTTAAGGCATCCTAAGTGGTTTTCACAATGTTGTCTGTCTGTATATGTGTGTTTGTTATAGCGCCTAGTGTATTTATGCTAGAGAGATGAACCTTTGTACAAAAATCAGTCTATAGGTGAAGTTCAGCTATCCGGAAAATATGTTTGACGTCATTGTATATCAATGAAGTTATCGGTAAATGCTATAGATTGATTTATCGGTTTATGTTGTTGATTAAGTTATCCGTTTATGCTATAATATTTAGCTTGAGTCATCGGTTTATGCTATAGATTGAGTTATCGGTTTATGCTATAGATTGAGTCATCGGTTTATGCTATAGATTGAAATCGGTTATGCTATAGATTGAGTTATCGTTTATGCTATAAATTGAGTTATCGGTTTATGCTATAAATTGAGTTATCGGTTTATGCTATAAATTGAGTTATCGGTTTATGCTATAAATTGAGTTATCGGTTTATGCTATAGATTGAGTTATCGGTTTATGCTATAAATTGAGTTATCGGTTTATGCTATAAATTGAGTTATCGGTTTATGTATAAATTGAGTTATATGCTGAGTTATTTATAGATTAGTTATTGGTTTATGCTATAGATTGAGTTATCAGTTTGTGCTTGATAGCTTGTGCAGTGGCATCACTACATGCTTGTGCTTTTCAATTTTCCAAAATTTATCAAACATTTTAAAGCTTACCATAAATAAAAGTTTTAAGAGCAAGAAGAATGCATGTTTTTATAATTTATTCAAGTCCAAACATTGCTTTCAATTTATAAAGCAAATTTGTTGCTTTTATGAATGGCATAAAAATAATCTATTTCCATCTTTGCTTTTCAGAAAGTACTTCATAGTACAACGAGATCTATCACGTCAATCATTTTTACGACCTGCTCAGAGAGAATAAAGGAATATAAAAGTTTTACCATAAAAAATCACTCTTACTACTACAATTTAGAAAATAGGCTCATGGTATCTTGAAATCTTTGTAAAGAGGTAAAATAGAAGGAGTATAAAGGGTATTTTAGAGGATCTGATAGTATTTTTAGGTAAAACAGAGTATTCACTAGGGAGTAGCCAGGCTATCAGGGTTTTAGCCGTCCCATGGGACTGTGGGGGCAACGCCAGGCTGCCTCTCATGCTATCCCAAATTCTCTATCTAGCATAGGCCTCAACTTTGATCACTTGTGTATCGATATTCAGATTAGATGGCCTTTCTATTCAAACTTGACAAACTTCTGATGTGGAATCTCAGCTATAAAAAGCTTTTTCTATAAAAATCAAAACAATTTATTCCTACGTATAGTAAGAAATTTTAATGCAAATGTGAGCTTTTGTATTTTAGAAATATTGCAATTCATATTCAATTTATAAACTAGTCTGTTCGGTGCAGACGTTTCTTAAGCAGAAAATACGGAATATTATCTATAATTTTTTAATCATTTAGATGTAAAAATTCAAAACATACCTATGGTTCATTTTAAAAAAGCCGTTAAAAACGCTTTGACAAAGCAGCCTTTTTATAGCATTAATGAGTACTTCTCAAATAAAAATTGTGTTTGAGTAATTTTTGTTACTTCTAAATTTTGTACCAGAAAGTCAACTAACTGTTTTTTAACGATTTTTTAATGACCTTGGCAACATTTGAAAGTAAACTTATTGGTCTGTAATTGCCAGGTTGTGCAGATTCCCCTCCCTTAGAAAGTGGGGTAATTAATGCATTTTTGAGAATACTTGGGAAAATGCCTCGAGTCAAGCTAGATTTAGCAAAGCACAGAAGAGGTTTAACTAAATAAGTTTCATTATTTTTTATCCATCTTTAGATCTGTAGGAATGAAATATAAGTTTTTATACGATTTTATACGACCCTGTTAGCGGCTTTTTTATATAACCAGGGTTTAAATAAAGAAAAGCAAAAAATTTTATATGATCTATAATATTTCGTTATACGTTTGAACTAAAAACAGAAATAATTACCAAAATTTGAATTATTTGAGATTGGACAAATCCATCCCCTTTTTCTCTTACAAGTAATACAAAAAATGTTTATCTCCACGCAACTATGAAATATAGTATTTTTCAAAGCCATTAGTATAACAAAAATCAACTAAATAAACAACATTGAATAACTGGGACAAATTAAATCTAAAACTTCTCGTACTTATCGAAGTTGTTTTCAGTATTTAACTTAACGTCTATTATAAAATGTTCAATAAGTTTATTAAGCTTATTTACACAACTAAGTTTAAGTTCTTAGTCAAACTTAGTTTATTAGAGTCTGATAAAGTCTAAATTTTAACGAATTTCCTTTGGGGAAAGTTTATTCTAACTTTTTTTTTATAAATAAATAAATGATTTAAGCATAGTTATATCAATGCAAAAAGAGTCGGGTACAGGACACGTCAGTACTTTTCCACACAAGTTCGGATTCGCTTCGCTCGTCCTCTGAATGTAATGATAAACCTAATGCTAAGTTTACATCGCTCCCGCTGTTGTCGGCATTAAAATAGGATGGTCATCCAAAGTCCATGGTGTTTTTAACTTCGGACTCGCTTCGCTTGTCTTCAGGATGTTATGATTATACATAGCCTAAGTTGGTATAACTTTACCTTCATTGAGCTCGTCCTCAGAATAAAGTGGTTATCCGAACCCAAGGGTGTTATGACTTCAGACTCGCTTTGCGTCCTTAGAATGTCATGATTACCCAAAGCTTAAGGTGGCATAACTTTGGCTTCGCTACGCTCGACCTAAGAACCAAAGACTTAGGGTGTTACAGCTTTAGTAAAAATACGATAGATAGGCATTCAATCAAAGAATATGGGTAACTTTTATATCGATTTCATGAATGCATTAAAGACTTTTGATCATACTTGGCTGCCTAATTTTTAATAAGTTCAGATCCTTTATAAGAATATTAGCACTCTATTTGATCAATGTATCACATTATTTAATAAGTTAAATTTTATGTGGTAAAACTTCATGATTTTGACGGATCTAAACAAACGAGTATTGCACTAAAAATATATGTTCGCCTTTAACTTACAAACTTAAAGTTTAAAAGCTATGAAACTTCCACTACTAATGCATTAAAATTATTGCCCTTTACAATTATAAAATGTAACAGTTAATATTTTTAAAATAGCGACCAATATCAAATTGAATTAATTTTGTGGATCGATGTACACTTATAGATGTAGATTTGAGTCTATATCAATTCAAACGGTCAAACTAACGATTTTTAAAATGTTTGATTGTTTCAGTAAAACAGGTTATCGTAGTCTTAAAAATATTATCTTCCGGGCAGCACAACTAAACATAAAGTCTGTTTTTTGCTAAGTTTCAACTCTCTAAAATAAACAAAGCAGGACAAGGAATGACAGACAGCATGATGAAAATCACTCAGAACGTCATGAAAATGCCTGAAGCGGATAATTGTAATGAAACCTTGATTTCGGATTTTTTGGGTGAAAACAATTTCCTTATACCTACGGTTGTAGGTGAGGAAAAGTACAAATAAATTACTTTGTACATAAAACTATGTTATTATTTGCAACTATTTACTGACACTGTTTCTTCCATTTATACAGTCTTTTATTGACGTAACTTAACTCATGATTTGTCATCTAAATTCACTCGCCTTAATATTGAGGACTAACAGGGTAAAGAAAAAAAATTCTGGCGCGGTGGTCCGCATGTCGGGCAAATTTCCTTTGGATGCGTGTTTCCGTGCTTTCTACATTATATATGTTTACAACTACTAAATAAATAAATCCGGCGCAGTGGTCCGCTGTCGGGCGAATTTCATTTAGAATGCGTGTTTCCGTGCTTTCTACATTATATATGTTTACAACTACTAAATAAATAAATCCGGCGCAGTGGTCCGCTGTCGGGCGAATTTCATTTAGAATGCGTGTTTCCGTGCTAAACAACCCATTTCTTGCTTATGCAAGAACCATGCCCATTGCGTGGTTCCGGTTCATGCTTTAGAACCTAAGCAGTTACTCAATTGTCAAGCACTGCTCGTAACTCATTTTGTCTGTATTTTCCAAAGGAGATGCGCTAAAACCGAAATTTATTTTTCAACGACCAAATTTGGGTTTTCTACAATTTTTTGTGGTTTTTTCGATTTTTTGTCACTTAAAGTGGTCGTATCGACTTCGGACCGGTTTCATTCGTTTCAGCGCCCAAAAATACATAGAAAACGACACCCTACTCGAAATTTATTTTTTATCGACCTAAATTTTGGTTTTTGATCATTTACAACGGTTTTTTCGATTTGTTTATCACTTAAAGTGGTCGTATCGACTTCGGACCGGTTTCATTCGAAAAAAATAAATATTGACCAATTAATATATATATATATATATATATATATATATATATATATATATATATATATATATATATATATATATACAAAGTCTCGTGAAACGTATTTTTTCGTCATTAGGGACCTAGGGACCTCTGAAACGGATTTGTGTCGTAGTCCGTGGTACGAATTCGCCATGACGCCTATCCATTAGCCGAATTTCCAAAGGAAATTCGCTAAAAATTAGGACTATTAAAGTACACTCTTATTGTTGTTACCATATGTGTCTCCCTTCTCTCCATAAAACAAGTAATGGTAATGAAGGAGAGATGAGAACCTCATGTTCAAAAATCTAATAACTATACCTCAAAGAAGGTTTTCACTAACTCTCCATGAATAGAAGGACATTTTACATAGTTTTGCGCCAAAGCTATGGGCAAGATAATCTATGGTAGAATCATGGAACATTGCAAAATGGTCTTTGAGATCATCTTACACTTATTACTAAGCTTCGTTCAATATCTCGTACTTTTACTTACAAACTTACCTTAGACTTAGACCTTTCAGTTTAAAGGTCAAACAGATATAAAGATATCGAACGAAGTATATATAATATAATATATATATATATATATATTATATATAATATATAATAAACATACATACATACATACATAACATACATACATACATACATAATATATATATATATATATATATATATATATATATATATATATATATATACACAGGGTGTTTCATATAAAGTGTCCACCAAAGAAGGATGTGATAGTACTCCTCAAAGGGGACAAAAAATGTTCTATAATTAAAACCCGGATCTCCAACAGTTTTCCCACAAGGTAAAATTTAATATTTTAAAAAAATATTTGACCTCACATCATAAAATTGTTAATAGCGTATAAACTGTTCAAGCTAGAAAGGCGAAATCGGTCTCGTTAGAAAGCTGAGTAAATTTCCTTAAGAACAAACTACCAACTATGTCAAATATTTTGGAACTACTGCCCAAAAATTTACATGAAAAATGATTTTTTGAAAAAATTGAATTTTATGGAATTTTTATGGTAAGGCATTAGAGGAAGTAAGAGATGAGCAAAAGTTTAGCCAAGAACGGAAAAAACTTCTCTTATGATTACCCTTTAAGAAAAGCCAAACTTCATAAAACATTCAATAGTCAAAATGTTAAGCCATTCTTCATAGATGTTGGAGAAAGTGTATTTTTTTTTGGCATTTTAGCATATCTCTACAATGTTAATTACATGGTACATAAAATAATTAGAAATCTTTAAAAAAAAGCGGTTTAGAGAAAAATGTGTAAGATAAAATATGTTTATTTTACGTCCTAGAGTCTTAAAATCTTATTATAAGTTTACTTTTGAAGAAAAATATTTTGTTAAAATAACACATTATTTTTTCTTTTTATACGACAAAAATTATCAGTTTTTGCAACAATAGCTTACATTTTTGACTATTGAATGTATAAAAATATTTACATTTACTTGAAGGCAATCATAAGAGGAGTTTTTCCGTTCTTGGCTGAACTTTTGCTCATCTATTACTTCCTCTAATGGCCTACCACAAAAATTCCATAAAATTAACTTATTTAAAAAATCATTTTTCATGCAAATTTTTGGGCAGCAGTTACAAAATATTTGACATAGTTGGTAGTTAGTCCTTTAGGAATTTACTCAGCTTTCTAACGAGACCATTTCGCCTTTCTAACTTGAACAGTTTTAAACGCTATTAACAATTTTATGATGTGAGGTCAAATATTTTTTTAAAATATTAAATTTGACCTTGTGGGAAAACGGTTTGAGATCCGGGTTTTTATTATAGAACATTTTTTGTCCCCTTTGAATACTATCACATCCTTCTTTGGTGGACACTTTATATGAACACCGTATATATATATAATATATCAATCACAGATTCACGGTTCTCAGTCGATCGAGTGAGATTAAGTCGTGATAACTGATGCCAAAACATGGCGCCTTTTATAGTGAAGGTTCACTTTGGTTATAAGGAAGTTTAAAACAAAAAATATTTAATTAAATGTGATTTCTTTGCATAATAATAAAGTTACACTAAAAAAAAATATTCCAAAAACTATTTGATCAAAAACGGTAATATAGAAGTGAAATAAAAGTTCGACGAGAAGGTTATGCGTTAAATGCGATCGTCTCTAAAAGTACATACAGCGTATTGGGGGATCCATTTATAATCCATCTCCCTAGTTCTAGCGTATGCGGTAGGATCCCCTCCGCATGGTTCATACAGCTTAAATTATACCGTATTGAGAGATCGTACTCTTACGATCCGCGAATCTAGAAGTGTGTGTGAACGTACTAAGACATAGATCGGACAAGAGGACCAATAATAACCTGCAACCTAACGTTGAACATGCAGAAATTTGAGGTAGTAATTTTATTAGGAAGAAATCGATTACTTCTTAAAAGTAAATATTATAATTTTAATAAGAAAAAATACTTATTTTTTTAAAATAAATATCTTGTTGTACTTAACAACAATGCGATTATTATTACAATAATCTATATTTAACAATGTATATTATAATAATATAATTAAATAACACAAAAAACAAATAATGTAACTAAAAAGAAATATAGATAATAGTACCAGGCGTATAGGTTATCCATGAAATCTAAATTTGTAACACGTTTGATTTATAAACGCTCTTCACTTGACAAAAACGGACAATTAGATAGTTAATTAGTTCTTCAAAAACAATGCATTAATAAACAACACGAAATTAGAATTAATTATTCCGTAAATGAGAACGAATACCGTTGAAAGAGAACAAATTTATTAATGCGAAAAACTTCGACGCACGCACGGAGTACCGTGTCTAATCACGGTCACTGCGGCCGAGTTACTGAAGGTTCTAGAACCCCCACTCCTATCGATTTAGCAAAACAAGCCCTTCTATCGACCTAAACAATCGATTATTTCAATACAAGCCTGAATCTAATGAAAATAATTCTTTTAAGTCCATCTAGCTATTATATGCCTCTTATTTATATTGCTATCTCAAATTACAATTACTTATTATTATAATCCTAATCAAATAACATTTAATAATAAACGAGTGGGCCCGCCCACTGTCGGCGCCACGTCCCTCTATATATAATTAACGTTATGCTTGCGCCTTCGGCGCAGTATATGGCCACATGTAAACAATAATATAAAAAAAAGACTGCACCTTCGGCGCAGATATCTGCGACTGTGATACCGTATGTGTGTGCATATATATAACAAAAACAAAAGATTATGTCATTAATTGACTCAATGTAAACAAATCAAGTTTTTTCACTATAAGGCAGGGGGGGTAACTTAAATGAGGAAAAGTTTAGATTCGATTATCGCAAGCTACTAAAAATAGCGCTGCGGCGGACCGGTGCGGACAACTATGAACTAACCCCAATAGCTTTCCAAAAATGACTGATTATATTTTTATATTTAAATTTAATAAAATATAATAAATTTTCACAACCATGACAATTCTTGGCTATGACAACTAGATTTATTATTATTATAAAATTGATTGTTTTCTGTATGTATTTTTCACAAAAACGGTTCGCCGTTGCATGTTCTGTATTTCCAAAATTCAGAAACTAAAAGTAAATAGAAACCTTTTTAAAACTTCCAGAGAACACTAATGATGGCAGATAAGTATATTTCATTTAATTATTTTATTGATTTAGTAGATTTATCAGGTAGTTACATTTAATCACATGTGCGCATCTCGCCGATGTAATTAAAATACAGGCTGCATTAAATGCCAAAATCTATCTTTTAGCACGTGTAAAACTTTAGCCACTATTTCATTATTACCTGATTGAATCAATTAAATTAATCAATTACTTAAATGAAAAACTTAAAAATAATCACAAGTGTTCTGTGTAAGATAAGTGGGTACTTATTTACTTGGATCCCAACATAAAGTTGGGATCCAAGTAAATATGGCGATATAGGGCAATTATTCACTTGAGTACCGACAATATATTTACTAAATTATATAAAAGAAATGATTCTATAATAATAATCAACATAATAGGGGATGTTGAAAATAAAAGATTGATAATTAAGTAAATAAGATAATATAGTGGGAAAGTACCCTTGGTTCCCAACATAAAATGGGGACCTAAGTAAATAAGTGCCAGGAAAATTACAAAATAGTATTGTTCTCATAGCAAAAAAATGTAATTTCTTAAAGTCTTAACTCCATTACAAATTGAAACTGAGGGATTTTAATGGAGTTTAGACAGACCTCCTGGTTCCTATACCCAAATCCACTAGATTTTTTCAGATAAATTGAGGTTGGGAACCAAGTAAATAAGTGCCGATAAGTGGTAGGGTTAGTTAGAAGTATAACTATACAAAGTATAAAAATTAAATTTCAAACTGACTGCGGGCATAAAGCGGGAAATTAAGACACGCCCACTCAATTGAAAGGTAGGTCCGCCGCAGCGCTAGCGTCGACCGGAATCCAAATTTTCCCACCATTGAGTCGACAGTCTTACTGTTTAAGTATCTATAGTCTCTGCTATAAGGCGCGGTCGAATATCCACGGCCTTCTAGAACGTTGGATCACCAACAAACTTTTTTTATAACTTTTTTTTCAAAATTTTCAGTAATTAGCCGGATTTGTGATAAATAAAGTCCATTTCCGTAATCTGCACGCTCTTTTGGTCAATCTCAAAGAGTATTTACATTCACTCAACGATTTATTTTTAATCTAAATTGGTACATACATAACTACTGTTAGACGTCAATATTTTGTGTTATATTTTGACATGTCATATTTGTTAACATTGAAGTCTAACAGTAGTTATGTATGTACCTAGTTAGATTAAAAGTCAATCGTTGAGAGATTAACCAAAAGAGCGTGCAGATTACGGAAATAGGCTTCATTTATCACAAATCCGGCTTATTACTGAAAATTTTGAAAAAAAAGTTATAAAAAAAGTTTGTTGGTGATCCAACGTTCTAGAAGGCCGTGGATATTCGACCGCGCCTTATAGTGTAAAATAATACCATGGAGCCAATGAGGTTATTCCTGGATGATAAACAATTTCTATCATGGCAGGGGAGCGGCAAAGAGGACAAGGGTCTCTTGTTTTGTAAACACGCTGTCTATCGAAAAAGATGACGGATCTTTAATCCGTTCGCTTAAAACAATTCGTTCCTTGGGGAGGACACAAACCCTATTAAAAACCGCCGAGAAAAAGTCTTTCTTTGAAGTGCTGAATCGATTAAAACCGGTCCGGAGTCCATACAACCACTTAAAGTGACTAGAAAGTCTACAAACGGAGCTAAATAACCAAAATTTAAAAAATAAAGAAGGAAAACAACAAATATCGAGTAGGTTGCCGTTATTTAAAATTTGTGGACAGTGAGAAAAATGGAACCGGCCCGGAAACGATCCCAGAACTCAATTTACTCAAACACAGAGTCCTAGGTTCGAATCTTTATTCCGGAGATAAATTTTCACCGATGTATTTTTACTAAATATATGAATTGGAACTGGATAGTGCACAATCATAGACAATTCAATGGGTAAATCCAACATGACATTTCTAAAGGAAAACCAACTTAAAGTTCTATATTTTTGGAAAACATATGTAGCCTGAAATGTAAACATATCAGCTAATTTGAAATGTTTAGGGACCTAAAATATCAGCAGAATGTTTTTTTAATGGTAAATGATAATAAATAAGCTTGTAAATCTTAGATTCCTATTTTTACAGCTTTATTAATTAACTAAATTGTGATAAACATGGATGTTAGGGGTACAAACTATGATTTAATTGTGTGCAAGTTAAATTTTAAATCTAGAAACATGCTATAGCCTGTTCGGCTGTATCCATTTTGATGTGTCACTAAAATAAATAAATTATAACATCTAAAGAGTAGGAAAATTAAATTAAGCAACTTAATGTACACGACAAGGTAGCGAGGTGAAAAGCCGCACACGGCGTGTCGCGCCCTCAACGCTTTTAGGGAATCCAGGGCGACCAACACAACAAAACTTAAAACCTTACACGAGACCACCAACTCACTTCTAAATCAAGCATTACAAATTACCCCCCGGGTTTTCCCTTAATTGTCACTAAAAACTGTAAATTAAATGTAAACTAAATATCCTTTTAAATAATATAAATAAGTTAATGTATGGGAATAATTATACATTTTTGTCATATAACACATTCTAAACCTAATAATCATTTCTAATTCAAAGTATACATTAAATATTCTTTTGAATATTATAAATAAGAAAGGAAATTGTAACCAAGCCATTTATCTTTTCAAAAAATTAATTTCTTTAGAAATACAAACTTTATACTCTTTGACAAAACTTTTAAAATGTTTTTTGATAAAAATACTTTATCCAGAAGGAAAAGTCTAATTTAAAATTAAGAGAAAAATATAATATTAAAGAATAGAGGGTATTGTGTCGGATATAATTTTTAACTTTATATTCTTAGTATTTATATGAAAAATAATACCTGTAAGATAAAAGTATTAAAAAATTAAAAAAGTTTAGAATGAAACTTGAAATGTTGATAATAGAATTATTTCTTTTGTGTTTATAAAATTGTTTTCATGAGAAATTTAATATAATTTTATTTCAGATTAAATAATTTTTGAATTGTAGATGATATAGCTTGAATTGAAGGATAATTTGACTGGAGCCACTAGACTGTAAAAGCAATGTTAAAGAAAATCAGTGAAGTTACTTAGAAAAGCTGTCTCATTTGAATGACCAAATACAACTGGTTACCGGATTTTTTCCCAGTGAAGATTCAGGTCTTCCGGTGGTGACCGCGTCAATGTAGATGAAGAGTCCGACGTTTCGCTTCTACTGTGGGAGGCAATTTTAGGGATGTAGGATATCATGGATAGAAACACAATATCCATGATGTCCTACATCCCTGAAGATGCCTCCTGAATATTTTAGTCCAGGGAGCTGTTGGTAAGGGTGGTTCACAACATAGAATTTTAATTAAGCGAAATCAAAGACTATAAACAAACAACGTTAAGCGCTACTTTATTCTTGTTGATGTGGAACAAAATGAACCCAGGATAAAGGATAAAAAGGAGAGGAATCAAGGAGAGTACGCAACTTAAAACTACGGTAGCGCTTAAAACTGAAGAAGTTCCTAAAAAATATTTACGGGCTAAACTAAGAACCTATACTTAATCAAATATTTACAACTTAAATCTATTATTTTAAAACTATAACTATGTCCATCACAAGGAATTTAGTTGGGAAAGAAAAATTATTAATTGACTTAGAAAAAGAGAGGTTTTAAAATATTGATGGCAAACTATTTGACTGAATGATTACGCAATAATTTATTAGATTAGAGGGACTATTACATTAATTAAATAGCTATTTATTTATTCATCAAGGGAGTAAAGAATGCTATTATTTCCCTGAGCAGTTAGTTGATTCCTATGGCGTAAGTCGAGGAAAGCAAGGTATTAACTCCCGAGGCGAAGCCGAGGTTTTTGTGTTTAACCCCCAAGGCAAAGCCGAGGAAAAAGCCGTTTTTTGAACTGAAACGGACTTTGAGCCTGTAATAAAATTGTTTTTGGTCTGGTCCTCTTTATAAATTTTGGGCGTACTGCCCCTAAAAAATAAAAATAAAAATTTATTGCTCCAAACGACTTTCTTGACCTAAAACGGAGATTGAGGCAATACTTTTTTTTTGGTCGTGTCCCCCCGGAAAAATTACAAAAATTGATAGGTCACCTGTATAAATTTAGAGCATTCCACACCCCTAAAATGATATAATTGGTTAAAATAACCCGTTTTTTATTCCCAAGAGAAAAAATTACTTTTTACTCCCAATGGAGTAAAAAGTAACTTTTTCTCCCTTGGGAGTGAGAAATGCTTTTTTAGTCTCTAAAAACTAGTCAATAAACTTTACATTATACACTGTCTGGAGGTAAATGTATATTATTAATTGTTGAACTAATGTTGCTGTTTTGGATTGATTTTTTTTCTAAAGTAGCTTCTGTAAATAACTCAATTATATGTTAGGTTTAGAATGTGATAAACCTTAAGAAATAAATTATATAAAAATATTGTCATGTAAGCATGTGTAGGAGCACTACCTACACTTACTTTTATGCACAACATATCTGACTCTATCCTGGATCCTAACAAGCAATTCAGAGTTCAAAATCACTCGCCACCTTTAATACCAGTAACTGTGACTTCCGATATAACCAATCAACTTGTCAACGTTTTGGAGAAGGCACGCGTTCGCAAACAAAACGATTCCGAAAATCTGGCTTCAACCAATAACATAAAATAGTTTAAACGAACGAATACAGACATGTCCTTGTTAAGGGCTGACAAGGAACTCACAGTACTGACCCAAGAGGGCATTTTCCTCACAAGCTTGGGAGCAGAAAATGAGATTAGCTAAAACTCTGGTCCTCTCTTTGTCCTTATTAAAACTATACTAATAAATCCATTAAAATACTTACAATTATAAAAATGTTTTTGAATAATAATTGTATTTAACTTTGTTAAAAAGCAGAATCATCTTTATTACTCTCACCGTAATAGTGGTGTTCTCAAATGTTACGATCAAATGAGGAGGTATTCTATCTATGTCACAGCTCCTCAGCAGAGGTTGAAATCTAACTGTGCCATCATCTGTAACAGACAAAACAATTTATTTAAAAATACGTAAGCCTATCCTAAGGAGCGAAAACTACCAACTATTATTCTAAATAATAAAGAACCTTATTAGAACCCAACAATTAAACCAGTTAATAGGTCTAAAATGCCAGTAACTCCTTTAAGAGAAGCATTATTGTTGTTAAACTTGATAGCATTATCCCACTATGAACTTGTTAGAACCTGTACATCGGAAATCTATTTATTACTTAAAGGTAAGTGTTTTAAATATTTGACACCTGCACCTAACAAAATCCTTCTCCCCTCGTCTGACGGATTTTCCGTACATTTACATCTTCTGCCGATTCTGCTACTACATCTAGCCACCTCAAATACTCTAAAGTGTTTTCTTAAAATATTAGATATATTGAAATAATACGTCAGGGACTGATTTTAGTTTAGCACAAAATATAAACTCAGTCAGTAGTGTAGAGGGACTTCCCATGAGATTTTTATGATATCGAGTCCCCTGATGCGACCAGTTGTATAAACCATTGCTGATGCAGTATTAGCAGGTAATCCCATTACAGCTTTGGGACTCCTTCTTATAATAACGTTTATACTTTCAAATAAAATTCTTGGTAGTTTTGTGAAAGGATCACCTTTAAAAGGACGGTTCAGCATAGGAACCACGGGGTCATTCTATCCCATCAAATCTAGGAAGTCACTTTAATCTGTATGAGCACTATGTCAGATACATTTATTGTAAACAATAATCAATAAAAGTTATTAAAAAAATTGATCAGTTTTAATAGATCTGAGGTAGTTAGCTTACTTAAATTTTTGTTTAGCTTTTGGTTAAATACCAGCACCCCTTTGAAAGTACAGCCAAATAAATAAATAACCCTTGATATTGTTGTATTTTTGTCTTCAAATTTAATATAAAATCGTAAATATTTTCGTTCTTTTATGCATGATTTGATCTAATGGAATTTCTGATTTAAAATTTATAAACGTTATATAGATGTAATTTATAAACGCTTTATAAGCATGCTGATTCGTGATAAAATTTATATAATTCCAGTACCTCAATATCAAATAATTTTAAATTTTCATTTAAGTCACCAATTTATTTTCTTTTTAAAAAATGAATGGCTTTAGAGCTCTATTAATAAAACGGAATTATATTATTGCATTTTTTATTACAATTACAAATTTATTTAAATAAGTTATTGGAAAAAATATAAATCTTGATAAAAAATTTGTTTAAAATTTAATTTTATATTAAACAAAAACAGCAAAAAGAAAACAAGAAAAACAGCAAATAGTTTTTCAGTTTGATTTTTCTAAATAAATGAGTTTATAAGAGCAAAAGGGATATATTGCCAGTAATTATTGTCTATTAATGAACCGTTTAATTTTAATTCATGCATAAATCAATACAAGTAAAAACAATAAATACAACAACAATTATGCATTTAAACAATAAATAAATAATAATAAAAAAGTAAAATAATTCTGGCGCGGTGGTCCGCATGTCGGGCGAATTTCCTTTGGATGCGTGTTTCCGTGCTTTTTACATTATATAAGTTTACAATTACTAAATAAATAATTCCGGCGCGGTGGTACGCTGTCGGGCGAATTTCATTTAGAATGCGTGTTTCCGTGCTAAACAACCCATTTCTTGCTTATGCAAGAACCATGCCCAAAATACAATAGTTTTATCGGCGACCGGAATAATACCTTCTAACTTTATCAATAATTTGACTACACTCCACTTGTTCACGCACGCAGTAGTATGTCATGGTTTTATTATGTCGCGTAATAAGTCAAGTTTAAGTAGTATGTCGATTTTCAGTATATAATATTATTTTTATAATGTCTTTATTTATATGTAGTTAATTTAACGTTAATGTAGATAAGATGTCTAGTGTAGGTGGAAAATAAGGTATTGTCTGGTCAAGGGTCGCGCCGTATTTACCTCGCGAGTATATCGGCTCTTCCGCGCTCCGTGTCCAGTCAGTCGGCCCTAGTCTGTGTATATGACAAGTACGCATTTCCTCGTATCTCACCTGGCAGCTCAGAGATCGCTAACTCTCTGAATCTCCTGCAGGATTACGAAGAAATCATTCTCGTACAATGGGACTCCCGATCTTCAATCAAAGAAACCTTATTAAGTTGGAAAACTAGCTTAATGTTATGTATTGTGAGTTGGTGATGTTTTGTGCATTGGATGATGGTGACACTTGTATTTTGGATAACCTAAATACCGGTAGGAAATTTAACTCTTACTTTACTTCTTTTATGAAGACAACTTTATCGATATCGATGATATTCTTAATATGATAATCTTCTTAACCTGACTTAAATGAAGCCTCAATCGACAGCCAAAGTTATCGATTTACCGTGCGTCGATATCGTTCCCGTCTATCGTGGGAGACATTTTATTTTACGGTTTTATGAGAATTATAAAAGATGCAATAGTTATTTTAATTTAGAACAGATGGCCAAAATAGGATGTAAAAGGGCATTAAAAGTGAAAACACTGGAAAATTAGTAATTTGGAATAAAAACAGCCTGAAGTATAAATTTGATTTGATTTTTATGATTTTATTAAAGGAATTCCTTATAATTTTTATGATTTTTTTTAAAGTTAAGATTACAAAATACAGTCCTCTTAATGTGGTTTTATAAATAATAAATGCTGAGTTTCTTGTTTAAAATTTATCTGGGTTTTTTTGTTATTTTATTGGACCAGCAACCCGCAACTAGGATGGATCTCCGAGATGCATCGTAAATCGGCCCCAAAATATTGGTTATGATTTTGTCGACGGCGATTTACTATTCATCTCAGATCTGCCCTTACACCACTTGAATCAAAATCTATTTACTCACATGCAGAAATCAGTAATTTTAAGTACCTGTCATATTGTCCGTAAAGTTCTTAATATTTAATCCGACTATATAACTATAACAGTGACAAAGACAACAACGAATAAGATAAAACCTGAAATACCTTGGTTTAACCCGGCTTTCAGGTTCACCGATGAAAATCGAGTTTAAGAACAATAATAATAATAATAGTAATAATAGTCTTTAAATAATGACTATTATTTAAAGATGAAATGCATATCTCGCATTATACCTTTTACCTAAAATTAACCTTTTTAGGTAAAATATAACTTGCATCTAAAGTCTTAAGCCAACAGCTAATACCTTGACAATAGCCACTCCAACAAGTTTTGTTGATAATATATATACGTATATATAAATATAAAATATTATATA
Organism: Microvelia longipes; assembly: GCA_018340805.1. NCBI lineage: Eukaryota > Metazoa > Arthropoda > Insecta > Hemiptera > Veliidae > Microvelia > Microvelia longipes. The sequence continues at coordinate 48,985,983 of JACMZG010001908.1, read as the reverse complement.
TTATATATATATATATATATATATATATATAATATATATAATATATATATATATATATATATATATATATATATATATATATACGTTTATTGTAAGTTTTCTAAATGTTTCTTATTATTCCTTTATAATTAAGTATATATATATATATATATATATATATATTATATATATTATATATATATATATATATATATTATATATATATATATATATTCTGTCATTTGAGTAGATACATAAAACATTGTGTTGTTTATATTATATTTAAAATCATGAAGTTAAATTGCATCAATATAAGCCAAACTACAAGATAGCATTGCCTAATAAAATTTTCCGCTATTGCAAATTTTATGTTTCTTTCTATAATTATCAAAGAAAAAGGATTAAAAATATCAAAAAAAAGTGTATAAAAATTAATAGAAGAACATTTAGATAAGTAATGATATTCTTACGCTAATGAATAAAGAGAATAAAGTAAGTATTATAAAGTATACTTATAATCATTATACTTTTCTTAGTATACTAGGAAGTACTAAAAAGCATTCTCTGATAAAACAATTTAACCAGCTTTGTACAACATATTACTTTTTAAAGCTTAATGGTAGCATGTAAAAAAGGGAAGGAAATGGGAGAGAGATCCGGGGTATAAATGTAAGATAATACTCGAGCAAAGAATTGTTTTAGATAATTCAAAGAGAATTCGGCACGCATTGTATTATCAGTATAACCGACCCTAAAAGTATATAGCACTGAAATTTCTGCAAAATTATCTATTCCTTAGATAAACCTCCAGAAGGTCTAATGTGTCGACCTAAGGATAATTGAAATTCATCCGACAGGGGCGACCAGGGAATAATAAAATAGACCTTAAGGTAAATTCTGTTAGAGCACCAGGATACAAGTAAGATCTGAATTCTAATGGAAAAAGACGTCTTTTTCTAAGCTGTAGACTTTTTCTACGTTCAAAAGAATTTCTAAGCTATTATATCGGTCTCATTCTTAGGACAAGGGTATTGTCCTCAGAGGAGCAATTCTTAAAAGCAAGTTATTCTATGAGCAAACTCCATCAAGATAAAGCAGTAACATTTGCATAGCTATTCAAGACGCGTACCAATCAGAAGGCTTTACATTTTAAAAAACTAGTTTAAATTTTTCGTACTTAAACAACATCAGACAAAATGCTTATTTAATGTTGAAAAAAAAACGTATAAAGCGTTTATTAAATTTGAATACGAAATTTAAAGTAAAATGAAAAATAACGATGTGACCTTTAAATTACTTTATATTTTAAACTTTTTTATAAGTCTTTTTAAAGTATATTATAAATTTAAAAATGTATATTAGCGATTTTTTCGAAAAAAATTCTCTAATACTCGTAGAGAAAGTAAGAGGAAGAATACTTAGTAAGAAGGATGGGCATGGGCATGTGGGCAGACACTGCTTTGTTACCGTACCTATATTATTGAATTAAATTATTCTTTGTACCACATTTGCCAAGTTGTGATAATAATGTATCTTAAAAGTAATCAATGTTTTGTCTAAACTAAATTATTTTGAAACAGTATAATTGTAGCACTGCATTTTGCTTTCAACATTTCCTAGGTGTTTTTCGCACAATAATATTGAATCAACTATTCATGTTTTGCAAAACTCAGTAATATCATATGATATATGTTTTGCTTTTAAGAGCTATATAACCACAGCTCGTCCTTAGTATATACTTCAGCTCCTTGGTCAGAGTAAGCTCAGGCTCTGTCGGCGCCCTGATGAGTTACGAAAAACGTTACGAAAAAGAGTGGGACATAGCATTATTTCAAGCCATCAATAATGACGAATGTAACGAGCAAAATTTAAATCAAAGGAAATTCTTCTGGGTGTCTCTAGCACAATTATATTATGTCAACTATTTATGTTTTGCAAAACTCAGTAGTATCAAATGATCAAGTATTTTTGTACATACTATATGCCCATCCTCCTTTCTAGTATTAATCCTATTTGTTTCCTTTAACATTCCTCTTAAGTTAGGGATTTGTTTTAAAAGTATAAACACTTATCAGAAAATAAACTTTTATCCGAAAATCACGCTTAAAAAGATGTTAAAGCGATGGAAGCATAGGGGGGATGGGGGTTGATTGTGCTTAGTCTCTTGATACAAATGTAAGTTGCTTAGAATTCGTCACAAAAGATAATACTTGTATTGGTTGTCTTAGTTATATATCTACCTAAAACTTTGCTCCATGAATATTAAAATTATTTTTGTACGTGAATACATTTATACAGCATAATATACTGCACTGAATACAAAAAATATATCTATATATAACACAACATAAATTATGAAACCTAAGGCCTCGAAATTGTAAAAATATTTGTTCTAAAGTGTATTGTTTGGTGTTTATTATTACGTTTGTTAGAGAAGAAAAATTCTGGGGCAGGGGTGCAACCTGGGCGAATTCAAAAAAATTAAATTACAAGTTATGAGTAAAATTAGTTGGACGTAATCCATTGTCAGTACTATTTAAAATTAACGACGTTTCAGGAGCAGGTACTTCTCCCATCATCAGGTTCGTCTTGAGAAAGACGGTGTGTGTGTCAAGTGTTGGGTGTTAGGACTTTAACCTAACTTCGTAGGTAGGTATCAACGACTTTGTTATGCACTTTGAAACCTTGTCTATGATGGGGCCTTCCCCATCGTAGACAAGGTTTCAAGTAGACAAGGTTTCAAGTAGACAAGGTCCATGGGGGAAGGCCCCATCGTAGACAAGGTTTCAAGTAGACAAGGTTTTAAGTAGACAAGGTTTCAAGTAGACAAGGTCCATGGGGGAAGGCCCCATCGTAGACAAGGTTTCAAAGTGTATAACAAAGTCGTTGATACCTGCCTACGAAGTTAAGTTAAAGTCCTAACACCCAACACTTGACACACACACCGTCTTTCTCAAGACGAACCTGATGATGGGAGAAGTACCTGCTCCCGAAACGTCGTTTATTGTAAATAGTACAGACAATGGATTACGTCCAACTAATTTTACTCATAATTCACTATTGTCACAAACTTTCACGTCTAAGCTCAGGTTATTTAATATATTCCTTTCAAAATTGGTAGATAAGCAAGAAAGCGCTTATTTAAAATAAAATTAGGCTGGATAAACTTTTCAGCCACAAACATATTCTAAAACTCATTTATTGATCGACATATATTTGTTTACGTGAAACGAAAGCTTCTAGCTTTTACATTGACAAAATATAAATCATAGAAGCAGTATTAGATATTTATTATATTATAACATTTATATAATGTAATGTAATGTAAGATGATATTAATAATAAAAATTTAACAAAGAATCATCTTTGGCAGAGGAAAGGATAAAGAACCATGTGGATGAAAAATAGATTTCTTTGATTAGAGGTCAAGTTAATTCTTTTTCTAGTGGACGCAACATGTACGTCCTTTGTAAAGATAACAAAGCCAGTACTTCTTTCTAATGATGTTCAATGAAAGAAACACTCTCTCTAGACTATGTTATAATAAAAATACAAGGAAAGAGAAAAATGCTTTTACTTCTGTGAAAGAATGTTTTGAACTAGTATTGTAAGGACTAGGCTTGTAAAGGAGTAGGTTCTACAAGAACGTGAGGCATCGAGAAGCTGAAGCTAATCTAAGGCAAGTTGAATAGCGGAAAAAGGAAGAACAGCCCTGACGCATTGACAAAGTTAATCTTTAGAGGAAAGTGAATAAAGAAATACTTGCCCCAACTTTCACTTTTTTAAAAAATGAAAGACTTGGACTTATAATGCTAAGAATATACAATACTGAAAAATAACAACATACAGAATAAAATTCTGGCGTGGTGGTTCGCATGTCGCGTGAATTTCCTTTAGTATGCGTGTTTCCGTGCTTAACAATTTTTTTTTTAAACTTGAGCAGTTACTCAATTAAGTACTACTAACTACTCGTAACTCATTGTTTCTGTATTTTTCAAAGGAAATGCGCTAAAATCTTTAATGATAAACACTAATTAAGCTGTAAGCTAATACAAATAATGGTGGTAGTTTTGTATAACGAACAGAGTAATTATGCACATTTCCTTTATAAAAATGCAGAAAAATCCATCCCTAGATTTTTTTCTTTTTTCGTTACCTATTTTTTGCGTGGTTTCATTATAGAGAGTAATGTCCTCATTGGAAAAATAGGTTCCGAATACCCCAATAAAACTAAAACATCGTGTACGGGATACCTCGGAAGTTTTCCTGATCACATCAATGATTCGCTTCGCTCCCCGCACTACTTCAGTCTCGCTTATCTCATCTTAAGGATATACAATACACCAAATATATACAACAACTTCAAACTCGCTTCGCTCGTTCTTAGATAGTAAAAACATTCAGCTCATTCCCAGGTCACCAATCTAGGTTCCAATAACGCTCGAGCCAGCTTGACTTTTATGATCCAACAAAAACAGTAAATACACTTGTCGTATTGAAACATAAAGATTGATTTCCGTACCAATTTTTAACTCTAACTAGAGTTAACTTTAACTAGTACTACTATTTAACTCTAACTCTAACTTTAACTCTAACTTTAACTAGTATAAACACAGCGGGAGCTACGACGATAACCGACACATACAGACAACTTTGTTAAAACTACTCAGGGGGTCTTTTAACACCTAAAACGAACAATTCAGGTGAAATACCAATTTCAGATTTTTTGCGAACAGATTACCTTACCGTTATACCTGCTATATAAATAAGGAAAGTAAAAATGATTTTTGTGCCCTTTGAATTCTCTAGCAACAACTGACTACGAAGCACGATGGTAACACACACGCATGCAGAAAGGTAAATTTGTAAACCCATTGAGGAACTCTTCAAAATAGGTGAATCATGATTAATTTAAAATCTCGGTTTCAGATTTTCAGTGGAAACGTAATAACTTCATTTATACCAAATATAGAAAAGTAAACCACCGGATCATGAATTTTCTAAAATAACCTCAAGTATTATTTTTTAAGTTTTTAACGTAGCATTAGAACTAAAGAAAATATCACTTAAAATTAGTTTAATCTCTAAAAGAATTTAAATAAAAGCCTTGATTTATCTCTACATCAAGGTTAGTCTAAGCCTGCTTGCATTAACTTTCCTGAAATAGGCTTTAATATGTTTCCAGTGATATGAAGTTAATTGTAATAATATCTTTAGTATATTATATTGCACAGCAAGGGTAATCAGATTGGATTAAAACACACAGACATATAGTCTCTACTAATAGTCTACTCATACTAAAAGTTCTATGGTTCAAGCTCGGTGACTTAGTCATTATATTTAATTATGAATAGTTTTAAAAAATAGCAAATTTAAACATTTATGCCATTAGTAGTCAAATTACATCAGGAAAAATCTCATTGTGTGACAACCCCAAATCACATCGGGTTGTCCCTGCACGGAAATTCCAAATTGTACAAATAAATAAGTACTAAAAGGGAAAACTGATTCTTCAAGAACTCGATAAAGACACGTATCAGATTTCTTCCCAGAAAAGAATTGTTTAAAACATCTCAAGTCTTGTTCACAACAAAGTTAACTCAACGCAGTAGTATGAAACTTTTTTAGAGGAAAATTTTGTTTGAAAAAGTATAAAGGGTGCGGTTTCGTCATTGTTAGGTCCGGAGGAAACGGAATCACGGATTATATTGTCTTAGTAATCAGAGCTCTGGAGGCAGATTTGGGTGCTTCCCAACCCCTTGTCGAGATTTCCTGTATTTCACAGGATTTTCGCCTCCTGTTTTTCAGAACCTCAACAGAACGAGATGAAGCTTTAAAGTCTTTATAAAAGGTTCACCGGTGCGTTCCACCCACTCTCTTTAGCCAACTTTTGATTGTCCTTGAGCATGGATAATAAGGAAATCCTTCCTACTAAACTTTTTGCGGTTTGTCTGTTTGAATTTTGTTTCTTCTTTCACAAAGAATATTAATAAGAAAGCCGCTTTTAAAGAAAAATGTATTGATTGTTCACTTTCCTTTACTTTTTTTAATATTTCGTACTTTTTCCTGGTAAACTTTGAACTTTAGTAAAAGACTACTCAAAATAAGCTGCTTTAAAAGGCAATAAACATAAAGACTCGGATTTACTCTTTGATCATGTAAACTACATTGATTGCTTTTGAAGACCAATCGATAATTTATTACTCTCTTTATAAGTGACCAATTATTCATGAAGAGCAATCATATGTATAAGTGACTCTTCCTTGTCAGATACGCAACGCTCTTACTCAATATTTCTAACTCGCTTTGCTCGTTCAAAGACAGTGAATGCATCCGTTTTATTCCCAGCTGTGACCCATCCAGGCTCCGACCTCGAATAATTACACCTCGAATTTTAGTATAATTATTTATTACATAAATGGATAATTTTGCCCTATATTTCAACTAAATTGGATTACTTATCGATTTTTTTTTAAACATAACACATAGTTTAAATTTTTAGACGTCTTAGATGAGAATTAAACTGATGAAGACAATACTCGGCCCATTTTTTGTCTCATAGATGACTGTAATATGCATGCTAAATTTCAAATCAATTGAGACAAATTTCCGCACTTTAAGAATTTTCGCTGTCAGAATTCCCATTTAATGATGTCATAAATAAGATATTTTACGGATAAAACTGAACTAGAAGATTGATTTCTGCATTAAGTTTCAACTCTCTAGCAAAAAAGAGCTCTAGCCTTGTTAGCTACTATTTCAGACACACAAACATTCACACACAGAGAATTTGGTGAAAACTCCTTAGGAAGGCTTTAAAACTTCTGAAATGAATTATTTAGGACAAATCTCGGTATTAGGATTTAGAGTATACACTATCCCCACCCTATTGAACTACGGTATAGATTAGGAAAATTTAGAATATTGCGTGTATAAATGATATGTTATAAAGTAAAGATCTAAAATGTTGTAGTTTCATTAGGATTTGCGACGTTGACAACGGACAAAGGACCTACCAACAATGGATAGATAGTACGGTTTACGATCCATTGCTAACTAATAAATTTAAATAATATGTCTATACATATAATAATTATAATTTTTTAAATTATATTTCTATTGAATAATACAACATAAATAATAATTACAAGTATTAAATTTGATACAGGTTTAATAACTTGATAACTACCGAGTGATTATACTCAGGCGAGAAACATTGTACTTTCAAGTGAAGGTAGTAGTAAAATAAGAATAAAAAGGGTAACTTGATAATAGGTTAGAGATACAGTGATAGATCGCAATTATAATAAATACATTTAATAAAATGAAATGACGAGATTAGATTAAATTACAAAGATTTATTAAAATCAGAATAATTTTATTACATAAAATATTTTAAGCTCTATTCTCATAAATATAAATGTTACTTTAAAGTTATATGAATGTACCAATATGTATTTCTATAAAATTTGTTATAGCTTTTCCTAAATTAAACTAAATTTAATTTAGTTTTGTTAAATTTTTTTAATTTTAGTTAACTATAGAATTTAAAATTCTATAGCTTTTCCTCATTTATACTATAAGTATAAAGGGAAAAGAAATGAAATCTGAATTGGGGAATTCACCTGAATCATCTTTCAGGTCACTGAGGTCCTTAATGGTTTTTAAAAAGTGGTCTGTGTGTATATTTGTGTGTACCTCTCATTGTGTTAGTACTAGAGAGTTAAAACTTAAACAAATTAGGTCTTGTTGTGCAATATTTTGATCAATATATAAGATCTATAAGATAAATAATTAGATTCAAGGTTAATGAAGACTTTAGTCCTACAGAAATTTTATTTAAATAAACATTAATTACAGACGTTTCGCATGGCAAAGCCAGGCATCTTCAGTGTAAACAAAAACCAAAAACAAACAACCAAAAGTTAAATAAATAATTATTTGTATAAAATATCAACCTATGTGCTACGTCTCATCTCATTATCAGCATTAATTAATGATATATCAAATAACTATTAATCGAAGAATCAGCTACCGTATACTTGGACAGCAAGTATAAAATAAATAATAAAATCAATGAATAAATAAAAATGAAAGAACAAAAACAAATTAATTGTAAAAAAACCTAACATATTCTCATTGTAATAATAATTGACTGAGCATAGAGACCCTAACGGATTATTTTTTTTTTAATTTTTGATTAACATTATATGAAATATTTAGTCTTAATTACATAAAGTTACAATAAAGAAATATCAACATGAATATTATAATAAGAAATTTTATATTTTGTAACAAAGAATTACTCTCCTTAAAGAAGTTATTTTAGTAGAAAGATTTTTCTTTTTATATTAACCTACCTTGAGATGTTTTAGTATTTTAATATAAGAAAGATTTTTTTATACGAATCAGAATAAAGTTGTATTTCTGAATAAGCCATTTTGATACTGTTATAATACACAGAACCTACAAACAAAACAAGAGTTAAGAATCGATATGAGTTTGTCAGTGAGTGTGCTGGAAAAGGGAGGAATTTCCCTGCGCTGGCCGTAGGGAGGAGTAGAGTGGTTTTGTATCCTTCCCACGCTACTCAACTTCCTACCAAGCTTTTTTTTATTTCAGGAAGCAAAATAGTTGTAAAACTTTATATTTTAACACCTGCTTTTATTTCCACGTATGAGGTTTCTTGCATTAGGAAGAAAGAAGAGTCAATAACCGCGAGTCTATTAAACGCTTCAACCTACATCAGCTCATTTAAACATTTTGATAAGAAATAAAATAAAAACCAATAATTCTGCAATCGAAAGAGGCCAAGGGCCTCTTGGCCGCGATAGTTGTCCTATACCAGTTCGTCATATTACTAGTTTATATTAGTGGCATACTGCCACGGTATAAGCGAATTTCCAAATCTATTAGTAAAAATGCGTGATTTTATCGATATATTGTGTGTATCGATAAAGCCGGAACTAATGCTGATACTTGTTTTTATTCACATATGTATATGTTGACCATACATAGTAGTATATGTGTATAAAATTTAATTTTTGAAATATTGTCCTTTTTTTAAATTTTGCTGTCATGTTGTGGGTCAGTGACATCACACATATTTCAAAAACAATACAGTTCGAGTTATTAATATGGTCGATTTTTGTACCAAGTTTATTGGACTTATACAGGGTAGTACATTTCCAATACGTCAGCCTGATTACTCAGTTCTGTACGAAGCTATAGCGATAAAATTGGTACCTACCCCCACTCAGTCGACCACTAGGAGTTTAAATACCTTATTTGTTTGGAATGTATGGTATTCTGATTAACAAAAAGTATTTTGTTTCAGTAACTTTAAAAAGTTAAATTGGAGCATACCATTGTATAAATCATTTCTGAAACTGTCATATCCTTGAAAGTTCAAACCAAAATCAAAATTTCCGGTAATTTTCCCAAGAACATTATTTTTCTCATATAAAGTATTAGAAGTAATGAATTCCAGTGTAGCAGTAAGCTTATTTTTAATTATAAATGAGTCATAGTCAAGTATACCAAAGGATAGTTTGGGAAAAAATAACCGGAATTTAATTTTATTGGTATCATAAGATTTAAGATATGACAAAGTTTCTGAAATAATTAATATAAGGGTATGCTACAAGTTATCTTTTTAGAGTTACCGTAGACATGTTGTTAATCAGATTACTATACATTTAGGCAATTGCCCAACAAATAATTGGGTATTTAAACTTCCAGTGGTCAACTTAGTAAAGGGATGTTACCAATTTTATCGCGATAGCTCCACACGAAGCTGAGTTATTTAGAGTGATGTATTTGAAATGTGTCACCCTGTATATTACAGCCTGCATAATTTTAAATCAAAGCATTTGCTTGTTTTAAACATTTTGGAAATGTTTGCATAGACTTTGATGACAATTAATAACGTCATAATAAAATTATTCAGCGAATAGCACAACTAAGCCTAAATATTTATTTATGTACCAAGTTTCAACTTTTTAGTATGTAAACACTGAAAACGATTATGACAGACAAACACATTCTCTTGCAACCATAGAGACAGACGATTTGATGAAAACAAACCAAGATACCTTAAAAACATTTATGAAACGGATAATTGAGTTACAATCCCGGTTTCAGATTGTTAGTGGAAACAAATTCCTATATAACTATAGTATAAACAATGATACGATAAAAATTTTCCTATTCAGCTATGGTATAAACAATGATACGATAAAAACTTCCTATATAGCTATGGTATAAACAATAATACAATAAAAACTTCCTATGTAGCTTTGGTATAAACAATGATACGATAGTAATTTCCTATATAGCTATGCTATAAACAATGATACAATAAAAATTTCCTATACTTATAAACAATGATACGATAAAAATTTCCTATATAGCTATGCTATAAACAATGATACGATAAAAATTAAAATTCCATTTTTCGTCAATTTCTACTTTTCAGTACCTACAGATTTTTAAAGATGATACTAACTTATGTAAAATTAACTTTGAGATATAATCTTTAAGGGTTATCCTTGACGTACTGGAACATATTAATGACGTATCGAAATAGAATAAGTGAGTCTTTAATATGTAAAACCATGTTACTATTTTATTTAGTTATAGAATTGTTGCATAACTTACATGTACTAAAGACTGACTAACAAACAAGTTTTGTGAAAACAAAATAATGAAAATATCAGGAAAAGAAGAAACGCAAGTGAAGTATATAGTATTAATAATACACCCAAGTCATTCCACGTATAAATTATCACTCCACATATAAATATATGTGGAGAGACTGGGGTGTTTTATTAATAACTAGCAGGGATACCCGTGCTTCGCACGGGCGTTAAAGAAGTAATTAATTTTTTATACAATTTCTTTTATCTACTTATAGTACTACAGAGCAGTAAATCAGTCAACCCTCTAAATATACTATATACTAATCTAATCAAAATCAAGTAAAACTAATAACTTATGCCCCTGTGCACCACAATGTTCTTTTATCTGCTTATAGTACTACATAGCCAGTAAATCAGTCCACCCTAAATATACTATACTAAATCTAATCAAAATCAAGTAAACTAATTACTTATGCCCCTGTGCACCACAATGTTCTTTTATCTGCTTATAGTACTACATAGCCAGTAAATCAGTCCACCCTCTAAATATACCTATACTAAATCTAATCAAAATCAGTAAACTAATTACTTATGCCCCTGTGCATCACAATTTTCTTTTATCTGCTTATAGTACTACATAGCAGTAAATCAGTCACCCTCTAAATATACTATACTAAATCTAATCAAAATCAAGTAAACTAATTACTTATGCCCCTGTGCACCACAATGTTCTTTTATCTGCTTATAGTACTACATAGCCAGTAAATCAGTCCACCCTCTAAATATACTATACTAAATCTAATCAATCAAGTAAACTAATTACTTATGCCCCGTCACCACATGTTCTTTTTCTGCTTATAGTACTACATAGCCAGTAATCAGTCCACCCTAAATTACTATACTAATCTAATCAAATCAAGTAAACTAATACTTATGCCCTGTGCACACAATATTCTTTTATCTGCTTATAGTACTACATAGCCAGTAAATCAGTCCACCCTCTAAATATACTATACTAAATCTAATCAAAATCAAGTAACTAATAACTTATGCCCGTGCACCACAATGTTCTTTTATCCTTGCACAACTATCCCCATTTGTCTGCTTAGAGCACTACATTGCTGTAAATCTGTGCATTACAAATTAGTCTTTATACCAAGTTTTAACAAAATCACTGGAAATCCGTGTTTTAAAGTCAGTAAAATGATAAAATTTACAAAAAAAATCTGATGTCCTTTAAAGTTATTTTAACTACCCCTAAAGATTTTGAGACTCGTACAATTATTATTTCCTGTTCGTAAGTTACTCTTTACTCGGGTCATAGTTGAATCCCTCTAACTTTAAACTCACAGTTACCAGTTTTTGTGATCGTTTTATTTTTTTTTTCTATTTCTATCATTTTGAAGTCTATACTCTCGCTGTTCTGAGGTCAACGAAGCATTATATGTTGCGAATCTTTTTCTACTTTCCTTCAACCTGTTTTCATGCTCTTGTGCATTTGGTGCTGACGTGAAGCTCTCAACCGATTTTTTTTAAAAGTCTCAATTTTTTTTCGGTAAATCTTCGGTATACGGTGCACCCAGTTATCAATACTATATATCGATATATTTTTAGTTACGCGACACGTAAACGAGAACTGAGTACTTAAAAGGTAAGTAGCGTCGTTAAATTATTAATTATAATTAAAACATTAAAAAACCAAACAACAAATAAATTAAAACATTAACAACAAAAATATAATAAAAAACCTGAAAATAACAAACACAAAAATACGCGTAACATAAAATTAGATGTGGTGTATCATCGATTATTCTTATGAAAACATAGTTAAAACATTATAAAAACATTTAAAAAAATATGAAAATAGTTAAAAACCATTTTACAACAAATAAATAAAAACACAAACAACAAAAAAAAAAAATTAAAAAAAATAATAAAATATGTTCATAAACGTAAAAGAAAAGGCATATATCGATTATTCCTACGTCATATCTCTAAACAAAAAATATATCGATACATAGTATTGATAGCAGGGTGCACCGTATACCGAAGTTCAGCCTTTTTTTCTTCAGTTGATTCTTTTTCGCGCCTTTTTTTACTCTTTTAGATCTAGATTGCAGTCTGCCTATATCTTGTTTAATTCTAGGCATGGTTAATCAAATATATAAAAAATATATATTATGCATATAACAGTTTTATAAGATACTTAACCAATAATTAAATTTTTAACAATCGTCTAAAGAAAAAAATAGCAAATAAAATAAAGTAACTGTCATTGTCAAAAAGTTGACAATTACATAATTAGTAAAATTTGCATTAATTAAATAGTAAGTAAAAGTCCGTGAAAGTGATTTGAGCTACACTAAATAGTTATATTGATTAGTCTCTATACTAAATTTAATAAATATCTAGTAAACCAATAGTTTATGCCCCTTTGGAACAATACTCCCTTATATCTGCATAGAACCTGCAAATTAGTTGCATAGCACTGGATAACCTGTTAATCAGTTTATCTGCTTATAGTACTACAGAACCAGTAAATCAGTGCACCTCTAAATATACTATACTAAATCTAATCAAAATCAGTAACTAATAACTTATGCCTTGTGCACCACAATTTTCTTTATCTGCTTATAGTACTACATAGCCAGTAAATCAGTCCACCCTCTAAATATACTATAATCTAATCAAAAATCAATAATAACTTATGCCCCTGTGCACCACAATTTTCTTTTATCTGCTTATAGTACTACATAGCCAGTAAATCAGTCCACCCTCTAAATATACTATACTAATCTAATCAAAATCAAGTAAACTAATTAACTTATGCCCCTGTGCACCACAATGTTTCTTTATCTGCTTATAGTACTACATAGCCAGTAAATCAGTCCACCCCTAAATATACTATACTAAATCTAATCAAAATCAAGTAAACTAATACTTATGCCCCTGTGCACCACAATTTCTTTTATCTGCTTATAGTACTACATAGCCAGTAAATCAGTCCACCCTCTAAATATACTATACTAAATCTAATCAAAATCAAGTAAACTAATAACTTATGCCCCTGTGCACCACAATTTTCTTTTATCTGCTTATAGTACTACATAGCCAGTAAATCAGTCCACCCTCTAAATATACTATACTAAATCTAATCAAAATCAAGTAAACTAATACTTATGCCCCTGTGCACCACAATATTCTTTTATCTTTATAGTACTACATAGCCAGTAAATCAGTCCACCCCCTAAATATACTATACTAAATCTAATCAAAATCAAGTAAACTAATAACTTATGCCCCTGTGCACCACAATGTTCTTTTATCTGCTTATAGTACTACATAGCCAGTAAATCAGTCCACCCTAAATATACTATACTAAATCTAATCAAAATCAAGTAAACTAATAACTTATGCCCTGTGCACCACAATTTTCTTTTATCTGCTTATAGTACTACATAGCCAGTAAATCAGTCCACCCTCTAATATACTATACTAAATCTAATCAAAATCAAGTAAACTAATAACTTATGCCCTGTGCACCACAATTTTCTTTTATCTGCTTATAGTACTACATAGCCAGTAAATCAGTCCACCCTCTAAATATACTATACTAAATCTAATCAAAATCAAGTAAACTAATAACTTATGCCCCTGTGCACCACAATTTTCTTTTATCTGCTTATAGTACTACATAGCCAGTAATCAGTCCACCTCTAAATATACTATACTAAATCTAATCAAAATCAAGTAAACTAATAACTTATGCCCCTGTGCACCACAATTTTCTTTTATCTGCTTATAGTACTACATAGCCAGTAAATCAGTCCACCCTCTAAATATACTATACTAAATCTAATCAAAATCAAGTAAACAATTACTTATGCCCCTGTGCACCACAATTTCTTTTATCTGCTTATAGTACTACATAGCCAGTAAATCAGTCCACCCCTAAATATACTATACTAAATCTAATCAAAATCAAGTAACTAATTACTTATGCCCCTGTGCACCACAATTTTCTTTTATCTGCTTATAGTACTACATAGCCAGTAAATCAGTCCACCCTCTAAATATACTATACTAAATCTAATCAAAATCAAGTAAACTAATAACTTATGCCCTGTGCACCACATTTCTTTTATCTGCTTATAGTACTACATAGCCAGTAAATCAGTCCACCCTCTAAATATACTATACTAAATCTAATCAAAATCAAGTAACTTAATACTTATGCCCCTGTGCACCACAATTTTCTTTTATCTGCTTATAGTACTACATAGCCAGTAAATCAGTCCACCTCTAAATATACTATACTAAATCTAATCAAAATCAAGTAAACTAATAACTTATGCCCCTGTGCACCACAATTTTCTTTTATCTGCTTATAGTACTACATAGCCAGTAAATCAGTCCACCCCTAAATATACTATACTAAATCTAATCAAAATCAAGTAAACTAATAACTTATGCCCCTGTGCACCACAATTTCTTTTATCTGCTTATAGTACTACATAGCCAGTAAATCAGTCCACTCTCTAAATATACTATACTAAATCTAATCAAAATCAAGTAACTAATTCTTATGCCCCTGTGCACCACAATGTTCTTTTATCTGCTTATAGTACTACATAGCCAGTAAATCAGTCCACCTCTAAATATACTATACTAAATCTAATCAAAATCAAGTAAACTAATTACTTATGCCCCTGTGCATCACAATTTTCTTTTATCTGCTTATAGTACTACATAGCCAGTAAATCAGTCCACCCCTAAATATACTATACTAATCTAATCAAAATCAAGTAAACTAATAACTTATGCCCCTGTGCACCACAATTTTCTTTTATCTGCTTATAGTACTACATAGCAGTAAATCAGTCCACCTCTAAATATACTATACTAAATCTAATCAAAATCAAGTAAACTAATAACTTATGCCCCTGTGCACCACAATTCTTTTATCTGCTTATGTACTACATAGCCAGTAAATCAGTCACCCCTCTAAATATACTATACTAAATCTAATCAAAATCAAGTAAACTAATAACTTATGCCCTGTGCACCACAATTTTTCTTTTATCTGCTTATAGTACTACATAGCCAGTAAATCAGTCCACCCTAAATATACTATACTAAATCTAATCAAAATCAAGTAAACTAATACTTATGCCCTGTGCACACAATTTCTTTTTCTGCTTATAGTACTACATAGCCAGTAAATCAGTCCCCCTCTAAATATACTATACTAAATCTAATCAAAATCAAGTAAACTAATACTTATGCCCCTGTGCACCACAATTTCTTTTATCTGCTTATAGTACTACATAGCCAGTAATCAGTCCACCCTCTAATATACTATACTAAATCTAATCAAAATCAAGTAACTAATTACTTATGCCCCTGTGCATCACAATTTTCTTTTATCTGCTTATAGTACTACATAGCCAGTAAATCAGTCCACCCTCTAAATATACTATACTAAATCTAATCAAAATCAAGTAAACTAATAACTTATGCCCTGTGCACCACAATTTTCTTTTATCTGCTTATAGTACTACATAGCCAGTAAATCAGTCCACCCTCTAAATATACTATACTAAATCTAATCAAAATCAAGTAAACTAATAACTTATGCCCCTGTGCACCACAATTTTCTTTTATCTGCTTATAGTACTACATAGCCAGTAAATCAGTCCACCTCTAAATATACTATACTAAATCTAATCAAAATCAAGTAAACTAATAACTTATGCCCCTGTGCACCACAATTTTCTTTTATCTGCTTATAGTACTACATAGCCAGTAAATCAGTCCACCCTCTAAATATACTATACTAAATCTAATCAAAATCAAGTAAACTAATAACTTATGCCCCTGTGCACAACAATTTTCTTTTATCTGCTTATAGTACTACATAGCCAGTAAATTCACCCTCTAATATACTATACTAAATCTAATCAAAATCAAGTAAACTAATAACTTATGCCCCTGTGGACTAAATAAGTCCACCCTCTAAATAGTCTTTATACTAAATGTAATTAAAATGAAGTAAACTAATAATTTATGCCCCTGTGCAAAACTATCCCATTTGTCTGCTTATAGCACTACATAGCCTGTAAATCAGTGCATCTACAAATTAGTATTTATACCAACTTTTAACAAAATTACTGGAAATCCGTGTTTTAAAGTCAGTAAAATGATAAAATTTACAAAAAAAATCTGAAGTCCTTTAAAGTTATTTTAACTACACCTAAAGATTTTGAGACTTGTACAATTATTATTTCCTGTTCGTAAGTTAATTATAGACATAATTTTATAGACTAATTCCGAGGCCATTGTCAGTTATATTTATTACTTTATTCAAAGTTATTTACTGCCCTAAAAAGCTTATTATAGCTCTAAAATCAAACTTTTTAGCATCAAAATATTGTAAATGTACTGCTCTAAAATAATAGCTCTAGACATGCATGATTTTATGCTCTCTAAAAGGCTATGATTTTTTAAATATTTCGATGCCCTGTAGACCACTTTAGATGCCCTAATCATCTTAAGACTCGGCTCAAACCTTCCCATCACTGTGGATTAATTTTGTAAAAAACTTTCGTGAAAATTCGTCCAGTCGTTCTCGAGTTTAGAGGGAACATCGGTAGCGACATTTGAATTTTATTTATATAGATGAAAATAATTCAATTTTTACTTTATTCATAATGACTTAAACGTACTTTTAAAGTATCAAGTAAAAATAAACTGTTCAACTTTGCTTGATTGCGTTTCCCAACGGTAAACAATTAAGCATATAACGTTAAAACTTTTTAAAGAAAAAATAACGCAGGCAACAATAATAAAAGGGGTTAAAACAGGAAAAACAGGGATGAGGGAAAAATGAAAATTATGGAAAGCTTGAGATAATTATTAACAAAAACTAATTAAGCTTCAAACTTTTTTGTGAACAAAAGTAATTACGCAAGTATTTTCAATTCACGTTGGGTGAACTGATTGTAAAATGGTAATATTATAGAGGGAGCATTAGAGAGCATCTGAACAATTGTTTTAATTACTAGCCGATTGTTTGGATACTCCTAGACTTCATCTTATGACCTGTCATCTGCAGTTGCTCAACGTGGAAGTTATTTAACTCTAATTAACGCACAGAGATTCAATTTATGTTATTATAGTACGACACACGGCTAAAATCAGTTGACAGCGCTGGAAAATAGTGTTGAGGAACCAATAGGGTTGGCTTGATTTGAAATTAAGGACGTGGTTTAGTATCCAAGACCAACCTCATTAGCTCCTTTGCATTATTTCCCCTCGCTGTCAACTGATTTTAGCCTTGTGTCGTATTATAGATTACTCTACTTTATCCAGGGATAATTATAGATACTGTATAATTAAGTCAGTAATTGAAATTGTTATAGAATAAGGAAATCGGACTCTAATACCTAATAGAAAATCGTAAAATAAGTAGAAAATCCCAATATAGAAAAAATAATATATTATTAAACATATAACCGTCTTTGCATTTATAAGAACCTCTTATTTGATCAAAAGTTTGTTCATAAAAGTTTAGTTACACTTTTAATTCTAAACTATTTACCTTCACCTTACCTTATTATACATTTAGGTATAATATTATATTCTAGCACTGTTCATAGTGCTACTGAGACCTCTCATCCTTAATTATTGAAAAAAAGAGTAAAACATTAAATTATTTTATTTGGTATTTTTATAGATTATAGATAAATTTGTAAATGGATGAAAATAAAAATGTATTATTATTATTTGAACTAATAAATTTTTTGTTAATAATATTACTTAGATTTTTGCTCAACTTTGGTCAGAATGCTGAGCGCAACTGGATTGTTTCTCTTTATAGACTTCTCAAGCAAATGGAACTATAATACTTGTAGCAATAATTACTGTTGTATTAATAAATATAAGATGTCAAAAAACTTTACTAGTTATTTTGTTATAAGTGTAGTTAAAGTAATATTTATTCGGTAAATACGACATATTTAACACACACTGGATTTTGCACTGATGATGGCCTCTAGTTAGGTTGAAAGCGCTTAGCCAATAAAGTTTTGTTTTGTGGAGAGACTTTTTTTTATTATTTAGATATTCAGCAAGTTAAGTTTGGAAATGAACTAGGTTAGTCTAGTCTAGGAGACTATTTATAATTAGACGAATGTGTAAATACGAAAATGTTTTATGCAATAAAGTTAGATTAAAAATAGCTCTACCTAAAAAGGCCTTTTAAATATTAGAAGAGGCTTTATTTTTAAAGCACAAATTCTCCTGTCTTCCACCGATCAGCCAAAACTAAAAAATAGACACTGCCGTCTCTATCATAAAATAGTTCCAAACTATTTATATTATATGAAATTTAAATGGAAAAAATCAAAATTTGTTAGAATTTGCTGGCCATTTTCATTTTTAAGTAACTCCTTATGGTAAAAACCTTAGAATAATACTAATATAGTTGGAGCATAGGACCGTAAACACGATGTAATTCTACTGATAACACGAAAGCCGGTTGACTGGTAGTCACAAGTAAGGGTACCACCCTAACAACAGAACATTATTTTAAATATGTGTCATAAATATCCATTAATGAAGAAATATCGTAAAGAACAAATATAATTACTTAAAACACCTACTGAGTATTTAATAAAACCGGTCTTAGATGACAAAAGGATAGCGGAATACAAGAATCTACATTTAGTTGACGAGGACTACTTTTAAAATAATTTTAATTAAAAAACGTTAAACTACAATTTAAAATGCCTAAAATATTGTAATGCACCGATGTCTAAATTTGTATTTTATGAATAATCAATAATTAATTAATAATAGAACATAATAATTCAGCAACCGGAAGAATTGCCCACTTTTTTTGAGAAAATTGTTTATTGTAGGCAGCATTACTTAAGACCACCAGTGAACCACCTTTTGGGTTATAAGTAGTGCTCCTTCTATATATAGTATTATTCTAAGGTAAAAACTTTTATACATAGCATCAAAAAATATCATTTCCCAAAGTCAATGATTAGTGGAAAATTTGTTCATCTCATTTATAAATATCTTGTTATCACAACCTATATTGAATTATTTTCCCGATTTGCTGAAGGAAAACCTTATACATTATACTTTTCAGACACTTCTTTCGCCCACTTTGAAAAACAATGAAATATGTATAGACTCAGGACCAAGAAAAAAAAAGAGATAAAATTTCCAACTAAATATAGATCCTCTGAATTTCGTTAAATATTTTATTAGACAGCTATTCTCATGGTAATTCACTTGACTACTGATAAAAAAAAAGGTTGATTGATTGGTAAAATAGAGCATTGAAAAACAATATAAAATATTTTGTTTAAAATGAGTCATTTTAAATAAATAAAACAAATATATAAAAAAATACGAAAGGAATGTCTTTATTATAATCTATTAATAAAAATTAATTACAAAAGAATTTAATTATTTAGTTCATTTCCAATCGGTATCGACACTGATATAGGGAAAAACACAAAAAAAAACGGGTACAAGGTACTTCGGAACTTTTACTCATCTCATCGGATTTGCTACGCTCGTCCACAGAGTATAAAAGGCTTTATATTTATACTGCAAGACGTATTTGGTCACCCATCCAGGCACTGACAGTGCTCAATG
>JACMZG010001908.1:48935689-48960689 GCA_018340805.1 Microvelia longipes | reverse complement strand
AATAATACCATGAATGATTTTACTATTTTTATTTAAAGTTAAAAGCATCCATGTAATCATTAACAGAAGTCATAATTTTTTATTTATGAAAATAGGCCCCAAGAATTTGTATAAAGGAGGTTAAAGAATATTAAAGGCTCAATTAGATAAGAAGTCCAAAGGTATTAAAGGCTTAATTAGATAAAGAGTCCAAAGATATTAAAGGTTCAATTAGATAAAGAGTCCAAAGATATTAAAGGCTTAACTAGATAAAGAGTCCAAAGATATTAAAGGCTTAATTAGATAAAGAGTCCAAAGATATTAAAGGTTCGATTAGATAAGGAGTCCAAAGGTATTAAAGGTTCAATTAGATAAAGAGTCCAAAGGTATTAAAGGTTCAATAAGATAAAGAGTCCAAAGATATTAAAGGTTCAATTAGATAAAGAGTCCAAAGATATTAAAGGTTCAATTAGATAAAGAGTCCAAAGATATTAAAGGCTTAATTTGATGAAGAGTCCAAAGATATTAAAGGTTCAATTAGAAAGAGTCCAAATATTAAATGCTTAATTAGATAAAGAGCCCAAAGATATTAAAGGTTTAATTAGATAAAGAGCCCAAAGATATTAAAGGCTTAATTAGATAAGGAGTCCAAAAGTATTAAAGGCTTAATTAGATAAGAAACATAAAGGTGTTAAAAGTTTAATGGATAAGGAGTCCAAAGATATGTGAAGCAAAACCGGGTTGATGGTAGAAATACAGTTCATCATTTAAGACGATTTGACTATTGGGCTGGTTAGTGAATATGTATAGCTAAAAAAAGCTTTATAATGGAATTGTATTGATTGGAAAGAAATTCTAATTTTACTCCAGAGACCTTGCTATCAAAAGCAATGGAACGATATTTAATTTACCTTCGTCCTTAACATAATATGTTTCCTCTAGGGGTTCTTCATCGATTTCAATGTCATGCTTTTAAGGAATAATAAAACAAATTTTACATTTTTTTTTCAATTATGATTTTCATGTATGTTTTTTAAGATAATAATAGATATTATTGGAATAATACAGTGATATTTTAGAATTTAAAATTTTTATTTAAAGGTGCTTTTTATAAAAGTGTATTGTTATAATTATATCAATTGGCATTAAATGGTCTCAGCAATCTAAGCATTATTTATACAAAAACAAGTTTTTTGGTGATCGAATTGCGAAAGGTGACATGGTGAGAGTCAAAGTTGGGAGTAGTTATGAATCTGTTTCAAAGGTCCTTAACCACGAACAAATACAAGATCGCTAAAACATAGCGGAAAGAATCCAACAATTATATCTATTTAATATATATATATATATATATATATATATATATATATATATATATATATATATCCCTTTTAAAAATCTACCTCCCCCCCACTCCCCCCTCCATGACCCAAACCTCATAAGCTTATTTTTTCTTTGAAAAATTTGCTGTATTAGTCGTTACAATAATGAGGAGAGACTTTAGTTTGAAAACTGATTACCATTCCATTCCATTAACAAATTCCGTTCAGCAATAAAAATTGCTAATGGGTGCATTGCCTGCCCCAGGAGAGCATGAGTTTGATGAATGAATATATATATATATATATATATATATACATATTAAGTATCAAATGTAAAATTATTTAGTGTTACATAATTTCCACGCCCATGAGACTTTCTCTCCACTTACCAAAAAACCACTGCCAAAAATCTTTTGGCAGGTATTCCTCCCCCTATATGTATTTGTATGAAATCTTTGATTACATGTCAATGGCAGTCTCGCTGTTATGTCACAGGCCTACCTGCTAAATTACAACCCATCTAAACTAATTTTAATACTTTTCAATATATAAGTAAGGATTTCTGTTTAACAAAGTAAAATCTTATTAAGTTTTACTTTAATATATATTGAGGGAAAAAAGATTTAAAGCGCAAAGGAATTCCGGCAACACTTGAAATATGAGAAACTGTGTAAATTGGAATCCAGGCTCTCTCAGTAGTATTTAATAAGGTTCAGAATCGGATTTTTTTAAAGATGTAATAAGACTGAAAGCGAGCTGAGATAGACCAAAGAGGGGAAAAAGTTTACATTTTATTGGAAAAAAACGTCCCCATTAATTAAACGTTAAGTGGCATGGCTGACGAGTAGATTATTATTTAAAGGATCTTGACTTATATTAAAGACAAAAGAGGCGTGAAAATAACGCCTTAGTTGATTTTTACTTCCGAGACCTCTTAAAAATGAAATTCATTATTATTTAATTTTCTTTGCCTCTAGAAGGGAGAAAAAAGTACTTTTCTTCCTCTTGTGGAAGAATTAAAGTGACAATTAACTCCTCGTCTCAATCTACTGGGAGAAAAGTAACTAACGGGAGAAAAATTACTTTAGTTGCCATGGCAAATATTTAACACTCGCTCTACATTCCAGCTCAGATAGTAACGTCTTCATCTCTTAAGATAAAGGTTACAAGTTTAATTCTCACTGAAGATGCCCTCTGTCAACACTATTTTTAGTGTGTTTCATCACAAAGGATGTAAAATAATTTTACATACTTTAAACTTTTACTTGTTTAAACTTAAACATGTCTCTTTACCAAATCGTCAACAATATTTGACGATTTACAATAAGAAGAGTTTCAATAATTGTAAGTAAAAATTCATTATTTATTTTTAAAGTTATTTATTATGGTGTATATGTATTTTTTATGTTTAATGTTTTAAAAATTGAGTACGGGATACCTTCCAACTTTTCCTTACCACGTCAGATTTGCATCGCTTATTCTAACTACTTTGGACTCACTTCGTTGGCCCTAGAATATAAAAAATCGTCAAATTTACACTGTAAAATATCCGAGACAGAAAATACATGCGTTTAATTCCCAGCGAACACCCATCCAGGCACTGACCTTATTTTATGCTGCTTTACTTTTATGATCAATCAAAACCCGTGGATATACTTGCCGCATTGGAGGAAACTTATTATAATTATTTATTACGAATGAAATTCAGTTGTATCAAATTTCCACTCAATTAATATTTTTCAATTTTTAAAATTTTATAAACAATCGTGAACATGTCATTCGATAAAAATTCAACTTATGCTCATAATGAGATGAAACTTGGAACATATGGGTTTTTTATAAGGCTACATGCGTGTCAAATTTCAAGTCGATACAAATATTTTTTCGCGTTCTATGATTTTTTTTAAATGTTTGCTGTCTCTATTTCCAGTTAATGACGTCGTACACTCGGGAGTTCTTAAATTCAAGGCCGGGGAACACAACTGGGGTTATACCAGGTTTCCTTGGCAGCAAATACGCAAATGCAGGGTTAGTTCCGGTCTTGTCCGAGAGAAGTCTGAATTCTCGTTTTCGTTGTCTCCAACTCACGAAAAGTCAAGGTGCTGCGAACCGGTGGAAATGAAGGTTGGAAAGATATACTGAGCTTTAGTATGTCCGAAAACTTAGTCAGTAAAAGTCAAGGCGGTGACACGAATAACATAAGTGAGTAGGAACAAAGTGCTCGGTTCTTGATGACAGACGTCTTCTAGTAGCACTGCGGAGCTTAGACTTTCAGGTGGAAGCTATAGAATGATTTGGCTGTAGAATGAGTTGCCAGAGTTGGCACACTGGCGTCGGATTGCTAGAGTTTTCTGTTAGGTGGCGCTGAACTAGCCAGAGCGGTGAGCCCAGCTAGAGTTTGGTGATGCAAAAGGAGCTGATGAGATTAGTGAGACTGGATTAACGAAGGTGGGCCAAGTGAGACTAATGTGATCACATGAGTTACTAAGACTAGATGAAACAAGCACACAGTGAACTAGTAGTCGGCGCTAGCAAGACTGGTGAGCCTAGCCAAAGTGTAGCTGGTCTACATGAACTCAGGCTTCGTGGCAGGCACTTGCTAGAGCGTTGAACCACTAATATGTGCCGCCATGTACGGAGGGTGAACTTCTTAAATAATTGAGTGTGTACAAACTCGGGGGTAGATTAGTTAAGTGAAATTTGAGTGAGTGGAAAACGCTGATATGACGGGTTTAAGAATTACAAAATAATTGTCGTCATTTTAAAAATGTATGGCCATATTATTAGTTAGATTTATTCTAGACAATAGACAATCCACTAATATTATCATATTATATCTTAATTAATATTAATCTATTCATATTATAATTTTAATTTCTTTTTTGAACTTAAATTTTTATAATGTATAAAAAAAATTTATTTGTGTGTGCAATTTTTATTTAATTTAATTTTTTCTTAATTGTTATTTTTGTAAAAAGGGTAATTTTGCCCGTTAATGTATTAATAAATAAATAAATAAATAAATAAATAAATATTTAGTTTTGATTTATTTACAGTATGTTACTTATAGGCTTTTGTTAAGTTTTGCATGTTATTTTCCTGTCTGCTATCGTTAATTTTTTTTACATTTATTATAGAAATTACATATATTTATGACTTTTAATGAATTTTTATAAAATCCCAAAAAACCGCTTGCCTTGTAAGAAATTTGTGATGAAAATTGTGAGGAAATTTAGTCTTGCAACGGTCAGGCGTTGTTTCTATTTAAAACCAATAAAAATTATAGTTAAGTCGCAGCTCTTCAGTAGATTAGACACAAAATGTATACACTTGTGGTCATAAGGTATAACAATTTATTTTATCCAACGGAGTTAGCCGAGGATACAATTTCAATACTACCATAAACAAACACAACTAGATATTAAGTCGATAATCTTCATACTTCAACATATATCACGTAACTTATCTGTAGCCAATAGGAGATACATTGATTGATTTTGGTATGCTAAGTTGATTTATTATTGAATATCACACTTGCAGTATTAGCTTAGATAACAACTATGTAACATGTTTCGAGTTTCAAATACAACTAAACCATTCCCAATGCATATTCTGAAACTATCATCTTTCGTAAGTGTCAAAAAAGTATTCAAAGAACTATTTTTTTATAGTTACTATTTACTTTTTAGTTACTAGAACTGTTTACTTTTTAGTTAAAAGTAATTTTGTCGTTCTCTTAACAGCTCTCTCTTTTATAGTCAAGTAAATTGAGAAGAATCATTTAAATTAAGTAATATTTGCTTTTTCAACGGGGTTTAAATACAGACAGGATAAAAAAATTACCATTAATAAGTGATAAGTATCAGTATCCACAATGAAGGCTTATTCTTATAATAAAAGTTTAATATTTTAAAACATCTCTATAATTGGATCTTTAATAATGAACCTACTTCAATAAGATAAATGATATATTTTTTTTACTTTTCCTCATTTATACCGTTAGTATAAATGTATTATGTATTAAGTCATATTATTCGAAAAAATATTTGGATCGATTTGAAATATAGCACATATAGTTATATAAAAGAACAACAATAGTTCTAAATTTCATTTCATTATGAGCATCGAAGGAAATCTAAAAGTTATCCAACTGCGTTGAAATTCAGCACGAAAGTATCTTATTTAATATTAAATAAGTATACTAAGTTATCTCAATTCTATATCTACGGCTGGGGGTGGTATATCTACGGCTTTTTCGGATCTCAAGTATTAAGCACCATCCCCATCGAGTGAAGACAGTGACTGGATGGGATATTTTTAAAAAGTGGATTTTTTACTGTCTAAGGACAAGCAAAGACGAACTGCAAATTAAATTAGGTGAATTTTTACTCTGAGCGAAGCGAGTCTTTAGAATATTAGCGTAGTGAAAATAAGCGCATCGAATCTGATTTGGAGAGGAAAAGTCCTGAAGTACCCCCTACCTGGTTTTTTCTTAATCAACACCAAACGTTTTAGTAATATCTCGTTATTTAAAATTACTACTTAAATAAATTTCACAACAACGTAAGACAGAAAAAGTTAGAAAGTTAATTAAGCTGAAAGAAAAGGGAAATGAATAGTAAATATTTGAGAAAGAAAGAGTGTATTTTACTAAAATCACTCCTTACAGCTCCGTTTTCAAGATATTCTCTTAATTTAATCATATCGTACGAGTCTGTCTACAACATTATTATGAATTTATTATTATTTTGATTTCCTGCCTCCTTAAAGGATAAAGAATTGCATCAGCAAAAAAATTAACACCTACAGCTCCCAAAAATCGAAACGACTATGTTTATTTATTTTAATGTGGACATGCACATTTCCTGTAATCATCTAAAGCTAAAATTTCAATGATACTTGGCTTTAAAATGTCCTAACAAACATCACCTTAGCATACATGTTTTCTTAGGTCCTAACAAATCATCACCTTAGTATACATGTTTTCTTGGGTCCTAACAAATCATCACCTTAGTATACATGTTTTCTTGGGTTCTAACAAATCATCACCTTAGTATACATGTTTTCTTGGGTCCTAACAAATCATCACCTTAGTATACATGTTTTCTTGGGTTCTAACAAATCATCACCTTAGTATACATGTTTTCTTGGGTCCTAACAAATCATAACCTCAGCATACATGTTTCACAATGTTGAAAGATGTACCTTTTTGAGAGTCCTTCATAGACTGAACTATACAATGTACAAGAAATATCTGGTTAGCATAAAAATCTGTTTGAATAAGGAAATGGAAAATAATTCATTCAAGATTAGTCTCAAGAATTCTAAACGTGAAGTCTAACAGTATTTTCTTTTAGATTTATTTCTTTTCTCTTTTAAAGGAAATCTACTTGCCAGAAAGATTGGATGCTTCACGACAAAGATGGATATATTCAATTTTCTTTCATTGAGTAAACTAAGTTTAAAATAAACTAATATAAAATTATATATTTTGATAGATTAGAGAATTGCCCAACATTTTTATATAAACATTGCATTTTTATATCTCCTAAAGACACCTTGAAATGTGACATGCGAGGTTTCACATTTGAAAACTAGTTCCTAAGAACTATTCTAGATTTTAGACATTCTGACAATTATAACGATGCGCGAATATAAGGATTTGCAGGTAGATACGATTAATAACCGATTACCTTCGAATGTTAAAAAAAGATATAAAAATAAATATTATTTGTGATTTTTGTGAATATAATCACAAAATGCCCCACTCTGTGGCCGTGATTGTATAATCATTCAATTTAGGCACCGGAGGTACGAATTTCTCAGTCCGGGCTTGCTCAAAGTTTATATGAATAGTATTTGTTTAAAAACGATTTCACCAACTTTAATTATTACTTATAAAATAAAAGATGCAACCCACCCAAGATTGTTTCCGCAGAGGGGATACTCTAATGGGCCGAAAGGACTTAAAATTGGTATTTTATTTTATTTTCATTTTTGGTTTATTGAAAATCATATAATAAGTTTAATTACTGCTTCATGATATTTCTAAACACACTATAATATCTTACAACATTTAATGGATCATAAAATAAAATTACCTGAAGTTTGTTGGCATAACGGTCCAAGCCAAGCTTTGTCTACGCATTTTATTTTGCAGATTCTATTGGCAGGACCAAAAGGAGTTTGAATGACAGCTGAAAATTTGACTTCAGCTAACAAGGAATAATCAGCTCGAGGTCGCGGCACCTTGACTCCTTTCAGTGAGAGCTCTGGACCCGGACACCCTACTGTTCCTGCAACAGACAATTTCAGATAAATTAACAGAGATTCAATCATATGGCGATGATTACTTGGGATTGTGTAAGATACACCAATCGTTTATCTACATATAATATTACTTGTAATTATATTGTAATATTTCGTATTATATTATAATATTATTGTATTTTATTTACCCATAGGATTGGGTGCATATAATTTAATCATATTTTTTCACAATTATTAAAAAAATCGGGTAGTCAACACGTCATTCAAATGTGGATATATTTTCTCTTTAATAAATAATTTTGATCAAAACAGGGTTTAAGAAATGCACTTTTTAGTCCTAATTTTTAATTTATAAATTAAAAGTATGTGTAATTTAAACTATGTGTAAAAAATAAATGTTTATGTGTATATTATATTGATTTGTGAAACAAATTTTAGTTTTCCTTTATTGTTAAGTTTAAAAAATAAACATAATAATTTTTAGGAGGCGCTATGCTACGTAATATCTAATCCTTTGTTTCTACTGGTGATTATCAAATTTAGTTTCTTTACATTATGTTAATTTTGTTTCACGTACCCTTCTAATTTGACAAAGGTTTTATTATGGAGCTGGATCTCAATCTGTTATATTTTATACTCCATGGGTTTGATTTTAAGATAAAAAACTAAAATACTGCAGCTCTCTACGGACAGTGCATTCTTCAGCTTATGTTAAGTAAGAAGTAACTATTTGATAAAACAAATACGTTTTAGATCATTATACGTTATTTAATAGAAATGAGAAAGAATATTTATAATAAATGTTTAAGTGTGCGTTAAGGAAAACGTTTATCATATATAACGGTATCCGAAAATAATGCATTAAAATTGTTTAAACAATTCAACAAAGTAACTAATAGGATACTCAATTTTCGAAGAGGAAAAGTGAAGGATCTACCCTAACACATACAACTTACAACCGACGATTAAAATTAAAATGTAAATTAATTTTAACTTAACGAAATAATATTTTACAATAAATTATTATTTTGTTAAATATAATCATTTTATAGAAAGTGAATACATGTCCTAATTAAATTTCAACTCATCATAGCATACAAATTAAAAGACAAATAATTATCTTTCCTAAATTAATTAATATTAATATATATTTATAATTTCCCCCTTAAATGTAAATCGATTGAATGTACAATTTTATATTAATATTTTAAAGGTTAGTAACTCTGGTATTACATGTTTAATTCTTAAATTTGATTCACAAACCATTTTAATCTTTCTTATTTTATCTTTGTTTCTCATTGTCATTTGTTTTCTAATAGATATTAATTAGTAAATTATAAACTATATATTTGATATTACCTGTATGTGCAGAATAATTAGTGAATTTAAAAATTTGCAAGTAAAAAAAATAAAATATACTTTTAGAATTTTAGTATGCAGACACAGACTCATTAATGATTATGTTTTAAGAAACTAAGTAAAATATATCCTAATTTTAATATTTTATATGAATAAATATTGAAATAAACTGTATCAACAATAAAGCCACCTTAAAAACTCAACGATGCAATATGCCGAATTATATTTAATGCAAACATATGAAATGCAGCAAATGTAATATAAATAACTGGAATAAATGAATACAACGAAATAAGATAATTATTAATTTAAAAATCTCTAAAATGTTTTTTATGCTCGAGGAACCCTATTATTGTACAGTACATAAAATTACTTTCCTTTCGATCAGAAGCCAAAAACAGTGGGATAACACTGATACTTTAGCATGATTAATGGTGAATTAATTGAACAGAGAAAGGCTGTCGAGATTTATCGTTGGAGACATATAAATTATGTATAAAACAATAGGTTTTATTCCAGGTGCTATAGGAAGTGCCCAGAGGTCTGTCTCTGCGCTTTAGATCAATATGTGATACGAGGCCACTACTGCAATATTCTACCTTCTAACACCCTTTTATTTTATATTAAAGCAATAATGAATAATCTACTTTGTTGTATGAATAAATATTCTTAACTCCTATTTTTAAATTTTTAATCTTAAATCATTGATTAAATACTTCTTCTCATAGCCTTACCTTATAACCATATAATTATATGTCACCCACATAAATATAAATATTTTTAAAAAATGTTGAAAATCATAAAATAGCCTGTCAGCCTCAAAAGCTAATAAAGTTTCATTTTTCGGCTTTGCCCAAGAATTAAACTTAAACTTTTGCTGTAATTTTTTCCCATCCTTTTTATGTTAAACACATATATATATTATATACATATATATATTATATATATATTATATATATATATATATATATATATATATATATATATATATTGTACAGGCACTGATGAGGCATCATGCTAGGTTGAAAGCGCTTTGCCAATAAAATATTTTTGTGAGAGACTCTTTTCTTTCCACCATAATGAACGACTCCACTGGTGCTCAATTTCATCTAAATATATTATAGTATATATATATATATATATATATATATATATATATTATATTATAATATATATATTTATATATATATAAATATATATATATATATATATAATTTGTAAATTGTAAATGTCAAATTTATCAATTATTTGTCACCATATCAAACGATTATATAGCTTCCAGCTGATTTATTTTAAGTCTGGACACACACAAAACCATTTTATAATGCTATATTGTATGAACTTAAATGAAAAATATATTTTATTTTTATAGTTTGTACAAAAAATATAAAAAAAAGACAAAATACCCAATAGAAATTTATTAAATCTAACAATAAAAATAACATCTTAGAATAATGATATTTTTATAAATTTAAAAAAAAGATAAAGTATGCTAGAAAAGCTTATATTCCCTACACAGTTGGGTTCTGCTCTATCCCTCAAATCAAATATTTTCCCACATCCAAACCAGACAGTCCATTAAAAAGATTTCGTTTTTATTTACAACAAGAATAAAAGTAAATCGGAATTCGTAAATTCATGTTTATTCTGCTTGCATGCATAAGACACTTATTTTCGTGTAAACATGTAAAATATTTTGTTATGTTACCCTGATATAAAAAGGAGATTGTTTATAATATATGGAAACGTGTGGGTCAGAAAACCCCTTCTTCAACATTCCCCTCTACATATTTGAATTCAAAAAGGTTTCTCGAACCATATCCACGAGTTCGGAAGTTGGCCCCAAAGTCCCAAGATAATAGCATTATTATAGTCTGTTTGAGTATTCCGCATCTCGCTTGCAACCCAGACAGATGTCATAGATATTGAGAGTTAAAAAGCTTTTCTAAAAGCGAGCTACCTACAGAATTTCCAATTATTTCGGGCTTGTAACGTGGCATTGTTACGTGCTGTATATTAACTTGTAATAGCTAGTAAATTCTTATAACCATCTCATATTTCCCAGACACATAACTTACACTCTACTCTAACACCGCTCAGAAATATTAGAAAAATATTGTCAATTCATGTTTCTTGTGCTATTATAGCTTGAATCACCTAATATTTAAACATTACACGAATATGAATTACGCAATTCTAAGGTATTTATTCTAAATCAAAATAACTTCAAAATTGGATAAATAAATTTTAAGAAAAAACGACCTCCACGTTCTTTGACTTCAGATATTATAAAATTCGCTTAACAATGGCTAGCATACATTTAATCCCAACAAAAACACAAGTGTGCAAAAAAGGGCCAAGTCTAGGGTACAAAGTTGTGACATCATTGAATAAGTCAAGTCGTAGGTTCCCAATAATGCTTGTTAATATCTGAGGTCTTAGCGGATTTACTTTGTGACTTGGTCGTTACGGCGCACACAAAGAAATGCATAATAACATTATTAAATACGCTGAATATATTATGTCTACACTCTATACAAGATGTTTAATACCGCACTACCTTAAGCTGCGTAATTGTCAAGTCACAAAGTAAAACCGCCAAGCCCTCGTATATTTACAAGTATTATTGGGATTCATGACTTAGCTTATTCAATTATCTCACAACTTTTTACACTAGACTTGGCTTTTTTTTTACACGCATGAGTTTTTGTTGGGATTTCATTCCTTTTTGTAGGCTTGAACATTCTTACTTACAAATATACGCCTAGAAATATTATTAAATTTTTAATTAGTCACAGCATATTACACCACTTATTTATTTCTAAACAGTTCAATTTTCTTTAATTAAACAATAGATAAATTGCTAAAAAATAATTTGTTATATTTTGTCAAAATAAGACTCTCGATATTCTTAGTTCTAGTGTGCTCTACTAGGTAGCGCTAGTTGTCGAAATTTTTTCTTATATGTAAAATTGAGGTTAGAATTGCCTTTCAACTTAGGTGGTCAATATTCAATTAGTACGTTCACACACACTTTAGATCCGCGTATCGTATAGAGTAAGATCTCTCAATACGTAATTAAGCTGTATGAACCATGCGGAGGGGATTCCGATCGCATACGCTAGAACTAGGGAGATGGAATCTAAATGGATCCCCGATACGCTGTCTTTTTGTGTGTGTACCTTTAGAGACGATCGTATTTAACGGATAAACCTTCTCGTCGAACTTTATTACACTTTATTTCACTTCTATATAACCGTTTTTGATAAAATAACTTTTGGAACAATTATTTTTTTTTTAGTGTAACTTTATTATTACGCTAAGAAATCACAATTTAATTAAATATATTTTTGTTTTAAACTTCCTTATAACCAAAAGTGAGGTTCACTATACAAGACGCCATGTTTTGGCGGGATCAGTTATCACTCGATCGACTAAACAAATACGCTGCAAGAACCGTGAAGTTAGTTGACCTTATTGTGTATTCTATACGATCCGCGATCTAGAGTGTGTGTGAACGTACTAAATGTCAATATTCTTAATATAACGACCAATATTAAATAAAATTTTATAGATTGATTAACCTTATTTAAATGTATATTTAGGTAAATGTCAATTTGATCAATCAAATTTTTGATTTGTGACAAATGTTTTAAATTTTTGATGATTCAGCACTGTAGGTTATGGTAATTTGATAAATTGCATCTTCCGACCAGCACAACCTTAGGTCTAGGTCAGATTTTGTGCCATGTTTCTACTCCCTAGCATAAACTCTGCGGGAGTTATGCATGTCACTGACATACAGACACACACACAGCATGATGAAAACCACTCAGCGCATCATGAAAATGCCTGGAACGGATAATTAGGATGAAACATCGATTTCAGATTTTAGGGTGACCATAATACTTTTCCTTATACCTACAGTAGTAGGTGAGAAAACCTAAAAAGAGCAGAAGTCTAGCTGTAGGATCTGGCCATATATTTTAGTGATAATTCTTAAAACGAATTACGTGTCTATATTATGTCTCAGTTACCTAGCAGTTACAAGAGTTTATATAGGTCTCAGTACCTAGCAGTTCCAGTGTCTATATTATGTCTCAGTACCTAGCAGTTACAAGAGGTTTATATTAGGTCTCAGTTACCTAGCAGTTACCAGTATTATTGTCTCAGTTACCTAGCAGTTACAAGAGTTTATTAGGTCTACAGTTACCTAGCAGTTACAGTGTCTTTTACTCAGTTAGGAGTTACCAGGTGTCTATATTATGTCTCAGTTACCTAGCAGTTACAAGAGTTTATATTAGGTCTCAGTTACCTAGCAGTTACCAGTGTCTATATTATGTCTCAGTTACCTAGCAGTTACCAGAGTGTTATATTATGTCAGTTACCTAGCAGTTACAAGGTTATATTAGTCTCAGTACCTAGGAGTTACCAGTGTCTATATTATGTCTCAGTTACCTAGCAGTTACAAGAGTTTATATTAGGTCTCAGTTACCTAGCAGTTACCAGTGTCTATATGTCTCAGTTACCTAGCAGGTGTCTATATTAGGTCTCAGTTACCTAGCAGTTACCAGTGTCTATATTATGTCTCAGTTACTAGCAGTTACCAGTGCTATATTAGTCTCAGTTACCTAACAGTTACCAGGTCTATATTCGGTCTCAGTTACCTAACAGTTACCAGTGTCTATATTAGAACTCAGTTACCTAACAGATACCAGTGTCTATATTAGGTCTCAGTTACCTAACAGTTACCAGTGTCTATATAAGGTCTTAGTTACCTAACAGTTACCAGTATCTATATAAGGTCTCAGTTACCTTATAAAGAAACGTAACTTAAATGACCAAAGCACTGAATATTTCTTCAAAGAGGAATAAATTTAACAATTCTTTTTCCTTTGTTTAAATTAACTCTTCAAGTAACTTACAATTATTAAAAAAAAATGTTTAACAAAATCGTCCTAAGAATAAACAAAAGAATACAAACACCAGTAATAAGTTGATTTACTTGATTTACCTCCCTACTTTAACCTTAGTGAAAAATTGAATTTTTGTTTCTTTACAAAATTATATTCCCTTTAAAGAAGAATGTTATGAGGCGAGAAGGTAAGATGTCGTTAGGGTGCCTTAAACATACATTATGAATATATAACCCAGGTAATGGTTGATATATTCATTGAATTTTTTTATAAGTAAGCAAAGTTTTTTTTTTCTTGGAGGCTGTAGCCTGAGGTGTTGACAGAAATAGAGGGTAAGAAGAGAAGGTAATGCAAATCCTATGTTACGATAGAAGATTATTTCGAGGGGCGCAATGATGCTTAGAAAATCTAAAGGGCGTTAAGACCCCGCGGCACCTCCTTAGGGCGCCGAACTTGACGCCTTATCTTATTTAATAATAACTAAGGCAGACCCTTCCGAAGGGTGCCCAGTAGACCGAGAAAATTGCGAGCATTTCCCTCGACACAGACCTTGATCCTTACTAAGACTGCACACACATGACTAAGCATTTATTATTCAAATTAATTTAAATAATTAATAAACTTAACAAGTGTGTATCTTATTAATATGTACAGGATCTTATAATACATAAGGCCAAATTATCATTCAAGCATTCAATATCTAATAACAAATTTTATCTTTTCTCTTCCATTATATATCAACAAATTCATTAAAAACGTCAGTGTACAATAGCAAGACGTACAACTTAACGCT
This sequence comes from Microvelia longipes, assembly GCA_018340805.1. Lineage (NCBI taxonomy): Eukaryota > Metazoa > Arthropoda > Insecta > Hemiptera > Veliidae > Microvelia > Microvelia longipes. Next base: position 48,946,050 of record JACMZG010001908.1, on the reverse strand, counting down.
TACGGTTTTGTATATAATATGTATATTGAAAATATAACTATTTTTATAGTCACTTTATATAACAGTGAACAGTCGGTTAGTATTTTTATAGTCACTTTAACAGTTAAACAGTCGGTTAGTATTTTGATAGTCACTTTATATAACAGTTAAACAGTCGGTTAGTATTTTGATAGTCACTTTATATAACAGTTAAACAGTCGGTTAAACAGTCGGTTAGTATTTTTATAGTCACCTTTATATAACAGTTAAACAGTCGGTTAGTATTTTAGTTATATAACAGGTCGGTTAGTATTTTCATAGTCACTTTAACAGTTAAACAGTCGGTTAGTATTTTTATAGTCACTTTATGTAGCAGTTAAACAGCCGGTTAGTATTTTTATATATTTTCAAACAAGTATGTTTAATAAACTCTCAAAACTAAGTCTTGCAGTAATAACACGGTTTTAAAGAACTCATATGGTTTCCTCTATTTGAAGAAAGCAGTTATAGCATTATGGTAAAAGCGTATAATAGCTTAAAAGGCACGCTATTAAGTCCCACCACTAAGCCACTATGTTACATGTTACGCTCCATTAGCTTAGTAAAGTACACTAAAATAACATAGCATTGGCTTCAACTAAGTTTTAAAATATAAAGATATATAAGTAAGTCGATAGTATACTTAGGCTGTGATCTAAGATTATTATTAAATAAATAAATAAAATAAATATAAGATTATTAGTTTGGTAATAAATTTTATTTTAAAGCGCTTCAATGGATTTAATTTTTTGTTTATAATTTTAATTTAAAGTGGTCTTTGGAATTTTGTTGGTATCGTTAATAGATATTACTTAAAATACCACGCTAAGAAAAAGACCACATCTTATTTTAAATTAATTTTATCTAGTGTCAGAAAAATGTATAATATGCTTAACATGATAAAGCAGTACAATAGATGTCTCCTAAAGACCAAATTCATGTAGTCATTTGCTGATGAATAGAAATTCAAACGATGATAGTTTAAAAAATATAATAAATAATAATAGTAATATATGCACCAAGGGAGTAAAGAATGCTATTATTTCTCTGACCAGTTAGTTGGCTCCTAAGGCGTAACTCGAGGGAACCAAAGTATTTAACTTCCGATGCGAAGCCGAGGCACTTATGTGTTTAACTCCCGAGGTAAAGCCGAGGGAGGTAATTGCGAGGGGGAAAATTGCATTTTACTCCCAAGGTGCATACAAGATTTTATCTCTAGACGTTGATTTTATTTTGATACGTTTTGTTGTATTTATTATAATCTTTTTGGGTCGGACCCCCTCATGAATTTTGGGGGTGCTGCCCCAAAAAAATTTAAAAAAATATTGCTCCAAACAACTTCCTTTGACATAAAACGGTCGGGTCCCCCTAATAAATTTTAGGGGTGCTACCCGCGGGAAAATTAAAAAAAAATGTTCGGGCACCTGCATAAATTTAGAGAATACCACTCTCCTAAAAAATTGGTATAATTGGCTCTAATAACCCAATAATAGGAAACAATTTTTACTCTCAAGGGAGTGAAAAGTAACTTTTTCTCCCTTGGGAGTGAAAAGTGCTTCTTGACTCCCTAAAAACTAGTAAATAAACTTTACATTATACACCGTCTGGAGATAAAATACGTTTATGTATAGAATACAAAAAACATGCAAATTAATATAAATTAGTATTATAGTTATTGACAATAATTATTTTATTTGAGCAACTATCTAATTTATTACTGCAGAGATAAAAAATAAGCAACTATAAATATATTAATGTGTAGCGTATAGTATAGAATTATGTCTTATGGTCACAGATGGCGACAAACACAATCATTTTAACAGCTTCATTAAAAATAAATAATAGTATATTATACTTTCTAGGCTCTGAAATGAATATATTTTACCGAAGCCTATAGTAACCAGCGAGCGAAGCAAGTCAGTAAAAGGAGCTAAGGTAAAAGAAAATGTCATTCACAGCCATGCATGCTAAAATTGCTAAAGTTTTTAAACCACTATTAAACGTTTTGAATAATCTTTCTATTAAATAAATACAAGTATGTAATTAATTTAATTTTTGTGATATTGTAATTTTGTAATTAATTAATTGTAGTATTGGCGAAACGCTTAATTTTGACACTTGTAGTTTGATAAATAATTAAAATAAAAGCTTGATAAATAATTAAAATATGATATAAAATTTACAAATCCTTTATTAACTTTGCATGGCATAAATAAAAATAAATAAACAATAAAATAATGAAAAAATATAGAGAAATAATATGAATAAATAAACATAAACATTTTTGTATTTTGTATTTATAATTTATTGATTTCAATTGTTTGTACAGACACTGACGATGGCTTTGTACTTGGTTGAAAGCGTCTTTCTGAAATATTTATATTTATATCTTTTGTCTCTCCACAAAATATTTTGTCGAGGGACTCTATTCTAACGGATGATAGAGTAGAATGTGGATGGGTAACCATCCATTATAATGTTATAATGGATGGGTATCCATCCATTATATGAACATAAGTACTATATGAAGTACTATGTGAACATATGTTCATATAGTACTTTCTAAAAGGCAATACTAATTTAGTGATTAACCAATTAGACAATTAATTAGTATTACAAATTTGAAAAATAAAGCTAACAAAATTAGGTTTGTGTGCATGTGTATATGTGTGTGACTAGACTTTATTTATTTTTCTTTAAAATGAATATCTTCTTTTTTCTTATTATTTCTCTGCTTATGTTCATTTAATTTTTAGTTTTAATTTTGATATTGTTTTCTATTTGTTTTTTAAAGAATTTATTATTTATTTTTAGCTATTTTTTTAGTTTGAAACTTTTGAGCAATTTTCTTTTAAGATATTTCTTTCAATAATTAAACCACACTCTGGCTAAGCCATGTGCTTTGCCACAGTAAAATTTCTCAGTCTGCATATATTTTAATTATATTTTTATTATATAATTTAATTTTTGTATATTTAAAAAAAAAACAATATATTTTTCTTAATTTTATTCTTTTTTCATAGTTTTTTACTTTTGATATTTCAAAATAATTTCCAATTTTTTAAAATAATTTTGTATTATAAATAAATAGGTCTTATGTAAATTGATATATAAATGTCAGAAACTATTTTTATTAACTGTTAATTTTCATTCTTTTAACTGTATATGTTTAATTTTTTAGTGTTGCACCTCTTGTTGAATTATATTTTTGTTAATTTTTGTACTTTTGTTCATTTTTGGAAAATAAAATTTGAAAAAAAAGTTAGATAAAAAACTGCCTATATAATAATATAATTCCACACTTTATAGTCTCTCCTTTTAATTTTCAAAAATTATATTACTTTTTGAAACAAATTAACTAAAATGGATAAAGCGGCTCGAAAGCAATTTAGTGCTGTGGTAGTTTAAAACAATGTATCAACGCGACGTTCCATGTGCCCCAATAAAATTAAAACTCTCCCAGACAATTAAATACCTGTCGTTAATGTCAACCGTTATTTCTTAGTACCCATTTTCAACTGTAATTTACAGTCTTACTTAATTTATTCTTTTTTTTCTTTATATACTAGAGTTGTCCAATTTTCAGGCTCTATTTTCGTAAGTAATTTTGTGCCAAGTAGGTTAATGGATTAAATTTAAAGGGATGTCTTCAATAGTTTAAATTAAATATTGATTTTCTTTTTTCTCGACATTAAAAGTGTGGGAGTTGTAATATTTACCACTGAAAAACTTTCCTTTACTTATAAAATTGAAAGTAATATGTCGACTATTCTGTAGCAGAGCCAAAACACTTAACTCGTTAGGATCCAAAAAAGTAGCACCAGTCTGTTTTCTCTTTAGAAAGTATTCTTTAGAAAATAATACGAGAAACATAAATTTCTTTGACACATTAAAGCTTAGGCTTCTACGCTTGGTATTTAAAATCCTCTTGTGGTACCAGTTCTTCTGACGTTTCGTTTCCACTAGGATCATCTTCAGAGACGTAAAGCATCGTGATGTTAACTCGAAGCAAAAAGTTTCGAAATAGCATATTGGTTTTGACGCTTCTGAAAATATTTCGCAGATTTTTTTTTATATGTAGCCAACTATAGTAGCCAACTATAGTAGCCAACAATAGTAGCCAACGATAGTTGCCAACTATCAGTTGGCAACTGATTGTAGGCAACTTATAGTAGGCAACTGATAGTAGGCAACTGATAGTAGGCAACTGATAGTAGGCAACTGATAGTATGCAACTTATAGTAGGCAACTGATAGTAGGTAACTTATTAAAACATCTGATAGTAGGCAACTTATAGTAGGCAACTGATATTAGGTAACTTATTAAACATCTTATAGGTAGGAAACTGATATTAGGTAACTTATTAAAACATCTTATAGTAGGCAACTGATAGTAGGTAACTTATTAAAACATCTGATAGAAGGCAACTTATAGTAGGCTACTGATAGTAGGTAACTTATTAAAATTTAGTAGGTAACTGATAGTAGGTAACTTATTTAAACATCCGATTTTATTTACCGCCGGTGATTGGTTTGTCTTACTAAGACAAATAAATTTGTCTGATTGTTGGCATATTGATCATAGTATAAAATCTAGTTGGATAAGCATGATTTTTCTGATTACTTAGTTTCTACTTAGTTGGTTTGGGGTGCTAATGGAACGTGGAAGTCATATGCAGTCATCATCACTAACATACTATCTGTTCAGGTTAATTAGGTTGTCAAGTCATGTCCTGATTCAATTAGTGAAATGGAGACATTAGTTATGCATAATAGAAGCTCATTTTCCTTGACTCATCTTACTCGAAAATTCCGTTCATGTTTCCTCAATGCAATGCTCGTCAAAGCATGTCTCTAATCTAATGTAGCAGTTATTGTTCTGCTATTAACATCTCATTTATTATTTTGGTACTTTATTAGGAAATATGTTTATAGAGAAAGGGTTGACGTTAATTATGTTCTAATATTAATTTCGGATCTAAGAAGATGTGTGATAATGCTATAAACCTGTTTTGCTTTTACATAGATAAATATTACAAGACAATTGAAAGTGCCGAGTAAATTTATGAAAATTTTACCAATTTACATAATATTGGACTTATCGAACATAAATGCCTCTTATTCTTAAGCGGTATTTATAATATGAAGTAAGTAAATTGCTGTGTTATTATTAAATGTTTGCTTCTGTACCTGTACGATTATAATGATTAAATGATGATGTATGATTGATTACAAATTCATAATTTACTGCATTATCCCTTTAATACAAAACCAATACCCATCAGGGTATTCACCTTGCGGAAACCACCTCTAGTGGGTTGCATCTACTATCCTCTAAAAATGAATTAAAGTTGGCAAAATTTGTTTTAATACAAATACTATTTATACAATCTTAGAGCATAGCCCGGGCAGCGAACTTCAAACCTTCGATGTCGAAATAGAGTACCTATACAATCACGGCCACGTAGGCAGATATTTAATACGATCATCACTTTTAATTTCCTCTTAAATATTATGAAGTAAAAACAGTGTATGGAGTATAACAAAAATTCAAAACCACGAATTCACATTTCTAGCATTTACAGTGATATAATAATGCCTGCATAGATTTATACATGAGAAGCTATGTGATATGGCTCGTTAGGCACAAAGATCTGCCGCAGACTGAGTTCAGCTGTTCAAGACAAAAGCACTCTCTGTACTCACTAGTTTTTGGCAAATAATGAATACAAAAAAGATACGGGGTCACATGACTTATTAGCATTATTCCGACAGAAAAAATAAAATCAAAAGCGGAAGTTATGCGTGACACACACACACGCACACACATATAACCACCTCTAACCACTCAGAACGTCTCAAAAGTACCTGAAGGGGATAATTAGATTAAAACATCGGTGTTAGATTTTATAGGGTGATCAGGATAACAATATTTTTTCTATACCTGTGGTTCTAAGTGAGGAAAATTAATAATTATGTAAATATCTGCACATCAGAATAGATGCAATCGAATATTAAATGAAATCCTTAAACATAAAACGCTGTTTAAAAGTGTTTTGACAAACAATGGAAAATTTCAACACTAATAAGGACAATGGAAACAAAAGATTTTACGCAATAAATATTAAAGTCTGATTTTTGTTCACTAAATATTTATTTCTGGTTTTATTTTCTAGATTTTGTGAAGGACAAAAGGTATGGGGACTACAAAAAGGACACTGAAAATACGGTTTAGGACTAATCAATGCCGGCAGGGAAAAATATATTGTCCAATTTATTTCCAAGAAGGAAAAAATTCTAAATGTTATTTTATTGGGTTTTTATGAAAAGAAGGATGGAAAAGAAAATTTTTCCGTTTTCTGTTTTTACCTTAGAAAAAATGACTCAGAAACAATAAGCTAGGGATCGTTAAGAGGATTATGCGGACTGAAACAATATGCTCTTCTCTTGAATCCGTGCCGCCTCTCCTAGAAAACCATGTTTTATTTAAAATACTAAAAAAATATGTAGTAAACTTGAGCTTTTCTTTATATTGATGGGAATAAGTATAAAAATGTGATTCAAGAAAGGAACCTAATAATTTCATAGTAAGTAGTGAACAAAGTAATATAGAAGACAGGTATAATGCAACTTAGCCAAGTATTTTATGGAAGTTATATATTACAAAACTTTATTATAAAACAAAAGCGAAGAGAGAATAGAAGTATACAATTTAAAAGAATAACAAGCTTCCAATTATAAGTTAGGCATCCCTTCCTAACTTGATAATGAGATAAAACTTGATTCGTGCCAATCAGATCGCATGATTTGTCCGCATTTTATGATTTTTCACAATTTCCGCTAAGACATTATTGCAGGTTAATGACGTCATAAATTATTTTCCGAATAGCACAACTACAGAGGTAGATTGATTTTTCTACAAAGTTGCAATTCTCTAGCATAAATACACTAGCTACGATGATTAGTGTAGTTATAGTAGCATCCATTCTTATATCTTCAGAATTGAGGTAGCCACAAATATGACTAAGGCTTTCTTCTATTCAGAAAACTTTAAAATATCATTGGGAACACTTTTTACCAATCACATTTAAAAAAAAATATTTTATTCATTCTTTTTTTATAGGGTTTGATTTTTGTCCTAAGTTTCGTTATAATGAATGAACCGTTTGATGTGTAGCGTGTTTACAAGAACTGTGCACATATGTATAGATGTGCACCCTGGACAGTGTACACTCAAGTGTATGAACATACATATTGTATGTATGTACATAGATACAGACGCCATTTTGTCTATTATTGGGATCTATAGCTGCTAAAACATCGACATTTAATGAAAAGTGCGAGTTTTATGATTTTTATAATGCTCCCTCGTCCTATATATGTCCGTTTATATGCTCCCTACTTTGCTGCTTACTATATTATAATTTACCTTTTAAACGACTAATATCTCTCTGGTTGACATAAAACGATTGTTATTTTATCATTTTAAAAGCAATTTTATGTATTATTTGAATCATGTGTTTCATTTATAATCCGTTATTCTTGATACGGGATTAAATTACTTACTTTAAACTCCTACGGTAAAGTCAAAAAGTTAATTTTAGTCCCTTTTCGATATAAAACTCATTTTTCTAAATTACGACTTGAATTACGTTCACTGTGCAACTTTTGGTTAACCCAACTCTATAAATTCACATCTTAATGTACAAGTTTGATCTTTTGAAGTCAGTATTTATGAATTAATGAGATCTAACTTATTGTTTTAAAAGAATAAAATCTTGTATTAACACAAAAAAGACGTACATTACATCGCCTTACATAATATTACAAAGGAATAGGTAATTGAAGACAAACTCGTAATGCTCAAAGGAAAGGGAGAGTATATCTGCAAGGAAGAAGGGTTAGTAATTAGTTGATAAAGCTTAAATTAGCCTTTCACTAAGGTAATTTATACCGGGAAAGCAGCTTCGTATCTCTCCTTAACAGGGTCGATTCATAGGAGCAATCAACTTACTTTCAAAAAGTCCATTATACAATTTTTATAAGAAGACAAACTTTATGAAAAACTTTTAATGCATTTCTTGATAGTGTTTCAAGAAGGGTGAGAAAATTTATGGATTCAAACATTTTTTACATAAAGTAAAAGGAGAATATTTTTTTTTTTAAAAAAGGTATTTCTCTTCTACAACCATCTTTAACATTAATGGACAGCTTCGATAAATCAGAAACCACTGATTGATGATAATCACCTTCGATTTATTCATTGCAAGGGACGCCAAGTCTTCCAGAGTCCAAGATATTCATTGGACTGGAAATGTAATCATCTAAGGAAAGAACGATGAAGCAGGAATATACTTAATCTTTTTCTTCTGGAGAAAAATCTCCAGTGTCGTTTTTTTCTTTTAAAAATGTGAAATAAATGAAAATTGTATTCTGAAGATTATGAAAAAGATTGTAGATGGAAGAAAAAGAAGACTCAAGCAATAAATTACTTTGTAACAATTGAAGAATCATTAAAAATCAATTCAAGGAAAAACTGAAGACAATTTATTCAGTCTTGTATACATTGTTAAATGAGGATTACCTTGGAGTGACTGAGCAGGTTCGTAAAATTATTTCATAATATTATATTAGGAATTTAGGATTTTTTTTATTTCTGATGACAAGCTTTCCTATTTTAAATTTTAAAAGAATTTCAAGAACTATAAATCGACGGATGAGTTCGTGAAAAAAGGTTGAGATGGTGAATCCACACACCCATGGTCACAAAAACAAGCAACGTTTCACAGCTACACGTATCGCTTAGTCAATACGCCACTTAGTAATGAGAATTTTGAGAAAGAGAAGAGTATTATCTACCATATTGCCAAGAACAACGGTTAAAATACTTTCAAAAACTTCTCTTTAAAAATTATAGAAAAGCTATGAAATTTATTTACTCTGACAACAAAGATTTGAGCAACACTAATGAGCCTGCAAAATGGAGTTCAATGCAATATATAGGTCCTGCCTCTTCGACTGGATCCAACGAATCCGGAAGGCAATTATTCGGACTGCATACCGTTCTGTTCGGACTTTAAGACAAGAACTGTCTAAGCCGAAGGATACTGTTCAACCTATTGATAAACGCGGGGTTTGCCTAATAAAGTGTGGTTACCAGAACTGTGGCAAGTAAAATTTAGGACAGACGGGGTGCAAATTTTGGCCCGTTTTATAGAGCACTTAAAAGGCCCCACCAATTTTTTCACGATAGTAAATGTATCCATTTAATTCTCAGCGGTCACCCATATAGCACTGACCACGCTCAATGCTACATAAGTTTTATGATAAAAAAAATTATGGATATACTTGTCGTATTGAAACGAAACATTTTGTACTTATTTATAACATAATTGTATACACTAGTACTAAATTTTAATTTATTTGAATTATTAAAAAAATGCACACAAGTCATTCCATACAAATTAAACTAATACTGATAATAAGATGAAACGTAGCACATATATTAGTCTTATACATGGCTACATGCTATCCAAATTTCAATCAGATTGCATAATTTTTCCGCGTTTTATAATTTTTCGAGATTTTCGCTGTTATTATTGCGGATTAGTGACGACATAAAAAAATATTTTCCGAATAGTTCAACTACAGCAGTAGACTATTTTTGTAGAAAATTTCAACTCTCTAGCAAAAATAAATTAGGAGCTACGATGATAACACACACAGACATGCAGACAAATAACTTTAAGTAACCACTCAGGAAGCCTAAAAAACACCTGAAACGGATAACTCCGGTTTCATCCCGATTTCGGATTTTTTTGCAAACACAATACTTTTCCTATATACCTTCGGTATAAATGAGGAAAAGTAAAATAATAGGAGCATATCATAATATCGTTTCAGGAAGAGTCTTTACTAGAAAAGTGCACATCTATTTATATAAATATCCACAGAACTATATTGGCCAAGATTACTTTTACTCAAAAAACATTGAAACATCATTTTAAAAGCACATTATTATTATTATCAAAAGACGACATTTTAGATACGCAAAAAAAATTCGTAGACACAAAACTTTTTCTATATACCTACGTTATAAATTACGAAAAGTAAAATATACATATTACCTGGTTTCAATGCACCTGAGATACATCTTAAAAGCTATCATCTAGGAGTAAAGTTAATAAAAGTTTAATATTAATTTTAAAAAATTGATCAAGATAAGTTAGAGAGTATATAAATGACAGAGGAAGTATGGGTATCCATAGTGATAAATTGATATTAAGAGTGCCCCTGTTGGTGAGGCACCCTTCACCAGGTGATGGCGTTTACTTATTCAATTTA
>JACMZG010001908.1:48683359-48934273 GCA_018340805.1 Microvelia longipes | reverse complement strand
CAATAGGTTTTTGCCTTGATTTATCGGCTGTTAACCTTCCATTTACTCTGACCGCCTTACCTTAATAAACTTAAGAGTTAACTGATGAACCGACCGTTTCTTCTTGCCCGCATTTTCTTAACAACTAGAATCGATTTAGTTTTAACTACGTATTGATCATAATATGCCCTAATGTGTAAAGTAAAAAAAAAAGGTTTAAACCCAAAAAACAATTTAAAAAATCTAAAACTCAATGTAAATTGGGATCGAAATTTAGTAACATGATAACTAACATAACATAACTCTTAACTAATATAACAACATAACTATTACCTATTATATAACTACTTTTTTAACAAAGTCTTTATTAATATGTAATACAAATAATATTTTATAACACATATAAAGAAGACGCCTCCTGCTTTAGGCTGAAGCCTGCACTGCAAGAGGAAGTCTCTGTAAAGAAAGTAACTTTATTTGAAAAAGTAGCTTCTAATCAAGCAGCTTAGAAGCTGTCTGACTGAAAAAGTAGTTTTAATCTGTAATTGATGTTGTATATAATATATATATATATATATATATATATATATATATAAATATATATATATTAAATATATATATATAACAATGTATATATATATAAATATATAATATATATATATATATATATATATATATATAATAATAATATATTATTATATAAAAATGACGATGAGGCACTAATGAGATTTTAATTTTTTTTAATGTCTCATTAGTTCCTAGTCATCAATTATATTGCTATCATGGAGACTACTACAAATTCTAATAGTCACATATAAATAAGTCATAAAGTTTTACAAAATTAAGGCAATAAACAATTTCTAGTTAGTAACGTCAGAGCCAAAAAACAATTGTTTTCTTCTCTTTGATACAAGTCTATGAAAACAATATACTTTAACATTAACATATATATCTACAAATATTGCTTGTATTCTTCTTAAGATAACTGGCAAAACTATTATTAAAACTACAACAGATTAAACATAAAAAAGTCGATGTTATAAGCTACCTTTTCTTTGAAAAGTCGCTAACCGCAAGAAGAAACAGTAAGACAAGTATTAACATATACTAGTATTAGTATTAAGATTAAATTAATAATTATCATTAATCTATATTAAAAATTTAGATTGACTGTCTATTAAACAGTAATAATGTTATAATTAATCATTAAAAACTTACGTAAGAAACGCCTCTTTGGCCAGTTAATTGTTTTTAATAATAATATAAGAGAATTCTATACCTATATTCTAGTCTAAGCGGTATTGTTGTTTTGTATCTTTAACTCTTTAAGGCACAATTGGAGCCTTATATATAAAAAAGCCTTATAATGTTCTGAAAGTATGCAGAACATAAACAACATATAAAAGTAGCACGCCATATAAAACCTCTTATCTCTTATCAAAAAGTTGGGAAGGTTATAAGGTTACCTCTTTTATAACCTTCTCCAGGTCGATATGTAAACAACAACATTCTAAACCCATTACTCTATTATCCTTTATTCTAAATTGCAGCTTTACTAAGTATGTGATTGTTTATAATTAAAAATGAGTAAGCAATGTATTGTTTGAAAATAAAATAAATATTTAAGATAAAAGAAGGTATTTAATATATTGTATTTATATTCTTGATTTGATGTAAAATAAGTTATTATGTTCGCATCAAGCACAAAATGTATTTATGTATTATTGGTAATTTATAAGTTTTAGTTGTCAAGGTAGAATTCAATTAGAATTCAAAGACTAATTTGAATACTAATTTGTTATTAGACAAATGTTGCTTTTAAAATTAATAATTCCGTTAAAATTATTAAAATAATTAAATTTATTTGGATTAAATTTAAATACCATTCAACTGCGCTGTATCATTTACGTTGGCAAGAACATAGGGTGTTATGAAAACGAAATAAAAGAACACGGAGGACATGTGGATTGTGTGCGAGGGGGCCTGTGGGTCATGCGGTCACCAACTGGGGGGAATTTCACACTGCCTCGAGCTCCTTCTACCTTACCTGCCCCCACACGGCTACCTGATATACTATTCCACCTTACTAAATATGCAAACCTAAAAAGTTAAGCCACTGATTTACAGACCTACAGTAAAATTAATTTCAAGGTTTTGGAACATCTTTGAACTAACACTATTTAAATGTTCTCAGTGTAGTCTACTACTTTATTGTATTTTAGGTCAGTCTTAAACTAAAAAAGTTGGAATGCGCTGTCACTTAGTAAAGTAAGTTATTTACAAAAATGGAAAACTCTAAGTTTTACTTTTCCTCACCTACCACCGTAGGTGTAAGGAAAAGTATTAAGTTTACCCAAAAATCTGACACCAAAGTTGTATCATGATTATGAGTTTAAGGCATTCTGACATTCTGAGTGGTTTTTATCATGCACGCAGCATGATGAAAACCACTCAGAATGTCAGAATGCCTGAAACTCATAATCATGATACAACCTTGGTTTTATCGTGATAAAACCACACACAAACAGTGTGTGTCTGTGTGCCTGTGACACGTATAACTCCCGCTGTGTGTTTGCTAGAAAGTGTAAACTTAGCTCAAAAGTCAGATTATGGATTTAGTTTTGTTGTCCAAAAGATTCAAATTTTCATACTGGAAAACCTATTTTGCTGAGTCATAAAATATTTGTTAAAAATCCAAAATTTTACTTTTTGAATTGACATTTGACCAGGGGGGGTTAACTTAAATGAGGAAAAAGTTTGGACTCGATTATCGCAAGCTACTAAAAATAGCGCTGCGGCGGACCGGTGCTGACAACTCATGAACTAACCCCAATAGCTTTCCAAAAATGACTGATTATATTTTTATATTTAAATTTATGAATACCATGGCAGTTCATGGTTATGACAGCTACGTTTATTATTATTATAAAATGATCGTTTTCTGTATGTATTTTTCACAAAAACCGTTCGCCGTTGCATGTTCTGTATTTCAAAAACTCAGAAACTAAAAGTAAATAGAAACCTTTTTAAAACTTCCACAGAACGCTTTTGATGGCAGATAAGTGTAAATTTCATTTAATTAATTTGTTAATTTTGTCGATTTTATTAGGTAATTACATTTTGTCCTAGGTATTTGGTAACGTAATGATTCTGAGGTCGAGCTTACCTATACTGAAGTAGTGCCACCTCAAGCATCTAATCATTAGATAATCATAACAATCTGAGGACAAGTGATGCGAATTCTAAGGAATAAAACCCTAGCCTTTGGATAACTATCATTATCTTAGGTCAAGCGTTGCAAGACAAAAGTAATATCACCTTAATCTTTGGATAATCATGACATTCTGAGGGCGAGCGAAGCGAATCTGAAATTGTGAGGAAAAAGTACCGAGGTACCCAGTACCTGGTTTTTTTTGTTTATGTTTCTTATTTCGATTATGAATTGCACTATATAACAATAAATCAATAGTTTGTGACAATAGATTATACTGACTTCGGCTGTTGGAATTACGATTTTACACGAAGTTAAAGTTAACAGTTTTCTTCGATATATTTATATATTCTCGGTCTATAAGAATTAAACTACTAAAACCAAGCTGCCTAGTATGAATCTGAATTTCTAATTATCAATGAACTGGCCGTATAGGATATTTAGTGAAATGTGCTTGTCACAAGCGTAATAAAGTCCTAAACCTCAGTTTCAGTTTTTCAGCGTGAACAAAATACTATTCCTATACACCTACGGCATAAATGATGAATATTGAAAATGTAATGCTATTTTAAAAAAGGTATCCTTGGTTATACGTAGTTGCAGAGTAAAATTATTTTCAATCGTTCTTGGGACGACAATTTAAGTACCGATTTCACTTTTTAAATTATTCCGTTTGGTAATTAAAATTATTTTTAAACAGGATAATTTCATATGAAAATATTAATCATAGAAAATATTAGTTTATTTTGGAATTTATTAATAAACTACATATAACTCTTTTTCGTCTTAGCTAAACTATTATTATTAAAATTAAGTTTTGAATTAATTACTGAGAACAATATCTAATTATTATTTCCGAAGTAAATTTGAACTTTGTAAAGTTTATAAAGGATGCGGTGAAAACACACGAGTTGAAAATTTCATTAAGCATTACGTCTTGGAAATTAAGTTTTAGTCACGTAATTTTATTCAAGCATTAATACAGAAATTTTTACTTTATTAATTTGAGTTTAAAAGTATTTGAAGCATGAAGCATAATATTACCGTGAAAATGTACGCGGGTAGATTTTCAATACGGTGTAGAAAAATTGTAAAAAAAGTTTAGTGTTAATCTTGTATGAGGTAAACTGGTTGTTTACGGTTGCAGTAAGCCAGATTAAGCCTATCATGATACTGTTGCATTGTAATTCTACACCAAGGTGCTAACTTCTACTATCACGAAAAGCTCCCTCGTCTATTGCTTTTCTCCTCCCATTACTTTCAAGATCCTTATGCTCCGTACTTCTAACTAATCTCCAAACTCCCTTACAATACGGATTACATATAAATTGAGAATTATTTTAATTCCTGGAGGGGAGCCTGTCCTCTCCAGCAAGCACCCCGAAATCCTAATCCTGATTCCTATTCAAGGATCTCCTTTTGTTCACTCAAATCTTTCTCTTTACACGCTTACTGCTTTCCAATAAAAGACCTCTCTTCAACCAGTTCACACGAAATGAAATGAATTCGGTTAGTTAATGTGACCGAACCTATATAAAATTTGTCACGTGACTGGGCGTGAAATCTGTGCAAATCGTTTTCTATTCCCTTGTTTTATTTAGATTTATGTAAAAAAGTTGAATATTAAAAAAGGCAAATTGGCAAACTATAATAAATGACATTATAGACTTATAGCCACATAAATCACATTAGGCTACTATAATAAAGTTTTATCTGCTTTATATAATTATTTTTTATTTGTTTAAGCCTTGTAAATCAACAAGCGAGACACTTCTTAGTGTTACAATTATAATTCATAAATTTTCAAAATATCTCTTTAAAATAATTCTTATTACTCAAATACTTTTAATTAATTTCCACATATTTCAACTCAATTTGATTATTTTCCAATTTTCACACTTTTAAAAAAACCCTTATACAAGTCATTCGAAAAGTGTTAAACTTATGCAGATAATGAGATGAAATATGACACATTTGTTGGTATAATAAATGCGTGCTAAATTACTAATTAATCGAAAAATCGTTCAACGTTTTATGAGAATGCAACCATTTTTACAGATTCATCAGTAAAAAAATAATCTATTTTTTTTTTATAATCTCATTTTCATGATGAGATTATAAAAAAATTATCTGAATAGCACAACTAGCCTTAAAGATTAATTTTTTTACCAAGTTTCAACTCTATAGCAAAAATACACTGGGAGATACGATGATAACACACACATACAGACAAACAACTTTATAATAATTACACGAGGTTTTAAAAACAACTGAAACGGAAAATTCAGGTGACACCCCGGTTTTCGGATTTTTTTTCTAATCACAACACCTATCCTATATACTTACGGTATAAATTAGGAAAATTAAAAAAATAATTCCCACAAATCTAATTTTTGACGCTCTATGTTTTAGAAAACAATTATAAATAGTTTACTTAAAAATGTCTCTTAATAGTTTACATTTTTTCAATCAGATTGTTTCAACACTTTTCATATACTTTGGCAATTCATATTACGTAATGTGGTAATTTTATATAGAAAGCATTTGATTACTTTCCCTCTTATTTCATATTTGTAGTCATCCTGTTTTGTATTTACGCAAAAAGTTTATGTTGAAGGTCATGACGTCCATAATTTTATCTAGAGACGTTAATGTGTCTTAATCTAAAAATAAGTAATTGCAAAATAAAGAATATATGAATAATAAAACTAAAATATTTCAGTAATTAGATTACTCTTATTTTAGTCTCTTAAATAACAAACAAGTAAATCATTTGATACTACCGAGTTTTGTAAAACATGAATAGTTGACACAATATAATTGTGCGAGGGACACCTAGGAAATGTAACAATCAAAATGCAATGCTGGGAACGGTTCCATCATTTGACATTTGTCATCATTGATGGCTCGACATAATGCCATGTCCGACATTGTCCCACTCTGTTTCGTTACGTCTAACTCATCAGGGTGCCGATCAATAGTATCAAATTATATATGTTTTGCTTGCCATGCATGATGGCGGTAATAGAGAACCGTTCATCTCTAGTGAATACTTCACATTATATTCATTGGAATTAATTAAAAGTCAGAGTGAGTTGAGGCTCTGTCGGCGCCCTGATAAGTTAAACTTGACGAAACAGAATGGGACATGACATTATGTCGAGCCATCAGTGATGACAAATGTCGAATGATGGAACAGTTCCCAGTTTTAGCATTGCATTTTGCTTATTACATTTCCTAGATGTCTCTCGCACAATTATATTGTGTCAACTCTCTATTATGTAATTAGAATTACTATTTATTTTAGTGATATCAAAATCATTAATATCCAATATAACGGACATGGTTAAAATTTAAGCGTGCGGTACCGGTGAGCAGCAAGAAAATAAAGAGGGAATTTATTTATTTATTCAGAAGAAATGACCATCCAGTGAAATACCAGAGATAAGCTTATAGTAAGAATAAAAGTTTGATTAAATTCTATACATATTTTTGTCATATTATAGACAAAATAAAAAACCCTAATCCTAAAAGGTCAAAATATGAAAACGAGAGAATATTAATTCTCGAAAACTTGAATTGCTTTAGAGATATTTCCTTAGGGAGCTGTCAAGGTAGAATAAGTTTAGGGAGAATTTGGTTTTTTGCATCCAGAGACCCTTGGGAAAGAAATAGGGTTGATTGCAAAGAATATCGGTTTATGTATTAAACATTTCATTTTTCAGAGAGACAATTGAACTCGGGGCGTCTGTTAAGGGTCCTCATGAAATAACTCTATGTAAATAAGTTGGTTTTATAGGTAAGGTATAATAACAATCGAAAAGAATCTACAAGAACATACTTTATCTCAGTTTTATGTATCGCCGCTTGGTTATAATAATAGTCCATAGTAAATCATTGTAAATGTTTACTTTTATAAACCAAGCTATTCATATTTGGTAGAGATATGAGAGTATTGAAGAAAAGCGATGGAACAATGCTTCGCTTTTACGTTTTATTTATGTATTTTTTCGTAATAAATTGTTTTTTAGGAGTTGAAGAGGATTAAGATTTATTTCTAATCATACAAAAGAATATTAAGCCCGTGACCCTGTTTTGAAATTTTTGCACACCACCTATATATATGAATCGGTGTCTGTATAAAACGGTATAAAATACAAGCTAAACCGTAGCGACTAATTGTTTCTATAGGAAAAAGGGTAAAGGGAGAGGCCTGTCTGTAAGATTGATATATGAGTGGGCAGTGCTTATATAGAAAACCCCAAAACTTCTACCTGGAGTGGCAGCGAATAATCAGAGAAACCCCTAGAGCTTGTGTTACTGTAATTAATGCCAAATGAGAATCTATGGTAGATTTTCATCTATGTGTTTTCGGATTTAGAGATTTACTTGCGGTTGAATCATCAATCCAAACTAATCCCATACATAAAGTTCCCTTCTTTCATTAACCTTCTCTTAGATTGTGTTTTTAGATAACATCAAAGTAATTATTTTCATTTTAAATGTGTAAAATTATTCAAACCTATTCTTATTTCATTTTAATTATTTCCGATAAATAAACACTACCTTTACACTACATAACTCTTACTCTAAACTACTTGTATTTCTTTACACACTTTTACAATCAAACAAATACGCTTTAAATTAATCTCGGTGCGTAACAATAAGTTTATTACTAATTCTAGTCGCTCTGAAAAAGAATTATTGGTTTCTTAAACTTTAAGTAAATTATTGAAAAATGAAATTCAATTTTGTATCTTTACGTTTAAATTAAGTTGCATCGTAAAACTTTAAATTATTAAACGCCTCTATATACATCGATTAAAATAAATAAACATTTCAAATTTAGCTTATATATATTGTAACCATTGATATACTGAACTACTACAAATTTACTATCGATTTTATGTCCGGTTCTCTTTAAACCTAATTCAATTGAAAGGCCATTGTTATTAAAAGTAGGGTCTTAGAGAGCTTAAGATCTCCAAGGGGTTGCTAATTCAATTCTAGGAGCGCCACTTAAAGTCACATCCGCATTGGGAACAACTTTAATCGATTTAATACGACTCCGACTGAAAGTTAAATATCTCGAAACTAAATAAACCCCTAGGGGCTATGAAAAGTAAGGAGCTTAAATTTTCTTTTTAGGGACTCTAAAAGAGTTTTAAGGGAACCGTCACTTACTCGATTAAAATGATAGTGTCAACTACAGATTTTTTTAAGATGAATTAGTTTTATAAAAATAAATCCTAACGATATGAACTACAAATAAGATAATTACTTATTTTTCCTCAATTACTTATTTAGTTAAGATATGTGGCGGATGGTATTTTTAAAAAGAACCAATATCCCGAAGTTTAGAATTCATGATAATAGTAAGGTCTTCATATTTTTGAAATTATACCAAAATTAAACTACTCTACATTTTTAGATTCCATTTTTACAATTCCTCATTTATACCGTAGGTATATAGAAAGAAAAGTATTGTTTTAGCAAAAGAAATCAAAAACCGGGATGTCACCTTTATTATTAGTTTTAGGTTTTTTTTTAACCCCTTCTAAGTTTTTATGTGTGTGTCTGTTATCATCGTAGCATTCAGGATATTTATGCAAGAAAGTGACACTTGGTACAAAATCAAAAGGTGTAGTTTTAAGTAAGTAAAGGTATACTCTAGTACCAAATTTCAACTCATTTGGATTATTTTCCATTTTTTACAATTTTTAAAAAACGTACACATGCCATTTGATAAACATTAAACTAATGCTGATAATGATATGACGCACATTTGATATTCATATAAATAGCTACATGTTTGCTAAATATATAATGTATCTAAACATTTTTCCTTGTTGAAAAATCTAAACTTTTGTTGAAAAATCATAATTCAACAAAAGTTTTGCTGTTATTATTACGGGTTAGTAACGTCAGAAAATTATATTTCAAACAGTACAACTACGCCTATAGACTGATTTTTTAACAAAGATTCAACTCTCTAACGTAAATACACTCGGAGCTGCAATGATAACACACACACAGACAACTTTGTAAAAACTACTCAGGAGGTCTTAAAAACACCTGAAACTGAAAATTTCGGTAACATCCCGGTTTCAGATGATTTTTGCAGACACAATACTTTTCCTATATACCCACAGTATAAATGAGGAAAAGTTAAAAATTATATAAAAAACTGCTATGCTTATGTCATTTACATAACATATGAACCATGCAAATATTATTGCAAAAACATAAATATGAGAATTGTAAATAAATAATTAGTTATTTAATTATAACGTCTATTATCACGCCAAGGATCATCACACTGGGTGATTCCTCTTATAAAGCCTACCAAGTCACTTTAGGTATGAATACTATAATAAATACAAATTTATTGGTGACAGTAATTAATAAAGTTATTAAAAAAATATTCAAAGATAAATTTTTATTTATAAAATATGCAAATCCGTAATATGTAATAACTAGTTCATACAAAAAAAAAAAGTTGTATTAGTACTTTACCAGAAATAGCTTTAAATGAGTGAGATCTCCTGATGTATCATTTGATCTAGCGGGGCAGTCGTTACAACCTTACAGTTCTGGCCAACTATACGACTTCATACTTTTTTAATACAGAATTTATTAAAATGCTTATATAGATGATTATTAAGGAAACTCCATAAAAAATGTTAAGATGGAAACTTGGAGTTTTTATTATCATTCATAATTTATTCATATAAACATATAAAAGGCCGTAAAAAAAACTTTTCATTTTTGTTTTTAAAACATTCTCGAATTAAGGTACACTAAATAAGTTTTAACAAGTTTTACGAACCGTTAAAAAAGAAAAAAACGCTGTAGATCATCGTTTGAGGGTTTTTAACGAATTTTCGTCTCAGTCTTAGAGCCCCCCAGGGCAGGGTAATGAGAACCTTCTTTTGAAAAAAATAAAAGTCTTTTTATGAGATCATGAATAAAACCCGTAGTTTTTTATTAGTCCTCTTGTTTAATTTTACTCAAAAACAGAAAGCGAGTGTCGTTTAAACTCTCATATTTTAGATTATAAAAATTATTATAAAAACTTTCTAAGTAAAGTTTAAGCTAAGTCTTAAACTGTTCACCTTATGTATTTCCTCTTTAAGAAATGTTAGCAAAATAACTTATTAAACTTATAGAGTAAAGTTTTTTTGGATATCGAGTAGAAAACTGTGTTTCACGCTCTATATTTAGCCTATGTTCTATCATTGCTTTAAAAAAATTATTTAACGTAATAACCAATAATAATCACTCCATCCCATTCGGTGGTCATTTTTCCACACATGAGCTGCTATTTTTGATAAATCGATGTCTTAAGTGATAAGACTATCCTTTATGTACCTATATTTTAACATCTATTGGTCTCCCACATTTTCCGTAGTAGACGCTATAACACTCGCACGATGTTTCATATACGCATTTTTTTCAAATCCTTAGCCTCATTCACAGGTCTTGTTCTGGAGTCTTTCTTAAGGTTGTTTTTGACCTGTATGTGGTTCTGACTCTATATTTACTGCCGATCCGTCAAACCCCTTTGTAGTATCAGTCCTTTGTAGTATGGAATTATTACTGAGGAGGTAGAAAGCAACAAGAAGTTACCGTTTTCAGACGTACTAGTGGATCGTAGTGACAACATTATCAAGACATTAGTATTTAGAAAACCAACCCATTCAGACAGATACCTAGACTATACATCTCACCATTCCAACAGCATAAGAGAGGGAATATTCAAGTGCCTTCACCAAAGAGCCAAAGCCATCTGCTCAAACCCAAAGATACAGAAAAAAGAAGAAGAACACCTAAAATTCACCATGAAAAGAAACGGGTATCCCGCCAAAGCACTAAAATCAAATTCACGCCAGGATCAGAAAGGCTCGAACTTTAAGAACCTAAAAAAAGACAACAGGTCAAAAACAACCTTAAGAAAGACTCTAACTAGGACAAGACCTAAGAATGAGGCCTAGGATTCGAGAAATTGCATGTATGGAAAACCGTGCAAGTGTGGATGCGTCTACTACGGAGAATCTTGGAGACCAGTAGATGTTAGAATTCAGGAACGTAAAGGATACGTTCAGAGAGAAGAGATCGGCTTATCAAAAATAGTAGCTCATGTATGGAAGAATGGCCACCGAATGGAATGGAGTAATGCAAAAAACCATACACAATAAAGAGTATTGGTGAAACCTTTAAGTGGCCTATTTGGTTATATTAGCTTTCCCATATTATATCTATTACCGCATAGTATGATTCTATGATTCTGCTTGTTTCCGATGCACGCTTCTGTAAAAAGGATCATTTCGTATTACTACTAGTCTGGGAGCTCATGGCGATTCTCAACCTCATAGGATATAAATGATTATAGAGTAGAGTAAGAAAACTACTGCTGGTGTTTTACTCTGGGGCTAGACAATATGCAGACTCAAAACAAAGTTTTTAGATTATTTTAACCATTTTTGTTTTTAAAAATTCTTAAAAAAGTTTCACATAAAAAATGTAGCACTCAAGAAAACAAATATTTTTAGTCCTGGTAATTTTTTACCATTATCGCTTCAACTTTTAAGATATGGCCCGTGACAATATCATCTAGCCTCTATCACTCTAAACTGTCTTTCACTCACTGTGAAAGATAATATAATAGTGTGAACTATTACATACACTGTGAAAAATAGTCTCAACTATTCATTTTTTGCAAAACTCAAAAAAACTTGCAATTTTTTTATCAATATTTTTGTGTCTCCAAAATACTAAAAGTAAAATAAAATTAGTAAAATGTAATTTGTTTAATCTAATGAAATCTAGTCTCTTCTGTTGCCTAAACTGATTCTCATTTAATTTGTTGTGGGATGATAGAATTAGGAGAAAGGGAAAAGGTTAAAAAGTAAACGAAACAAAGTTTTAATAAATAATTGTCACAATTTTCCACTAGGAAGATAAAAAGGTTTATACAAAGATTTTAGTTTTGTACTGTTAAAATAAAATGTGAGAGTTATAATAAGAACCATTTGGCTGATTACATTGAAAGGAGTTGGTAAAGGCTTAATATGTGTAATTGGATTCTCCAGTAAGTGAAGATAAGAAAGAATAAGAAGAAAAAAGCCTTAAATCTTTGGGAAGTCCTAGCAATGTATGTTCTACTTGATAAATGACTTTTTACGTTAAGAAAAAAAAACTAAAAAGAAAAAGTAAAACATAGGGGAATGTTGTGCTTTACTTTGTGTTATCTTCTTGTCCTCTTCCCAACACCGTGAGGATAAAAATCTAAGAAATAATAGATGTTAAAGAAAAGTATAACAGTAAAGTTTTAAAAACTAGGTTAGATAAGTTAAGAGATAGAAGTCGTGAAAAAGATTAGGTCAGAAGTAGTTAACTTAAGTTTAAGTTGCATTAAATTTTAAAAGATTTAGAGGATTTATTCGCTTATATTTTAAACTGTAAGAGATTGTGTTGTATAAAGTAATAAGGTATAGAATGGCATACTGTTAAAATAGCCCAATTGGAAACTATTTATAAGTTTAGTTTACGACCAAGTGTATATAGTTTCAGTTAGCTGGTTGTCTCCTCTTAGTCCAAAAGCCGGACCAGATAAATGACTTATTTTGTACTACTTCAAACCAAATTTTTCTGAAAATATACCTTAAATTATGTAGAAAAAACATAGTCTGCCTATCTAGAGTGGAGCCCTTCATATGACTGCGCATGATTAAATTTTATTAAATCGGACAACTTTAAGTTTTCTTAAAATAAACGGTTTCCTGTGGATCGTGTACAAAACAAACGAATTTTTAAGATGATAAAATGTCTAATAAAGCGAGTGTTCAATCATCAAAAGTAGATAATGGATAACTAAAACTAAAGTTATGCCTCTTTCAAAAACTCCCTAAAATGGTTAATTTATGCAATTTTTGACTATTTAACAAATAGCAGAACTTTAAATGTTGATATCCGATTTTGACGAAAAAACACTCGTTTATTACAAAGCTGAGACAATTGTATCAGCTTTAAAAAATATTCTTTTTTTGAGGTAGTACGTAATTGAGCACTTTATTGGACCGTTTTTAGGATGAGAAGCCAATCATTATTGTTATAAGAGGTTATTTAGTACTTTTCACCTCCGAGGACAATAATGAATGTAAAAAAACTCCTAGGACGTAAAATTAATTCATATATTGCCGCCATTACTGTAATGTAGCGTGTTCAAAAAAACAATCTGTGTAAAACCTTCATGAGGTTTCATTAAAAACGTTCATTTTGTTTTTATTTTTGTTCGTAGACTAATTTTTTTTCGTTTTTAAAAGGTGTTTTAATTGACAATTTTTGTGTGTTTATTTGTAAAGCTTTTACATTTTTGAGTATAAGTGTGAAGCTATAGATGAATTCAATATATATTGTTTTGATTTTGTGACATTAAACAAAATCAAAACAATAACAAGTTGCTAAGTAACCAACAAGTGCTACCTCAAAAAAATAGTGTATGCCATCCGGCTGAGAATGTCTTTATGTCTTGGTGATTTTTCCCGACGAGCGAAGTGTGTGACATAAAGTGTGTCTTTATGTCACATAGAGACACACTTCTCAGCCTTATGGCTTAAATAACTATTTTATGTTTTGCACACGACCTACAGGAACCACATATTGGAATTTGAGCGATTTTATCATAATTGGAGTGAGTGCATTCATATGAAGGGGGGCTTTTCCTCCATAATGTAATGTATATTTTCAGAAAAATTTGGTTTGAAGTAGTTCAAAATAAGTCACATTTTTCAGGCCTGGCCCTTAGAATATCTGGTAAGCTGGTAGTATATCTCGGGTTTGAAGAATGAATGAAGTTAATGCTCGTGGATTTAATCGTGTAAGAGATTTTCGTAAAACTTTCTATGAACTGTCACATATAGGTATGAAACTTAAAATCTGTTTAGAAGGAAGTGAAATAGCTAGGAGACGGGAGAGTGTTGAATAATCTCTTAAGAATAAGAATACTAATCTGTGCTACAGAGGAAAATGATAAATGGTGACTGCGAACAAACATGGGACAGATCAAGTTATTCCAAAAACTAACTTGTTTCTCCTTTGTAAAGCTGGTAAGAATTAGATGGCTTAGTCATCTTCAAGATGGCGATGTGTCCCGGATAAACACTTGAAGTTAAAGGAAGAGGGAGAGGCCAAAAATGAGATCCCTTGAATTTGTCAAAAACCTTTGTCTTGAAGGACAAGAGTGCAGGATAATCATAAGGCCTAATAATGAGCCCATAACTAGTCTCCAGACTGTTGTACTGTCCTGTGGTTGTGGTATGAACGTTACTATTGTATAAAGTTTCAGTTACTATGTATCCTTAGAACAGTTTTTACCAAAACCAAATTTACAGGTTAAGAGGTCCAGATCAATGCTATATAGAGCTTTGTATTTCTCTCCTTTATCCATCTCAGTTCTGTTTTAACGAGTAGAAAGGGTGAAAGTCTTTTGAGTAAAGGCATTGTCAGCAGGTAAGAAAGGTTGCCTGATAGTCGTGTCTGTCACAGGGCTTATCAGAAAGGGACTTGGTTAAGCAGATTTTAAGGATAACCCTTTGGGATAGGATTTAATTAGTATTGACTGAAAGGGGTTAGATACAATGAACAGACTCATATAGAAAGTCTCAGAACAAGGTCTCTAATTACGGTATTCTTGTTTTCCATCTCAAATACCTTACTCTAACACTGTTATACTTTAAATATTGAAATATTGGAAATGACAAGAACATGTCAATCGGAAAAGCCAAAACTAATGATGAACATTCTTAACTTGAATACTTACTAACATGTCTTACAAAAGACATTATTTTTACGAGTAATAATTAAAAGGATTTTCAGAACTTACTCCTAGTTTTTCTGGTTGATGCCACCATACATAAATTATTTAACACACACACAAACACATGAATAAAACTTGACAATAAAAATACAGAGGTTTCCTTTGACTTTTCTGCTGTAGCTTCTAATAAGGTTTTATATTCCTCTAATATTTAGAATTGCCTTTTACGTTTCCTGCTACGGTAAATTATTTTTAATATTTAAAAACGTGGTCTGTTTACCAGCAATTCTCTTATCCCAATATAAAATTATCCCTTTTTAGCTTAATGTATTAAACAAATTTATTTCTTTAGAAAATTTATTTCTTTAGAAAATTTATTTCTTTAAACTTGAGATTACTTTATTACAAAGTTTCTTAATTGTCAAAATTTACAATGAAATGAAAATAAATGATTGTAATTATTACACAGACTGCATAGACATAACATAACCTGAATAACAAACGGTTAAAATTAAAAAAAACTATAAAATTACATGACAAACTCTAACGATTTAGGGTGGGAATAATAAGTTATTAGCTGAAATATCGTTAACGATTTAGGGTGGGAATAATAAGTTATTAGCTGAAATATCGTTAACATTATCGAAAGCTCTGTTAAACCTAATACTTGGAATCAATAATGGAAAATTTGTATGAATGTTTCCATACTTTTCCTTTTTAGTTTAATTAATAACAATAAATGAATTAACTTATTAAAACGTAGTTTAAGTGGTATATTAAAGCTGCGATTTTGTGACAACAGCAATGTTTCTCATAGAATTTGTTTTCATAAAATCACGATTTCAACATAAAAAATAAATTGTATCTTTAATAAATTGTATTGTATCTTTATCAATTGTATGTTTAATAAATTGTATTGTACTTTATCAATTGTATCTTTAATAAATTGTATTATATCTTTACATAAAGTTTTTAACAAAGGCCTAACTACGCTAATCATGTTACAGCTTTACTTAATGATTTTTCTTCTAAAGTCAAGTCTCAAGTATTTTTATTCGTTGATTAATGCACATAATTTGTTACCCGTCAGTTTTAAAATATAATTTAAAAGACTAAAAATCTTTCTAAAATGTTAAAAAGTAATTAGGCGAAAGATTTCCCCGACATTATGGTTTTCTAAATTAATTTTGATTGTTGATGAAAAGAAAATTGATAAGACAGATTCCAGAGTCTACAGGGGAAAAGCTTATCGATAAAAAGTTCTTAAAAGTTTGAGCCTATTTGAGTTAAAGAATGATTGAGTTAGAGAGTAACTCCCTGCCGCCGCAAACTCAAGTGTAATGATTCCGTGCTACTTGACACGTGAGGACAACGACCCTAGACTTACCCCCTCCCCCCATCTTTTTGTGGTACAACAAAAATTTAATTAACCATTTTTTGATACAATCAATTTTTAATAGCATTAACGGTTATGTCACTAATAATCAAGATTTTTCTCTCTTCACATTTTTTTTAACTCCTACTCTCAAGTGTTAAAAAAAATATATCAATAATGTTTTACCTTAACAACGAAAATTGTAAATAATTTTTGTGATAGAGTTAAAATTATAAAACGTTTGAAGTCATGTTAAGTCTCAAATTACATAGCGGAATCAATTCTGTTTCAGGTTATGTATATTTCAGGATATGAATATTTCAGGTTATGTATTTTTCAGGTTATGTATATTTTTAGAAATTTAATTGTCATGTTAATTATTTAAAATTTAAGAATTGTTGAAAGAAATTTTTAAAAAATTGGGTACGGGGTACCTCGGATATTGTTTCGCCAGATCAAATTCGCCACGCTAATCCTCAATAGATCGGACTTACTTCGCTCGTCCTCAAAATAAACAAGGAGAAACATCTAAATAAGAATAAATATATTACAACATTGGAGCCAAAGATTTTAAAAGTTTTATCCAAGTACACTTAACTCAAAATATATATCGGTCAAATGTTGTAATTCACTGCATCACACGAAAACACATGGTATTTTTGAACATATTTAAGTTAAAGTACTGTTTCTAATCCAACTTTACTATTAGTAAATTTTGGTTATCAATTTTAAACTTGAGGCGAATCACGAATCAGTTTTCTTAAAGTTGGCACAGCTTACAAGGAATATGAAATTTATATTACAACTTAATTTCACGTATTTCTTGTAGAATCACTACAAGAATTAAATAATAATTTATACGAGATATCACAAGTTTATATTCTAAACTTCAAGTATGAAGCAATAAAAGTTAAATTTCTATAAAATGGGTTTTATACATTTTATCTTAGTTTATGTTTTAAGTGTGATAGTCTATGTTTTATCTACTGATTGTTATCTAAACCAACTTGAGTGTTGTAACGTTTTTCAATATTTGCAATCAAATTGGGTTTCCTAAGGTTAAGGGGAAATAAACCCTTTTGCAAGGAGTTTCAGATAGCAAAACCCCAGGCTTGCCTAAAAATGCTATTTAGTAAACTTTTAATGTGAAACCGATAGGGTCATTTATGGCTCGGGTGCTAAGAATAGTATCTCTTGTGTTATGTTAACTTATGTTTTCATCTCCAAGCGTGCCAAGTTATATTTTTATAACTTGTCGATTATTAAGAGAAGGACTCCTATAGTGAAGACGAATCATGTAAATACTATACCTTCCGAACCAAATAATATTTTAAATAAAACTTTAAAACATTGAAGTTTTAGTTACTTAACTTATTGTTTTAAAACAATAAGTTCGCTGAGTCAGGAAAATTTTCAAATAATCAAAAACATTCAAGGTTATCATTTTTACCGCGTAAAAATATCCTTATGTATATTTTTGGGGCGCTAAATCGAATGAAACTGGTCCGAAGTCGATATATGCACTTAAAGCCAGGATAACAGGTTCGAATCCTGGTAAGGTCGATAAGCTAGTGCTACTACGATATGCTACTGCTTAAATTATAAAGCACAAAACGGAAACTCGAGCAAGAAATGGATTGCTAAGCACGCATTTCAAAGGACCTTCGTGATGGAAGTTTTTTATGCATATACCATCTAGCGAGCGAAGAGAGCCTTTGTTATACTATTAATATCATATCATGAGCTATTAATATCATATTAATATCATTACTTTGAGTGATTTTTGTTTTAATTACTTTTAATATTTATATATTTAACGGCTTACAAGTTTCAAATAAGGATCATAATTTTTATGCATTTGGATATTTGGATTCGCAGGGTAATATCTTAATGAAAAATCACTAAAGCAATCTTAGTGCTTAATATACAGGGGGTCTATAAGGGGGTCTTAAGTCCCCTAGGGGGGATAAGTCCCTAGGGGGGGGTCTATAAGTACCCTGGGGGGGTCTATAAGTTCTCTTCATAATTTTATGCATTTGGATATTTGGATTCGCAGTAATTCTTAATGAAAAATCACTAAAGCAATCTTAGTGCTTAATATACAGGGGTCTATAAGTCCCCTGGGGGGTCTATAAGTCCCCTAGGGGGGGATAAGTCCCTGGGGGGGTCTATAAGTACCCTGGGGGGGTCTATAAGTTCTCTTCATAATTTTTTCACCGTATAAGATATATTTTAGAAAGTTGGAGAATCTCTATTATGTATGGTGATGTTTATTTTTTGCATTGACCATGATTTTTGGGTGCAGCGCGGAGCCCAACGACACCTAACTTTGAAATTTTAAATTGAGCCCCACATATATTTCCTTGCGTATTACCATTCTTACCAAATGGATTACTATTTTGAGGTTTGCCCTTATTTTTCCATTTCACTTTTTTCTCTTTCATAGGGGGCAAAACTGTAAGTGATAGAGAAAATTTCCCAAGTAAAAACCATTATTTATTTTATATAAATAAAAACAGATTAATTACACAAAAGTCCTATATTATTTAATATATAATAATAACTATGCTTTCGACTAAAAATTCAGACATCGTCAGAGTTTAACAAATATAAAATAAAAATACAATTTTACAAACTACTTCATATTAGCTATTACCTTAGTGTACCTTAGTGCGTTTGCATAAATACTAAACTTAACATGCTGATCAAAAGTGTCAATGGGCACAACGCTCTATCTTCAACCCTTAGCCTTAAACTCACCCCATCAGGGTAATGCTTATGAAAAATGGCCTTACAAGGCTAAGTGTTGAAGATAGACCGTTGTGCCCATTGACATTTTTGATCAGTATGTTAAGTTTAGTATTTATGCAAAGTTTAAGCGAATTTAGCCGAGAGCCATTTTTCATAAGGATTTTGCGGGGTCCTTTAATAACCAAATATATGATCGTAGAATCAACTTATGAAAGAAAAAATATAAGGACAAATTAGAAATTTTATTTTTTGAAAGTTAAATGTCGAATGCCCACTGGAGCTCTGCAAAAATGTAAACCGTAAACCTAATGGTCACTGAAAAAATAAAACTTCACTACACATAATAAAGATCCTGGATGTTTCAAAAATTACGGTTCAAATCTTACAAGAGGGAGGGAGGACTTTTCGACCACCCCGTATAAACATTTTTATAAATATTTTAAAGAAGAGTACGGAGAAAGTAAAACTTTTTAACCATTGATGCTTTATAAAGGTTTTAGTTCCAATTCAACGCAAGAAAGTAAAGCAGGAAAATAGAGAGGTAGCTTAATCAGTACAACAGTACAAGAAAGTCACTGAGGGTCAAAAGTTAATAACAAACTTCTTAGCCAGGGGCTTATTGCTTTAAATAAAAACACCGGTAGGCCTGGAGATTACCAAGTTGAGTGTATAGCTAGATTGAAAAGTACCAGAAAGAAAGAATTCACCAAGATATTTTTTTTTACTTTTACGCTATTTTCTGTAAACATCATTATTTCGTTTAGGCTTTATTGCTTTCTTTTAAACTTCCTTACTGGAAAAACTTTTTCTTACATTCGAATAAATAGTTTATTTATAGATGAGTCATCAATAAATGTACTATGCTTCTGCATAGCATTAGACGATAAATATATATATATGAGAGAAGAAGAAAGTACTTTAGTAAAGAAGTACTTTAGAGGCTCACAGGCCAAATCTTCATAATTAAAACATAGAGTACTTTCAGTTCGCTGATATTACTTTACAGCTTGTTGATATTACTTCAATGCTAGCTGATATTACTTTAATGCTAGCTCATATTACTTATAGCTGATAGCTGATATTACTTTACAGCTAGCTGGTATTAATTTCATGATAGCTGATATTACTTTAATGCTAGCTGATATTACTTTATACCTAGTCAATATCTCTTTCATGTCTGCTGGTATTACATTATTAGCTAGCTGATATTACTTTAATTGCTAGCTGATATTACTTTAATGCTGGCTGATATTACTTTAATGCTAGCTGATATCATTTTAATGTCTGCTGAAATTACTTTACAGCTAGCTCATATTGCTTTAACTGCTAGTTGATATTGTTTACAGCTGCCTGATATTACTTTACAGCTAGCTCATATTACTTATAGCTGATAGCTGATATTACTTTACAGCTAGCTCATATTACGTAAATGCTAGCTTATATTACTTATAACTGATAGCTGATATTACTTTACGTCTAGCTGATATTACTTTACAGCTAGCTGATATTACTTTAATTGCTAGTTCATATTACTTCACAGCAGACGTAAATTATTATTATTAATAGTAAACTGCGTAGGCTTCCGTGGTTATTGTCATGAAGATTTAGGTAATGCTTTCTCCCTCACCATTACTTGATAAACTTCTAGATTAAGTTTTCTTTGAATTTCAAAGTAAACGTGCTAAAATAATATTTCGCACAAATTAATTTGTGCGAAGCTGGTTATAAAAGGTCCAATAACGTTTGGTACAGCGTATTGGGTAATCAAGAGAAGTTGATCAAATTAAATAAATTATAAATCGTATCGGAAATAAATAGTTAAACAATCCAAAAGAAATTTGATTCGGCTTTCCAACTCAGATGACGAAAGTAATAGGGTAGTACTGAGGGAGGGGTAAAGTTAAAGGTGGGACGAGGGAGGGTAAAGTTAAAGTGTAGGACTGAGGGAGGGGGTTAAAGTGTAGGACTGAGGGAGGGTTAAAGGTTGAGGGAAAAGTTAAAGTGTAGACTGAGGGAGGAGGGTTAAAGTGTAGGACTGAGGGAGGGGTAAAGTTAAAGTGTAGGACTGAGGGAGGGGTAAAGTTAAAGTGTAGGACTGAGGGAGGGGTAAAGTTAAAGTGTAGGGGGGGGGGTAAAATTAAAGTGTAGGACTGAGGGAGGGGTAAAGTTAAAGTGTAGGACTGGGAGGGGGTCAATCCCGCTTGTTATGCTTGTTTTGATTAAATTTTCTTTACTATTACAGTAACTTAAAGTCTAATCATATAATGTAACAGAGAAGTGGTTTCCTAAAAAAATCTTTTATCACAATCAGCTTTTTAGACGTAAAATAAAAAATATTCAGCCATTAGTTCAAAAGTTTAGGAAAAGCCCTCGAGTAACAAAAAATCAGATTGTTAAAACAATTTATTTTCAGTTTTTATCTTGGAGCAATTATACAGACGTTGGATTTTTCTGTTCTAAACTGAATACATAAAACATTCAAAAATTGTTAGATAACACGCACCAGAGGACGTGCCTCTCACACTCAATAAACATTTCTCTATCTTTTTATTTTGCCTATATATTTTGATTTTCCTACGCAGTATTTTTCCTTATCATTTTAATGCAATCATAAAGTTTCACCTCTATAGAGTATTAAGATTTAGGTTTATCTTGTGTGAGTTTGAACACAGTAAGCTAAATTCACTTACTATCTAACCGTCAGACCGTGTAACTATTGATAAACTTTTTATTTTAGACCCTTCTGTGTTCTCTTTTTACTTTTATAAATGAATCGTTATCCTAAGAGGATAAGGTATTTTTTAAGAATATTGTTTTACGTGTTTATTCAATGATCTTCTTAGTTAAAAGAGCTAAGGACTTCCGCATTAAATTTCTAAAATGCTAATTTTTATTAAAGGCTACATTTTAAAATCCATTTTAACATTTCATGTTTTTAATAATAATAATAAATAATATATTATTTGTCTTAAAACACATACATGTTTTACAAAGGGGGTGTCGAATACAAATTCAAATAGAAATTGATAAAATTAAAAATTAATATTTTTGGAGTTGGAAAAAGTGAAAAAAAGGAAAAAGAAAAGGAACTTGTGGAAAGTAAATAATTATAATAAGCTGTGCAAAATAAGGTAATAATGAACTTAAATTAAAAATTTGTCTCTTTTCTAAAAGCATTGTGCTGACCAGATTAAAAAGAAAATCTACTTGTTTATGGTTATTAATGTTAGAAAATAAAAATTCCATTCCAAAATGAGCGTATGTTGGGAGTAAAATAAAAATTGATTCCTTGTTTTCTCAATTACTTTACACTCAAAAATAAAATGTTGTAAAGAGTCTGGACTTCCTAAGCATAGTGGACATGTCTCCTCTTTATTAAACAAATAATACTTTCTGTTGAAATTTATGGTACAGTATTTTGGGTTAGCGAGTCGTATTTGTAATATTATTTTGTGTTTACCTATGACTGAATCTAAACCGAGATAAATCTCTCCTAGAAATGAAAAGGATGAAATATGTCTGTAAATTGGAGAGTAAGTACTGTTAAGGACTTTATCTACGTCCTTTGAGAATGTATGATTATTAAATCTTGCTATTAGAGCATTGCGAACTGAGGCGAAATATTTCAGATCTAGTTTCATGTCTTGTTGAGAACCTATTAGGGAAAGTATGGATTTGAATTGAGAGATCCAGTTATATTCGATCTTATTTACAATTTTACAGTCGACCTCTAAAAGTCTATTGGCCAGTATTTTAGGAAGACGGTACTGAGGCATTTTACATAGTTTAAGCCAGTAAGAACAAACCATTTTAAAGAACATTAAACACCGACAAAAGCCCAAATTCTAACCGAATCAAGTGGTTAGGAGTATTTTTGGTAAATTAAATATGGATTTAAAGAAAGTAGATTGAACAGTTTCCAAAGAGTCAGTGTATCGCAAGGCCCAGACCTCTGCCGAGTAAAGTAACGTTGATTTGACCAATGATTCAAAAAGCTTGATTTTTGTGGACAGGCAAGAAGACTTAGAATAACAAGAATAGAGCGAGCTTTAAAAGAAGCCAGTTTGCTTTTGACTTAAACATTCAGCTGCTATAGCAAATTTACAAGATGAAGAAAATGAGACGCCTAAGTATTAACCGATCTGACATATTCTAGTGGAATAGTGTTATATGTTAGAGGGCGAAGCTTTTTCAAGTGAGTAGACATTTTTTAAATTGGATAGCTTTTGTTTTGTCGATGTTCACCTGCAGCCCATTGATGGTACAGTACTCAAACAACACATCAAGCATCTCCTGAGCAGCCGACCAACATGATGCAAGCAGAAAAAACATCGTCACAGTAAAGCAACATACAAAGAAATATTCAGGACCAATTTTAAGGCCTCTTATACCTTTGAATTAAAAAATTTTATAATGTCAGATATGAACAAAATAAATAGAAATGGAGAAAGAGGTTCTCCTTGCAATACACCTTGTGTTATCTTTGCTGGGTCGGTAAATTCGAAGTTAGCACTAATTCTAACATGGGCATAAGAATACAAAGTGTTTAGAATTCTGATAATTTGGCACTTAACCCGAGTTTAAATAGTTTTTCCCATAGAATTGAGTGAACTATAGAATCGAATGCTCGTCGAAAATCAACTGCAACACCAATCAAGTAAGGTGAGCCAAGTAAAATGTGATAGTTAATAGTCGACGAAAGAGAAAAGATATGATCTAAACAACTTCTGTTAGCCCTAAACCCAGCCTGCTCTTCAGGTAAGATATCGATAACATCAGCCCAAGTTGTTAATCTATTAAGTAAAATGGTTGAAAATATTTTCTCAATGGTATTAGTCAACGCAATACCTCTATAATTCAGTTTTTGATAGCTTTCAAAGCACCATTTTTTAAATCATCTTATAATAATAATAATAACAATAATCCCCGTTTGGAGCCTTGCAGCTCATCAGGGATAAACCGTAGCTCATCAGTAGCAACCGTTACGCTCAAAGTGTATTCTAAAGTTAGCGATAATTTATCTAAACAATAATTTTATATAAACTGACCTGGAATGCGAACCCCAAACCTCCGTGATGTCAACGGTCAGTGTAAAGACTAACGCTCTAACGACCTCGGCCACGGAGGCGGTGAAATCATCATACTTGGAAGAAATAAATTAGAACTAGGAGAACACTTTTTAACTAAAAAAGAGCTTCTAGCTTGGATTTAGAAACTTTTGCAATTTGTTTTTCCAAAAGTGTAAATTTAGAAAATTTGTTTTATAGAACCAAATCCCGTTTATTGTATCGTATTGCTATCGCATACAGTGCACAGGGTGGTGCATTTTAGATACATCTTCCTTATTAACTCAGCTTCGTGTGAAGCTATTGCAATAAAATTGGTTTCTACCCTTAATAAGTTGACCGCTGGAAGATCAAATACCCAATTATTTGTTTGGTAATCGTCTGGCATAAATGTTGATCTGATGACCGTAACTTAAAAAAATAAAATTAAAACATAACTCTATATTATCAATTTTAAAAACTGTGTCATATCTCAAACAATTTGATACTAATATAATCTAATTGCGGTATATTTTTCCCAAGATATCGTTTAGCATTCATATTTAATGGGTAATAGGGACTATTACCCATTCATAATTAAAAATAAGCTACTTGAACAATAGAATTCATCACTTCTCTACATTACGTGAAAAAATGAAGTCTGGGAAAAATTACCGGAACTTAGCGATATTGGTATCATATTGTCCAGGATATAGCACAGTTTCAGAAAAGATCACCCTCACTAATTAAACTTATTTTTAATTATGAATGGGTAATAGAGCTTACGTATGCCAAACGATAGCTAGGGAAACAATTCAGGAATTTAATTAAATTAGTATCATATTGTTCGGTATATGACACAGTTTCTCAAATAATTAACACGAAGGTAAGCTCCAATTTTACTTTTTAAATTTACCATAGAAAATACACTTTAGTAATTAGATCACCATACATGCCAGACGATTACCAAACAAATAATAGTGTACTTAAACTCAAAGTGGTCGACTTAGTGGGAGAGATACCAACTTTATCGCTAAAGCTCCGTAAAGAGCTGCGTAATTAGGGTGATTTTTTTTTGAAATTTTTAACCATCGTTGATCTAACATCAAGCTTTGAATAATTCTTCTTTATTGCTTTAAAGATTTTGGTGCCATTTCATTTCCTCCAGTCTTTTATCATGAAAAAACCAAATTGGCTTCATTACAATATAATAATCCGTTTTCCAAGTCAAAAGATACTGACCTGCGGGAACTGATAAATAAGAAGTGAATATTTTGTTACAAGTTGTTTTAGATCGATGTAAGAGATGAAGTAATAAAGGAAAAAAAATAGAATTGGTAAAAGTTATTAGGGGAGGTATCAGAAAAGGGAAAGACTAAAAGCCTAAGCCTGGAGTCATATAAGGCGTATTAGGAGTCATGAAGAACATCTCAGTTTATTATTTTGTCCATAAACCAATAAAGAAGAAGACCCTAGTCGAATTCTAAAAGAGGAAATGAAGTTAGGAAAAGAAGACTGTGGAAGGGTAGTATGCCCTTAAATAAATGGGGAAACGTCATGGCTCGGAATCCTAGGGATATAGGGGTTGGTACGCCCTAATGATTGGACTATAGCATGAATCTATCGTATCGGCCTCCAATAAACAAGACTGAAGCTTTTCCACGTGGACAAGGTAACTTTTCCACCTGGGAACTATGAAGCAAAGGGGGTTTCACATTTAGGGTAAAATTTCACCTGGGTCTGCTAGTTGCTGATTTATGCGTCGGGATTCACCCTTTATACACACAATACCATGCAATTTTAATACTTTTCCGGGAGGATCTAAACCATTTTCTTCACTTGCACCCTCTCGTCGAATAAGTGCCGCAATCATCCTCAGGAATTATATTACCCTCTAGTTTTTTCAAACCCCTTGAGATCTTCCTACTTCATTTCGTGGTAAAGCAACCAAAAAAAAACAACATCCCATTCATTTTTTTGTTTCCTTCTTCCTCTAAGCTTTACTCCATAATTTAAATCATTTACTTCCCAGTTTTTGAGGAGCAAAAAATAATAGCTATGAAAAAAGGTTCAAGAACCTGGCAACCGGGAGATGTTTCCCCCTGGTACATAATAATTTAAGATATAAACTTGTTATTACCTAATTCTAAGTTAGAAAGTCCCTCCGCTTACATCTAACTTTTATGTGTTCCCTTTATATTTTCAGCGTACTGAGTCCATTACATTAAAAAGCTAGCCCTAAAAAATAAATAAAATAATACACGGTTAAGTTGTTTTATGTGTACACAAACAAACATAATCCTTTTATACGTATAAATTTAAAACTGAAATAAAAATGTTATTTGAGATATATATTATGTTTGTAAGTTGCATTATTACGAGCGATAAAGAGAGTGAGAGATCTCAACTAATAACTGAGAAAGAGCATTCCGTTAGATTGACTGAAATGACCAGTAAAGATGACAAGATCGGTTTGGATTCGTTTTTGTGAGGGATACTTGGCGTAATGATCAACTCGTGATGCTACAGCATTAAACCTCGACCCTTCTCTATTTACAATCGGCTAATGGTTTTAGCTATTGGTTATAGAACTTAAATTGGAGGAACTAACTTGATTTTTTCCATAGTGGAAAAAATAAGAAACGACATGGTGCCACCACTAAATAATTGCCTGTGTAGTTTATGTACCGAACTATAGTAAGACACATGGTTATAATCAGTTGACAACGTGGGAAAAATAATATGAGGGAGCCAATGAGATTAGTCCTAGATTTTAAACCACGCCCACAATATCATATCAGGCCAACCTTAGTGGTTCGTCAACCATATCCCACACTGTAATCTGATTGTAACCGTGTGTAATATTATAATCCCAGTCTTTGCCTTTTTCCTATATTTAAGTAGGCTTCGTCACCATAATTTCGAAACGGGAAATCCTAGGTAGACGAACCTTCGGATGATCAGGAGCCATAGGGGTGTTGGCTGCTTGGATTCCGAGGGATTAAGCTTTCTCCTAGAGGCTGCCGCTTTTCCCCTCCGTTAACAAAAAAGTAGAAATTCCAAATCGATTCGAATTTCTTAACAAAAGATCCTATTCTACTTACTCCAGAATCAGGTAACTTTAGTACCATGAGCTATTTCAGTAGAATAGATCATCAGCTATTCATCAACTACGATTATTCAATTTTATCAATAGGTGGCTTCAGTAGGTCAAACTTCAGTAAAAATCAATACACATAACAAATAATTTAATTGCTAAATCTCAAAACCTTTAAGTGTTCTTTACTTTCATTAAACAAAACTTATATTTAAAAAAAATCATCTAAAAATATTTTAAAAATAAAAAGAAATCGTAAAAAAAAGGCGTTGATACAATGGGCTTGGGATCGATTCAGTCCTTAAGATTTTAGCCCTAATTGTTTTTAATTGACATAAACAAGGGGAAGGCTGGGTCAGAAGCCTTAATTGGGCTTTTGGCTCTCTGAATCGCTTAACTGTTTAGTATAAAACAAACCTTAGAAAAATCCATTTGAGAGCTTAATGCTTTTCTTCGTCTTTTACTTAAAGAATAAACTCAAATAGGGATATAGGAAAATCTTTTTTAACCAATTTACCTTCACTTGACGGTTTATCAAAATTATAGACTTTATATTCTTGAAGTTTAGCGTTATATCCTTAGTTGGCTAGAAACACATTTAAAAATTGTGTCGGCACCCTGATGAATTCATCAGGGCGACGACAGTGCCTAAGTTCACTCTGACCATTCGAAATTCCGAAGAATAAATAATTAACATAACGAAAAAGAGTGGAACAAGACATTATGTCGAGCCATCAATGATGACGAATGTCGAATAATGGAACAGTTCCCAGATGTAGCATCGCTTTTTGCTTGTTACATTTCATAGGTGTCTCTCGCACAATTATGATGTGTCAATTGTTATTATATGTATATGCGTTAAAGAAACATTAGGAACAATAGAAATGAGTCGTACAGTTTTGGCTCTTATCTGGGGCCCGTTATCTGGAACGAGACACAAAAGTAAAAGTCTTGTAGTTACAAAAAATGTAAAGAACAACTTGTGAGGACAAATTTACCTGTGTTACCAAGGATTCACTTGTAGATTCGTAGCATTTTTCTATTAAATACACAAAATTGTCTTGTCTATTACAATTACTTGTAACATTTACTTGTAAAATTTCTACCCAAGTCCGAACTTAGGTAGAATGAGTTACAAGTTTATTTTATTAATTAAAACTTAGTTACTGTCGAAAACGTTTAGTTTATAAATAAGCTAGGGCTCAATATGAGTTTGTAAAACGTTTTTTACAAATATCACTTCTTGCATTTTAGAAATGATTGCATTCGAAATAATTTACTCATATAAATAAAACTGGGTTTTAATAATATTTTGACTCATTTTTTACAAAATCTCTTGTAGGTTACAATAAATTGTAATGATATTCGTGAAACGTTTAACATAAATCTTTTGTATGCAAGGCCATCATATTCAAATATACTTATGTTGCTAATTCTAAGAATAGGTCACGAAGTCTATAGACAAGCTCTTATTTCCTGATGGTTTTTCTTGTTCAACTTTAGAAAACTGCTGTCAGGCTGTTATAAGAACTTCAAACTTAGTTTAGCATATTTTAAAAATACAGGACTTAAATCTAAATACATAGAGATCAAATGTATTAGATTTTCGCAAGTAACAACGTGGTTTAGAACCGAGCTAGGGTTACTTATAGCATCACTCGGCTAAGCTAATAGCTTATTTCAGACATTTTAAACATTTACAGGGTTCTATTCCCTTAAGACTGAAACAGTTAGTGTTATCAGGATCAGGAAGTCATGCTCTTGTTAACACCAAGGGGGAATTTTCAGGAAGTACAGAATCTGTTTTCAAAATTTACCAGAGTGCATCCCTCGCATGTTTTTAGTTTTGTACCCCCTACCTAATGTTTCAGATTTACTGTCCCAAGGGAGTTATACGGAAAACACAAATTTCATTTATTGCCCCCTTCGTTGTAGAATGCACCGTCCTATTCTAGAGCAGTAAAAAAGGGAACTCGGTATCAGGACACATGTCATGTCACGTTCCCCCTCTAGGAAAAAACGCATCTGTAAATCCTTTTGGGAAGTATAAATCCCCAAAAAACACATCCATATGCCAAATACGATCGACATTTCGTTTTGCTTGGATTCGAAATGCTTTTAGTGCTTGAGTTATACAAACAAACAAACTGTTTCACTGCCATACAATATCCTTTCATACGTATTTTACATTTATTTTATATTTTAAACTTTTTTCCACGGTGCACGATCAAAGCTACCCTGATTGATTACAAAAATGAAATATTAATTATTATAAATAAATATTAATAGTTGCTTTCATCCGAAATAAAAACTATGGACATAGTAAGCTTATCTATTTAATTTAACTCTTATCTATTTAATTTAACCCGATTAGTGATTGTAATATTATTAAATATCGGGGTCCAGGCCTGGACGATTCGGGCTTAAGCTTAACAATTTCAAAAAAAACTCTTTATAATCGTGTCTACATAATAACAATAATAGTAAATTTATTATAACAATCGTCTTTAATATTTGCTCTTATTAGCTTAACAATCTAATGGAGAGCCCCATGGAGAGGGTCTTAAAATCAATATTTTAAGGCCCTCTCTTCTCAATACTACTAAAGAGAATAAAAAATGAAAGAAGAAGCCTAATCTTAGATTACTATCTTTATGCTTCAATATCTTGCTTGGAACAGATATTTGTTATATATACAGGGTGTTTCATATAAAGTGTCCACCGAAGAAGGAGGTGATAGTACTCCTCAAAGGGAACAGAAAAATGTTTTATAAACCTCGATCTCCAACCGTTTTCCTACATGGTCAATTTTTTTTGACCTCACATCATGAAATTGTTAATAGCGTTTAAACTGTTCAAGGTAGAAAAGTGAAATTAGGCGTTTCAAAGTGAAGTTGCTAGGTTGGCAATAGTTAAGGGCCCTATTTACATTGAGAGGCAATCATCAGCTTCTTCTCCTTGGCGGCGTGCCGGAAAAGTGAATCACCTTTAGAGGTAGTGTTTGCAAGGGTATATAGGGTATAGTGCCTGATTATATCGTACCCTTATCGTTTCATTTATTTCTTTTGTATACTCCTGGATCTATGCAGGTAAGTAGAACTACTGCAATTATAACTGGAGGGATCATGAGCAGGCAAGTAAACTGCTAAAATCTGATTAATCTCCACGAACACCTGAATTGTTTGATACCTCAAAATATAGCAAAAGAAAATATAAAACTCATTCACACAGCTGGCTTGCCGCCTAGGAGAAGAAGCTGATGGTTGCCTCTCAATGTAAATAGGCCCCTTAACTAATGCCAACCTAGCAACTTCACTTTGAAACGCCTATGACAGTCTCCTCTCAATACGGGCATGACTTGGCGGGAAAGAAAAGTTGATTTCCCTACTTTTTTGGACCAAAGACTTGGCGGGGAGTATTTTGCCACATAAGTGGTTTTTTGTAAGATCTTAATTTTTTTAAATTACCAATTAAAATTAAACATAACATTTTAAAGAATAATAATATTTTGTTTATTTTTTTCCGTAAGAAGATAAAATAGTATATGCTGCTGTACTACAATTTCAATATTTCTTACTCGTACTAGTAATTATCTACATTAGCTCTGCATCAGCAGACAATTCACTATGTTCCTTCCTCGGCTTCGCCTTGTCAGTTAAATGAGTCTGTTACTAGCCTCGATTTGCGACTCCGTAGTTAATTTCTGTAACCTGCCCTCTCCTTCGGATCTAATGCTAATTCATAAAAATCGTCCACAAAATTCCATTTTTAGCCTTGTAGCATAATATACTATTATTAGAGCGATAGAGTCATTTAGTACGTTCACACACACTTCTAGATCCGCGGATCGTATTGGATACGATCTCTCTTTATTTCACTTCAATATTACCGTTTTTGATCAAATAACTTTTGGAATATATATTAGTTTATTATTATGCAAAGAAACCACAATTTTATTAAATATATTTTTTGTTTTAAACTTCCTTATAACCAAAAGTGAACCTTCACTATAAAAGACGCGATATTTTGGCGGGATCAGTTATCACGTAATCTCACTCGATCAACTAAACAAATACAGTGCAAGAACCTTATCGTATTTAATGCGTATCCAATACGATTGTTGTTAAATACGCTGTGTGTTCGTAGTAATTATCAAACAGGTTCGAAAACGATACATGAACTTTCAAAGATCGCTGTCGAAATGTCAATCGGGTAATTAAATTTCCCGTACAAAAAAGTTTTTCATTTCAACATTTATTCATACGTTAAAAAAATGTTAAATTTCTCGTCTGAACGTGGACCATTGCAAAGTTCATATTGTCGCTGATAAAAAAAAATCAGTGTAAAACAAACAATTGAATTTTTTTGTTCTCTTCTTTCCTTATAATTTCTATTAAATTGGAATAAAAAGAGGCTACATTTTTGATCCCCTTTTCCCTAATGTATTTCGAGCGTGTCTCCCGTGGTAAACAAACGCTTATTTCTACATCCCCAGGGCTAAAAATACAAAAAAGAGATTTTTTTCGAACACTTAAGAGTTTTATTTTACGTTGAAAGCACCGCACTCCTCCCCAACAAATACCCCATTAATTTTATTGTGAAATCCCGCATAGCACTTCCTTACCCTTATTTGTACATTACTCAGGACCTCTTCAACTATATTACGTAAAATCTTGTCTCCTTTTTGAAAATTAACATTTTCTTTAGTTTTTTTTTACATTTTATTTTTCTTTGGTGCAAAGAATATAGATTTTTGTCATTTGAAGTCGTATGGATGTAGGTCAATGAAGCCGCAATTAAAATGTTTCCACTAATGAAAAAAATGTAACAGAATAAGAAACAATTATTGAATGCTGTCATAATTTTTGTTAAAGCATCAGTATTAATACTGAACTTTGACAACACGTAGATCTGTGGTTCGTATCCCAGGTTACGCTCTCAGTTTATTTAAGATCATATTGTTTAAATAAATTATCGCCAACTTTAGATTACACTTGAAATGTAATGGTTGCCACTGCTGCCTGAAAACATGGTCCTAGGACCATGATTTCCCCTTATAAAACTGTTCTCAACCCCCCAGCAAATCGATTCTTGCGTGTTCAAATTTACCATTATTATATTGGTAACTATCGCCCAAATAAGATAATTCTATAACCACTTTTGGTAACATTAAAAAGTTAAATTAGAAGCATACCGTAGTATTGCCGTAATACGATTAATCTTAAGATTAAGCACATTTTTTGTTTCATATATGACTACATGCGTGCTAATTTTCATGTATTGATTAAAAAAAGTTTTCATAATAACATTTATTATTATTATTATAACTAAACCTAAAGATAGATTTATTTTCGTACCAAGTTTCAGCCCTTTACTATAAATACATTGGGAGATACAGACAGACAACTTTGTTAAAACCACTTAGGGGATCTTGAAACACCTGAAACGGATGATTCCGAAAAATCGAAAAACGGTAATCAATACCGGAAAACCTGAAATTTGGCCCGTAAACAACACATTAGATGGGGAATCGTTCTCCGGAATGGGGAAAAGGAAATGCGCTAAAATCATTGAAGATAAACAGTAACTAAGCTTTAAACTAGTGCAAATAATAGTGCGTACTGCTAATTTTAGAGGCATCATTTTTTATAACCAACTGGATAATTATGCGCAATTCCTTTGAAAAATACAGACAAAATGAGTTGCGAGCAGTGCTTGACAATTGAGTAACTGCTTAGGTTCTAAAGCATAAACCGGAACCTTAAGCAAGAAATGGGTTGTTAAGCACGGAAACACGCATCCAAATGAAATTCGCCCGACATGCAGACCACCGCGCCAGAATTTTTAATTTAAGTAACTCTTGAACCAAAAGGGTACGTAGGGGCTACTCTTTTTAGTGAATTTCCTTTGAAAAAA
The DNA here is from genome assembly GCA_018340805.1 of Microvelia longipes. Classification (NCBI taxonomy): domain Eukaryota; kingdom Metazoa; phylum Arthropoda; class Insecta; order Hemiptera; family Veliidae; genus Microvelia; species Microvelia longipes. The sequence goes on along the minus strand of JACMZG010001908.1, from coordinate 48,901,081 downwards.
GTCGCTAATGGGATAGGCGTCATGGCGGGAGTCGAACCTCGGACCATGACACTAATCCGTTTCAAGGTCCTTGATGACGAAAAATAGGTTTAGCGACACCTATATTACAAATAAATATTATTATTTAAAGTTATTTAAAAGCTAGCACTCATTATGCCCTATTAGAGAATTTAAAAAAGTGGAAAGATTTCTCCTTCACTTATTAAACAACTATATCTGCTTTAAAAAAATAACTTGTCATGCCGGGAGATGAAATAGTACGAATGATACTATTCTTAGCACCCGAGCCATAAATTACCCTACTATTGGTTTAACATTGAAAGTTTACTAAATAGCATTTTTAGGCAAGCCTGGGGTTTCGCTATCTGAAACTCCTTGCCAAAAGGTTTATTTCCCTTTAACCGTAGGAAACCCAATTTGGTTGCAAATATTGAAAAACGTTACAACACTCAAGTTGGTTTAGATAACAATCAGTAGATAAAACATAGACTATCACACTTAAAAAATAAACTAAGATAAAATGTATAAAACCCATTTTATAGAAATTTAACTTTTATTGCTTCATACTTGAAGTTTAAAATATAAACTTGTGATATCTCGTATAAATTATTATTTAACTCTTGTAGTGATTCTACAAGAAATACATGAAAATTATATCGTAATATAAATTTCATATTCCATGTAAGCAGAGCCAACTTTAAGAAAACTGATTTGTAATTCGCCCCCTGTGTAAAACTGATAACCAAAATTTACCAATAGTAAAGTTGGATTAGAAACAGTACTTTAACTTAAAAATATGTTCAAAAATACCATGTATTTTCGTATGATACAGTGAATTACAATTTTTGACCGATATATATATTTTGAGTTGAGTGTACTTGGATAAAACTTTCAAAACCTTTGGCTCCAATGCTGTAATATATTTATTCTTATTTAGATGTTTCTCCTTGTATATTTTGAGGAAGAGCGAAGTAAGTCTGATCTATTGAGGATTAGCGTAGCGAATTTGATCTGGCGAGTAAAAGTTCCGAGGTACCTCATACCAAATTTTTTTTAAATTTCTTTCAACAATTCTTAAATTTTAAATAATTAAAATCACAATTAAATTCCTAAAAATATACATAACCTGAAACCCCAATTTAATTGCAAATATTGCAAAACGTTACAACACTCTAGTTCGTTTAGATAACTATTAGTAGATAAAATATAGACTATCATACTTAAAAAATAAACGAGCAGTAGATAAATGAGTAACTGCTAAGGTTATAAAGCATAAACCGGAACCTTAAGCAGGAAATGGGATGTCAACCATGGAAACACACATTCCAAAGAAAATTCGCCCGATAAGCTGACCAACGCGCCCGATTTTTTTGAATATATATAATTTGAAGTTATTTTTTGTATTTTCATTAAAATCCAATGATTATTTGTATATTATAGAGAAATTAATTAATGACGAATATTTAAATGATTCCCTTGCTGAAATTAAAATGTCATCGAAGTGTTTAATTGCATTTTAATTGGCTCTTTTAAGTGTCCAGTTTCTATGAAAATTTTATTTATACCCTGAAAAAAATAATTAAACTGAAGATCATGGAATGTCAGTGCAATAGAGCGTCATGATGCTTCACATATCACATTTACTGATTATGTAATACCGAGTAGAAGCATTTCAGATATACCAACTTTTATCGTTAAAATATGCTCAAACCATGACCTAGGTTCAAATTTACGAGTGTTAAATAGTAACTCTCACCCAAATATGGTAATTTTGAAAACTGCTGTTGGTATCAACTGTTTTCAAAAATAAGTTTAAATTCTAAACTAATATCACCACTCTTTGGTAATTTTTTAACTTCCTTACAACCCAAGTGAAGGTAAAAGCAGCGATGTTTTGGCGGATTTCGTTATGACGACATTGTACTTAATCGATTAAAATGTATATGTACCCGTTTTGCATCGTTTAATCGATCGAGTACAATGTCGTCATAAAAAAATCTGCCAAAACATCGCTTCTTTTTCTAGTGTTTACCTTCACTCGGGTTATAAGGAAGTTAAAAAAAAAATACATTTAATAAAATAGTATATAGTAGTATTTAGTATTTTCTTTGCATAATAATGAAGTAAAATTTAAAAAGATATCGAAAGGTTTATAGTAAGGTTAAATTGAAAGGTTGTTCCATGAAAAGTGGTATTTTTTAAGTTAAATAAAAGTTCGTCACATCAAAAAGGTTATTCGTTAAATACAAACGTCTCTAGAGGTTTTAACTACGTATCGGCCGAGAAGACCGGATTTTATCTCTCTTGTTATAGCGCTTCCGACTGGTTTTTCTCCGCATGGTTCTTATACCGTATTTAACTAGTGTACTTACTACGATCTACAGATTTAAAATTTTGTGTGCACATTGCAAATGAATATTAAATTCGGGTTATCAGTTTAAACTAAAGTCTCTCCTAATTTTTATGACGACTAATACGTCGTTTAAGCAAATTTTCAAAGAAAAAATAAGCTTATGAGGTTGGGGTCATGTCAAAACATTATGTTAATGATAGACTTAATGTATACAAATCACGTATTTTTCTATATAAAACATTTGAAGATTCGCTTATATCCTGGCAGTATGACACTTAAAATACGGGCCTTCGGCCCGTAGCCGCTACGCGGCCTCGGCGCTTCGCGCCTCGTCCGCTCCACGGCGTCGGCCCGCCGGGCCGCTTCGCGGCCACATTGTTGTTGGTTTGTATTATGTGTTGTTCTTGTTACATGGCATTTTGCCATGTATCTAGCGAATTTTCACAGCCTTTCCACACAGGCCCGCTTCGCGGGCCTGAGAGGCTTTCTCACAAATTTTATTTTGCTAATTGAGATTTTATTCATACTCTATTATTAATAGTATGCTATAATATTAAAATTAAGAAGCATTATTGTGCCGGCAATCGCGCAACAATCGTCACGGAATTCATTCAAGCTACACAAATTTTAAGTCAGACAGCTTTAACTTTCACAGAGTTTTATTGGTATAAGTATCGATACGAAGAAGGAACAACTGTAACATAAAAAGTCCCGTTTTCGCGAAACAATAATCGAACAAAACCCGTAAAAAACCCGTTTGAACCTGGTTAGAACCCGTAAAAGAATATTTTACCGTCTAAACTAATAGTCCAAGAGCCTAGGGGTGTTTTGTAAATAAAAAGTGTAATGGCTGGTTCCTGGATAATACACTGGGAAAAGTATACATTTTCCTTTCATTAGCAATCTTTCGGGACTGATGGGAACCAGGGGGTTTATGGGTGGGGGATAATACACTAAAAAATGGATATATTAACCTTAAAAAAATCATTTTCCAGTCTAAGTGTCCCCTCAATGTTTATAATAGATTGAAGGTGTCATCTAATCTCGAAAAGAGGCTATAGGGATCCTTTTCCAGTTTAGGTGTCCCCTCAATGTTATAATAGATTGAAAGGTGTCATCTAATCTGGAAAAGAGGCTATAGGGATCCTTTTCCAGTTTAGGTGTCCCCTCAATGTTATAATAGATGAAAGGTGTCATCTAATCTGGAAAAGAGGCTATAGGGATCCTTTTCCAGTTTAGGTGTCCCCTCAATGTTATAATAGAGGTATCCAGTTCTCGATCATTTTATTTCTTTCTCTTTCATGTACTCTAATTTTAAGCGCTACAATGACTTTATGAAAGTTCTTTATTTATATTAATACATAAATATGTCAATACAGCTTTTTGACATTTCTATTTTACATGTCACTTCACTTTTCATTAATATTTTTCCAAAGTTTTTCTTTTTTTTTTCTTATTTATTGAAATAGATTTATTAAAATGAATAAGTTAAAAGGAACCGCACTTTTTGAATACTCTCAATAAATCAGACGGGAACTTCAATCTATGATTACAAGGTAAGTGTTTCCTTCCCTTTTATTAATTATATACTAAATATAATTAGTTTATTTTAGTAGTTTTCCTAATATATTAAATCTGGAAATATTTGGATTATAATGTAGTTTGCCTATTTATAAATATTGTATCACTGTGTTTTTTGACATTTGTTAAAAATTGTTTAGTACTAAGATAAATGCTTTTTATGAACCTTTTTTCCTGCATCTTGAATATATCATAATAAACTAAATATATTCAAATAATTAGAATGTATTATAATAATTATAATACATTTTCATCTTAAAGGTATTACAATTTATGATATTATTTTATTATAAATTTTGTTTTTGACTTTTCAGGTTAATGAACAGAGATTTCATCAAACCAGTAGCTAGGAGATGCTACCTGCTGATTCAAAACTTTGGCGTCAATTTCCAAGAGGATCTCCTATTATATCCGGAATGAAGAGCTGGAAGCTGGTGAAATGGACTGAACTTGTTTGTATTAATTAATTAAAATGTATATTCCCTTGTTTTTATACATAAATATATTTAACCTCTAAATGGTGACTTATGGAACAGTTATATTCATCCATTTTGTAGAGTATTTTCCCCTCCTATTAACCCCCTAGTTCCCATTAGTCGCATTTTTATTTTTTTGGCCTTTAAAATAGGGGACACCTAATCTGGAAAAGTACCACTTTCTGAATTTTTCAGAAAGTAAGTGATTTCTCCTCTCTAGTTGTTGTTTGAAATCTCAGTGGTTCTATAAATAGATGTTTCTCAAAACAACAAAGGTAGTTAAAATATAAAGTTGTTTGATTTTACGTTATAAACAGTATATGTACCAATATTATATTCGTATTTACCGCAAGCAAAAATGTTTTTTATAATTTTTTTAACACAAAAAAGTTACGACTTAATCGCTACTGAAGTTATTGCTTTCAAATTAAATAAATTTAAACCTACTTACGTATCTTTTGCCTCGCTAATAATATCTTGCTAAAATATACGCTCCTGAGATAAAACCTTTTAATTTAATTTAAAATAACATTGAAATGCCAGTTGAAAAATATCTGAAAAAGAACACGAAGTCAGGTGATATAAGAATGATTTGAATTAATATAACAAAATAAAAATCAAGCTTGCCAACTTAAAGATATCGTTATGTTTAATTCTAATAAAAGAATTACGACTCTTCTTTCTTCTTTATTTATTATTTTAGAGTTCATTGTTAAATACATTTCTCATTTAATAATTTTGCTTGAATGATAAATAGCATGATAAATAATGAAACTAAAGAGTAAAATAGTTTTATATTACTGCAAAAAATTGTAATTATAATTAATTTCAACAGCTTTAATATATTTAACTGCCTAATAACGCTATAAAATTTTATAGTATTGGAATCTTGTTCCGTTTTAATGTAAAAGTATATGGTATTGTTATCACTATGCGAGATTTCTTGCTAGTTGTTAGGTACAGATTGACGGGATTACCAAAGGTCTAACAGCTGTGAGTAAGTAATCGCAGACTGGCAAGAGAGCTAGAATTTCGCTTAAATTAATAATTTACAAATTGTCATTGTAGAATTCGCAACTAGTGAGAAAAAGAAACTTCGAATGCGAATTTTCAGAGTTTTGAAAATAAGAATAAATAAATAAATAATTCTTCTACGAGAATTTAAAGACGTATTTTCGATTTATTTTGAAAGACATGTAATGTTAATATCAACCGTCTGTCATGGATAAATAATATAATTGTCAAATAGGTTTAGGTAAGTAAATGTAGCCAAGAAGTAAATAAATCAAAGGATATAAGTATAAGAATAAATTATTAGCACTATAACATTGTAACTTTATGTAACTTTTGTGTAACTTTATGTAACTATATGTAACTTTTATGTAACTTTCAATGTAAGGACAGCGTGCAAAAATATATTGTATCTTTTTTATGGCGGTTTTTTTTAAGTTGGCACTTCACAACTTCTAAATTTACAGTAAATAGATATTTGGGTAACTAAGCAGGAAAATGGAATATTACTGACTAGTTTAAAATTTTCCCCCGAGCCAAAGGTAAGAGTAGGCTACAGAATTTACCTGCTCAGGCGAAGCGGAGGCATACGAATTGCTGTATAAATGTCAGTAATGTTACCATTCCTAGATCATTTCCCTTAGGAGCCATGTAGGCAATTTTCATTTATCAAAACAACTTCTTTTGACCTGAAACGGATTTAGAACAAATAAAACATTTTTTTTAGATCCACCTTCTAAATTTAGGGGCCCAAAAAAACTTGAGAGCTCCCCAAAACTACTGTAATTTATTAGTACCTAAATTAAGGGTCCCCGAACCCAAATAAACGATTTACTCACTTTACCAGCCTAGGCTGAAAATGTTATATTTTAAAGTATCTAGCCCTACCTGTACCATCCTCTAAGCTGGCATTCGTGACTAACCTTTTTTTTAAAATAAATCTAGGAATGCTTCTTTCGGTTTATTCCTACTGTAAGCAGATACATTTCTATCTTACCGAGCGGTACACTTGTCCATTAAGAGCGAGGGTAAATTAATTTAAATTAAAATACTTACTATTCTAAGCAACTTATAAAAAAATCTAAGGCGGCTCTTCTTTACTCACTCTAATTTTAACCCTTGCTTTAAATTGGATGTGCTTTTAAGGGAGCATCTTTTAAAATTACACTTTTTAAAATTAGATCTTATTTAAGAATCAATAAACTTAAAACAGCTTTTAAATTGAGAATAATTAAAATAAGAAAAGAAATACTATCTTAAATTTTACATATTTTACTTAAAACAGAAGATACTCCATTTAGATTATTTGTAAGTTTAAGTTGTAAGTTCATTTTCCCCCACTTTCAGCGGGACAGCCTTAAGGCATGAAAACTTGCCACAGTTTATACTGTAAAATTTAATATTGTTATTTAACTTGTATAGAATATAAAAAAAATTCAATTTATTAAATAAAGTGACTTTGTAACTCGGATTATTTTTATAAGATTTTTGAAGAAATAAACTTAGTTTCAAGTTTTTTTCTCAGCATATACCATTCCTATATTCAGTCTGATTTATGAGTTCAATTTGTCGAGAGAATATAAGGACAGAGTTAGAACAACTTAATATATTTTGGTCTTATGTAAATTTTAGTTTAAGTAGATTCAATAATATATTGGAATAATAATTCTCTTAGAATACCAGTGTCGACAATTTTTTTAAAAAAATCACTAAGTTAGGGATTTTTTAGAGGTCCCATGGGTGGGTGGGGTGGATTAAACTGTCATGTACCGAGTAAATGGTTGGAGGATAATAATTTTTAGAGGAGGTATGGGCTTGCCATTTGAATAAATCCTTCTCTGGGTAAAAACCTAGAGGCTATATACCTTAGCGTTAACTCAGCTCCTCGCCTAATTTAAGACGTCTTTATCGCTTCGTAAATTCCCCCTTAGCATTTTAAGCTTCATTCTGCTTCTCTCTAATTGCTTGAGCAAATAAAGCAACAATTCTCAAGTGTAGCAATCCCTGCACATTATCGATGTAATACTTTTATACAGGAACAGTATAAGATTTATAAATGTAATCAGAGGATAAAATCCTCTCTTAGCGAGAAAACTTAATTTACAAGAGAGGAAATTCAAATAAAAACATCTTGAATGTAATTAGAACATTGGAGAAACAATTTTAAGGCTTTTGTTAATGTTTAGAGGCTAGATTAAATTAGATTTTATCTCTGGAGAGTATTACACGTGTCCACTGGCAAGTTCATTAATCTTAGCTCTAAACTTAGACATGCCAAGAATGTTCAAAGCCAAACTACTTCAACAAAACTTACGTTATAATTACATCTGCAAAAACACCAGATCGAAAACGAATGAAAAACAGAAATTTATCAGTATTTTAGAATAACAGTCGTATGAAAATATTGTTCTTAGAAGATAAAGCTAACCGAGCTTTGAAAAGTATATATACTTTTCAAAGCATATATACTAAAAATACAAATATAGATATAGAAAAATACAAATTTTTAGCTTTATGCATTATAATGCATAAAGCTAAAAATTTGTATTTTTCTATAAGTCTAGCTAATTGGGAGCTGAATAAATTTGATTTCTTTAATCTTCATTCCTTGCAGCTTATTTCATTTGTAAGCTGTAAATAAATGTTATTTTTCAGCGTCCAATGTTTAGTTTTCCGTATCTTATACCGTAGGTATATGTATAGGAAACGTATTGTGTTTGCACGTGAATTCCGAGATTTCATCTGATTTCAACTGAATTATGAGTATGCAAAGTTTACATGGCTAGTGTAGTTTGCCACTATGCATAATTTCATTTTAAATCGTTACCACGGTGTGTTCAGTCCCCGTGATCACCAGGTACATGGGTAAACACTGTGACCAAGACTGGTTTATCTTGTCTGAGGATCAGTGATGCATTAAAATTACAATGAGTCCAAACATTTTTCATAGTCTTAGGAGAATGAGCATTGCTAATTTAATAAAGTATAGACTCACCATGATGTTTAATAAAAAAAAACTAGAATTAAAAACAATTAATATATTGTCAACCACGATAGAATGAAAAAATGATAATTTACCGGTTACGACTTTACGTCATCATCAGAGCTGTTTACAGACTCAATCTTTTGACAAAATCCCCGTCAAAACAACCAATGATTTAAAGTATAGACAAATACTTATATATTATAGCTATACTGTATAGCTAAACAGAGTTGTTTAGCCGAACCATGAGAGATTATATTAAATAATAGTATATCTTGTAATACTAGTTAGCATTTATTATTATACTAGCATATTTTGTCATAAAAGTATATACTTGTCATAAAAGTAATATATCTTGTCATACTATTACATTTTTATTATACTAGCATATTTTGTCATAAAAGTATATAGTCATTGATTATACATATTTTGTCATAAAAAGGTAATACTAGTACATTTTATTATACTAGCATATTTTGTCATAAAAGTATATATCTTGTCATACTAGTACATTTTATTATACCTAGCATACATAAAAGTATATATCTTGTCATACTTAGTACATTTTATTATTACTAGCACTAGCATATCTTGTCATAATAGTATATCTTGTCATACCAGTACATCTTGTCATACTAGCATATCGTGTCATACCATTACATCTTGTCATACTAGCATATCTTATCATACATAAAAGTATATCTTGTAATACTAGTACATTTTATTATACTAGCATATTTTGTCATAAAAGTATATATCTTGTCATACTAGTACATTTTATCATACTAGCATATCTTGGCATAATAGAATTTCTTGTCATACTAGTACACCTTAAAATACATGTCTATCTTGACATACTAGTACATCTTGTCATGCAAGTATAGCATGACTAAGGAAATTCCATGTAATTAGAGATATAAAATGAGAAACTATTACAAAACCTCGTTCGAAAGAACAAACTTTGTCATACCCATTACAGTATCTTCTTATGCAATATGTTCTGTCACTAACACCATAATTTAAAATAACTATATAACAAAGAATTAAACTCAACAAATATTTAGAAGCAATGCCATAGTTGTAACAATGAACTAAATCCTTAGATTTATGGTTACTGGAAATATTTCGGAATGAAATATGGATTAAGTTGGGTTGAAAATCCTTGGGTTAGTCAAATATTTGTCCGTTTGTAGTCACTTATCATAGATTGGATTCGGAAATTGAACCCCCTAACTCTCTTTTCTTTATCTGTCACTCTAGTTTTCCTTAATCCGTGGGATTTTCGGACAAGCAAGTTAATTTCGGTCGGGTCGACTGAAAATCCTTTCAAAGAGGGGGAGCCTAACTATTTGACAGATGCAATATCGTGAACAACTAAGAAGGGAGATTCAAGACCGAGTAAAAGTTCGGATGTTTCTCAATCTTCTTGATTCATAGACTTACTTTAACTTTTTCAAATCTTTGCGTTCACATTTTAATGATCATTCGAAACTTTTGGCGAAATAACGAGTAAACATATGTTTTTCTCGTCATAACATTAAATTGATAACTCTTTCTTCTTTTGTTTCGAATTTTAATATCCTCAAAACGTAACACACTTTAAATTAAAAAGGCAGAGCATTTTAAGAAGAAATAAAATAAATCACAATTTGTAGCATAAAATCTGCTTAAAATAAGTTCATGAAGACATGAATGTAGTTATAACTCGACAAAATGAAACATGCTCTTAAAAACGTCACATCTATAAATTAAATAGCATAAGTTTAATAATACAATTTTATTTTAATTCTCAAAAAATATGGAATGTGTTTTTGTAAAAGTAATCATTCTTTATACAGCTCCCTGTGCTGTAGTGATTGCTGATAAATATATATTTTCGAATTTAAACGAAATACGAGCTTACAAATTTTCTCACGAGCCTGACTCAACGAATTTTCAATACGTGTAAACCCACGTGTAGAAAGTAATTACTACGTACACACAGCGTATTCAACAGGTGATCGTATTGGATACGTATGCAATACGGTCAACTAACTTTACGGTTCTTACAGCGTCTTTGTTTAGTCGATCGAATGAGATTACGTGGTTACTGATCCCGCCAAAACATCGCCTCTTTTATAGTGACACTTTTGGTTATAAGGAAGTTTAAAACAAAAATTATATTTGGCTGAACTTCGGTATACGGTGCACCCTGTTATCAATACTATGTATCGATATATTTTTAGTTTAGAGATGTGACGTAGGAATAATCGATATATGCCTTTTCTTTTACGTTTATGAACATATTTTATTATTTTTTTAAATGTTTTTTGTTGTTTGTGTTTTTTTATTTGTTGTAAAATGGTTTATAACTATTTTCATATTTTTTTTATGTTTTTATAATGTTTTAACTATGTCTTCATAAGAATAATCGATGATACACCACATCTAATTTTATGTTACGCGTATTTTTTACGTATTTTTGTGTTTGTTATTTTCAGGTTTTTTATTATATTTTTGTTGTTAATGTTTTCATTTATTTGTTGTATGGTTTTTTTAATGTTTTAATTATAATTAATAATTCAACGACGCTGCTTATCTTTTAAGTGCTCAGTTCTCGTTTACGTGTCGCGTAACTAAAAATATATCGATATATAGTATTGATAACAGGGTGCACCGTATACCGAAGATTACCTTATATTTACTTAAATTATAATTTTTTAGCATAATAATAAAGCTTCACTAAAAAAATAATATTCCAAAAGTTATTTCATCAAAAACGGTAATATTGAAGTGAAATAAAAGTTCGACGAGAAGGTTATCCGTTAAATACGATCGTCTCTAAAGGTACATAGGGGATCCATTTAGATTCCATCTCCCTAGTTCTAGCGTATGCAATCGGATGCCCTCCGCATGGTTCATACAGAATATTACCGTATTGAGAGATCGTATCCCATACGATACGCGGATCTAGAAGTGTGTGTGAACGTACTAAATAAATAATATAATAGGTATAGTATAGAATGACACAATATAATTGTGCGAGAGACACCAAGGAAATGTAACAAGCAAAATGCAATGCTACATCTGGGAACTGTTCCATCATTCGACATTCGTCATACTTGATGGCTCGACATAATGTCATGTCCCACTCTGTTTCGTTACGTCTGACTCATCAGGGCGCCGACAGAGCCTGAACTCACTCTGACCTTCAATTAATTCCGAAGAATATAATGTGAAGTACTAACCAGAGACGAGCGGTGCTCTCTTACCGCCATCATGCATGGCAAGCAAAACATATATCATTTTGATACTACCGAGTTTTGCAAAACATGAATAGTTGACACAATATAATTGTGCGAGAGACACCAAGGAAATGTAACAAGCAAAATGCAATGCTACATCTGGGAACTGTTCCATCATTCGACATTCGTCATACTTGATGGCTCGACATAATGTCATGTCTCACTCTGTTTCGTTACGTCTAACTCATCAGGGCGCCGACAGAGCCTGAACTCACTCTGACCTTCAATTAATTCCGAAGAATATAATGTGAAGTACTTACCAGAGACGAGCGGTGCTCTCTTACCACCATCATGCATGGCAAGCAAAACATATATCATTTTGATACTACCGAGTTTTGCAAAACATGAATAGTTGACACAATATAATTGTGCGAGAGACACCAAGGAAATGTAACAAGCAAAATGCAATGCTACATCTGGGAACTGTTCCATCATTCGACATTCGTCATACTTGATGGCTCGACATAATGTCATGTCCCACTCTGTTTCGTTACGTCTAACTCATCAGGGCGCCGACAGAGCCTGAACTCACTCTGACCTTCAATTAATTCCGAAAGAATATAATGTGAAGTACTTACCAGAGACGAGCGGTGCTCTCTTACCGCCATCATGCATGGCAAGCAAAACAAATATCATTTTGATACTACCGAGTTTTGCAAAACATGAATAGTTGACACAATATAATTGTGCGAGAGACACCAAGGAAATGTAACAAGCAAAATGCAATGCTACATCTGGGAACTGTTCCATCATTCGACATTCGTCATACTTGATGGCTCGACATAATGTCATGTCCCACTCTGTTTCGTTACGTCTAACTCATCAGGGCGCCGACAGAGCCTGAACTCACTCTGACCTTCAATTAATTCCGAAGAATATAATGTGAAGTACTTACCAGAGACGAGCGGTGCTCTCTTACCGCCATCATGCATGGCAAGCAAAACATATATCATTTTGATACTACCGAGTTTTGCAAAACATGAATAGTTGACACAATATAATTGTGCGAGAGACACCAAGGAAATGTAACAAGCAAAATGCAATGCTACATCTGGGAACTGTTCCATCATTCGACATTCGTCATACTTGATGGCTCGACATAATGTCATGTCCTACTCTGTTTCGTTACGTCTAACTCATCAGGGCGCCGACAGAGCCTGAACTCACTCTGACCTTCAATTAATTCCGAAGAATATAATGTGAAGTACTTACCAGAGACGAGCGGTGCTCTCTTACCGCCATCATGCATGGCAAGCAAAACATATATCATTTGATACTACCAAGTTTAGCAAAACATGAAAAGTTGACACAATATAATTGTGCGAGAGACACCAAGGAAATGTAACAAGCAAAGGCTCTGTCGGCGCCCTGATAAGTTAGACGTAACGAAACAGAGTGGGACATGACATTATGTCGAGCCATCAAGTATGACGAATGTCGAATGATGGAACAGTTCCCAGATGTAGCATTGCATTTTGCTTGTTACATTTCGTTGGTGTCTCTCGCACAATTATATTGTGTCAACTATTCATGTTTTGCAAAACTCGGTAGTATCAAAATGATATAGTATAGAATGTTAGAAAGTATACGAGATCGTCAAACAGAAGGAAGAGGTGAAGTCTATGCTGGCCTCTAGCGGCAGCTCTGGATATAACCTTTCCTGACTGAAACATGTTTCCCACTTTTCTAAGTTATTATTATGAAATCATCTTGTATTTTGCTACCATTGTAACGGCACAAGTGTCTACTTGAAATTGGTCATTATTGTATAAAGAAAATATTTGGATAAATTGGCGCCAGGAGTAATTTGCTAAAAAGGACGACAGAAGCGCATTCTCGTGTTACGATAATGAAACTACCAATTTATAAACTAGTGCTCCGGTTAACTGGCCACGAAGCCATCTTTCTTTGGTCTCAATATTGAAATATTATAAACAGATTTTTGCTAGTAGAATCCCTGTTAAAAAATAATGCTCTCTAATCTCTGGAATTTCGTAAAAAAACAATAAAGTAGTTACTTGAATTTATTAACTTACTAAAGTAGAAAAGTAAGCTTTTGCTCCCTGGGCAGTCAAGTTGGTTCCGTAGACCAAAGGCAATGGAACATAATAATTCAAAAAGTCTGAGACACGTAGAGGGATTCATTTAGTTTAATACCGATGTTTGCCGAGGAAACCATCCCGTTACTCACTAGGTGAAGCTGGGGGAGTTAGTAGTAGTAATAGAGTGGGGAGGCAAAGCTAGGCTAAAGCCACATGGTTGGGCTTTTCTTGCCAGCCCCGATTCCTTAGCCTACACCTACTCTACCAAGGATCTCTTGGCAAGATTGTTGTATTGGAGGATATCCCCCCAACTAAGAGAAAAAAAGCTCTTCTTCATACAAGAGGGCCAACGCCAAATGTGCGGGTACGAAATAAAGTATAGACCTTAATAATAAATTAATAAAAATTTCTAAATGGATGGACAAATGCAATGTAATAAAAATGATCAAAACGGATGGCCAAATGCAGTGTAATACAAATTATCTAAATGGATGGACAAATGCAGTGTAATACAAATTATCTAAATGGATGACCAAATGCAGCGTAATACATAAAAAAGCGTATATAATTAATAATATAAAAAAAAGAACATTAGATAATAAGGAAAATTTAAGTATATTTTAAGAAAATAAATAATTATAATTATAAGACTTAAAAAATAAATGGTGATTCTAAGTACTGCAGTACAAAATACTTCTCTTCTACGACACAAGGATACGTAAGTATCCTTCTGTAGAGAGATAATCCTTGTAAATTATATTAAAAAATAATAATGTACGCAAAATATTTTGTAAATAAAGGATATGTTTATAAATAAATAATACAAATTATCTAAATGGATGGCCAAATGCAATGTAATAAAAATTCTCAATAATACAAATTCTCTAAATGGATGGCCAAATACAATGTAATAAAAAATAATACAAAACAATATCCAAGCTCTGAGTGGGCCAAAACTCGCAAAGCAACAAAGATGAATTCTTCATACTTATTCTAACTAAAATCAATAATGTGTTAATAAGTCTCGCGAAACTTAATTTTTTGTGATAAGGAATATCTGAAACGAATATTTTTGGCACTCTTCCAACTATCTGATACACACACACACACACACAGACACACACACACACACATATATATATATATATATATATATATATATATATATATATATATATATATAATATATATATATATATATATATACACAATAGTTTTATTTAACTTACTAACCTTGCGACACATTACTAGAAGAGAGAGTAAAATATTAAAAACTCAGCAAATAAATCGAATCAAAGGAAATTATATATTTTTGCAAATCTAAAGCATTTAACGTGGGAGAGAATATTTGTTCTGATCTATATAATGTTTAAAATTATTTTTATGCTTTCGACTGTTGTTTTTGCTGGGTCTCACAGCTATTATATTCGAGTTTATTTACGTTGCAATAATTTTACATTCACTCTTTATTTCGAGTGAAATCAAGCGGGTTTTTGATAATGAAAGGGTCCTCATCGAGCTATTCAAAAGAAGCTAAGCGTTATTAACATTATGTCGCTTTAACTTATACGGGGGGAGGCAGGTCAAACGCTTTTCGTAACCGCAAGCCACTTGACAGAGTTAGATTACTTTTTATTACTAAAGTAAAAATGTTTTGTGATTGGTTATTATAGAAGTGTAGAAGTATGGTATAGTATTAAGTAGCGATGAAAAATTTATTTGAACATTTTAAACTCACAGAGAAACCCTATTCTATTTTAAATAACTAAAAAGTCTAAAAGCGTTACGGACACGTATTTTTTTAATCCCTAACCCTAAGAACCATATGGCCGGGTACAATCAAGGAATCCAATCATACTTTTTTATGTGGTGGAATTCCGTTACCGTAAATGTTCTTACTTTTCTTATTTTTGAATTTGATTTTACTGTAAACTATTCGCATCTGCGGTAGTTGATATTTTTGAGATATCTACTATTAGACCAAGAGCCTAGGGGTGTTTTGTTAACAAAAAGTGTAATGGCTGGAACCAGTCTCAATTTTTCGTAAATATCTTCCTGAACAAGGATCTGCAATTCTGCAGACTCGTATCGGATGAGTGTCCTAGGCAGAACGCACTTTACATGTCAATTTTACCACCAAAGTTAGTAAAAAGTTTAATGGCAGGAAACGGGTTTGATTTTTCGTAAATACCTTCCTGAACAAGGATCTGCAATTCTGCCGACTCGTATCGGATAGGCGTCCCAAGCAGAACGCACTTTACAGGTCAAATTTACCACCAAGTTAACAAACAGTGTAATGGCTGGAACCGGTCTCAATTTTTCGTAAATACTTTCCTGAACAAGGATCTGCAATTCTGCCGACTCGTATCGGATGGGTGTCCAGGCAGAACCTTTGACCCCTAAAGTGCGTTCTGCCTGGGACACCCATCCGATACGAGTCGGCAGAATTGCAGATCCTTGTTCAGGAAGGTATTTACGAAAAATTGAGACCGGTTCCAGCTATTACACTTGTTATTAACAAAACACCCCTGGGCTCTTGGTCTATATATAGTTCATTGCTATAATTTAACCTTTTTAACTATTTCTTCTTTTACTCTCCTATTGCAAGCATATAGAAAAGAAAATCGAGTGCGGTATACTTCGGAACTTTTCCTCAACACATCGGATTCGCTATGCTCATCCTCCCTGCTTTGGACTCGCTTCGCTCGTCCTCAGGATATACGAGTCGTTATAGTTATACTGCAACACGTCTATGGACTCGCTTCGCTCGTCCTCAGATAGTAAATACATCCTTTTCATTCCAGAGTTCGCCCTTGCAGGCACTGACCACCCTCGATTCTGCTTATATTTTTTGATCCAACAAAAATCATAGATATACTTGTCTTATTATAACGAAACTTAGTGTACATATTTATTCGGTAAATTTATCCACTTGTACCAATCATGCCTTTGATATATTAATAAAGACCATGCCCCCTCTACTAATACATCTCTATGGGTGGAATAATTATCTCGAGCCTTCTAAGGTATTAATATAGGGCATGCCCCCTCTACTGATATGTATCTCTATGGCTGGAAAGATGCCTCAATCCTTTCAATATATTATATCTATGGCTGGAAAAATGTCTTAAGCATTCTAATGTATTGAGATAGGCCATGCCTCCTTAATTAATATATTTAAATGAGTACATCGTGAATCTCTCTCTCTCTCTCTCTCTCTCTCTCTCTCTTTATCACTTTCTCAACAATGACACTTACTTACTCTTTTGAACTATCACTATTGTAATCTTTATGTTCTTAATAATACTTTTCTTATTGTTTCACAACATTTGATTTTGATGCATATTTTTAAGCTATCAATATAATGCATAGATTACTATTCTCCTCACATGTATGGTAAGATTTTGCATCAATGATGCTTGAAATCTGATAAAATTTGTGGGAATTATAAGCTAAATACGATTAATAGACAATACTTAGAACTTTAAGCAATAAATTTAGTACAAGTAAATGTCTATAGCTTTTCCACGTAATAAGAGCTGCTTAGTATCTATGTATTTTTTAAAAATCAGTCGAAGGCGACAACGCTTTGAGGTGAATAGAGCAAAGGTGGCAAAGACATCAACAAATACAGAGTAGCAACAATGTTCTAAGATACCTTGTTTCGTAATTGGGGCAAACATTTGCATCAGGATTATTAGTTACCGAAAGATTATTTATTTAAGTCACTCGATTAACCGCTCAAAAATTAATTTACATGTATTTAAAATGAATGAAACGGACTTCTTAGTTATTTTAAAAGTAAAATCAAGTTTGCATTTGGTTTAAGTAGTGATAGTTTCAAGACTTAAAGAAAGGAATTAAATATTCTCATTTGTGGAAGTTAAAATTTGTAAAGGCTTAACCCAAATCTCCAAACGAGAAGGGCAATTTGGATAGATTAAGGGGTCAGGGGGAGGGGGTTAATTCTATAAAGTTGAAAACGTATCGGGTTGCGGTGTTCATTGCAGCTAAGTCTTGAAATAAGATCTTTGGGAGGTTTGGTCTTTGGCAAAGTAGTTAGTGGAAGTTGGATGCTTGTAGTCAAGATTAGAAGGTCTTGGACACTGCAAGTCTAACTTGGAGTACCCCTCATTAATACCTTAACTATAGATAGGACTTGGGCTAATCCCCTTAGCTTTAGACTAGCCTAAACTTTACCCACTCAATCTAACCCCCCATCGAGACAAGAAACTCTAAAGAGATGGTCCTTCTAATATCAATTATACAGCCTAGATATACCAAGTGAAATAAACATTTCCATCACGTCTGAACACAAAAACTTTGCATTCATCTTTTTCGAGTTCACAATCAAAAATCATTTATTAAACCTCACACGTAATGTATCGATTTGAAACTTTCTTAGACTCTGATTATATTTTAATTATAGCTACAGCAGTTAAAGCTATTTCAGTCTCTACTATTATTTCTTTAACACAATGCCAGATGATAGGTCACGCAACGCGAGCACCCTAAATAAAAAGTTTTGAAAATTAAGGAATTTATCGAATTGTGCGAATTTATACCTTAGTTATATAAGAAAGTATAGGGCTTGCAAAAAAATTCGAAACGGGATTTCACCTGAATTATCCGTTCCAGGTGTTTATAAGACATTCTCCTAAGTAATGTTTTACAAAGTTACCTGTCTGTCTGTATGTTTGTGTGTTTTAAACATAATACACTTTTTAAGCATGCTTCACTGTATTAGTGTTACATGCCATCAACACAACAATAATATTTAACAAAAAGAAAGAAAGTTCGCAACCTATAATAAAAGTTCATAAAACTTATCTTTATGAAAGATAAGTTCATAAAACTACAATGACAAGCGCGAGAGGCGTCTTAACATATTAATATATATATTATATCAATATGTATAAATATATATATATATATATTATATATAATATATATATATTATATATATGTATATGTATGTACGAGATTATTGTGTCTTAGGACGTTTCTATAAGACTACGATAACTACTATGTATGGTTCATAAAACATACGAAGTTTCNATTTTAAAAGTAAAATTTCAAGTTTGCATTATGGTATTACAGTAGTTGATAGTTTCAGACTAAACAGGAAAGGAATTAACTATTCTCAATTTGTGGAAGTAAATTTGTAAGGCTTAACCAACATTCTCAAACGAGAAGGGCATTTTGGACTAGATTAAGGGTTCAGGGGGAGGGGGTACAATTCTATAAAGGTGGAAACGTATCGGGTTGCGGTGTTCATGCAGCTAAGTCTTGAAATAAGATCTTTAGGGAGTTTGGTCCCTTTTGGCCAAGTAGTTGTCCGGAAGTTGGGCTCTGGGAGTCAAGATTAGAAGGTCTTGGACCTGCAAGTCTAACTTGGACGTACCCCTCATATACCTTAACTAGTAGTGGACATTGGGCTAATCCCTTAGCTTTAGGACTAGCCTAAAACTTATACCCAATCAATCTACGCCCCATCGAACAAGAACTCTAAGGATGGTCCTTCTACATATCAAATTATAAAGCCTAGATATATACCAAGGAAATAACCACATTTCCATCACGTCTGAACACAAAAACTTTGCATTCTCCTTTTTCGAGTTCACAATCAAATCATTTAATTACACCTCACACGTAATGTAATCGATTTGAAACTTCTTAGACTCTGATATTTAATCTCCATAGCATACGCAGTATAAGCATATTTCAGCCTCTCATATTACTTTCTATTAACACAATGCAGATGATAGGTCACGCAACGCGAGCACCCTAATAAAAGTTTTTGAAAAAATTAAGGAATTTATCGAATTGTCGCGAACTTTATACCTTATTATATAAGGAGTTAGGAGCTTGCAAAAAATTCGAACACGGGGTTTCACCCTGGTATCCGTTCCAGGTGCTTTATTAAAGACATTCTCCTACGTATGTTACAAGAGTTACCCTGTCTGTCTGTAACTGTTTGTGTGTTTTTAACAGAATACACTCTTTAAGCATGCTTCACTGTCCATTAGTGTTACTGCCATAAACACAACAACTAATATTAACGCAAAAAGAAGAAAGTTCGCGAACCTATAATAAAAGTTCATAAAACTTATCTTTATGAAAGATAAGTTCTCATAAAATACACATGACAAGCGCAGAGGCGTCCTTAAACATATTATTATATATATTATATATCAATATGTATACAATATATCATTATATATATATATATATATATAATATACTATATTATTATTATGATATCTGTATGTTACGAGATTTTAGTGTCTTAGACGTTTCTATCACGACAACGTAACTTACTATGTAGGTTACATAAAAATCGAAGTTTTCCATTGTATTACCAGTATTAGTTCGATTTTTCATTGATTTACATTACATACTATATTAGATAATATCAACTTGAAATAGGACCAACACGTTTGGCTCCGTATGTAGTAACTTATATAAAGACCCAACAATGTTGCCCAAGTTTCATTCTCATCTATCAGCATTTCAATCGTTCCAATTTCATATCACATGCACATGTATCACGTTTTTTCTAATTAAATGTAAACCAATGGGAACCAACTAACTTTATCAATAGATGCTAACAATAGTTATTTGCAAATTAAAATGTAACAGAATTAAATTTCTTATTGTTTTGTTAGCCCTCCTTCGTAGACCCCCCCCCCCCCGTATTTCCAATCCTAAACTAAGACAAACTATTAAAAAATCTTGGTTACGGCGGCACTCGGCACTTTTCTCAGCACATCGTAACTCGTTACGCTCACCACCCTTACTTCGGACTCCTTATTTTCAGTAAAGTTATCGTACAAAATTTGTATCGCTCTATGCAATATACGTACTCGTATCGATATATTAATATTACATTGTATAAAAATTTATAAGTTGTTGTACAAAAAGATAATGGGGTTTTTTTTGTATTTCGACACCTACCTGAGAACCCATTCATGGACATACAGTGTGGGTTACTGGAGGAGATCCTATTGCACAATTCTGCATCGTATCCCTCTATCCATTTTAAGGTGGTGCTTAAACCAAGTTTGAAATAAAATTAATAACTGTTAACCATTCGGCGATGATCGTGGTTTAGATATCTATTAAGATCGTATCAAGTTTTTTGAATTTATTTGATGCCTTTTTGAACTCCGGCGTTGAGGGGAGACATTTCGAATTATTTGCGCGGCGGCAGCCATACCCACAGTTCAAAAATATACAAGTCATAAGCCCCTTTTTAGTCTCATCGTAAATTTTATCAGGCACCCTTCCCCTACTTTACAAGTGCTAGGCTTTTTAAACAAAGTTCATTGGAAGAGTTGCTAACGTCAATTTTATCTGTCGCTAATCCAAGTTTAAATTTTTTTATTTTTGCGTTGTATTTGTATTTGTGTTAGATAAGGATTTTGTAGAACGTATTGTTCGGGGGTTGTTATATTATTTTAATAGGAGATTCGTTCCTGATATAGGCGATGGAAATATTCTCTTTAGAGAATCGACCAGACGTTCAAACCAAAACTTTTGAGATAACAAACAAGCTGCTTGGCATGGAACAAGATTTTCTCCACCAGTAGTCTTAAAAGAGCATATAATAAGTGTGAATGCATGTAATATATAATATAATATCAGCTATATATGTACATAAAAAATAAGTTGACAATTTTGCTGTCTTATAAAAAATTTTATGTCTTATAAATAGTTGATGAGCCAACCGGATTACTGCAACTACTCAATCAATCTAGATTTAATATCTATACCATCAGGACTCCATAAATGCTCTAAGTGTTACATAAAAGATGTACTTGGTATATCAGACCACTCACTTGTAATCT
Source organism: Microvelia longipes (assembly GCA_018340805.1). Classification (NCBI taxonomy): domain Eukaryota; kingdom Metazoa; phylum Arthropoda; class Insecta; order Hemiptera; family Veliidae; genus Microvelia; species Microvelia longipes. Next base: position 48,879,501 of record JACMZG010001908.1, on the reverse strand, counting down.
GTGAAATCAATATAGAGATAAATAAGATGTTATCTAAGTACAATCAGTTTAGAATATTCTCAGATTTCAATCTACAAGAATTCTATAAAGAAATCACTTTGGTTGACTGGACCCAACTCTACAAATGTGACAACATTGAAAAAAAGTGTCACTCTTTAACGAAGCAGTTAAAATAGATTTGATAATTTGCACCAATTAGTAAAAATAAAAAATCAAACACAGAAAAACACCACCTTACATAACTTACAACATGAAAAAAATTTTGAATACCCGGGATAAAGCTCACAGAAAATACAATAAACTCAAAACTACAACAAAAGCAGATTCAGCTAAACTGCAATATTTAGAATTAAAGAAATATGCTCGACAAGCTCTAAAACAAGAAAAAATTGCTTATTTTAAATGGGTCAGAAAAAACAAAGAAACGATAGTAAAGCTATGTGGGCAGCTGCAAGAGACCTAGGAGCTCCTCAGAAAAGTAAAATGTTTTTACCTGATGATTTATTTGATGCAAATAAATTAAATGATTTCTACATAAATCTAGCTGATGTCTCATCGATAAGCAATGATATAATTAATTTTTACAACAATTGTGAACCTGCTGATTTACCTGCTGGGAAATTTATCCAATTTAAATTATTAGATTCTGAAAAGATTAAAAAACATTTAAAATCTATTAATTCCAATGCTGTAGGTGCAGATGGCATATCACTAAAGATGCTGAATATATTAATGGACACCTGTCCTGAACCAGTAATACATCTTCTTAACTATTCTCTTAGCACAGGACAAGTACCTAATGTGTGGAAAACCTCTCATGTTACCCCCATACCAAAGAAATCTAATGTAGTTGATATGAGTGATACCAGGCCCATAAATATTTTACCGATTAGACAAGGTCTTAGAAAAAGAAGTCACTAGCCAGCTGATGGATCACCTCATTGCAAATAAAATACTACCTGAGGTACAATCAGGATTTCGAAGCAATCATAGCACCGCAACCGCCTTGCTAAAAGTGCTCGACGACATATGTAAAGCTATGGACAGTGGAGATATCACTGCTTTAATACTTCTGGACTACAGTAAAGCTTTTGATATGTTAGACCATAACCTACTTATAGCAATATTAAAATATATAGGACTCTCTGATACTGTAATTAAATGGTTTTTTTCTTTTATAAATGATAGAGAGCAAAAAGTTATCATTGGTGATAAAAAATCTGAGTCTAGAAAGTCTAAAAAAGGAGTGCCACAAGGTGGGCCATTAGCTGCAATTTTGTTTTTAATTTATGTATTTAGTATGCCAAAATGTCTTAAATACTGCAAATGTCACATGTATGCCGACGACTCACAACTGTACCTGCACTTCCATCCCAGTAACAAACAGACAGCTGAAGATCAATTGAATAAAGATCTAGATAGTATAAACAAATGGTCTGCAAATCATGGCCTTCAACTAAATGCCAAAAAGACAGAGGCTTTACTATAAACAACTAGACAGAATAGAGCAAATATACAAGACCCACCAGAATTAATATTAAATAATAGCAACATACAATATGTTGATCGCACAAAAAATTTAGGAATCATGATGGATAATGAGCTACAATTGATAAACATGTTTCAATTATTTGTGGCAGAGCATGGTCAGTTTTTAAAAAAATAACTCATTAAGAAATTTACTCCTTCTAAAGAAAAATGGTGTTTAGCAGAAACCCTAGTGTTATCAATATTCAATTACTGTGATGTTGTGTATGGCCCCCATCAACCAAGATTTAAAATATAAGATACAAAAAGTACAAAATGCCTGCATGCGCTTTGCTTGGGGAATTCATAGAAGAGACCATATAACACCACATTTAAATAATCAAAACCTGCTAAACATGGAAAATAGGAGAATTTTACACTATGGATGTATGTTACAAAAAATATTTATTTCTGAACAACCTCAATATCTTAACACCCTCATTAAGAAAAGAACTGATAAACACAATCTAGAGCTAAGAGACACAAATCAACGCTTCAACATTGATCAACACCGGACTAAGAAATTTGAATCCTCATTCTCGGGCTACTCACCTAAAATTCTAAATAAAATTCCTTATAACTTCTTTAAATTATCAATCACATCATTCAAAAATAAATTTCATGATTTATTATTAAAGTATCAAAAAGAAGGTATTAAACTACTTGACTAATTATATTTTTTATACTACAATATAATAATTATTGTTCAAAATTTTATATCTTTTTATTTTTTTATACATATAATCTTTTATTTTATTTCAGGTCTTATTGTTGCTCTAATTAAACACTTTTTAATAATATACCACTTAAAAAGTATTTTTTGATTTTGATGTAAATCTTTTATATACTCTTTTTTTCTTTTCTTTTAATACTCATTCTTTCACAAATATTTAAAAATTTATGGTTTATGATCTCACATGGTAATTATTTTTTAATCTATTTATATTTATTGACTTACTTTTTGCTTACTTCTTAATTTGTCATAACAAATGGAATTAACTTATATGTATTTTTTATTTAATTATTTTTTTTGATTGCTTAGAGTGGGTGTGACTTTGTGAAAGATATTGATCTTTCAATTAGTTATATCTATTTTGGGTAATTGAAGAAATAACATTTCTTTTAGTGATGCCATGCTTAGAACTCAAATTTCAGTGATAAGAGTGATAAGAAAGAGTGCACATCGTCTCCTGAGTTTTTCGTGATTTTAAATTGTTTCTTGAGTGTTAAAAATGAAAAATAAATGTCAAGAGTGTAACAAAGACTGTGTGCGAGGACAAAAATGCTGTACTTGCGATTTGTGTGGAAATATAAACCACGTAGAGTGTTTAAAAAGTACTTACGGCACAACCGAGAGACGAACTCTGGACTTGGGTGAAAGAGCTCTTATATTTCTGTGTTCTGACTGTAAACCAAGGTTTATAGAGAAGAAACTACAGATTTTAATGAATATTTGTGAAGAAAAGAACACAACAATTTCGAATTATAACGAACATTCGTGCAACTGTACGGCTATAGCGGCTACGGTAGTGGACCAAATCAGCTTAATTAGCGAAAATCAAAGGAACCTTGCTTTACGTCTTGAACGAATGGAAAATGAAGCTATGACTGGAAAAAGTAAGGATCATATGGAAGAATTAAATATTTTTAATAAAAATGAAAATAATATCGAAGTTGATAAGGATTTTGGAGCCAAAACAACAAATGACAATTCTACCAACGTAGAGGAAGAAAATGGAAAGCCAAATCAAGTCAACACTGTTATAAGTGATAATAGATCAGATGATAATGAAGAGGTAAACAAAGTGCGTGAATCTGAAACTGATGGAGATGAACGCGAAAGTGTTGATAAATTAAACAAAAACAATCATGAAAAAGTTAATGGTTCGGGAAATCCAGATAAAAATAGAGAAAAAAATAAAGGTAAAGTGGAAAATAAAAAGAAAACAACACTGGAAAGAAATTAAATGACACTAAGGAGACAGAAAAAGGAAATAGACAAAAAACTTCACAGTTTATGGAACTGGAGAAGATTCGACTCATTATTATCTGGAGAACCTAGATCGAGCTGGATATATATAGGTAGGACTATGTCCAATACAACAGAAGAATTGTAATGGATTATTTAATAAAGAAATTACCTCAAAATACTTTTCTTTGTGAACAACTTGAGAGTAAGAGTATTCTTCCTTGCTTTAAAGTTAAAGTTCCTTACGATTTAAGAGATAATCTTCTGCAACCTGAATTTTGGCCTAAAAACATCCTAGTAAGGCCTTTTGTACATCGTCGGCCTTTTTTATTCCGGAAAAGCCCAGCGAATTTCAAAAAAGATAAATACTAGTCAAGAACGGACATCAATAAACATGGTGAGCTTAAATGTTCAAAGTATAAGAAACAAAATGCAGGAATTAGAAATAATGGTAGTTGACTATAATCTAAACATTCTTCTTATATGTGAACATTGGCTTAAGGAAGAGGAAGCAGATCTGTATATACCCCAAGACTATGTAATGGCGTCTGCCTTTTACAGAAAGGAATCCAGCGGTGGCGGTGTTTCTGTTATTGTAAATAGAACTTTAGATTACAAACCTCTCAATTATGTTAAGTCCAATTCATGTGAAGGAGTCTGTGAAATGTCAGCTATTCGGATATGGAAAATGACATAATCGTTTTAGTTGTATATAGACCTCCAAATGGAGATTTTTATAAATTTGTAAATGTATTAGACAAAACTCTTTCTAGAGTGCTTGAAACGGAAAGTAATATAGTCATTGCTGGAGATTTTAATATTAATTTTTTGGATAGGAATTGTAGTTGTGTAAATATGGTTATTAATCTTTTTATTTCTTTTGGACTTTTGAAGAAAGTTGAAGTTCCAACGAGACATGATAGGAATCTTGATAATGTTTTCTCAAATATGGATGAAGGTTATCTAAAGGTTTCAATTGGTAATCAGATAGCTGATCACATGATATATTTATTAAAGTTGAAAAAATTAAAAATGTATAAATAGTGTGAATAATAAAAAATTAATCGAATATAGACCATTTACGACTGAAGGTTTAGATATGGTTATATATGAACTTCTATGTATAGACTGGAGTTTTCTTGATGTGGAAGAGCCGATTAATAATCTTTGGGCCATGTTTATGAATTTGATTGAACTGATAATTATGAAATGTTTTCCTCTCAAAACTAAAAAAACTTATAAGAGTAATAAAAAAAAAAAATCCTTGGTTTGGAGTCAAAGAAGAATTAAGAAACGAGTGGATTTTCTATATGACTTGGGAAAAAAGATAAACAAGTGATGAATGGAAGCTATATACTAAGGCAAAGAAAATTTATAGGAAGATATTAATGAAAGCTAAATTGAAATACAATGGTAACACTATTGAGAATGCATCAAATAAGTCTAAGAAGGCTTGGGACATCATTAAAACGGAATCTGGTAATTTTAATAAAGAGAATACAAAAGGTAGTATAAATCCAAATATATTTAATAAGTATTACATAGATATATCAAAGAAGAAACATGATGATAAGAATGAAGCTCAGTCAATAGTAGATAGATGTAGTAAGCAGAAGCAGTTGGATTGCATATTCTTTTTATCTCCTGTAACAGAGTTAGAAATATATAGTATAGTATATGAGTTAAAAAGTTCTAAAACACGAGACTGCTATAATATATCTAATGATTTGTTAAAACATATAATTTGTCTAATTCTAACTCCATTAACTAAACTTATTAATGAGTCTATTGTCTTAGGATACTTCCCTGACTGTCTGAAGCTACTAAAGTTATACCGTTATATAAGAAGGGGATAAGGAGCTACCATCAAGCTACCGACCTATTTCTCTTACTCCTATTCTATCGAAAGTGTTGAGAAAGTTATAAAAAAGCAGTTAGTCAATTTTGGAAACAAATAATCTTTTAAGCAATAGTCAGTTTGGCTATAGAACAGGCAGATCTACCGTACAAGCGGTTGCTAGAGTAGTAGATAGAGTGGTCCAAAGCATGGAAAAGGACAGCATGCTCAACTTACTTGTTTACGTTAGTAAAGCCTTTGACACCATGCCTCATGATATTTTCTTTTATAAACTCAAAGCATTACGTATTGAGGGCAATGCTGAGATGTTATTAAAATCTTATTATAGTAATAGACCCCAATTCGTAGAGTATGAAGGTCAAATTTCTGATGTAGAGGAGCTTGAAGCTGGAGCCGGCCAGGGGACGGTCCTGGGACCATTTGCCTTCATAAAATACAAATGACTTTGAGGAATATCTATCTGATGAGACTGATTATTATGAGAGTTTACAAGGATGTGAAGAAGACTTGATAGCCTTCGTTGACGACAATAGTATTTTGCATGTACATCAAGATGAGAATATTCTAAAAGAGACCAGCGAGATAAGATTAAATAAAGTACATCATTGGTTTAAAGTTAATCATTTTACTTTAAATGTTAACAAAACTCAAACAATAATTTTCAGTTTAAGGAAACATTTATCTAATAATACAGAGCCTGTCAAACTACTTGGTATAGTATTAGATTCCAAACTAACATGGATTCCACATATTCAAATGCTTCATAGCAAGCTATCCAGTTATATTTATGTTTTGAGGAAGTTGAGAAAATCATTAACAGAAGATATACTTCGTATTGTGTATATATCTATGATACAGAGTCGTCTCACTTATGGTATAACACTTTGGGGACATGTAAACCTGCATATGCTTTTGTTAGTTCAAAAAAAGGCAATGAGAATTATGTCTAAATCGGTTCAAAAGAACAGTGTAAAACCTATTTTTATAAAGTTTAAATTAATGACAGTTGTAAATTTGTTTGTTTTTAATTCTTTATTATTTGTAAAATCTAATATCAGTAATTATAATTTAAATGGTTATAATCATAGTTACTTGACAAGGTATAGAAATGAACTTACCATTCCTCTGCATAGGCTAAAGAAATCTCAAGATGGTAGGAATGTTCTAGGAGTTAAAATATATAATAAACTACCTGATAGTATTAAAAATCTTGAAGGAAACAAATTTAAGAAAGAAATTAAGAATTTTTTATTGGAAAATCCTTTTTACTCTTTGAAAGTACTTTGATCATGTTCACGAAATATTTGTAAGGATGTAATTAATAGTTTTAAGTATTTTTGACGCATTCTTATAACAACATGCTTGTTTTTTGTGAATAAAGGAATTTTTTATTTTTTTTTTTTTTTTTTTTTTGAACTGTTTCTTCCTTGAAATTTTAATGATGAACAAATAGTATTAATACTGGAAAGTACTAAACACACTTACCCATTTAAATAAAATGGATAAATATAATAATTTCTTATTACTTATTATATTTATAGGATGTATGGTTGTTTTTCTAGCATCACTTTTAATATATTTAGTGTTTTTTAAATTTTTTTTCAGAATTATTGGCTGATATTATTTTTCTTTTTTCATATATATGCCTTGCTGCATTAATTTTCTGCTTTTTTTGTAAATAAAAAATAGATTAATAGTTGTAAATATTTTTAAAAAAGTAATCGACCTAAGTCCATATATTTAATTTAAGTTTTTTTTTTAAAAATGTCTAGTTTATTTATAAAAGGGAATATATGAAGATCTATTTAAAAATAGAATATATCCTATTTGTAGGATATGTATAGTTATTTTTTATGTAAAATTTTAACATGTGCAATCTATAAAATAACATTTTATTATTTATTTATTTATATTATAATTCGAAAACTGCTAAAAGGATCTAGACCAAGGTTTAATCTTTGACTAATCATAGATCAGAGGGTTTTATAAACTATGTCAGATCTTGATCAGTGCTAGAATAAAAGTAGGAGATTAGTGTAAAAATTAATTTTTTGTGTGCTTACAGCTCGGAATCTAATTGATAAGTCTTGACTAAACTTCAAACTGTGTAGTCACCTTTTAAGTCTTATCGGGGCACGATGGAAACTAATATGGGTTTAGTGCAACACTAAATTTTAGGTGATTACAGATTGGAATCTAATAAAAATTCTCAAATAACAATAAAAAGTTAGTGTAAGGAAAACAAAAATTTGAGTATTATATCTCGGAATTTTATCGATAGAGCTTGACTAAACTTTAAACTTAAAATTCTCATAGGTCAGAATGAACTGCGTCATTGAGATCTCTTCTAAAATAATTATAATAAGTGTAAAAATATTCAAAGCTAACAGATTGAATCGAAAAGATAAATCTTGAGCTAACTTTCAATTATACTACTGACTGTTCACAATGAACACCATTTGAGTCTAAAATAGTATAAAAAATAATATTTATATATCTCAAATAATAACATTCTATATATTTAAATAATTAATGTTTATTGAATTGTTTAATTCATGGCCTATTTTGTTGAGAATATTATTGTATTCTTATTAAAAGTCAAAACACTTGGTAATCGCCGGATCGACAAAAACATCTTAAAAAAATTATTTTCTTGCTGTTACTGCTGTTAACAACTTCTATTTTATGTCCTCAAAGGAATAATTTATAATTTGCCACTCTCTAGCATAAATACACTGAGAGCTACGATGTTACCAGACACAAACATACAGACAGACAGACAACTTTGTGAAAACCACTTAGGAGGCTATAAAAACACCTAAAACGGATAATTCCGGTGACATCCCGGTTTCGGATTTTTTTTTCAAACACAATACTTTTCCTATATACCTACGGTATGAATGAGGAAAAGTAATAATACATAAACATAAAATAACAAGACTTCTAATTGAAGAACAATACAATATTTAGGAACGTAGCAGCGTTCCGCCCTAAGTCAAAAATAAAAGTTCAGAAAGAAACAATACCCCGCTTAGTCAGTAAAAAAGATCAAAAACCTTCTAACCTACTAGCTGCCAGTGTATATTATACTATATGCTACAAAGTAGGGTTTTTGAGGGTATATAGCGTGTAAATGGTACATAAACAATATTATAATATATTTAAAGGGCGTGCCTTGTAGATAAAAAAAATTCTGGCGCGGTGGTCCGCATGTCGGGCGAATTTCCTTTGGATGCGTATTTCCGTGCTTTTTACATTATATAAGTTTACAACTAGTAAATAAATAATTCCGGCGCGGTGGTCCGCTGTCGGGCGAATTTCATTTAGAATGGGTGTTTCCGTGCTAAACAACCCATTTCTTGCTTATGCAAGAACCATGCCCATTGCGCGGTTCCGGTTCATGCTTTAGAACCTTAGCAGTTACTCAATTGTCAAGCACTGCTCGTAACTCATTTTGTCTGTATTTTCCAAAGGAAATGCGCATAATTATCCAGTTGGTTGTACAAAACTATGCCTCTAAAATTAGATGTACGCACTATTATTTGCACTAGATTAAAGCTTGGTTACTTATATTTAAGCTTAGTCAGTTATCTTTAAAGGTTTTAGCGCATTTCCTTTGGAAAATACAGACAAAATGAGTTACGAGCAGTGCTTGACAATTGAGTAACTGCTAAGGTTCTAAAGCATGAACCGGAACCACGCAATGGGCATGGTTCTTGCATAAGCAAGAAATGGGTTGTTTAGCACGGAAACACCCATTCTAATGAAATTCGCCCGACAGCGGACCACCGCGCCGGAATTATTTATTTACTAGTTGTAAACTTATATAATGTAAAAAGCACGGAAATACGCATCCAAAGGAAATTCGCCCGACATGCGGACCACCGCGCCAGAATTATTTTCTAGTTGTAAACTTATATTAGGTAAAAAACGATAAAAAATTATTGTCCCTACTAGGATTTGAACCCAGGTACTCTGGGTTTAGGAGCTCGCATCCAAAGGAAATTCGCCCGACATGCGGACCACCGCGCCAGAATTATTTTCTAGTTGTAAACTTATATTTAGTAAAAAAAAAACGATAAAATTATCGACCCTTTCAGGATGTGAACCCAGGTACCCTGAGTTTGAGTGGTCGTATTGTCTCCGGACCACTGCCATTCAACTCAGAGGCCCAAAAAACATTGAAAACGACACCCTACTCGAAATTTAATTTTCAACGACCGTAATGTTGGTTTTCTATATTTTTTGTGGTTTTTTCGACTTTTTGGTAACTTAAAGTGGTCGTATCGTCTTCGGACCGGTTTCATTCGATTCAGCGCCCCAAATTACATAGAAAACGACACCCTACTCGGAATTTATTTTTTATCGACCTAAATTATGGTTTTCGGTAATTTACAATGGTTTTTTCGATTTTTAGGTCACTTATAGTGGTCGTATCGACTTCGGACCGGTTTTATTCGATTCAGCGTCTCCAAAAACATAAATATTGACCTTTTTCGCGGCAAAAAATATTAACCCTGAATTTTGCTGATTTTTTTGAAAATTTCGCTGACTCAGCAAACCGGGTTAATGACGTCACAAAAACCTGGTTTTCAATAGGGTTCGTGTCCTCCCGAAGGTTGATTTTTGTACCAAGTTTGGTTAAAAAATATTATCCGTTCGAAAGATAGAGTTTACAAGAAAGTGTCTAGAAATACATATATATATATATATATATATTATATATATATATATATATATATATTAAGTCTTGCGAAAATTTTTTTTCGTCATTAGGGACCTCTGAAACGGATTTGTGTCGTGGTCCGAGGTTCGAATTCCGCCATGACGCCTATCCCATTAGCGAATTTTTTCCCAAAGGAAATTCGCTAAAAAATAATCCAAATCGGCCAAGTAGAAGTGGAGAAAAAGAGGTTAGAAAATGGCATTTCTGACGACTTCGTATTCTTATTCTTCCTGCACTGTTTGATGACACACCTACTGCCTCAACTACTGAACGGATTTTGATGTGTGAGGACTTTTTAGATTCGTATTATGCTCGTGTGCATTCCTACCTCATAAAATCTCAAATTCGACATTCTTTCGCTAAACGGGGAGCGAAAAACAAAGCTAGCGATCCATAGTTTTATATGTTTACGCACCTACAGCCTAAACTACTGAACACATTTTGATATGTGGGGGACTTTTTGAATTTGTCTTATGTCTGTGTGTAGTCCTACCTGATAAAATCTCAAATTCGACATTTCTATGTTAAACACGGAGCTAGAAAATAAGCTAGTGAACGCTACTTTTATAAAAATTGACCCACCTGCAGTTTTTACTAATGAATAGATTTTGGCGTTTAAGACTCTGCTTCTCAGAGGTGTCTACTTTTAACTAGAATAGTATTAATGATTGTAGTAAGCTTAATTTTATTTATTTAATATTACATTTATATTCTATAATATTTTATAAATCATGATATTATTTTATTTATATAAATTAAAATAAACTTAAGTAAAAAAGGATAAGTAATTATAAAACAAACTTTTAAATAAGCTTAAGTTTATGCTTTAAATGAAATATTTAATTAAACTATTTTATGTTTAATCTTTAGGGCCCTTTTTATATTTCTCTAGGGCCCTGATAAAGTAAGTTAAGGGCCCCGTGAGGCCCTATTCTTCTGTTTGGAACCTTTAAAAGTTCAAGTATAATGAATAGGCCCTTAAAGGACCTAAATTTTGGTAACAAATATTTTTAAATACTTTAAAAACATTTGTCTCTAGGAACTTTTTAGGCCCTAACTTAAAGTATTGGGTCCTTTTGATTCTTCTGTTATGAATACATCAAATATATTTATAATTTTTTTTATTTTTCGTTGATTTTTCTTTAAGTTTATTTTTTGCTGAGGGGCCCCATAATGACGTCACAAGCCTCTTAATCTATTGAGGTAGTGTAATAATAGCTCATAAAATAAGTTATTATAGCTTATTTTAGAGCTAATAAGAAGTATAGCTTTATGCTCGTTTAGAACTTAATGTTCAGACTTCAAATTGTGTCAGAAACTTGAGCTGTAGCTTATTAAAGAAAATAAGCAAATCCATACGTACATACAGACACCAAATTTGTTTCCATTTTAGTGATCAGTAGGAGCTAGAACGGTAATAGAAAAATAAAAAAGAGAGAGTTGCGTTTTTTGTTTTTGCAATACTTCTTCCTTCTTTAAGGAGTTAGAGAAGCAAATAATAAAGTACTCTGATTAAATAAATAACTTAATATATTTAGGCCAGTATTCAAAATAAATACTAAGCTCGAGAGGGCCTTAATTCTTTTTTTAGACTACGACTTATTCCATTATTACTCTTTTGTTATTAAGGAATGTCTTATAAAAAATCAAATAATTCTTAAAAGCTGATCAAAGTCTCGACCAACAACATCTTACGTAAGTTCTATATTTGGTACAAAGCAGGGGGGGTTAACTTGAATGAGGAAAAGTTTGGATTCCATAATCGCAAGCTACTAAAAATAGCGCTGCGGCGGACCGGTGAGGACAACTTATGAACTAACCCCAATAGCTGACTCCAAAGATGACTGATTATATTTTTATATTTAAATTTATGAATACCATGACAATTCTTGGTTATGACAGCTACATTTATTATTATTATAAAAATTGATTGTTTTCTGTATGTTTTTTCACAAAAACGGTTCGCCGTTGCATGTTCTATATTTCCAAAATTCAGAAACTAAAAGTAAATAGAAACCTTTTTAAAACTTCCAGAGAACGCTAATGATGGTAGATAAGTATATTTCATTTAATTAATTTATTGATTTAGTCGATTTTATTAGGTAATTACATTTAATCACATGTGCGCATCTCGCCGATGTAATTCAAATACAGGCTGCATTAAATGCCAAAATCTATCTTTTAGCACGTGTAAAACTTTAGCCACTATTTCATTATTGCCTGATTGAATCAATTAAATTAATAAATTACTTAAATGAAAAACTTAAAAATAATCACAAGTGTTCTGTGTAAGATTAAAGTGGTAGGGTTAGTTAGAAGTATAGCTATACAAAGTATAAAAATTAAATTTCAAACTGACTGTGGGCATAAAGCGGGAAATTAAGACACGCCCACTCAATTGAAAGGTAGGTCCGCCGCAGCGCTAGCGTCGTCCGGAATCCAAATTTTCCCACCATTGAGTCGACAGTCTTACTGTTTAAGTATCTATAGTCTCTGGTACAAAGTAAATAGTATGCTAAATTACAAATAATGTGGTAAAATTACTTTTAAATGTCATTTAAAAAAGAGTAATAATAAAAATAAACACATAAGTAGTGCTTTGAGATATACTTGAGAGACGGTGGTGACAATCTTCACTCCATCCTTTACCCATATTAAGGGTCCTATCGTTCAGAAAGTTTTATTACATAAAACCGAAAATATAGCCCTGTATTATTGCTCTCTAGAGACTATAAAGACCATTTTACGAGTCCCAATAACTTTTTTTCTTTCATGCTTTTTGTTATTTATAATTTTATTAGATTTGACGTATAATAATAGTGGTTTTAGGATTTGAATCTACAGGCAATTTCAAAATATATTTTTTTAATACAACTTACAAAGAATTAGACCTGTGAAAATTGCATATCCAGTGCAGATATCATCGCATGATACAGTGCAAGTCCTATGATTACAAAGAACTAGACCTGTGAAAATTGCATATCCTAACAGAAATAATCGCATTGTACAGTGCAAGTCCTAAGATTTCAAAAAACTAGACCTGTGAAAATTGCATATCCTAACAGAAATAATCGCATGGTACAGTGCAAGTCCTGAGATTTCAAAAAAACTAGACCTGAGAAAATTGCATATCCTAACAGAAATAATCGCATTGTACAGTGCAAGTCCTAAGATTTCAAAAAACTAGACCTGGAAAATTGCATATCCTAACAGAAAATAATCGCATGTACAGTGCAAGTCCTGAATTTCAAAAAATAGACCTGTGAAAATGCATTCCTAACAGAAATAATCGCATTGTACAGTGCAAGTCCTAAGATTTCAAAAACTAGACCTGTGAAATTGCATATCCTAACAGAAATAATCGCATGGTACAGTGCAAGTCCTGAGATTTCAAAAAAACTAGACCTGAGAAAATTGCATATCCTAACAGAAATAATCGCATTGTACAGTGCAAGTCCTAAGATTTCAAAAAACTAGACCTGTGAAAATTGCATATCCAGTGCAGATATCATCGCATGATACAGTGCAAGTCCTATGATTACAAAAACTAGACCTGTGAAAATTGCATATCCTAACAGAAATAATCGCATTGTACAGTGCAAGTCCTAAGATTTCAAAAAACTAGACCTGTGAAAATTGCATATCCTAACAGAAATAATCGCATGGTACAGTGCAAGTCCTGAGATTTCAAAAACTAGACCTCATATCCTAACAGAAATAATCGCATTGTACAGTGCAAGTCCTAAGATTTCAAAAAACTAGACCTGTGAAAATTGCATATCCTAACAGAAATAATCGCATTGTACAGTGCAAGTCCTAAGATTTCAAAAAAACTAGACCTGTGAAAATTGCATATCCAGTGCAGATATCATCGCATGATACAGTGCAAGTCCTATGATTACAAAGAACTAGACCTGAGAAAATTGCATATCCTAACAGAAATAATCGCATTGTACAGTGCAAGTCCTAAGATTTCAAAAAACTAGACCTGTGAAAATTGCATATCCTAACAGAAATAATCGCATGATACAGTGCAAGTCCTATGATTACAAAGAACTAGACCTGAGAAAATTGCATATCCTAACAGAAATAATCGCATTGTACAGTGCAAGTCCTATGATTACAAAGAACTAGACCTGTGAAAATTGCATATCCTAACAGAAATAATCGCATGATACAGTGCAAGTCCTATGATTACAAAGAACTAGACCTGTGAAAATTGCATATCCTAACAGAAATAATCGCATTGTACAGTGCAAGTCCTAAGATTTCAAAAAACTAGACCTGTGAAAATTGCATATCCTAACAGAAATAATCGCATGATACAGTGCAAGTCCTATGATTACAAAGAACTAGACCTGAGAAAATTGCATATCCTAACAGAAATAATCGCATTGTACAGTGCAAGTCCTAAGATTTCAAAAAACTAGACCTGTGAAAAATTGCATATCTAACAGAAATAATCGCATGATACAGTGCAAGTCCTATGATTACAAAGAACTAGACCTGTGAAAATTGCATATCCTAACAGAAATAATCGCATTGTACAGTGCAAGTCCTAAGATTTCAAAAAAACTAGACCTGTGAAAATTGCATATCCTAACAGAAATAATCGCATGGTACAGTGCAAGTCCTGAGATTTCAAAAAAACTAGACCTGAGAAAATTGGCATATCCTAACAGAAATAATCGCATTGTACAGTGCAAAGTCCTAAGATTTCAAAAAACTAGACTGTGAAAATTGCATATCCTAACAGAAATAATCGCATTGTACAGTGCAAGTCCTAAGATTTCAAAAAACTAGACCTGTGAAAATTGCATATCCAGTGCAGATATCATCGCATGATACAGTGCAAGTCCTATGATTACAAAGAACTAGACCTGAGAAAATTGCATATCCTAACAGAAATAATCGCATTGTACAGTGCAAGTCCTAAGATTTCAAAAAACTAGACCTGTGAAAATTGCATATCCTAACAGAAATAATCGCATGATACAGTGCAAGTCCTATGATTACAAAGAACTAGACCTGAGAAAATTGCATATCCTAACAGAAATAATCGCATTGTACAGTGCAAGTCCTATGATTACAAAGAACTAGACCTGTGAAAATTGCATATCCTAACAGAAATAATCGCATGATACAGTGCAAGTCCTATGATTACAAAGAACTAGACCTGTGAAAATTGCATATCCTAACAGAAATAATCGCATGGTACAGTGCAAGTCCTGAGATTTCAAAAAAAATAGACCTGTGAAAATTGCATATCCTAACAGAAATAATCGCATTGTACAGTGCAAGTCCTAAGATTTCAAAAAACTAGACCTGTGAAAATTGCATATCCAGTGCAGATATCATCGCATGATACAGTGCAAGTCCTATGATTACAAAGAACTAGACCTGTGAAAATTGCATATCCTAACAGAAATAATCGCATTGTACAGTGCAAGTCCTAAGATTTCAAAAAACTAGACCTGTGAAAATTGCATATCCTAACAGAAATAATCGCATGGTACAGTGCAAGTCCTGAGATTTCAAAAAAACTAGACCTGAGAAAATTGCATATCCTAACAGAAATAATCGCATTGTACAGTGCAAGTCCTAAGATTTCAAAAAACTAGACCTGTGAAAATTGCATATCCTAACAGAAATAATCGCATTGTACAGTGCAAGTCCTATGATTACAAAGAACTAGACCTGTGAAAATTGCATATCCTAACAGAAATAATCGCATTGTACAGTGCAAGTCCTAAGATTTCAAAAAACTAGACCTGTGAAAATTGCATTCCAGTGCAGATATCATCGCATGATACAGTGCAAGTCCTATGATTACAAAGAACTAGACCTGTGAAAATTGCATTCCTAACAGAAATAATCGCATTGTACAGTGCAAGTCCTGATTTCAAAAAACTAGACCTGTGAAAATTTGCATATCCTAACAGAAATAATCGCATGGTACAGTGCAAGTCCTGAGATTTCAAAAAAACTAGACCTAGAAAATTGCATATCCTAACAGAATAATCGCATTGTACAGTGCAAGTCCTAAGATTTCAAAAAACTAGACCTGTGAAAATTGCATATCCTAACAGAAATAATCGCATTGTACAGTGCAAGTCCTATGATTACAAAAAACTAGACCTGTGAAAATTGCATATCCTAACAGAAATAATCGCATTGTACAGTGCAAGTCCTAAGATTTCAAAAAAACTAGACTGTGAAAATTGCATATCCTAACAGAAATAATCGCATTGTACAGTGCAAGTCTAAGATTTCAAAAAACTAGACCTGTGAAAATTGCATATCCTAACAGAAAAATCGCATGAACAGTGCAAGCTATGATTACAAAGAACTAGACCTGAGAAAATTGCATATCCTAACAGAAATAATCGCATGAAAAATTGATTCTTCTAACAGAAATGACCTAATGATACAAAACATATACTACTATTACGAAGAAGTAAGTCTGTGAAAATTGCAAATCCTAACAGAAATAATCTTATTATTTCAAAGAACTAGACCAAAAACGACCTCATGATACAATACAAATACTAATATTACGATGTACTGGACATGTAAAAAATATTTTTCTTAACTGGAATGACCTCGTGACACAATACAAGTTCTATGATTGCAAAGAGCAAAACCTGTAATAATATAGGTGATGGAACTAACTTTGGGCGCATATTTTCCTGGTGAATAGCAAAGTAAATTCTCTTCTCAAGAAGAATTTTGGACTGTTACAACTTTAAGTAGATTTAATATGAGTTAAATCTACTTAATTTGAATTAATTAATTAAATTTTAATCTGAATTAAAAGTTTATATAATGCAAAGCAAACAAAGGAATAACAATTAGACAATAAGATTTAAGGAAAACCTAGGAAATTTCTTTATCATTTTAACTATTTATGTTTTGTAATACTCGATAGTATTGAATGATATAAGTAAGATTTAATTTCAAATATTTAGATAAATAATATTTGTTTATATCTAATTGGATATAATATAAAAGATAAAATTAATTAACTGTTAATACAGTAATAACAATAGCTCTGTATTTGTACACCTGCTATTTAATCAAGTTTGTATCAATACAATGTTGTTAAGTCAGCATTACTTTGCTTATATTTCCCTTCTATTGTTTGGTATACAGGTTAGGAGCTTTGAGAAAGCACACGCATCAGTAGGGGTTAAGTTTGAGAAAATAGAGGTTTTTTTGAGTTTTAACCCCTGCTTTCCTAATACTGTAAAACTTCCTGAAGTAACAACTAGATTTCGTTAGTAGATATCTGCAGATTCAGCTAGAGACTTTACCCTTATGTGAGCCTCCCCCCATCTCAAACAAACTCGCAGCAAATCGTCCTTTCTATAGAATCGAATCCATTTTTTCTCTATACCCCCCCCCCTTTCCCTGAACATAAGGAAGAAAATTTCTCTTCACGATGTTTCTCAACCGGTAAATAACAATATTTTTTTCACATAAAATACACCAAAGAATTTTTATTTATATTTATTTTTCACTTTATAGTAAACAATAACCTTTATTTCGTGTTTTTATCCGTAGAATAAAGAACTTATAATATTTTTATCATATGCTTTTCAAAACGGAAAGCGTTGAGTTAACAAAGAACTTATAATATTTTTATCATATGCTTTTCAAAACGAAAAGCATTGAGTTAACAAAGAACTTATAATATTTTTATCATATGCTTTTCAAAACTGAAAGCATCGATTTAACAAAGAACTTATAATATTTTTATCATATGCTTTTCAAAACGAAAAGCATTGAGTTAATAAAGAACTTATAATATTTTTATCATATGCTTTTCAAAGCGGAAAGCATTGAGTTAATAAAGAACTTATAATATTTTTATCATATGCTTTTCAAAGCGGAAAGCATTGAGTTAATAAAGAACTTATAATATTTTTATCATATGCTTTTCAAAGCGGAAAGCATTGAGTTAATAAAGAACTTATAATATTTTTATCATATGCTTTTCAAAGCGGAAAGCATTGAGTTAATAAAGAACTTATGAGAATGCAAATAGTAAATAAAATTAATGGATCATTAACTTTATCTTGTTATTTACTGAGAGCAGTATAATCTTATTATAGCTCACAGGAATCTCCTTCATTTGAAAATTTAATAGTGCGCATTATACTTACGATTAAAAACATTAGTTTTACAGTGTGGGCACGTGTTGTACAAATTTTTGACCATCTTAAAGTTAAAATTATCATTAAAACTAAAGATATAAATTGACCGGGCACCAATTTGGCCATTTGACTCATTTTGAAAATTGTTATTATCCGGAAGTATGTACTAAAAATTTAAGTGCAAAATTTAATAAATGACGTAATTCAACCCACCGGTGAGTTTCAATTTAGTTAGAATACAAGACTTTTATAATATGCAGTATCTTGGCTGACTTAGATCTCAGACTAGCATTTACTTAACAAGTAAATCTTTGCAACGTATCTTAATTGGTTTAGTTTACCACGAATTTTCGGAGCATGTCTACCACATTTATTATAAGTCATTTTTTCGTAAATCAATTACACATAAGTAATTATTTTACTCTTAGAGGGAAAGGATTAACATATCTGAAAATATGATCCCATTGAACTGACAGGTGTAGAATTTAACGAGAGATGGAGTTTTACAGCTAGGCTTCGAGTCTATTAGGTTTGCATACGAATTGCTCAAAGGGTGATACTTTCCCCTACCTTCCTGCCTTGATTAAAGCAAGGGGTGGAATATTTTTACTTTTTTTACAAAATATGGGGTATAGTGCTATTTCCCCTGGGTTCATAACACCGAAGACACGTTCTATTACAGAACATCACAAGAACACTAACCAGAATCAACTAGGGGTTGAAAAAAAAGAAGGGGAAACTCTGTCGTAGTATCCTTATGATCATGGAAACACAGACTTCCTCTTATTTTTCATATAAAATTAGAGGGAAAAAGACAATGAAGACATGATACTGTTAGATAAAAACTTGTAACAAATGGAAACTTTGCTTGTAATGGACTGGTTAAATATCCTTATAAATATCTCTTAAAAACTTGTTCCAGCGAATTTAAAACAAAATTATGATTATGAAATCGACCAAAAGCAGTTGTCTGAATGACCAGAAGTAATTTTGGTCTCAGCAGTTTTCTCAAATTGGGTTTACACTTTTGTCTTTAGAATGTTTAAACTTTGAATTGATTATTTCGAAATTTTTGAGATGTATTATTGAATCACGAAGTCTTTTAAGGCTTTTTTTGCACGATAATCAATAAAATGAGCCTACAACTTGGGTTAATTACAACAAATATGTTATGTCATTAGCTTTATGAAATGAGTCGGTGATATTTGAAAAAAATCTGTCAATAAAAAGAAAAGCAATACCAGAATAACTTTTAATAACAGTAAAAGTGTAATTTAAGTGGCAGTAATCAGCCCACAAATTGGCTAATGGTGTATCACAACACCATTTAAGTTTGGGGGTGGATTCAAAAAGTACTCACATTACTTATTTCACAGAAATGTATAGTTAGGCTTACTTTGAAGCCTTAAATGTTTTTATTAAATTCCCACATAAGTTTTAGTTTATATAAACACTCATAGTTTTAACTCTAGGAACAAGTTTAATCTTCAAATTGCCCCATAGAGAACTTCTTTGTTTACAAGTAAAGCCCCTGAAAACCTCGCTAAATCTTATTTCAACTGATTGTCTGAATCTGTAAAGGAGAAAAAGCATTTGCTCCGCTCAGAGGCGTAATGTAGTGATTCATTCCATTTTATTCTTGTTTTTTAGTTTCTGTTGTTTTGTTAGATTTTTTCTAACTTGGCAAATCAGAATTGAGTAACGTAATTTTTTTAAAAAATCATAAATTAATACAAAAAGATATTTTTTTGATAAAAATGTTTTTAAGAAAACATAATAGAATTATGATATGGATGGATATCTTCAAAAGACACCATGTAAGTACTTAATGTTTACAAATGTGAGTATTTAATTAATATTTAGTTAAAGATTTTAAATAATGCAAAAGCTTGTATATTTAAATAAAATAAAAGTTTTATTTGTTAAAATTTTCTCCCTTCTAAACTGTTTTCTGGGAGAAAACAGTCATTATACTCCTCTTTAATTTCCCTCCTCGGCTACACCTCGGGAGTAAACTTGCTGGTTCCCTTGGCTTACGCCTCAGGACCCAACAAAAAACCAGGGCGTAATGACTCTGTTTCCTCCCTTGGTACATAAATAACTATTTCATACTATTGTGGTTGACAATATATTAATTGTTTTTAATTCTAGCGTGTTTTTTTATTAAACATCATGGTGAATTTATACCACAAAATCTCCGTCAAAACAACCAATGATTCATAAGACTTTGAAGATACATGAGTGGATGCGCACATTTCTTTTAAACACTCTTTAGCTCAAATGACTGATCCAATTTCAATGAAACTTTGCACGAAAAATAATTCCTATGAGAGAAAGAACTTAAAATATTCTGAGGGTTATCAAACAAGGCGTATCAAAATGACGTCACTTAAAACATAACAGAAAAATAATTGTTTAATAAAAAGTGTTTCTATTTACGTTTTGAAGTTTTTTGAGAACAAAAAGGCCTTAACCATATCTATGGCTAATCTCTTTCTCTTGATAAAAAGTATTTTCAAGTGAATGGATGAGCACTTTTTTGTTTATAATTTTTTTTTTAATTTTACTGGTATTATAATTTTTAAACATATTGGTTGGGAAGCCTCGTTCAATGATTGGCAGCTTGTTTTTGTTTTTATGAAGAAAAATGTGAGAATTTGTTGTCTGAGAATAAGGTGTTAAAATATGATATGTTTTATAAAATACTAAAGGTTGAGGATATTGCTTATGAAACTTTTTTCTTTTCTTTTATGTATTAATACTTTGTTTTTGTAATAAAACTTGGTTCTTTTTTCGGAGGGAAAGCTTTGGTAAAGGTCTAACCCGTTATATGAGCAGACCCACAAGTTATGTTGGAGAGCCAAGCAGTTTCCTCTCACACCCCAATATCACACATCTGTTAAGAGAGAAGCAAAACTTTGTTCTTTTTCCTCTCAAACTCCCTGGAAGTCAGTTGAACCCTCAAAGAGTCGCCTCTTTCCTATATAATTTATTCTCCTACCTAACTTCCCTATGTAACATGTGAAGGCTGAGTCTTTGAAAATTTCTCTCTTTTCTGCTTTTTCTTTATACTCTTTGACTTGTAATTAAAATTTGATTGTCTTTTTTCAACAAGTTTTTTCCTTTATTAAAAATAAGAGGGATTTGATTAACAAAGGCCTAATCTTTTTTTAAAGTAAGAGCAAACATAGTGCTCTCTATTAATATACAGATCTTGACTAACATTTAATTTGAAAAGGAGAACATTATAAGAAAAATATTTATCATTGATACAACCGAGTTTTGCAAAACATGAGTTGCTGACACAATATAATTGTGCGAGAGATACCAAGGAAATGTAACAAGCAAAATGCAATGCTACATCTGGGAACTGTTCCATCATTGGATATTCGTCATCAATGATGCCTCGACATAATGTCACGTCTAACTCATCAGGGCGCCGACAGAGCCTGAACTCACTCTGACCATTAATTAATTCCGAAGAATATAATGTGAAGTATTTCCCAGAGACAAGCGGTGCTCTCTTACCGCCATCATGCATGGCAAGCAAAACATATATCATTTGATACTACCAAGTTTAGCAAAACATGAACAGTTGACACAATATAATTGTGCGAGAGACACCAAGGAAATGTAACAAGCAAAATGCATTTTAGCATTGCATTTTGCTTGCTACATTTCCTAAGTGTCTCTCGCACAATTATATTGTGTCAAGTAAAATATTATTCAGTTTTATTATTACTTACCTAATGTAGAGAATTTTAAAAAAATGTAGATAGCATGAAATACAAGATGATAACAGGCTGTTCTTATGAGAACAGGCTTTTCTTATGAGAACAGGGAACAGGCTTTTCTTATGAGAACAGGCTGTCTGGCGAGTAGACCACTCCATGGATCCTTGTCACCTGGTCCTAGAAGAAGATAAATAGTCTGAAAGTAAATTTTTATTATTTTAAAATACATAGTTGTTTATTAAGATAATATTTATTATATTTGAACTTTATTATTTACTGTAAAAATCAGTTTCTGTTCAAGCGTTCAATAATAATAACTGTATTATTAATAATATTAAATAGTGGAAAATGAAATATTATTAATACGACATATTAAAAAGAAAAGGAAAAATCATATAAAATTTTGAAAATCTAATAATCAACGCCGTCAAATTATAAGTTTCCTCGTTAATTTTTTTAATTAGTATTTTAAAGGATCCAGTTTTAAAGAACGGAGACCACGGTCAAGTATTAACAGACTTATGAGACCTCTCATCTTTGCAAACTTTAGGTACATCCTTTTTATTTTTGTATAAAACAGTGAGATGGACATTTTTATTTATTTTCTTGGAGCTGTTCGTTATTACAAAGTATTAATTTTTCCTTTTCTATTTTATTTATGTCTTCCAATACAAGTATAGATAATTAAATTCTAGTTGTAGTGATTTTTTTCTTTCTTCTGTATTTTATATATGTAAATAGAAAATAAATAAAACAAAACATGGCGCCTATCCCATAAGCGATTTTTTCCAAAGGAAACCTCTAAGAATAATTGTCATGAAATTCAGATATATTTCATGATAATTATTCTTAGATATATCGAAAGCAAGTAGAAATGTGACTTTTCTAGCTTTAATTCATAAATCAAAAACCTGGGCAAGATATGGACAAGTGAACAAGACAGCAAGCATTCCTAAGGAAATTGACCAAGCTTGGTGACCTACGCGCCAGAATTTTTACTTTTCCTCATTTATACAGCAGGCATACATAGCACCGTGTGTATAGGAAAAGTATTGTGTTAGAAAAAAAATCCGAAACAGGGAGTTCACCTGAATTATCGTTTCAGGTCTTTAAAGGCCTCCTGAGTGGTTTTTACAAAGTTATCTGTCTCTTCATGTGTGTGTGTAGGTGTGTATATAAATGTGTGTGTGTGTCTGTCCAGACACACACACACATTTACATACACATTTACATATACATTGGGAGCTACGATGATATCATCGTAGCTCCCAATTTATTTATACTAGAGAGTTAAAACTTTGTAGAAAAACCAATCTATAAGTATAGTAGTACTATACGGAAAATATTTTTTAGACGACATTAACCCGCAATATAGATTCAGCAAAAATTTCAAAAAATCATAAAACTCTGAAAAATGTTTCCATCAAATGGAAATTTTTCACGCGTCTAGCCATATATAAGACTAACCTAATGCGCCAAGTTTCATCTTATCAGCATTAGTTCAAATTTTATTGGATTGCTTGTGTACATTTTTAACAATTATAAATAATCTAATTGTGTTGAAATTCAGTACAATTATTATACCTTTACGCAATAAATAAGTATACACTAAGTATCGTTAGTATCTATTGTATATAGATATACAAGTATATCTACTGTTTTGTAGGATCATAAAAGTTAAGCACCATCGAGCGTAGTCATTGCCTAAATGGGTGACCGCTGGGGATAAAACGAATGTATTCGATGCTTGAGGACAAGCCAAGCAAGTCCGAAGACGGGTTGCAGTATAAAATTGGCAATTTTTTATATTCAGTGAACGAGCGAAGCGAGTCCGATGTGAAAGGAAAAGTTCCGAGGTTCCCCGTACCCGGTTTTTTATTGAAGCTAGAACAAACCTTTAACGACATTGAAATAAATATATTTAAGGTCAAAAATGCCTTAAGTTTTTTTTCTCCTTTGGGATTTTTCCAAATAAACAATGCTCTGTTCAAGCCTGATTCTATTTGCGAATAAGTTCATGTGGTCCAGTATATGAACAAAAACAAAAATCGGTCATTATTTTATGAAGTACTTTTTACAATATCATTTGATACTACCGAGTTTTGCAATTATATTGTGTCTACTTTTTACAACATTGTTAGATATGACACTTGGTGACAGGTCTAACATTGTCAGATTTAGTTCTGTTTATATTATATATTCTTTAATATGTTTTATACTGTGTTAAGTATACTCTTAGTCTAAAAGTAATTGCGTTATACTTGTAGTATATATCGAATAGGTTATGGGCCCAGGCTACGCAAGACACAGAAAAATTAAAGAATTTGAAAGTATCAAAAGTGGGTGAGAAATAATTTATTTTTATAAGTATATGTCACAACATAATGGGTAGCAATAACTATCGAATTGATCCATTAAATCGTGAAAATTACGACACTTGGAAACTTCAGGCACAAGCTGTCCTCACGAGAAATGGTCTGTGGAAGTATGTTTCAGGTAAAGTACCAAAACCGACTGTAAACCAAGACGAGATCGATAAGTGGGAAGAAGGAGATGTAAATGCTAAGTCGGATTTGATTTTGATTATTTCACCGAGTGAATTAAAACAAATAAAACATTGCATCACATCTAAAGATGTGTGGGACAATCTATCACAGATTTACGAGAGCAAAGGTCCAGCTCGTAAAGCTACGCTACTTAAACATCTTATCCTACATAAAATGTCAGAATCGGACGACATCAGAAATCATCTAAATGATCTAACTGATACAGTCGATAAATTAGCTGAGATGGATATAAGTATTAACTCAGATTTATTAAGTATCATGATGTTATATTCTCTCCCTGATTCGTTCGAAAACTTTCGAATCGCAATAGAATCAAGAGATCAGCTACCTACTCCGGAAATCTTAAAAATAAAAATTATTGAAGAATACGAAGCAAGAAATAAAATTTTATTAACAACTGACGGAGCATTTTTTGGAAAAAATAAAAAGAGTCAAAATAAAAAATGTTGCTGTCACAATAAATGTCAAAACGAAACTAAAATTCATTACCACCAAAATAAAAATTTTGAAACTAAAAATCAAAATTTGAATGACAGAATAAAAAACAAAAAACATGTAAACTTTGAAAACAAAAAGGATTCGACATTTAAGACAGAAGAATGTCACTCATCAAGAAACAAATGTGACAAATTATCTGGGAAACTTTTTGCTTAGACAGTGGAAGCACTTCCCACCTATGCCGTGACAAAAATCAATTTATTAAATTTAATGACACTAAATTAAAACGTAATGTTTAACTCGCCGCAAAAGATGGAAAAGCTGAAATAAAAGGATCAGGCGATGTCAAATTATTGACTAATAACGGATCTGTAAACTAACAGAAACACTGTATGTTCCAAATCTCACTACAAACCTTATGTCCGTAGGAAAATTACTGAAAAAGGATTCTTCGTTACTTTTAAAAAACATATAGCCGTAGTAACAGATAGATACAGAAACACAATTTTAACTGCAAAAAAATCAGAAAATGGGCTATATTACGTCACAGAAAAAGACTCAGTTTGTAATCAAAAATCATACCAAACTCTAGAAAATGACATAAATGACTGGCACAAAAGACTCGGGCACATGAATGAAGCAGATATGAAGTTAGCACATAAAAATGGGTTGCTAATAGGTCTGGACTTTAACCCAGCTCAAAAACTACAAGAATGTGAGACATGTATTCAGGCGAAAATGTCAAGAAAACCTTTTCCAAAGAGAAAAAAACAAATGTAACTCAAATTTTGCACACAATACATTCTGACGTGTGTGGTCCATTTGAAACAAGATCACCTGCAGGATCTAAGTATTTTGTGACATTCATTGATGAATATTCAAGATATTCAAAAGTGTATTTCCTAAAAAACAAGAACGAAGTCCTCGATAAATTCAAAGAATACAAAGAAGAAATGGAAAATATAACAAGTAAAAGGATAAAATATTTGCAATCCGACAATGGAAAAGGCGAATACTGCAATAAAGAGTTTGATCAATACTTAAGAAAATGCGGGATTGTTCGTCGTTTGTCTGCACCTTATACACCACAGCAAAATGGACTCGCTGAGAGAAAAAATAGATCGCTAATAGAAAAAGCTAGATGTCTGCTGATTGAAGGTAAATTACCACAAATGTTTTGGGCAGAAGCCATAAATACGGCAAATTATCTGATAAATAGATCTCCGTCCAAGAGTATCAATAGTGATACACCATTTCAGAGGTGGGTCGGCAGAAAACCATCAGTTAGACACTTGCACAAATTTGGTTCAAAAACTTTTATCTTAAATAAAGGGCCTAACAAAAGAGGTAAATTCCACCCTAAAACTGAAACAGGAATTTTCATGGGATACTCAGAGATATCTAAAGCTTATCGTATATGGAGTCCGAATCAAAGAAAAATAGTAACCAGCCGTGACGTAAAAGTTTTAGATAATGTTAACCATCAATACTCAAACACCGCGAATAATTATGAATTAAATACAACCAAAGAAAATGATTACGTTATCATACCCAGATATCCTATACAAAATAAACAAAAAGAATTTCTTCATGAAGAATACTCAAACGATGAAGAAAACTCAGATAATGAAAACGATGAAGAAAACTCAGATAATGAAAACGATGAAGAAAACTCAGATAATGAAAACGATGAAGAAAACTCAGATAATGAAAATGATGAAGAAAACTCAGATAATGAAAACGATGAAGAAAACTCAGATAATGAAAACGATGATCAGATAATGAAAACGAAGAAAAGATAATGAAAACTATGAAGAACTCAGATAATGAAAACGATAAGAAAACTCAAATAATAAAAATGATGAAAAAAACTCAAATAATGAAAATGATGAAAAAAACTCTGATAAAGAAAACAAAAAGAAAATTTAGATGATAAAAATTATGATGAAAACTCAGATGATGAAAAGGGTGAGGATAACAAAAAGTAAACTTATTATGAAAATTATGAAGAAAACATTGATGGAAATAATCATAATAATGATTCAAATCAAAATGTAAGACCCCAAAGGGATAGACAACCACCAATATGGACAAAAGACTATGACATGACAAACGCTTGCTTACTAAAAGAAATAGAAAAATCTGAAGTTGAAAATCCAGAGTGGCACGATGCCATTAAAAATGAAATTAGATCTCACATAAAAAGAAACGTGGATCATTACCGAGAAACCACCGGGAAAGAATACAGTCGGTCATCGAATGATATTAAAAAACAAATATAATGCCGATGGAACATTGGAACGGAAAAAAGCCAGACTAGTAGCTCGTGGATACACCCAAAGGAAAGACATAGACTTTACAGAAACTTACGCACCGGTGGCAAGACTAAGTACAATAAGACATCTAATTGCAACAGCAGTTGAGAACAACATGAAAGTTGTACAACTGGATGTCACAACTGCATACCTAAATGGTGATATCGATGCGGAAATATACATGGCTAAACCAACTTATTAGAATGTATGTCCAAGAGATAATGATGGAAGAAAGTAGTAAAGAAGATAATAGCTTATTTTCAAGGCAAAGAAAATGTTAACTGACCTCAGAAAAGGGAAAAATGAAAAGGTTTGTAAAATGCAAAAAGCATTATATGGTTTAAAACAAGCTGGACGTCAATGGTATAAGAAACTTGATGAAAAATTAAAAGAAATTGGCTTTAAAGCCTCAAATGCTGACCCCTGTATGTACATCTGGTCGTCAGGGGGGGGGGGACAAAGTACTGATAGCTGTTTATGTCGACGACCTGATTATTGCCACATCCAGTGATCAAGTCCTAATAAAAATTAAAGACACTCTACTGAACCTTTTTTGACATGCGAGACATTGGAAGACTCACTTACTGCTTAGGTATTGAATTCGAACAACGTGAAAACAAATTTACAATGAACCAAAAGAAATATATTAACGAAATCCTACTGAAATTTAAAATGGAAAATTGTAAGGCGGTTAAGTCCCCAATGGAAATAGGATTACAATTGGAGAAAGGAAAAAAGACTCCTGATGAAAATATTCCTTATCAAAACCTAATAGGATCTCTTATGTATCTATCAATCGCGACAAGACCAGACATATCTTACGCTGTTAGTTATTTAAGCCAGTTCAATTCATGTTACTCTACAGAACACTGGAATGCCGCAAAGAGAATCCTCAGATATCTAAAAGGCACGTGTGATGTTCAACTCACTTACCAACCTACGGGCATGGAATTAGTCGGTATGGCTGATGCGGATTACGACGCATGTGTAGTTGACAGAAGGTCCTATACCGGTTATTGTTTTATTTTTGCGGGTGCCCCCATAAGTTGGGAATCACGGAAACAACGCACAGTCGCTTTATCGACCGCTGAAGCGGAGTATATGGCACTTACAGAAGCGGCGAAGGAAGCTATCCATCTAAAACAACTAGCTAACGACATGGGAAACATGATCGAGACCATAGTCATCTACAATGATAACCAAGCAGCGCAAAATCTAGCTATCAATCCTGTCATCAGCTCCAAGTCCAAGCATATAGATGTCAGGCAACATTTTATCAGAGAGGTTGTAGCAAACAAACACGTCAATCTGGTATACAAGCCTACCGAAGACCTGGAAGCTGATATACTTACCAAGTCCTTGAGCAGTCCCAGACTAAATAAGATAATGTCTAGCATGGGGCTGATCAAACCCCAGTCACCTTCGTGAGGGGGAGTGTTAGATATGACACTTGGTGACAGGTCTGACATTGTCAGATTTAGTTCTGTTTATATTATATTCTTTAATATGTTTTATACTGTGTTAAGTATACTCTTAGTCTAAAAGTAATTGCGTTATACTTGTAGTATATATCGAATAAACATAAATTGTACCTTCATTTAATAAGACTTACTGGCATAGAGAAATACTACTAAAACAATGTATTTACCTATATAAGATAAAAGAAAGAACCAATAAAGAACTTGTTTCAAAAAAAAGATAAAAGCAATCTTCAAATAACATTTTTTAACCTTATTATTTTAATGATGAGACGATTACTGGATGACTTTGCTTGATCGTAAAGAGGTGTTTAAAATCTAGCAATCAAAATGGCAGTGGATTATCATGTTTGTCCACTGAGGTGTTGAGTCTACACATTCAGCTTTTATTAGAATAATCTCTTTCCCGGCACCACCACATGTTTTGGTTTGGATCATGTTTTGATTTCGTCGGATTCCGTCCGCCGAGCTTTTATTTGTTTGTATTTTATATTGTTTAGATTTATAGTTAATTAATTATTATGCAACAAGTAGGTAACTTGACTGAATATAACGGTGAGAAAGGGCCTGGTGAGAGCTTCAGTTATGGTGATAACACCACAACAAATCCTCCTTATCAGTTCAATGTAGTTCCGTTTCAAGTTGAGAATTGTTTGGATTTTATAGACATTCATGAAGGTTAGTTATTGTATTAGAAATATCACAGCGCGGACACAATGTGTTTAATGGTGTAAACCATTTTATAATAATTCAGGATTACATTTTAAAATCTTGTTAATTTGAGTTATAAATTGTCTATTTGATACGTTTTTGTTTATCACTCCATACCATAGAAACATAAAATCAACAAGTGAAACCACTGACATACTAGCTGTCAGGACATGAGGAATATCCATTTGGACATTCCTGATCAGGAATATCACAACTAAACATATTCAGTCCACTAGGCAGTGAGGCAAAATCTTATGTAGACACTTCACAAAGGCCAGTTTGGTTACCATTAGGACTGCTATTAAACACTATGTACATACAACATGCTAAATCAGTTAGTACGTTCACACACACTTTAGATCCGCGTATCGTATAGATTACAATCTCTCAATACGGTAATTTAAGCTGTATGAACCATGCGGAGGGGATCCGATCGCATACACTAGAACTAGGGAGATGGAATCTAAATGGATCCCCCCATACGCTGTCTTTTGTGTGTGTACCTTAAGAGACGATCGTATTTAACGGATAACCTTCTCGTCGAACTTTTATTTCACTTCTATATAACCGTTTTTGATCAAATAACTTTTGGAATATTTTTTTTTTTTAGTGTAACTTTATTATTATGCAAAGAAATCACAATTTAATTAAATATACTTTTTTGTTTTAAACTTCCTTATAACCAAAAGTGAAGGTTCACTATACAAGACGCCATGTTTTGGCGGGATCAGTTATCACTCGATCGACTAAACAAATACTCTGCAAGAACCGTGAAGTTAGTTGACTGTATTGTATACTTATTCTATACGATCCGCGGATCTAGAGTGTGTGTGAACGTACTAAGTGAATGTGGATCATATTGAGTATGCTAGTTAAATATGCTGTAAGAACCATGCGGAAGAAATCCAATTGGATACACTAGAACTAGGGAGATAGAATCCTTATCACTCTGCTGATACGCTGTATGTACCTTGAAAGGTGATCTGATTTAAGCTATAACTAAATAAGGATCAGTGTAGAGACAGTGTTCCGACTCCCACCCTTTACATCATTCTGAGCAAATTCTGTCATTTGTTGTTCCTCCAAATATCCTCATTGCAGCACCACATATCATACCATCATAGAGAGCATAGCCTATCTCAATACATTGAAAGGTCTGAACTATCATTTTGGAGCCTTCAGGGGCTCTGTGAATTAAGATTATAATGAATCAATTGTTTTTAAAAAATAAAATTGCTGTGCAAATCTGATTTTGGACCTGTTAGATAAATATGTGCATTTCCTTGAATCATGAACAGAACATTTAAGCAAAATATCAATTGTAAAACAAAGAAGCGCACACCTTTCAAAGGAAATTCGCCAGGCTTGTGGACCTCGCGCCAGAATTTTTCATAGTAGAATTAATGTGCATTAATTAATGCTTCTAACTTAATACTTATTTGTTGGCAGATGGAACAGCTTTATTGGGAAGTTCCAACATTACTGGAAAGTATTGGAATGGTAGCATATGGGCCTTTAAAGATGTCAATTTTGCTCCTTTAAAGGAAAAATCTTTGACTGGTTTTGGTTTTGAATTCGGTGTAACCTGTGGAAAATTTATTGGATCACCGCAAACAGTAAGATCAAAATGAATTATTATATTAAAATCATACAAAGTTTATGTGATAATAACTTGCTTTATTTGATATAGCTACCAAAATCTTGGTTTAGATTAAAAAAATCTGACTTCTCTGTTTTGTATTGTGACCAAGTAAAGAGTTGTTGGTTTTATAATACCCTAATGCTTAGTTTAATAGCTATTAAACTAATTTTTGGTTTTTAAATCTTAACATTGATTCCAGTGTAGTTTATTTATAGGTTTTTTAGTTCGCTTTGTAATTATTCTTTAAAATAAAGCATAGCATATAAATAATCAGAAATGCTTATTTGAGCTTAAAAAAGTAAAGGTAACATACAACTGTTAACCATATTGTGGAAAAAATTTAGGCTAATTTTCCTAAGTAAACTAACTAAGCCCCAAGAACCAACTTGATGCTCGAAAACTTACTGTTCTTTTGCAGCTGAGGACATAGAACTAAGTCAATTTTTTTTATTTGTCAATTAATTTTTTATAAAATATCAATTAGCTCAAAGGAAATTTTGTTATGTTTTATATCTCCCTGATGCATGTTATATTCCGAATTGGATTTTTTTTGGAAGAGGGGGCTCACTGATCAAGAATATATATGAAGTTTAAATATTTTGGTTCCTGGATGTTCCTATTGGACATAACTTTCGAAAACGCTTTCTCAGATCAAAATGAAACTTGCTACTTGTCTTGAACCCTGTTGTTTATGAAATATGTTTGATGTCATTTACCCAAAATTTTAAAAACTCACTAAACTTTAAAAAGTGTTTAGATCAGGCTGAAATTTTATACACATGTATTTCTACGCATGGTTGTCAAATATACTAAATTAAATTTTATTATCAGCTTTAGTTTTTACAACATAATGTAAACAAATCATGTTTTTTGACTAATTCCACTTATAATATGACAAACTGATATAGGGATATAAAATTGACCACCAATGTTTTTGTTTACAATTTTAAAACGCAGGTTAATTGCAGTAACTTATGTTATATACCTGTTTTTACTCTTAGTATAAGAAATATTCTATAGTAGAAAGAATTATTTGAAATGTGTGTTGCAGGTAGTGATAGGAGATGAAGGTGGGGGAGTGTCTACTCTGAAATTCCAAGACCTCTCTAATGCTGTACAATGTATGCCTCTAGAAACATGTTATTGTCATGATCAGGCTGTTACCTCCCTGTCTGTGACTAGGGATTCTTTACAAACTGTTTCATCGTCTACTGACTCTAGGTAAAGATGACAATAATTATTAACAAGTATAATTAGTTTAAACTTTCAAGTATTAGTAAAAAAGAGACATAGGGTGGACAGGTGGGCTGCTATTTTGACAGGAATAAGTGCCTACATTTTAACTAATTATAAAAGATTAAGTATTAATATTAGAAAGAATTTGCCAAAAGTAGAAATACATTATTTCTGGCTTAAGAACACAAAGCATTCATATTCATTGCATTTTAAATTTACAAAAAATCAGTAATACTATTTTCCCTAAATAACCCCATTCTCATCAGTCATTTTTTGGAAAATACCTAAAACTGAAATAAATTAAAAGAGGTAGGGAAGTGTTTTTGTCGAAACTTCAAAAAAGTTGCAGTACAGCTCATTAATTCTTTTAAGTATTACTATTTTTGGTTATCTCGGAGAACTCATGAAACTATATCTGTTCATAAGAATTTAAATAGGACATCCATTCATTCCACTTGTTACTGCGTACAGAGCATTGGTGGAGAGTAGGATCCCATACTTTCTCTTGGAGAATATATTGTTAATACAGAAGAAAATATTAAGAATTATTATGAATCTAAGGAATATGAAAACTTGTAAATCGCTTTCAAACAATTAGGTGTTATAACTGTCATAAATTTATTTATTTTACATTCTTTAATTTATATTAAACCTAATATAAATTGCTTTAGGAAACCTAGTCATAAGTATAATACTAAGCATGTTAATAGCAATAATTTAATTATAGAACAACAAAGAGTAAGTAAATCCGAGACTGGTCACTCAAATTTAGGAATAAAATTATATAATAGACTCGATAATTGTACCAAACAATTAGAATTTAGTGATTTTAAAGGAACTTGTTAAAGAAAAACTTACAACAAATGTATTTTATAGTATTAAGGAATGTCTAGTTAAAGGATATAAGTGTGTTTTTAAATGTTTGTTTGTTCTGTAAGTGTTGTCCTTTGTTTTTAGTCATAAGCTTTAAAATGTTATTGAAATTCATAGAAATATAATACTAGAGGAGGCATAGCCTATCTCAATACATTGAGATAGGCTGAAACATCTTTTTGGGGCTCTCAAGGGCTCTGTGTAACCTCATTCCACCCTTCTCCAATAGTGAGTTAAGGTTATAATAAATCAATTGTTTTCAACTTCCCACACCTTATTTGTGTTTTGATTTGCATTTTTAACATTCTACTATATAAGTCATTGTAATTTTGTACTGTTTATTTGATTACATTATAAGCAAAGGTGTTCAGGTTACTTTGTCAATGTAACCTGTCTCTAGTAATAAAACCTCTATATTTAAATTGACAAATTTCTATTGTTTTTATGCTAAGGCCGTACTTCTTAATGAAATAATAAGGTTTTATTTATTTATTTTATTTATCAGGGCAATACTAAGTGTATTTATTTTAAATAGCCTAAGATGTATGTAATAAAAAAAACCCAAACAGCATGTATCCATAAATGATCTAAAATAATTGTTTTGAAAATCCACAAAACTAATTTGAAGTCCTGGCTCTCCTACATTTTAAAGTTTGACTTAACAGTACACTTGAAATCAGGAGAAAATAGTGCTATTATGAAAATTATTATAAAAAAAATCTTCACAAACACAAGTTAAGAACAAATAATATATTATTTAAACACAATTAATTTTGATGGATTAACAATTAAATAAAATAACTGAGTTCAATAAATAACTTCAGAGTTGTTTATGAACTATTTCATTAACAACTCTGAAGATGTATAACTGTTGAAACCAGTCAGTTATTTTATTTATGAGGTTGGTGTTATTGAGGGGGAATGTGTTTTTTTTTTTAAAAGGGAGTACTCTAATCATAAAATTTATATTAAAGTTTTATGTAAATATAACTGACTTAAAGATCAGATATAATTATTTATTGAAGTCAGTTATTTTACTTAATTGTTAATCTATTAAGATTAATTGTGGTTAAATAATAATTAAAAGTTTTGCAAAACCTTTTCTTTTGTCATCTGGGACCTCTGAAACAGACTTGTGTTGTGGTCCAAGGTTTGACTTTCGCCATGATGCCTATCCCATTAGCAATTTTTTCCGAAGGAAATTCGTTAAAAAAAAAATAATGTGTGTATGTATACAATAGTAAACAAGCTACAGCTGTATGCTTATAACTTAAGCAGCTACTTAATTATCAAGCACTACTCATAACTCATTTTTTCTGTATTTTTTTCAAATAAAATGCACTAAAACCTTTAAAAATAAACACTAACTGAGCTTTAAACTAGTACAAATAATGGTGTGCACTGCCCACCAATTTTAGAGGTTTAGTTTTGTATAACCTACTGGATCATGTGCGTTTCCTTTGAAAAATACAGAAATAATGAGTTACGAGCTGTGCTTCATAATTGAGAAACCGCTCAAGTTTCAAGAAATTGATTATTAAGCACGGAAACACACATTTCAAAGGAAATTAGCCCGAGATGCGGACATCCGCACCATGACTTTTAATTTTGGAGTCTGTATGAGCAGAAGCATTACATTTGAAAAATGATTTGTTTTTTTTTTCTAATTGGAAGAAAAATTGGGTCCCCAACTTAAAATACAAAGAAAACAGTAGAAAACATAGTTGAACACAGTTGTTCACTTAGTTGAACATTTTCAACTAAGTGAAAATGTTGGAACCTATGATACAATTTCTTATATTGTAAAAATGCAACTAACTCTACTGTACTATATTCAGTACTATACTATGTACTGGTACACTATATTGCACAGTTAGTTCAATTTTATTCAAACCGCTTGTCCTTTCTTTTCAGTATAATAATATGGGAGAATCAAAATTTAAATAGAGTAAAGAAATATTCACCTGCTCATAGTAGAGAAGTTACGTGCGTATCTGTTAGTAAGTTTCATACTGATCTCATCTTTGCCTCTACTTCTCTTGATGGTGCTGCTCTCCTGTGGGATTCCAGGGAATCCAAACCTGCTTACTGTGAGTAAAATTAGGTACTTTTAAGTTATTAACATCATAGAGTTGAAACTTAAAGATAATCAATCTTTAAGTCTAATTTTGCTTCCCAGAACATAATATTTTTATGACATCATCAACCAGCAATAATGACTCTGCAAAAAAAATCATAAAACAGAAAAATGTTTTCGATTTTTAAGACATTAAGACCAACAAATGTGCCAAGTTTCATATAATTATTTCCATTCAAATTTAATTGAATGACAAGTTTATGTTTTTAACGTATATGTCATGTATCTACAGTAAATGTATACACATCATGTATACACAGTAAATCTAAAAGTAATCTAATTGTGTAGAAATTTGATACAAGTGTGTCTCTTTTTAAGCAGTATAAGTATAAACTTAGTGTAAGTTTCATTTTGATGTGGCTAGTATGTCTACGGTTTTGTTAGATCACTTTGAGTAGCCTTGAGCTAAGTCAGTTCTTGGATGGGTGACCACTGGGAATAAAACATATTTTTTCTGCCTAAGGATTAGTGAAGCAAGTCTGAAGACATATAAATTAGGTAATTTCCGTATTCTGAGCAGGAGTGAAGCGATGCTGTAGTAGTTCTCCCCTCTCATCTCCCAATGAGTATATCCAATCTGACTTTGTAGGGTAAAGGTCTGAGGTACCCCTAGTTAAGGGTTTTAGAAAAAGTGAGAGTGAAGTACCTACTGCCTTTCTCAAAAAGGCCTTTTATCACATTTAGAAACATGTTACACACGAATTTTCAAATTTATTAGTCAAGAAACGTGAGTTGTTTACATTATGTTATATATGTCAATCAATAAAACTGAAACTAATGCAGATAATAAAATGTAACTTCATAATTTCGTTAACCATACTTAGTAGTACATGTGTAAAAAATTTCAGCCCGACCTAAACACTTTTTTAAGATTTGTGATTTTTTGAAATATATATATATATATAATATATATATATATATATATATATCTCTCTTGCAAAATGTACTTTGAATTAAAAGTTATTGAAAACTGAATTTATTTTTTGTGTTAATACTTTTTAGCTCTAATAGATAATGATTCAGAGCCTCTTTCGACACTAGACTGGAGATGTGAAAAAGAAATAGTTTTTGGTTCGAATAATGGTAGTATACATCTGTTTGATATCAGAAACCACAAGACAATTAGCTCGCATAATTTATTTAATGTGCCAGTTATTCAGATTAGCTTTAATAAATTTGGGTAAGAAACTTTTTAATCGTTAATTTTTTGTTCAATATATTTTAATTTATGGATACCTATTGAATCAATATTGAAAATTAAAATGGTTGCTACTAAGTACCATGTTGTCGAGGGAGTCAGTCTGGGCAAGAAGTACTGATTGATTCAAACGATAAGGTAACAGCAAACATGGAAATGTGATCAACAGGTGGTTAACAAATGGCTAAGCACCCTGTTAAGTAATAAAATCAATATTGCGACTGTGCCTCATTTTTACACAAATTTCCAATTTTATATTAAGCCATGAATACAAAAAAAATTCTTTATTTATCCCATTGGTATATTCGCGATTTAAAGAGATAGTTCTAAGGTTGGCAATACCAATGGCGGAAAAATGAAAGGGTGATCAATTTTTTTATCATAGGATTAGCATGGGAGCCAATAAAAATTATTTTTTTATTTCTTTAATGTCCGTTAATTTGTGATAAATGCAGTAAAAATTAATAGAATGACCATCGGTGCTGAAAAAAATTGCCAATATTTCATAGATAAATACTTTGATTATTCTAGGATTTTAAATATAGAATCAGGCTCTTATCACTACAGACTTTGATTTGCGCAATTTAAGCTAGAAATAATGAAACCTTAATGGTAATTTAAACAAAAATTTTACAAAGAAATGAATTTATTGAGTTATTAATTACTTTAGTGTGTAAATAAAATTGAATAATAAATTAAAACACCTTTACGGTGAAAATCAGCTTAAACCCCTATTTTTCAATGAAATAGTAACTCTACTGACTTCATACACCCTAAAATTAATTATATAAAAGCACTTTGAGAAAAAATTTAAAGAAATAATTGTCATAAATAAGAAAAACCAAAAAACCCCTTAAGGGCTTAAACAACTATCACCCTTTCGTTATTAATTTCTTATCAGCGACAGTGGCGCTACTATGGACTTTGAATCACAAATTGGAAAAGTTATGTGTTTGCACTAAAAATGTGGAACTGGGATTTTTTTTTTTTTTTTTTTTTTTAACAAATTTCTTTATTTTATAGATAATATAATAAAATAAATAATTTTAATTTTCAAAACCTCCTAAAGTGGTTTTTACTCAATTTTCTGTCTTTATGTGTGTGAATTTGTGTCTGTTAACATAGTAACTCTCAGTTTGTTTATACTTGAGAGTTTAAATTTGTAGAAAAATCAATATTTAGGTCTTGTGTTATACAAATTATTCATTTTTTATGATGTCTTTAATTGGCGATGATGTCTCAGCAAACTTTTCAAAAGTTTTGACCACCAGAAAAACTTTTAAAAGTGTGCACCAGCAAATGTATAATATAGGATCAGCAAATGTGTTTCATTTGCTTTCATCTCGTTATCAGCATTACTTCAATTTTTATGAAAATGAATTGTATACATTTTTCTCAGGCTTGATCAAGGGGACTTTAGTTCTATAAAAAGTTTCCATTAATGTATTGTGTTTGTTTATTTATTTTTTTAATAGTTTATTAATGTAGTTTAAATATATAGATTCAGAAGATGTCTACAATGATAGGCGAAATATATTAATTGCATAAATCATTCAAAACTTTTTATAGAACTAAAGTCCCCTTGATCAAGCCTGAGATGGAGTTCTATAAACTTTCCAGTGCTACAAAGAACAAACTATTAATATACATCTAGAAATAATCCAATTGAATTGAAATTTGATACAAATGTATCCCTCTATGTAATTTATAAGTATACTATCTTTGTTTCAATACAAGAATAATATCTTGCAGCAAACAGTATTTTCCCTTTAATATGTATTTGATAGATCAATTTTGATATTTCACAAAATTTTCAATTTAAATCAATCTTATGCGTGAATACACAATATTAATAATTAATAACATTAATGTCACTCTGATTCTCAAACCATGCCAGTCAAATGAGTCAGTTTTTTTGTATTTGAAATAAAGGAACCAACCACCTTAATTTTTGTTCAGTAAAATACCTTGCAAATTGATGTAATGATTATCTTTAATGATAATCTTTAATGATCATCTTTAATGATAACCTTAAATGATTATCTTTAATGATAACCTTAAATGATTATCTTAAATGATCATCTTAAATGATAATCTTTAATGATTGTCTTTAATAATAATCTTTAATAATTATCTTTGATTATTATCTTTAATGAACAACTTTGGCATAAACATAAATGGAACGAAGCTAAATAGAATAAAATTTGTGGATGATGTTGTATTGATAGGAGCCACACTAGAAGAAATCAAAATAATGCTGAATGACCTGATCCATGAAACATCCGAAATAGGCCTAAAAATTAATAAAAATAATGAAAATTAATAATGGAAATGAAAATGAGTATTAAAAAATAAAGGAGGAGACAATAGAGGAAGTGGATAAGTTTATATACTTGGGACAACTACTAACGAAAGACAATGACATTGGTAGAGAGATAGATAGGAGATTAAGTTTGGGATGGAATGCTTTCAATAAATTTAGATACATCTACAGGTTGGATATATATATATATATATATATATATATATATATATATAATATTATATATATATATATATATATAAAGAAAAGTGAAATTATGGAATAGTACAGTTAAACCAGTTTTACTATACGGTTGTGAAACATGGAGTTTAAATAAAAAGAATATAGACAAATTAAGAATTGGAGTTAGAAGAATGGAAAGGTCGATGCTAAGGATAAGAAGAAAAGATAAGATTACCAACAAGAGTATTAGACAGCAGACAGGGATAGAAGATATTGGAAAGGAAGCTATTTTAAGGAAATGGAAGTGGGCAGGACACCAGGTTAGGTTAAAAGATGAAAGATGGTCAAAAAAAGATAATGGAATGGACACAATGGAAAACAAAAGAAAAAGAGGCAGACCTAAGACTCAGTGGGACAGAGAGATGAGATTATGTTGTGGAGGAAGCACCTGGAAGAGAATACCATACGATCGGATAGAGTGGAGGAGGATGGGTTATGTTTATTGTCAAGCTTGGTTGCACCAAGAATAATTATTTATTTATTAAATTATTAATAATTTAAGTGATTAATTAAAACAAATGCATGCACTGCATGGTTACTTATTCTAAATTCTGATCATTATATTAATGTAATTGTTTTATTTATTATTTATATTGCATGATCTTACTAACTACAACTTAAAAATTAATGAGAAAT
Organism: Microvelia longipes; assembly: GCA_018340805.1. Lineage (NCBI taxonomy): Eukaryota > Metazoa > Arthropoda > Insecta > Hemiptera > Veliidae > Microvelia > Microvelia longipes. The sequence goes on along the minus strand of JACMZG010001908.1, from coordinate 48,839,755 downwards.
GAGATTAAAAATTATTAATAAACCAATAAAATGAAAATTAAATTAATAATTAAAAGAATATAATTATAAAGTAACTGAATAAATATGAAATAAATCAAATTAAATCAAAGGAAATACCATTAAATAAAGTGAATTAGTATTAATTATTTAATGTGTTACAAATATATTATAAAAATAGAACTCAAAGTAACCACAGCTGAAAGGCTGATTTGAGGAACATAAATATAATATAAAAATAAAAAGAATAGATAAATAATAAATAAGTAATAATAAATAAATTATATATAAATAAATTATAAATAGTAGTAAATAAACAAATTATAATATTGCCAAGTCATGTAGATAAAATATTCAGGTATATTATTTATGTATATGTAATATGTTATTGTTTCCTTAATAAATGGTTTCATTTCATTATCTTTAATGATAATCTTAAATGATTATTTTAATGAGGATCTTTAATGATTGTCTTTTTCAGTGTTCTAGCTGTAGCAGGATTGTGGAATGACATCATAGTGTGGGATTTTGATTCTAACAATGCCATGTATGTATTTTCTCAAATCTTTAAATTATCTATATAATCTAATTTCTTTGACTTAATGAGGCACTTGGATGCTAAAAATGCTGACTGATAACATTTTAGTAATAATTAAAAGGACAATTTATACTATTCTCACATCTACATTTGTCTCAGATTAAACAATCATCAGATTGTTCAATCAGATCAACAAATCTTAATGTTTTTTGTGATGTTTGTTCATTATCAGATTTTAATTAGACTTCTGTTAATTCTTATGCTATTAATAACAATATTTATCATGCATTTAGATTTTATATTTTAAAGTGATTTTTTTATAACTTCAGTAAGCGCAGTGGAATTTTCTTCAATAATAACACCAACAACGTCTTTCCACTAAATTTAAACTTTATTGTGCAGAGCCGGCTTTCGGCAATAATGCCATCTACAGTGCCGTGGTGGGATGTTGAGTCTTTCAGTTCATGGAATCTGACTGAAGGGGTTTTGATAGGGTTCTATCAATATTTATGTATATTCTCATTTTGATTTTGAAATTGTATATTTATGTATATACATAAAATATTTAAATTATTGCCGAAAGCCGGCTCTGCACAATAAAGTTTAAATTTAGTGGAAAGACGTTGTTGGTGTTATTATTGATTTTTTTAGTTCCTTATATATATTTTATTTATACTTTAGCCTAATTTAAAGGTATTTATAGTAGCTAATACTGCTAGATTTAGAGAATAAGTGCCCAAATATTAACTCAAAGTTGAAGCTTTTGACATTAGGGAGAATTTTCCAAGAGGAAAAATGCCTTATTTCTGGCTTAAGAGCACATATCATTCATATTCATTGCATTAAAAAAACAATACAGTAGAACTGTATTTTGAATACAGTAGAACTGTATTTTGAATACATTAGAACTGTATTTTGAATACAGTAGAACTGTATTTTGAATACAGTGGAACTGTATTTTGAATACAGTGGAACTGTATTTTGAATACAGTGGAACTGTATTTTGAATACAGTAGAACTGTATTTTGAATACAGTAGAAATCTTTTGAATACAGTAGAATAGTTTTTGAATACAGAAAACCCTCCTATTGAATCACCTTATAAACTCTACCAGCTTGTGTTGATTACTACATTTACACCTCAATATTTTGGCTAATACATTTGGAATTTCAATAATATTATAATAATAATATTATGGCAATATGCCATTGGCATAAACTAGTAATATCAACAACCAGGTGCCCATTGTTGTTCATAAGTTCCATGGACTTATGTAATTATATTTATATATTTTTTATTTACTTTTTTTAGTTACAAGGATTCAAGACACTCTAGTACTATTAGGAATATATGTTGGCATCCATCTAACCATTTATTATATTCTTGTGGAGATAAGAAGACAGTCCTAAAACATGAAATAGATCTATCTGCATACTCTAGTTAAATATCTGTCAATACTCTAGATCCTAGATTAAAATATATCTGTTTGTTTTTTTTAAATAAATCAATTGGTACTTGTATTCAATGTTGTGTTATTATTAATCCTTTTTGTTTAACAGCTGACTTTACCGTTGTGATCCAAAAGTACTTTTAACTTGATATAAATAAGAAAAAAAGAAGAGAATAGAACATTTTAAATTTAAAATAAAGTGTTGGGTCTTGTACATCTGGATTTTTTATTATTTTTTATCTACTTACGTCTGCAAAATTAGTCATTACTGAACTGTTTTTAAGCTGCAAAATATTGTTTTACCAACACTGTCAACAAAGTATTTAAAAACAGTGTAGTATGTCATATCAATGCATAGATTTGACTACACACGACGAGAACGAAAATTTGGTAAATAATAAATCACACTCTTTTTAAAAACTAAACTAAGTATATTCTTACGTAGTTTTTGACGCTGAATCCAAATATACCAATCATTTGATCCTAGCATGTACAGATGTCGAGAAAAGTGTAATTAAACATTTTTCTACGTATTTCACACATGCCTTTTTGAAGAAAATTCATTTGGTAATAATCTACTTCCTAGGGAGTTATGGTACATTTAAATATAATGGTAAAACAGTCAGAACACCCGAGGAGGAGAAATGAATGAGTTAAGGTTATTCAGTTTTTGGTGTTTTTTGTCCTGAAAACTTGATTTTCTATGTATTATTACTTTAAATTCAATGTATAAGGCGCGGTCGAATATCCACGGCCTTCTAGAACATTGGATCACCAACAAACTTTTTTTTCAAAATTTTCAGTAATTAGCCGGATTTGTGATAAATGAAGCCTATTTCTGTAATCTGCACGCTCTTTTGGTTAATCTCAAAGATTATTTACATTCACTCAACGATTTATTTTTAATCTAACTTGGTACATACATAACTACTGTTAGACATCAATGTTATCTACCTGATTTGTGTTATATTTTGACATGTCATATTTGTTGACATTGACGTCTCATAGTAGTTATGTATGTACCAAGTTAGATTAAAAATAAATCATTGAGTGAATGTAAATAATCTTTGAGATTAACCAAAAGAGCGTGCAGATTACGGAAATAGGCTTCATTTATCACAAATCCGGCTAATTACTGAAAATTTTGAAAAAAAAGTTTGTTGGTGATCCAATGTTCTAGAAGGCCGTGGATATTCGACCGCGCCTAATTATTAAATACTAAAACATTTTTATAAAATACCTAACGAATATAATTTTAAAATATTGGCAACACCGATATTTATGACTTGTTTTAATTGTTTACTAGCTGTTTATGAATCGTCAGATTTGTATTGGTTGTTTTGTCTCTTATTTCATTATTTGTAGATTTATTTTGTTTAATTTACGTCACAAATGTAAAACATAGTAAATAACTATTAAAAATTTGCTATAAAATATATAGTAAATCAGAATAATAGTGAATAAATTAACATAATTTAGTATTGAAAAATTACAAGAACAACTTTACCTGATATTATGAGTGTTACAACAACATTAATGCAATATTTGCTGCCTATAAAATCTCGTAGCAAGTATTTAAAAACCCTTTTCTACTTGTTTATTTATTTAAGTTATAAACTTTTTTATAACTTTTCTTATCTATTCTATTCTTTCTTTTATATTCGTTTATTTCTTATCTTAACTTTAATCAGTTATTATCTTAATTTTTTACCGTATCCAATTAAAATTAAACAAAACATTTTAAAGAATAATATTCATATGTTTATTTTAGATTACTATGCAGCAAAGGAAATATTGCCGACTCATGTCCTCTGCAGGCAAATTGTCATTTGCCTGACTCGACTTCGCCTTGTCAGTCAAATAGGTTAATTACTAGCTTCGGCTGGAAAATTTCCGTAGCCTGCCCTCACCTTCAACTAAGGGGGCAATTTATAAAACTTGTCTGCAACATTTTGCTGCCTAGTAGCATAATATACTATTGAATGTTAACAGTTTGTACTAAATGATCACTAAGTATTCTGTTTTTCATAATACTTGACACATTATCAATTTTAGAATTTACAGCAGCTAAATCGTGTTATAAATTATTTTATCATCAAGCAATTTGAAGACTCCTGGTGATTTTCTAGGTTATAAGGTGTATGAACCATTAGGTCATAGGATTTACAGGAGTATAGAGTAGAGTAAGAAAACCACAAGTCTGGTGATTTTATCCAGGGCTGGACAATATGCTGATTCAGCAAAATTTTAAAATTATTTCAACTCTATTATTTAAATATTCCTTAAGAGTTTTGACAATAGGTAGTTATTTGTGTAACTAGGCAGGAAAATGGAATATAACTGACTAGTATCGAAGTTTAGGGTGTGCTATCTAAATTACCTGCAGAGGCAAAGCCAAAGCAGGTAATTTTAATTTTGACTGACGAGGCGAAGCCAAGGCAGGTAATGTATAATTTGACTGACAAGGCAAATATACGAGTCAGTAATGTTTCCTTTCCTGCCTTGTTCCACACAATATTTTATCTGCGAACAGTAATAAATCAAAACTACCATTGTTGGAAAACTTATAATGTTTTATATTTACATTTTCTTTGACTGATATTACAGATCTTATCATCGAGAAAGTTGACCACAGAGTAGCGCTCAATTTTGTGTATGACAGTTCTTAAATGCGCTAACACAACGTTTCACCGACATTCTTTACTTTTTTTCTCTGAGCACCATTCTTTGAACACTTCATATGCTTTGAGATACTTACTTCCTGATTTGCCGAGTAGTAGGCTCTCTTTGGCATTTGTAGCTATTTCTAAAACATCCGGTGGGGTATGTTCGAAAAGTTTGTCTATATCTTCGACTATATTCATCTCAAAACACTATAGAATAAACTAACTTTTAAACTGTATTAAATACGGGTTCATATGATAAAAGTAGTAAATGACTTGACAAAAAAAGATGAGATAATAAACCCAAGACAAAAAGTGTAGCCTTTAATTTAATCAATAAAATGTATTTCTAATTAAAGATTTACGTGACAAATTGTTTTATTTTAATTCGTTAAATAATGTATTTATTCATTATATAAATTATTAAATAAATTCAATAGGCTTTTTATTTTTAACTAATCATGTTTACAAAAATTATCTATTAACTTTCTTTACCAGCAGGGGCGGCTGGGAAATGCTACTTTCTTGCCTAGGCAGGTAAAGTGCAGTCATTCATGTCTAATTACCAGCCGATCTGGGAAATACTACTTTCTCGCCTAATATTAGTTCAGTAATGCTTCATTTTCCTGCTGTGAGCAGATAAAAATTTTAGTTCTATAGAAAACAAACATTTTTAGTTTGGATAATAGATGACCCATATCTTAAAAATGATTAAAACGTTTAATATACCCAAAATGATTCATGGTTTTCTCACTCTACTCTAAAAATATATTTCACATTATACCATTATTAAAAAAAAAGATAAATATTTATAAAAAAATATTGTGAAATCCCACAAGGATTGATCCTTGAGTGAGATAATTTCTTTATTACAATATTATCCGGCGGTCAGCCGAAAAACAGAATATTTTTTAAAAAGACAAGTTAAGTATTTATCCAGGATACACTAAGGACCAATCTCTATTGTAATGTTTAAGTTTTTGTATTTCATTTTACTAACCAACTCTTCATAAGAGTAACTAAAATTGGTTGATGGTACACTCTGAAGTGCAACTTTAGGCTGTAGTAAATTTTTATAAATCTTGCAATGCAAAATTTAATTTTGGCATCACAAAATGCAGTTAAAAATATTCCAAAATTTTGAAACCAAAGTGATCAAAATTGGTTAATGGTGCCCTCCATCTTAACGTGCGTGCTTTGTTGCATCCTCCCCATTTCAAAGGTAATATCTTAAATAAATCACTTTTCCCCAGCATGTGTAGGTAGAACTCTTCTTAGTCCACAATGCTGACAATCCACATTGTGATGTTGATTTCCATATATTATGTTATATACATATATTGTCACTCACCACAATTAAGAAGACATATTTTGAGTAGTGCGGGTAGCATGAGAGCAAATTCTCCAGTAGTAGTCAAGTAATATTTCCATTAAGAATAGGACAACTGAAATATGGGGGAGAGGTTAACTTGCGAAACATTGAATCACCTTTGAGGCAGGGAATCTATGATGGTATTTTGGCATTCTAAGTGACCTGAACTTCAAGATGATTACATTTATAAGCTTTGAGGCAGGGAATCTATGACGTTATTTTGACATTATAAGTGACCTGAATCTCAAGATGATTACATTTATAAGCTTTGAGGCAGGGAATCTATGACGTTATTTTGACATAATAAGTGACCTGAATCTCAAGATGATTACATTTATAAGCTTGAGGCAGGGAATCTATGATGGTATTTTGGCATTTTAAGTGACCTGAATCTCAAGATGATTACATTTATAAGCTTGAGGCAGGGAATCTATGATGGTATTTTGGCATTTTAAGTGACCTGAATCTCAAGATGATGACATTTACAAGCAGATAAAATTCAATGTAAATAAACCAAAGGCAGTCAGAGGTTATAACCAGACTTTTTTAAGCATTGCCTGACTTCATTGCAGAACTTGGGATAGGCATTTAACATTGAAAACCCCTAATATAACCTAACATTTAAAAAAAATATATTAATAAAAACTTTTCAATTGAATTACCTTTAAACTCCATCAGCTTGTATGCATCTAACTATTTCAAGTGTCTAACAATATTAATTTTGACTCTTTCGCGTTAAAATATATTTTTTTTATCAATGTGAACAAACTTTTACATATAATTTCAAGTATGACACTAATGAATATAAGTAAATAGTAAGTTAAATAGCATGTTAATCATGAACTGAAGATTTGTCATACGTCAAAACCTTAACTTTTTAAGGCAGCAGTCAATTTTAAGATGAAAATTGTAAGTTCCATTGATCACATAGAAAGATACATTTACATCAAAGTTCAACTTGATTGGTTAGATTTTCCATGATTTTTGATGTCACAGCAAAATAGGTCTGAAAATATTTTATTTTCAGGGCAGAATAACTAGATTTTACCTCTGATTTTCTAGCCATATAAATCTTAAGTTTTAGATTTTTAGAGTGAAGACATTACTTTCCTGATAAACTTACAGTAGCAGATGAGGAAAAGTAAAGAAAATAAATATTTGATGCAGGAAAAGGGTTGAAATAAAAGAACAAGTAAGGGTAAAAATAATAACAAACTATATTTTCCCAGCTTTTCCCGCCTCTCCACATAACGGAAAATTAACTTTATTACATTGATGGTTTTACATTCTTTTCTCATAATTGCATTAGAGGATCTATTTAATAACTTCATTTAAACACTTAATAACCATTAAATAAATTTACAATAAAATTAATAAATCTTTTCCATTTAATTAACACAAAAACAACCTCTTTCATTTAATAAAATAAAACAAAAAAGTAAAATCAATATTTTTATAACACTTAAAAATCAGTCTCTGCCTGTCATTATAAGAAAATAATTCTACTTGAGAGTATTATAATTAAATAGATAAGATTCGTGGAAGTCCGGTAATATAATACACAACAAGGAAGATTCATTCTCAGAACCGTTCAGTTAATTATTGTTAAAAGTACATTTAGTTAGTTTCGTAATGTACGACACATAAAAACTGGAGACAATCGATAATAGATTTTAAAAATAATAAAAACTTAAGTTTGACTTATTAACTTGAAAAACAAAAAAATCATAACTTATTAAAAAATAGGTGTTTAAATCAGTCTTCTATTACACCTATTTTTATACTATAAATTTCACGCAAAATTAAAACCTATTTTATTTTTGCAGATTTTGGAGAGAATAATCAACAGTTGACCAACCAGATAATAAAAAAATAAATATTATACTATATAGATAAAATAGCGTACAATTTTTTTTTTAAAACAAATTTTCATCCTATGTTAAAAATAAATAAAATTATACTGCGAAGTACGTCTAATTATTGTAAAAGTTATTTTATTCATATAAACATTAATTTATTTGTATAGAACCCCTCTCTTTTATTCAACAAGGTATTCAGAGAGGGGTTAAGGTTAACTACTCACTCTTTTAATAAGAAATGTATATATTTTAAAAAGAGTAAAAGTTGTACAAGAGCTGGTATTGTTTTTTTATACAGTATAATATAATAAATATAACCGAGAGAGGAGTGGGTGCGAGAGTATTGATGGCTGGGTGAGAGAAGCCCTCTGTTTGCAAGCTACAGTTGCACGCCTAGCGACCCATTCCAAATTCTTTATCATCGTCTTCCCTAACATCACCGTATTCCCACATATTGAGTCTCTTCTTCTTGGCCTCTTCCTCCGCTTCTTGATAATCTTGAATCTAAAACAAAATAAGAAACACCACAAAAAAATTATATTAACACATAATTGATCACAGATAACTTTAACTAAGGTTAAGTAAATTTGTGAGACGTAATCAGAGATTTTCTAACAAAAGGTCAAACGCTTTTTAAAAATAAAATAAAAGTCCTTCAACATACAATTTGTCATCTATTTTGAGTAGTACTTCTTGAATAAGGTTTGTAGATACAGTGATTATACACCAGTTGGCTCTATAACCATGTTTATCAGAAACTTAGTTACAACTGTTATATACTGTTGTATACTGTTATATACTATAAACTCTACAATTTTAGAAAAGGGACTTTACAACGAATCTGGTCTCAAAACTATAATAGTTATAGTCTTTTTTGTTACCGGATTTATGAATAGAGTTGCCTGGTATCCTGATTTCAGCGGAGCAGTCTTGATATTGAGACCTTTGTCCTGCTCAAATTTAAAATCCCACCAAAACTAAATTGTACTAATATTACCCTTTTAAAATTCATTTGTCAAAAAATACAAAAACTGTGCAAGCATTTATCATCTGTAATATTATATTGTTAAAAAAAGAAATTTTAAAGGAACAAATTTATATTTTAAAAAACTAAATATACTTTCAATCATTTAAAATTATTTTTAATGAATGTTGGGTTTGTGAACATGCTTATAGTAGTGAAGAGTCAAAGTGCTGGCGTTATCAAGAATTCAATTTGCTGATGCTCTAAAATTTGCAGATGCAACAAGCCTGTAAAGTTATATTTATCTCCAGAAGGTGTATTATGTAAAGTTTATTGACTAGTTTTTAGGGAGTAAAGAATCACTTTTTCTCCCTTGAGAATAAAAAGTGTTTCTTATTATTGGGTTATTAGAGCCAATTACATCAATTTTTTAGGGGAGTGGTATTCTCTAAATTTATACAGATGACCAATCAATTTTTTTATTTTCCCAGGGTGGCAAACCCCAAAATTTATACCAAAAAAATGTGTTTATTTTATTGGCTCAAATCCGTTTTAGGTCAAAAGAAGTTGTTTAGAGCAATAAAAAAATTGTTAATTTTTTTGGTGGCAGCACCCCTAAATTTATAAGGGAGTCTAACCCGAAAAAATTAGAATAAAATACAACAAAACGTCTGGAGATAAAATCTTGTATGCACCTTGGGGAGTAAAATGCTGTTCTCCCCCTCGCAATTACCCCCCTCATCTTTGCCTCGGGAGTTAAACACATAAATACCTTGGCTTCTTTTGGTTCCCTCGGCTTACGCCTTAGGAACCAACTAACTGCTCAGGGAAATAATAGAATTCTTTACTCCCTTGGTGCATAAATAACTATTATTACTTTGGCAATTTATTGTTACCTCACTTCCCTCATCAATAAATTCAAAAGACATAAAATCATTCTTTACATCTAAGTTGCACAAATGGACTAAACCCCACCCCCCTCCACGCTTGTCAGGTTTTGCCTGAAATATGGCAACCATAGCAACGAAACACTCCACTATTTAAATTACCTTCCACTGCATGTACAAACGTGTTTTTGCAAATTTTAAGATATTCAATGGAATATTATATGGGCTTGTATTTTTCATTCTTGATAAAGCAAAAAATATCCCAGAATTAATTATGTTGTTACTTAAATCTATTGAACATTCATTTAAAATAATATCATGTGTTTTGATAGTTGTGCTTTTCCTTGTCTTAGGTTGTCAGGAATAATAGCTAGGTGATTCCAAAATAGTTGGATACCGTCAATGGATCAACCTCAATTCAATATTGTTATTTAACGAGGAGTTTTTATTTGTTTAAAGTTCCGTTCTTTGCCTGATTCCATGTGGCTTTAATATTATAACATACAAAATGTTTCTTTGTATCCTTAATGTGCTTGGCATGAGCATTTTGGATTTTCTAAAAGAACTACTACAAATTAATTACAAAGAAAATAAATATTTTAAGTTTCCATTAAAAATACTGATCTCCGTTGTATTATCAAATCTTCCACTGAGACCCATGTCTCTCTGCAAGGAACCTTAAATTATTTCTTACTTCAGGAGGAATTCCTTAGCACAAATATCTCTGGATTTGGTCATTAAAAGTTCTCTAATTGACCTACATCATTTACATAAGAAAGGAATCCTAGAAACAAAATAAACAAACCAATTTCTGGAATTTCCTCTCTCTTCTCTTATCGACCAGAAGTAGACCCTCAGCAATCAACCTCTTGGCAACATCCTCCTTGGTTTCAGCATCAACCAGTGTAGCATAGTTCACTCCAAGTTGACTCAACTCTTCATTCAACAGGAGTTTCTTATTGGCCACTTCCTGGTAGAATTGATATTCTTGGTCCTTGATGTAATCGCTCTGAAAAACATATTAATATTAGTCAAGGGAATCAGAGTAAATAATAATTGTAAGGGGTTAGTTACAAGGACACCCTCAATACTATATCTAGATAGAGATCAAACTTTTCATTTTTTGGGATTTAGGGCTTTTAAGAGGCTTTGAATCCATAGTGAACAAGCTATGACTTTGAAAACAACAAATTCTTAAAGAAATGCATATCGATTTATAATATATTCATATAGCAATTTACAATTAATATTGTTTACTTTCTTTGCAGTATAAATGAAAAATTGGGTACGGGGTACCTCGGAACTTTTCCTCACCACATCCGATTGGTTATGCTCATCCTCAATACTTCCACTCCCTTCGCTCATTCTCTGAATATACAAATCTCTAAATTTATACTGCATTAGATCTTAGGACTCACTTCGCTCGCCCTTAGATAATTAATAAATTTGTTTCAGTCCCAGTAGTAACCCATCCAGACACTGACCTTGGTCAATACTGCTTAACTTTTATGATCTAACATAACCCGTAGATATACTTGTTGTATTTAAATAAAACTTAGTAAACTTATTTATTGCAAAATGGGAAACACTTGTATTAAATATCATTTTGATAAGATTGTTTTTCAATTTTTTGAAAAAAAACTTATACAAGTCATATGATAAAAATGTAACTAATGCTGATAATGAGATGATACTTGGAACATATGTTGGTCTTATACATGACTAAGTGCGTGTCCAAACTAAATATGATACAAACAATTTTCTGAGCAATATTAATTTTTTTGAGACATTATTTCTGGGTAATGACGTCGTATAAAAATTATTTTCCGAATAGCACAAATAGACCTAAAGATTGATTACAGTACCAAATTTAACTTTCACACACACACGGACAACTTTGTGTAAACCATCCAGGATGTTAATAACACCTGAAACAGATTATTCCGGTGAAATCTTGGTTTCAAATTTTTTCACCTACAATACTTTTCTTATATACCTTCGGTATAAATGAGGAAAAGTACAAATGATTTTTCTTACTTGAAAAATGTATAAAATAGAGAAGTTCCCGAAACAAGTTAAAAAAAATATTTTGATTGAGGTTTGAAAGTTTTTCAGCAGATTTGTCATTGTTTTAACTTTGACCAGAAGTAAATTTTATCAGTCCAAAAAAAAATAAACAGTTCCTTAACTTTTATACACCAGCACCTATTAAACATTTTCAAAATCTAACAATGTTCAGATCAGCACCATGTTTTGCATCCCTTGTGTTCTAGAACTGCTCCGTTAATAGAGCAGTTAACTCCCTCAACACAGTGTGATGATAATATAAAAGCAAAAAAAGAAACAAAATCAACAAACATAAAAACTTACGTCACTGGATTGTCTAACACAGATAAGTGTGTATTGTCTTGCATATGGTCTTTCATCCTTGTGATCAACAGAGGAAGGTAGCTGGGCACATTCTTTAGAAGCAACATCTGCTTTGTTGCCATAATCAATGTAGTGCACACTCACCGTGTCACCAGCAACCTTCTCAACCTTAGCTCGATACCAACGACCATCGAATGCAAATTTAGCAGCACAGACATCTCCTAAATAGAGAAACACAATGCAATCAGTAACACATTTCATTTAAAACAAGATTTACTATTTCTCAAGGAAACAATCTATAGTGAGGAGGTAACAAACCATCATCCCTTTGTTAGTCCTATTTTTTTCTTTTTTAAAAAAATAATGAGAAAACTTAGTAGTAGTAATAGTAATAGGGTGGGGAGGCAAATAGGCCGTGTTGTTGGGCCCTTCTTGCCAGCCCCGATTCCTTAGCTTACACCACCTCTACTAAGAATCTCTTGGAAAGGAGGATAACTCTCCAACTAAAAGAAGAAAGGCCAACTCCTCCTTCACACAAAAGGCCAACGCCAAATATGCGGGTACGAAGAGTAGTATAGGCCTTTCACTCTGCAAAGCAGGTGAAAGGCTGTCTCCTCATAATGCCCACACATGGGGCAGTTAGCCTCTGAGATTATGTCTAAAGTATTAAGATGTTTATTTAATCTACAGTGACCGGTCAGAACACTAACTAGGTTCCTAAGGCATGGCTTGCTGAGGTTAATTAGAAATATGTATTTTTTGCAATTGGCCCTATAATGATCATTTTTGCTAGTCTGCAACCAGCAAAGGCATGCCAGTTAGGTTTTAGAGTGTTCATTAACCCTAAGTATTATTCACATTAAAAAAATAGAAAAATGCATTTCAGAATGATAAAATTAAAATAATCTCACAACTGTTATTTTCTACTTAAAATACACTGAAAGACAGATATTATAGAGGGAACATACCCTATTTCAACACAGTGAGATGCTAGAAGCATCTTTATGGGAATCTCAGGCCCGTATTCAAAGACATTTTCTTTACCTAAACTTAACATTTGTTAGGTTTACAGTTTAGGCAAGGAAAATGTTAGGTCTCCTTAAGGAGAGCTCTTAAGGAAAATGTCTTTGAATACGGGCCTCGAAGGCTTTGTGTAACCTCATAGTAACCTACTTCAAGAGAGTGTTAAAGTTATTATAAGTCAATTCCTGTTCGTTTTTCGCACATTGTTTATGTTTTCTTTTGCATATTCTTTTGAATTTTGTACAGTTAATTTGATTCTATTAATAATCAAATGTGGGAAGGTTACATTTTCAATGTTTTAAGATTCAATTAATAGGACTCTCTAGTAATAACATCTCCATCCTAAAATATGTTTAATCTAAAATTAAATTAATAATGAGTAAATGAACCTTTCTTAGCAGAGTAAGCTCCAGCAAGAGGAGGGCTAGCAGCCATATCTCTATTTAATTTTTCTTGAAGTGCGTTGAGTTTAGCTTCCTCAGATGAGAACTGACAGTAGAATGAAATGCCACTGGTCATGACGACAACACATTCCTTCGTATCCATCTTCCGGTCTGGAGTTTTATCTTCTTCAATAACATCATGTGTTTCTTCTACTTCTGAGAATTTCTACGCAAAACAATTACAAAGCAGATAAGTATTTAATACTAAATTAACCATACTATTACATTAGTTCATGAAAAATAAACAATTCTTTTAAACAGGTACACTACCTGAGTTAGTAAGACCAAACACAGCTCCTACATTCAAGACACATCCGTCTAGTTCTTTAGAGCAAAAGAATCATTCGACTCACTTTTTAATCAAAAATTACAATTTCAATACTTGTACTTGCTGTAGAAATCCAAAACTTACTGTAAGAATAATTTAATTTTTCAAATAAAATGTCTGGAAAACCTAATTATTGGCTTGAAAACAAAAATTTTCAGAATGATAATAATAAATTGTATATTTTCACATCATAAGCAAATAAACAGATGTGAGAGACCTAAAGGATTTCTCCTGAACTAGGTCTCCGCCTTACTTAGCAGTGCAGCAATCCCATTACAATTAATACAGTTAATATAATTTGCTTTTTTCAGACGGAAGTAAGAGAGACATGGATAGAGAGAGAGTGAGATAAAACATGGTGTATAAGAGGAACTTGTTCTCCTAAAGCAAGCTAATTGCAAAAATCAGTGTATTATATTATATTATACAATATATATTATATATTGTAAACAATTTTTAAGCTCTAACAATAAATAATAACAATGATATTTGAGGATGAATTTGCATTTTAATTTGGATTTACTTTATTATAATTTTATAAACCACTGTTTTTCAGAAAACTAAATAGGAAGTTTATGCCATAACAACAACAATTAAAACTATGAAGTTAAAAAAATGAAACAGAATAAAATAAATTTTAAAAAACATGAAATCATACTTGAATTGACAAGACTTGGTTTTCTAAAAATTATTAAAATAAAATAAATCATTATTAAAACCTATTGTGGAAAGCTGGTTCAGTATCTCTATGATTTAGTATGGAGTTCAACAAAATTTGAGAAGTCATCAAAAAGAAAGTTAAAAATAAATAAATATCTTACCCATAAACCATTGGACTTGGCAGTATTCTTAGCGTTCTGGAAGAGTTTAGAATATTCAGAATTTTCACCAGATGCGTGTATTTTAGCAAGACCGTGCTCTACGAGAGCTACAGAAAGATTCATGCCTTCACACCACAACCAACCTATGAAGTTACCTGCACGATCACAAGTCTCTACTTTGATATCGACCTGCAATTCATCAAATAATTATATTAACCTCTACGCACCTTCATTACAAACAGGAAAATCAAACTATGAAGAATATTTTGTTTTAAAATATAATTATATAATAATTATTAAATAAAAAGGATAAATCATACACATCTTTATTTTATTTTTTTATAATAACTAATTGACCTTTCAATTTAAAATGTAATCCATATCAGAGTTAAATAAAAAATTATATAAATAGGTTACCAAACTAGGTGTAATATTAAAAAGTAGTTTGTAAATTAGACATCATGAAAGTTAAGCATTGTTTTTGTTAACTCTGATGAAGACTTATAGTCTAAACTAAATTTGCCTGAAAATATACCTTAAATTATGAAGGAAAAGCATAGTCTACCTGTCCAGAGTGGAGCCTTTCATAAGATTGCACATGTTCAAAATTTTATAAAATCGCACAAATGTCAGATTACTTGTAATAAGTTGTTCCCTGTACGTCGTGTGCAAAATATGAAGAGACCATTTTTTAAAGCTGATAAAATTTCCTATTAAATAAGTGTTTAATCATCAAAATCGGGTGATACAGCCAAAGTTATGACTCTTTCAAAAATTTTGAGCATGCGTATCCACTCTGGATAGGCAGACTATGCTTTTCTTTCATAATTTAAGGTATATTTTCAGAAAAATTTGGTTTGAAGTAGTACTAAATGAGTCACATTATTTAGCACTAGCTCTTGGACTATAATATTTAGCTAACTTATATTTTATAAAATAAAAGTAAAAGACTAAGCAAGCAAACATTATTGCCAAAAGCATTTTTATTGGTGTTCTCCTGACCAATAAAATGTTTAAGTTACAAAAATTAACCTATAATAGAATATAGAACCTATAATTAAGAGTGGAAGACAACTGTCAAATACATGGGGGATACCTAATGTAAGTTCTTTTAAATTTTACAAATCATTTTGTCATGACCCAACAATATAATTGCTGATCTATATAACTGGATGATTGATGAAAAACTATTATTAACTTATGTTTTTCAGTTTATAATATAATTATTTTTATACATAAGAAATATTATTATTTTAATTCTAGGAAAAGTAATGACGACTTCAGTCCTGTCAACAAAAATCAACAGATAATTTGTTTTGTGAAGCCAGGCATCTTCAGTGTTACAAAACTAAAAAAACCAAACATACATCACCAAACATTTAAAGTTTAACCTAACCAAAACCAGAAAATATAATAATTTTGCCAAAAATTTATACACAAGTTAAAAACAGTTTAAATAAACACAATATAAACTTAAAAAAAGTTAATAAACTATTATAAACAATCATAATGGTTATAAATAAAGGTTAAACGGTTAAATAAAGGTTATAAACAATTATAAATGAGTATGATTAAAATGCTGAAGCCAATTCATTAACCATTGTTTTTTAACTTAATATTTTGTTTATTTTTACTTTTACTTATACAGTGTTTAACTTTTGAATAAGTTTTTGGTGATGTTCTTGTGTTCTCTGGTGTTGGCAAGGTTAAACTTTAAATGTTAGGTGATGGTTGATTGTATTTTTTTATTTTTATATTTTTTAACACTGAAGGTGCCTGGCTTTGCCAAGTGAAAAATCTGTTCATGTAAAAAAATGTTTGAAGTAAATCAGAAAATTTTGATAGGACTGAAGTCTTTATTATTTTTCCTAGCATTCAATTCTTAACAGTCCAATAATCAATTCGTCAATTAATATTTTATACATCTTAATTGTTTTTTAAATCAAATTAATTGAAAAGGTAAGAATCTAAAACAAAGAGACAATTTTTTTTTTAAATGAAAATTTTATTATGCTTTAGTGGAAAGCTCATTAACTTATGGCATAATTTTTTGGGGAGGTACGTATGAAGTATTAATAAATAATTTATTTATATTACAAAAATCTATAATAAAAATTATGTTCAAAAAGAAAAGAGATTTTAGTACGTCTGAATTATTTGAGTTGTGTAATTTTCTCTCTGTTTATCAACTATACAGTAAACAAGTATGTTGCTTTATTCACAAATATAAAAGTAATTTTACCATTAGTCAAAATAATTATTCGACAAGATATCAAAGTAAGCAAATGCTTCTTGTAGAATCCTGTAATAAAGATATTAAATTTCAATCTTTGTATATTAGAGGTATAAAAATCTATAACAATTTACCACTCCAAATTAGAGAAATAAATAGAATCAGCAATTTCAAAAAACATCTTAAGTGTTGGCTGTATGAGCAAAAAGAATTGAAATTATGAAACTTAAGAAAGCAATTATATTATGAACATAGGTTCATCCACTTATTCTTGATTACTGTTTTGTTTTGTTTTTTTCTGGAAAAATCATTAATAAAAAGTCATAAAATAAAATTTTCTAACATATCTCTTTTTTCTACTTAGTTTTTAAGTTTTTTTCATCTATTTTATCAATATACTTTTTATTGTATTGATTTACAATTTTAATCTTGTAAAATTAAAAATTTAATATAAATTAATATACGTTAACTATCATAAAACCGCCAGAAGACGTAGTCTTTAAGAAATTGCTCCCACACACGGGTTTATCCTTGTGGGATTCACATAAATCTTATCATACAAATTATGTCTGTGTGCATTTAATATTTATATTTGTATATTATGTGTAATAAAAGCTTTTTGAAAAAAAAAAAAAAAAAAAAAAAAACCAAAAAACATTAGCTTTAGTTGCACTGCAAAAATGTATTCTTGCACCATGTTTCAAATCTCTAGCAGAAACACACAAGGAACTATGATCATAACAGACCCACACAAGCACACACATAGACAGACACCTCTGTAAAACCTAAAATTCCCTAAAAGAATCTGAAACGGATAATTTGGTTGAAATCAGATATTCAGCTCCAACTCGATACTTTTATATTTTTGGTTTAAATGAAGGAAAATATAAAATAAATACCTCTCTCTGCAAAACCCTCTCTTTGGTAAACTGTAAAGCAAGTTCTTCATTGTTGGTGCCGTCCTCTCTAGACACTCTGATGTCAATACCTACAAATAATAAAACAAATTATCAATATATGCTTGAACAATTTTTACAATTGAGAGCAATTGAAAACATAACACTGTGATTGTTTGTTTTGACTTAGATAAATGCCAAAATCAACACTCCATCATCGCAAGTTTTGTTGAGATTAAGTTAAAAGTTAATTTTAAAAGACTGAATGAAGAACAATGGTCAACACCCTCAAACCTATTACTCCTATAATTATCTCCCTCCTACTTTGTCGTAAGTAGTTATCCATAGACTTCAAGCAAAAACTCTCTTAGGTACATAAATGTTTTCTTCTGCACTAAAGTAAATATAAAATAAAACTAGTTAAATATAAAAGAAAACACATTACCCGACAATATAAAAGTTACAAGGCTCGATTCCTTAGAAATGAAGACCCTCATGCGAGCACCAGAAGCAACATATTCAACAAGTGCTTCAACCCTGGGAAGCCTTTGAAGATGAGGTAGTAATCCTTTGGCTTTAGCAGGCTCCTTAAACATATCAAAGTAAACAAATATATCACAATATAAAACTACCAGTATACTTTTGTAATCAGGGAAATTATGAGACATGATTCTTGAGACGGTCACCTAAATCAGATATTTTATTTAACCACTTCTGAATTGGTACACAATAGGTAAAGTTCGTAGGAGCTAGTTTAGAGGATTAATTAAAAACGAGTTTAAAATAGTAAAAAACTAGAAAAGGAAGTAATAATAAATAATTAGTAATGAGTAAAAATAAATAAACAAAATATTTCAAAATTTAAAAACTAAGTTAATATAAGTACCAATTCTGGTAAGTACAATAGAAAACACTGTAGTGCCACAAGTAAATAAATAGTATAATTTAGCAGTAGCAGTTGTTTTTATTTATTTATTTATTTATTTATTTATAAATTACATGATTACAACATTTTTTTTTTTACAATTTTAGCATTTTTATAATTTATAAATTTACGTTTATTTTGATTAGTATTTTATGTTTCGCCATCTTCAAAAAGCGGTAAAAAACAAATATAGTACTACAATAAAGTACTATTTAGAACTATTTTATTGTATAGTAATACAATAAATATAGTACTCCTCCACATAACCCTATGAGATGGAATGTCTCAATAAATAATACTCACTCCAGAATAGTCATTAACCCTATGAGATGGAATGTCTTAATATAATACAATAAATGTAATACTCACTCCAGAATAGTCATTAACCCTATGAGATGAAATTTAATATAATACAATATAATACTCACTCCAGAATAGTCCTTAACCCTATGAGAGGAATGTCTTAATATAATACAATAAATGTAATACTCACTCCAGAATAGTCATTAACCCTATGAGATGGAATGTCTTAATATAATACAATAAATGTAATACTCACTCCAGAATAGTCATTAACCCTATGAGATGGAATGTCTTAATATAATACAATAAATGTAATACTCACTCCAGAATAGTCATTAACCCTATGAGATGGAATGTCTTAATATAATACAATAAATGTAATACTCACTCCAGAATAGTCATTAACCCTATGAGATGGAATGTCTTAATATAATACAATAAATGTAATACTCACTCCAGAATAGTCATTAACCCTATGAGATGAATGTCTTAATATAATACAATAAATATAATACTCACTCCAGAATAGTCATTAACCCTATGAGATGGAATGTCTTAATATAATACAATAAATATAATACTCACTCCAGAATAGTCATTAACCCTATGAGATGGAATGGAGTCATGAGATGGAATGTCTTCTTGGCATGAAGACCTTTCTGCCCTTTAATAGCTTTATTTTCAGCTGCTAACAAGCTATCATAAGCAGAAGCTCTTTGATCATCATTCTGCCTGTACCTGACCACACTCGCCAATCCTTTAAGTACTAAAGCTTCAGCTACATTTCTGTAACATTTACAAGTATTCAAATAAAATCAGGTACCTCGGAACTTTTCCTCATCACATCGGATTCTCTACGCTTATCCCTACTTTGGACTCGCATCGCTTGTCCTCAGAATATACAATTCACCAAATTTATACTGCAACACTTCTTCGAACTCGCTTCCCTTTTCCTCAGATAGTAAATACATCTGTTTCAATCTCAGCGGTCACACGTACAGCACTGACCACGCTCAATACTGCTACACTTTTATGATTCAACAAAAATCATGGAAATACTTATTGTATTAAAATGAAACTTGGTGAAAAGGGGTAGACTTGTACTAAATTTCAACTGAATTGGATTATTTTCTCATTTTTTACCATTTTTTAAGAAACATACACAAGTAGTTATGCAATAAAAATTGTAATAATGCTTATAATAAGTTAAAACTTAGCACATATATTAGTCTTATACATAGCTACATGAATGCTAAATCTCAAACTGATCGCAACATTTTTCCTTTTTATGATTTCTTAAAATTTTTGCTGTCATTATTCCACCCACAATAAAATAGTCATTATATAAAATATAATGACTGAATTAACTTAATCTATATACAATTTTATATAGTCATTATATAAAATATATAATGAGGTCTTAAACAAATTATTTTCTGAATAAGACGACACCTATAGACTGAGTTTTGTACTAAGTTTCAACTTTTTAGAGTAAATACACTAGGAGCTACAATGATAACAGACACAAACACTCACCCAAACATACACACACACATACAGACAACTTTGTGAAACCCACTCAGGAGGCCTTAAAACGGTTAATTCCAGTGACATCCCGGGTTCAGATTTTTTTGCAAACTCAATACTTTTCCTAAACACCTATGGTTTAAATGAGGAAAATTAAAAAACATTAAAAGATAAACAACGATAAAATTTCTATAATAAATCAAAAACAAATGGGTCCAGCATTAGTGCTATAAGAGTAAACTTATACAACCAAAAGCAATTTTAAAAAATGGGAATGTAGTACCTCGGAATTTAATAGCTCGAAAGGATTCTTTCCACTCCTCCTGACCACTTCAGTTGAATATTGAAATCAGGTAATTTATATTGGAGTTCACATACTTACTGTCTGAGGACAAGCAAACCAAGTCCAAAGACGTGTTGCAATATAAATTTGGTGAGTCCAAAGTAGTAAGCATAGTGCATCTGATGAAGAGTGTGGAAAAGTTCTGAGATGAAGAATTGGAAAAGTTTTAGGTGGTACCAATAACTTGTCTGGTTATACACATTATTTTGTTTATTAAGTATTTATTTATTGTTTATTCCTCAACAACAACAACAAAGGAAATGACTTTGAACACTCACACATTTGAGATGGTAACAGTACAGCAACATTTTTCAGGCATGTTATCTCTCGGTGGTTGGATGTAATCAACCGAAACATTGACTTTCTTTCCAATCAACTTCTTCCTCAGGAATTCCCTGGCTTCAAACATCCAAGGGACATCATACAGCTGACGACTCTTACCTGGTGGTTTGTTTTCTTGGTTTCTGAAAGAAATATCAAGTCTGGGATACAATTTATCATAAAACTACAAGTCCGGGAATCAAGAAGCGAAGAAATTTACTTCCTTAGTTTATATTAAGAATGAACACAACTAGAGTACCTATGAAACCAGAGTCCGGACAATGTGGAAGATGCATAAATTATAACCTATGGTTTTTTATGTTTTGTTAGGTTAATCAGATAAGAAAAAATGTATTTCACAGGAAAAAAGATAAAAATATTAATTTTATACATTTTAATTACCAATTAAAAAAAAAATATTTAAAATGTAAAGATTTGCAGCAAAGTGCTATTACATTACTTGGGTTATGCATCCAAAACCTAGTTTTAGGTATTACCAGTTTTTATTATATTGCAAGTGACTTTTAAGCCTGCAATGCTCACAATTTTCATATAAACTGTTTTAGTACAGTCAATGAAGCATAATACCTCCGATTTGCTTGCCTATCGATGGAATGGCTTGAAAATTTGGAATTAGTCTTATCTCAACCTTAACTTGAATGGTGACATTGACCCACAGGGTGCTTTTTTCCTGGGGGGTGTTGCCACCCCATCTCGAGGGTGGAAATTTTTCAAAATAACACCAGAAATCGATTAATTTACTTATTTAAAGAAAAAAAGGTAGTATGAAGTTTTTTTTCATAAAAGCAATACTTTCCGTGTTATTAGCGATTGAAAACTCCGAATTTTCCCGCGTTTTTTAACAATTTTTCGGCAATATCTCAAGAATTAAGAATTTTAGCGATACTGTTATAAGGAACAAAATTGTAGTAGATAAAAAAACAAACAAATCCCTTTTTGCAAAAGTACTTTAAGTGCAATAGTAAGCGAGATATTGGAGGTAGAATCCAGTTTTTTTTGTCCGTACCCATATCGAAGTATTCAAAGCCATTTAGCAGGCAACAGATGTATTTTACGAATATGTCTATAGAGAGATTTTTTATAGTGCCTGAAAAGACCTTTAAAATGAGCACTGTTAAAAGTATTTTGAACGCAAATTCGGTGATTTGTCATATAAAAACATTAAAACAGGGACATTAAAATTTTTAAACAAAAAATTTATGAGTTTAGTAAGCACCATTTCCACCAAATTGAAAATTAATCGTATCCCGTCAGAAGATTACTTTAATGTGATGATATCAATGAGATCATAGTGGTTTAGCCGGTTTGGAATGCATAATTTTCTAAAAAAAATACGATTTAAAGAAAAATTTTTTTCAAATTTTTCAAAAAAATGCCTTTTTCTTGATATTTTAAAGAAAAAATGAAAGATACGCAAAAAATTGTAGAGATAAAAAATATAGGTATTTTTTTAACAAAAATTTTGGTTTTTTATTTCTTTCTGTCAGTTAAAAATTGACGGAGATATGACTGTTCAAAGAGCACGCGGTAGTACAATGACAACCTATTTTTAGCCCTTTGACCCTTCGCCATTTGAAAACGATGGGTTTTACACCATATGTTAATATAAAAAATTGTGTAGCTCTTTTAATTACCTTCAAAAATAGTTTTTGTAATTTGCGCTAGGGTAAATCTTCGGTATACGGTGCACCCTGTTATCAATACTATATATCGATATATTTTTAGTTACGCGACACGTAAACGAGAACTGAGCACTTAAAAGATAAGCAGCGTCGTTAAATTATTAATTATAATTAAAACATTAAAACCATACAACAAATAAATGAAAACATTAACACAAAATATAATTAAAAACCTGAGAATAACGCAAAAATACGTAAAAAAATACGCGTAACATAAAATTAGATGTGGTGTATCATCGATTATTCTTATGAAACATAGTTAAAACATTATAAAAACATAAAAAAAATATGAAAATAGTTCTAAACCATTTTACAACAAATAAAAAAAACACAAACAACAAAACATTTAAAAAATAATAAAATATGTTCATAACGTAAAAGAAAAGGCATATATCGATTATTCCTACGTCACATCTCTAAACTAAAAATATATCGATACATAGTATTGATAACAGGGTGCACCGTATACCGAAGTTCAGCCTGCGCTAGCTTAAAAATTGTAGGAGTTATGGTCAAAAAACAAAATGCTATTTTTTTAAATTTGGTAAAATTTAATTTTCGGAGCACAAAAATTTCGGAGCAGAGTGAATAAACGTAAATTGTATGTATATGTATATATAATATATATATATATATATATATATATATATATATATATATATATATATATATATATATATATATAATATATATATATATATATATATATATATAATATATATATATATATATATAATATACGTGAAACATATATGCTTGGAGAAGACTGCGAGAAATAACCCTCAATTAACCAAGAAGATCACGACAGCGACTCCGATGCTGAATAATGAACTTATGATTTTTGTAAAGTTGTATCCATTGATTTCTTGTACTAAAGTTTTTTTATGTTGCATTTAATAAATAATATATATAAATTTATTATTTTCATTAAAAACCGATTAATTTAAGTAATCGCATAAAATTAATTTTTAAAAAAATACATTTTGCAAATTAGGGATGGTTTTGGGGTTGAAAACTTTAAACAATTTAAATTCATGTACTAGAATAAAATTACACGTGCTATATAATTAAATTGTATGACAATATTTTAAAATATAATGGTTAAAAATAAATTTTAACATTATTTTAAACTTAGGGGTTGTTTTTAAGGGTTGAAAAAGTTTAAACATTATGATACTCATCTTGAAAATGTGAAAAGATATTAAAATCATTTTCAGTCATACAAAAGTATTTTTTTTTAATATAGAGGTTGTTTTTTAAAATTGTACAGTTTTTTAAGGGTTGAAAGGGAGTAAAACATATCATAATGATGTTGGAGAACGTGAAACAATTCACTCTGCATTTAAATAATTTTCAGTTATAAAAAAGTAATTTTTATTATTATTTTTAATGTATTATTATTTTTAAAAGTCGTTTGTGGGGGTTGTAAAATCATTTAAGGGTTGAAAAAGGTTCAGTATGTAATAATCAAGTTAAGTAATAATAAATTGTCACATATTTTTTTTAACAAGTTAAAATGCCTAAATCTGAATTTTTTGATAAAGGGGTGGTTTTCACCCCTTAAAAATAAAAAGCACCCTACGGGCCAATGTCACCTTTGAAGGTAAGGGTAAGATAAGCCTAATGCCAAATTTTCAGGTAAATCGGTTGATAGGCAAGCAAATCGGAGGTAAAGCTCGATTTTCATCTTCAATGACTGTACTATTTGTCTAATAATTTTACGGGATCTACAATTTTTTTGGCAATGCCGTTTGGATATCATGGAAGAAAATTAGTTTCAATTGATTGTTGTTTACCTTACGTTTCGTTCAAATTATTGCTTAGAATTTACGTAAATAATTATTATTTTATTAATCTGCACTCTTTTGTAAAACATCACGTGGATGATTACTAGTTTTGAATTATTTTTGTTCAAATTAAGTACGTACAAATATCATCTTATATTTGAGACTTTAAGAGATCACTTGTGACACAACTAACGTTGTGAGATACCTAAAAGAAGAGCTCTATTATTGTTCCTTTTTCAAGTACATATTATTAAAAGAATGACTATTTTTTCAAATTCAATGTAATCATTGCATACATTAAACAAAATCAAAGGTGAACAACAATCACTTGAAAATTTATCACTGATAGTTTATTATATGCACAAAACATTTTAAAACACAAAAATTACCACTAATAATTTTGTTTTAATAATTTAAAATAGTATAAATATAATTATAATATAATGAAAATATTATGATTAAAAAGATAAAATACATCGATTATTGTTATCACATGTGATAAAAGTGATTACCCGCCAGAACTTAAAAAACTGTGAAGCTGTTTGGCAATAGTATAAAGCAGCTAGGAGTCTGCAAATAAAAGGTACTTTAAGCAACAAATAGAACCATGAATAGTTCTAAATAAACCCGCTGTGTTGCGATACCTGTCCTGCCTTGAACAACATACCCCAACAAGAACAGTATATTTTAAAAATAAATTAAAATTAATTGGAACATTTTAAAAAAATTTGCAAGTGCATTTTTGAAATGTAGTATACTTTTAAATAAAAGTATATTTGGCAACCATGCATCTTCCTCATTACATACTCAAAAGTGATTGGACAACATAGAGGTACATTACTAGAGGAGGCATACCCTAGCTTAATACATTGAGAGGCTTGAAACATCTTCCCAGACATAGGGATATATTACTAGAGTGAGGGCATACCCTATCTCAATAAATTTAAAGGCTTTGAATAATCTTTTTGGGGCTATGTGTAGACTACTATAACCTCCTGCAAGTGTGTGGTAAGGTTATAATAAACCAATACTTGTCAGTACGTGTTTTTATATTTTTACGTTCTATTTTATAACTCAAGTTATTGTAATGTTGTACTGTTTATTTGATAATATCAATAAAGGTGTCCAGATAATTTTTTCAATGTTCTAAAATTCAACCAATAGGGCCTCTATAGTAATAATACCTCAATGTTGGTCGATAATGTTTCAAGAAGATACAAAAGATCTTATCATTCTATGTAGATAACTCTATAGAGATATTATTACTAGAGGCCCAATGGTTCAAAAATGTTACGAAAAATCACCCCTAGGTTCCTGAATTATTAGGGAAGAAACATTCTCTTCATTAGAGAGGCCAACCCCATATAAGCAGGTACTGAAAGAAGTGTAAACAAGCAGGTGACAGTCTGCCTCCCCGCTATCCTCAGACACGGAACAGTTAGCCCTGACTTTATACCTTAAGTGTTTATTCAACTGACTGTGAACAGTTATAACTCACAAGTTTTCTTAGTTATTCTTTAACTTACTCTGCAGAAGGTCTTGGAGGTCGAATACTGGCAAGGAAAATTTTCTTAGGGTTTCCATTTGGAAGTTTAACTTGAAGGGCATCACCATTTATTACTTCAATCACAGTTCCAACAAATTCCTTGTCAGAAATCTAAAATTTAAATAAAAATTACAATACATCAAATAAACCAACCAATAACAGAATTTATAAGTGAAACAGGAGTAATAAATACGCCAAGAAAATCCCACCTCCCTCACCACCCTGATCCAAGAAATAAACTCAAGTGAACATTTTTGTCACACTTAAGGTTGGTAACAATATAATTAATTCTGGCGAAAGCAGTACCTTCACTAGAAATATTGAAAATATTTGTCAAAAACAGGTTATTTAAAAAAATTACCTATTATTGGGGATTATTTTATTATTGATGCACAGTGGAGGTTGCTAACGCATTGATATTTTAACCTAAGACTCCACCCAAGGTCTAGGGTTCTCATTCCAGGTTACCTTCTTAGTTTATAGAAGATTATTGTTCACATATTGAATCAATCATTCATATTTGATTTTTTTTAGTAAATTTTATGTATTTTTTTAATGTTTTATTTATGTGTTGATTTTTTTATCTTTAAGGACTGTAGCTTTAGATTATTTGTTTTTTTACCTAGATTTTTGTCTATTTTGTTCTAATATTACATATATATTTTTTTTTCTTCCGCTATAATCAATCTCAAAATACAAGTCCATATGGACCTTATGGGATTACTGTGGATTTTATGACTTATTTTATGTTATTAATATTGGCAATGAAGTGTTTTTTGAATTGAATAGAAAATGAAAACTTGCACCAACTTGAGATAACTTGTTAGTTTAATGGTTGCCATGACTACCTGAGCTGATTTTCTGCAAGGATCTAAACGGGCATTGTGTGAGATACACGGAACTGTAGGAGCGCAAGGCACATCGGACCTCCCTAAACGGGCATTGTGTGAACGTTCTAATTGTTATTATTATAAAATTAAATCTAGATATTTTTAAATACAAATAAAACACTAACTGGTGGTGGTGGTTTCCAGTCCTTCCACAATTTGAGTTTCTTTTCCTTGGCACTTTTTTCAGCGATACGAAGTCTCTCTACATCAGATTTCTTCATTTTTGCTATAGACCAATCAACACATCGAGCTAAACCTGCTTTCAGTAGTTCTTCAGCAATATTTCCTTTCTACAAAACATATTTAATCATAAAAATAATAAAGCAAATTGTGAAAAAAGTATTTGAAAAGAAGGAATCTAACCAATGTACAAGGAATCACAGCTTGGAGGAATGCCCCACTTTTTTCTAAAGCTAAAATTTAAGTTTGAGTCTCTTACTATAGTAGCCTCATACATATTAATATTTCCCAAAAATTACAAAAAAAAATATTCAGATTAAATAAAAAATATTATAATAACTATATTATAATTCAACAGATGGCATGTTGCATGTATTTTAAAAGGTTTTTGTAATGAAATGCTATACTTGGGTGAACAATTTATTACACAATATTGTTTATTTAAAAAACAGTAAAGAGTTATAATGTTTTGGTTAGTAAAAAAACTCTTTACTTAAAGTGATGTAAAAATAAGGGATCAGCAGTAGAGACAGTGATCCAGCTCCCACTTTTTTCCTTATGGGTGAGATGGACCAGCTTTTAAGGGGGAATCTAGTTCAACTACTATCCTGCAAGTCAGAGTTAGTTGTTCCTATATCCTGCTTTGTTGATTTTTATCCGTTGCTAAGCAACAGTTAACAAAGAGCACCATTTTTAACACATAAACAAAATTAAAAAAAAGCCGCTTGAACAGGTTATTATAGTTGGTGAAAATTAAAATAATATAGGGAGAACTAGCACTGCAATGCGAATATTCGGAAGAACTAAAGAGAAAAAATTGTATGAGGGCCGTGTAAAGGGTGATAGTCAGAACACTGTCTCTAAGCCGACCCCTCATTTTTATACCACTAAATCTTTACAGTTTTATACATATGGCCAATAAATGCTATTTGTTATTTATTTCATAAATAATAAATTATTCATATTAGAATGTATTACCATTACAATTTTTAAAGTAAAATTTTCAAAAGGCAAATAATATGAAAATTACAGGCATGTGCCAGTAATTTACAGTAAAATACTGTCTGTCACAGTATTTTAGTTACCAATAATAAATTACTTGTTATAAAATGACTTACTTAAATGTAAACAGAAAATATTTAACAATCCTGACATTAATTTGTACAGAAATTATGACAGAAAGAAAAATAATTGTTTTGTTTGTTTTTTAACATCAACATTAGTTTCCATGGTTTTAATAAAAATTCATTGAGGTATGACAAGCTGATTAGAATTTTTAAGATGATTTAATTAGAGAGTTTTTATGAATGGAATCAATTTTTTTGCCATGTTAGGTTATAGTCCAGAATGAGGAAGAATTTATAATTTTAACCTATGGTTTTTTGTTTTGTAAATCGAGATAAATCGAGATAAAAAATGTATTTCACTGAAAAAATAAAAATATCATATTTAAAGAACTAAGATTAGCGCAAAAGCTATTACGTCACTTGGGTTACAAAGTTGATTGGTTCATTTCAAACCTTAATCTCAAGGCCAATGATAAAACTCGAGCTTATGATTTTTTAAAGTGATTCAATTGGAGGGTTTTTATGAATGAAAACATTTTTTTTTGACATGTTAGGTTATAGTCCGCAAGTGACATCATTGCAGGAATAACTATAGACAACTTACATTATAATACTAACAAATTAGAGCTCTAATACTTAAAAAAGAAAAAAAAATATTACAAATTAAAAATCATTGAGTTTTAACAAGTCAATATTTATTTAGATATGTTTGGATTAAATAACTGGTTTTTATGATTAACCTAGAGAATGCAGTTTTGCAAGGTTATCTATCAATTATTGCCACCCTGCGTTCATGAGCTCCTTGGCTGTGTGGTTAAACCTGTTGATAGGAGTCCTGAAGGTTGGTGGTTCGAATACTGGCCTGGATGAACTAATTTTTTAATTTATTTTTGATCTTATAAATATTTCTATTTGTATCTGACTGGTTTTCGAACAAATAGTTCAAAAAAATGTTCCAGCGTTTTATGAATTTTTGAAATTATAGCCAGTTAATGATGTCAAAAACATTACTTACCAATAGGTACAACTTAACTTTTAAGATTGATTTTTGTACTAAGTTTCAACTCTCCATTATAAATGCTGTAAGAGCTACACGATGGTAATGCACTCTCACACATACAGACAACTTTGAGAAAACTAAGTTGAGGAGGTAAATCTTGGATTCAGATGTCCAGTGCAGACACAATACTTTTCATGGTATTGAATAATTTTAATTAATTTTTAAAATAATTAAATTTTTTTTAGTAAAAATTAATCCGAGGACCTAAGGCTTGAACCCATAATCTCCTGTATTAACAGCAAGTGGGTATCCACAACGCTATCAAGGCTCATGGATATTTGGCAGATTTTTTTCTAATACAAATTTAATATAAACAACTACTTAATTATAAAAATGAGTTAATTTTATTAAAATTTTGATTAAAAATAACTTATTTGTAAGTAAATTAATCAATCTTATGCTAGTAAATAATTTCAGATTTTTCTCTCAAATCTTTGGCTTATTTTGTTTACAATTGATTTAATCAGATGAGCAATAGCATAACCTGACTCTGAAGTCCCCACCCTACAACCCAAGCCAAGCCAAACACAACTCCACAAGTGATCTCCTCCTAGTTGTGTGCAATTTTTGGACTTATATTTTAGTGTTTAATTCATATTTTAGTATTTAGTTATTAGTGATTTTTGCCTGAAGATGACGTGCATTTTATAATGTATTTGTAGAACTAAAGTCTTTTTCTTAACCTAGTCAGTATGGAGTTCTACACAAAAGATAATAGAACACTGAATAATCTATTACAATTGATAATTATTCATAATTTTCATTGTAAGTCACCTATATCGATTCCTGCAATGACGTCATGCCATTCATAAAAAAGTCAGGTTATAAACTCATAATGACTGATTCATTAGTTTACATTGAATTGAATCACCTTATAAATTCTTATCATCTTGACTAAAACTAACAATGTCCAAACCCCAGTTTTATTTATACTGTCTAGTAGTTTTAGTAGTAGTTTTTACAGTCTTGCAGGTTATTTTTAAGCCTGCAATGCTCAAAATTGTTATATTAACCTGGGATTTTATATTTTCTTTATCTAGTAATTTTACAGGATCTGAAATGTTTTATGCAAAGCCGTTCTGATATCAGTGAAAGAATAAAGTTTTAATTGATTGTCGTTTTATTACGTTTCATTGTTTAGAATTTGGGGAAATAGTTATTATTTTATTATTCTGCACTCTTTTGTAAAAAAAAATCTTGTCCATAATGGCTAATTTTAAATTATTTTTGTTCAAATTAAGTACGTATATATATATATATAATATATATATATATATATATATATAATATATATATATATATATATTATATATATCTTCTTATAGTTGGGACGTGTGAATCCGATTTTGGGCTGTATACATACAATAAGAGAAAAAACAAAAGCACTATTGATGCATTTTTTTAAATTAAAGTTAGCACATACTAATAAAAGAAAATAAACAAAACAACTTACATAGACAACCAATACTTTTATAATGTGAATGTGAAACTTGTAATACTTTTATAAATTGAACGGAAAGTAAGGTAAACAACTATCAATTAAAACTTTTTCACTTCAAATCTTTTTAACTGATAACCGAAAAGCTTCGCCTAAAATATTTTAGATCCCATAAAATTACTAGATAAGGAAAATAAAATAAAAAAATAAATAAAACCCCAGGTTTATAAACCTAACCTATTAACTATTTAACTCCGAAATAGATTCACTCCGAACAGAATTCCCGGTCAAAATACTAAGACTATACCACTCACTTAATTAGGAAATTTATTGAAACTGATCAGTCCACTGTAAATGTTTACAAAACATTTTACTCTCAAATTTAATTAGTACTTGTTATTTTGTTTAAACTTACAGGATGTACGATGGATCCAACAAAATTAGGAGCATTGAATGATTCCAAAATAACTTCAACATCTTGTTGTAAAAGACGAGATTCGGTAAAAAATCTGGCTTCATCGCAATACTCCACTTTACTATGAGGATCAGGTTTGCCGTCGGCATCTAACTTGAACTGAGGGCTTCTGATGCCGGACATCATGAGGGTAATGTAGGTGAAATCAGGAGGTTGAATCAAGAAAGCGCGAAGTGTTGAACCGTCACGAACATGTTCAATCACTGCTTTGATGGGCTTACCTTCCATTTTATCAACAAACGACATGGGATTCTCAACAGTCCAGTGGATTTTCCTTTTGAACTCCTAAAAACACAGAGTAAATACAAAAAAAAGTAACGTACCAAATCCAACAAATTCAAGTGAAGCAATATTAAATCCTTAAAAATATCCAGAAAACATGGACCTAGACTTTTGAAAAAAGTTCTCTACCCCCCTCCTTATCCACAAGTCAATTAAGGTATCGTGAGTTTAAATAGCATTATATTTTTTGTAAGATTAATAATGTGATGTCAGGTACCTGGTGATGTGATGTATTGATGTATTTTAGTAACATAATTACCCAAATATAGAAAAGTTTTACCACTTTTGGTAACTTTTAGAAGATACATAAGAGCATTCTATAATATAGATTGTTTACAAAAATCTAAGAAATTTGACATCAATATCATCTGGTAATTTTTCACAAAGCTTATGTTAGACGTAACCACGCATTTTAGTTAAAAATGCTTGTTGGTTGTGGGTTTCAACAAAATTCTACGATGTAAGTCTAGCAATAACTTATAGTTGAAGAGCCAGGCCTAAAAAATGTGACTCATTTTGTACTACTTCAAACCAAATTTTTCTGAAAATATACCTTTAATTGTGAAGAAAAAGCATAGTCTGCCTATCTAGAGTGGAGCCCTTCATATGAATGCGCTTGCTCAAAATATTATAAAATCGCAGAAATTCCAGTTCTGTAAGTCAAGTGCAAAACATGAAGAGAACTTTTTATAAAGCTGATACAATTTTCTATAAAAGGAGTGTTTTTCGTCAAAATCGGATAAATAAAAGTTAAGTTATGACATGTGTTAAATGGCCAAAAAAAAATAAACAAAAAGCCAATATTTTTTCAAAGAAATTTGCTGACTGCATAAATTAACCATTTTTTGTTAATGGTTTTGTGTTTTTGAAAGAGCCATAACTTTGGTTGCAGTCATCTGATTTTGATGATTAAACACTCGTCTTATAGAACATTTTATCACCTTTAAAAAATGTTCTCTTCATGTTTTGCACTCGACCCACAGGAAGCCACTTATTTCAAGAAAACTGAAATATGTGCGATTTTACAATATTTTGAACAAGCCTGATCATATGAAGGGCTCTACTCTGGATAGGCAGACTATGTTTTTCTTAATAATTTAAGGTATATTTTCAGAAATATTTGGTTTGAAGGACTCTTGGACTGTTAAAAAAAACATCACCAAAACAATGATATTAGTATCAAATGCTCTAAGATGTAATGTAGTTTTCCAAGCCTCATTTTTTCTTTACAATATTGGAATTTGTACTATCATTTTCACTACTTTGGACTCACTTTCCCTGTCTTCAGTATATGGAAACTACCATTTTTATTAAAACAAATGGCTCTCGCCCGCTTCACATTCCAGCAGCATCTCCAGGCTTCGCCGCCACATGATGTTGTACAGTGGCAGTTAGTGGTATTAATAGTTTTCCAGTTGACATATCCCGCAATATAAACAAATTTCCAAATGTATTTGACATAAATACATGGATACATTTGACATTTAAAATGGATTTAAAGTAAAATAATTAATCAATGAAAAATAAATAATTAATTAATTAACAAACTAACATAATTAATATTAAAATAAAGTTTGCTTAATTTATTAATTTATTGTAATATTATATAATAATTGGATCAGTCATTGAATGTATATAGTAATGATAAGTAACCACATAATCTTGTTAATAATTAAATAATAATTAGTAATAGATTAATTAAGTAAAATATGTTGGCATGAACTCCAACAACCTCTAACAGAGGAACCACAGCAATATTGCTGATTTGCATGTGTTTTTTTTGTATATTTAGAATATCATTGTAAAAATGTTTCATGCAATAAATGGTAATAATAATTTGACATAAACTGCAATGTGTTTACATAAAGCTATACATGATGTAAAATAATAAAATTCTAACCAATGCTGATGATGAAATTTAACTACTTTGCGTGTTTAACTCACAATGCAATACTGTATTAAATTTAAGCCCAAACCAACAACTTTACAAAGATTTAGTGAATTTTTAAGTCATTAACAAAAGTGTTCGGAACATTTATGAGGTTGATAAATTCATGATCAGTAAAAAACCCTTTAAGAAATATCACCTTCCCCTTCCACTATTCCAACCTAATTTTCTTCTTTACATACTCGCTAAAATAAATGAACAAGAATATAACATACATCTTGATTGGCAGAATCGTTCCATTTTCCCTTTTTCTGACTCTTGGCCTGTTCTTGAAGTTCAAATAGTCTTTGAAGATCAGGTACAGCTGAATTGGCAGCTCCTCTCACACTGGCCAAGCCTTCTTTCACTAGAGCTTCATTCATATTTTCACCACTTTGGTCTAAAAATTAAAAAAAAATAAGTTGTTGATGTTGCTAACTCTCCAATTCCAATTAAACCTGCCTCCTGACCTTGAAGTGTTTTTGTGGAACCCTTCCCTGACTTTAGGATCCTTAGAAAAATCCTTATGTATGACTTTCTTAGCCGCTACTTAGGTCAGTGCTCCACAATTTTCAATTTTCCTGTAGAAACTCAAATTGGTACAATAGTAAAAATGGTACACGTATAATTCTTTACGTAACAAATAAGTAAACTAAGTTTTGTTTGTATACATTAAGTATGTTAATGGTTTTTGTAGGATTATAAAAGTTAAGCTGCATCGAGTGAGGTCAGTACCTAGATGGTAATAAAACTAATGTAATTACTATCTGAGGACGAGCAGAGTCAGCACAAAGTAGGGAGGATGAGCGTAGCAAATCCGATGTGGTGAGGAAAAGTTACGAGGAACTCCATACCCAACTTTTTTAAATTTGAAGACAGATTTTACAAGTACAAGTTGACCATTGGGTTTCAAGTAGAAACCTCAAATGGCAAGGTTGGAAGTATAAGGTGTTGGTTGTACGAGGAACACCAAGAGTTATAGAAGATATATTATATTATGTTATAGGAAAAGTCAACAGAGCTTAGAACTACTGCAACAGAGCCTGATGTCAATAAGTAAGAAGAAACACTGAACACATTATCAAAAGCTGATAGGAGCTCATCTTCTTATTAAGAACTTGTAGTATGATGAGTCACGTTACAAATAGTGAGATATGAAGATGACTGGCAAAAAATGCATACACTGTTTCATTTGAGAGACAAGTTTTTGTCTCTTTAACATGAACACACTAGGAGCTACCATGGTAAAAACACAAAAACAGACCAACAACTTGATAAAAACAATGCAGGTATTAAAAACACCTGTAACAGATAATTCTGTTTTCTGATATTTTTGTGAAAACATTATTTAACAAGAACTTAATTGATTTCATTAAAATACAAAAAATTACACAATAGAAAAAAGTCAATGAATATTGCATAAAAAAATATCAAACAAAAGAAATAAACTTCTTTACGTTTTTTTCACAAAATCGAACGACACTGTTAGGGTGTAAAATGGCGATATACCTACGGTATATGTGAGCTAAAACAATAATCTCACCTGGTCCAAGATATACAATAGCATATTCCCTGGAATTGTTCGGAGCTTTCTCAATAAGACAACAGACATTTTGGCCGATTAATCGTTTTCTTAAAAACTCTCTAGCTTCCCATGCAAATGGCTCTTCCTGGCTTTCGGCAGACCTAAAATAATAAATAACATGAAAATCTTAGAGGTACCATTTAATAGAGCTCAGCTGATCCCTGCAAAGTGTGGGATTAGAATCCTTCTCTCCAAAGGATGGGATTTAAATCCTTCTCTCCAAAGGATAGGATTAAAATCCTTCTCTCCAAAGAATGGGATTAAAATCCTTCTCTCTAAAGGATGGGATTAAAATCCTTCTCTCCAAAGGATGGGACTAAAATACTTCTCTCAAGGATGGGACTAAAATCCTTCTCTTCAAAGGGTGGGACTAAAATCCATCTCACCAAAGGATGGGACTAGAACTTTTATCTCCAAAGTTTGAAGTTCTTTTTAAGCGAATTTCCTTTGGGAATAAAATTCGCTAATGGGATAGGCCCCATGGCGGAATTCGAACCTCGGACAACGACACAAATCCGTTTCAGAGGTCCCCAATGACGAAAAAATACGTTTTGTGAAACTTTATAAATAAAAATAATATATATATAATATATATATATATATATAATAATATATATATATATATTATATATATATATATATATATATATATATATATATATATATATATATCGTGTGTGTGTGTGTGAATATATATATATATATATATATATATATATATATATATTTCTAGACACTTTCTTTAAACCCTCTATCTTTCGAACGGATCAATATTTTTTAACCAAACTTGGTACAAAAATCAACCTTTGGGAGGACACGAACCCTATTGAAAACCAGGTTTTTGTGACGTCATTAACCCGGTTTGCTGAGTCATCAAAGTTTTGAAAAATCAGCAAAATTCAGGGTTAATATTTTTTTGCCACGAAAAATGTCAATATTTATGTTTTTGAGATGCTGAATCGAATGAAACCAGTCCGAAGTCAATGTGACCACTCTAAGTTACCAAAAAGTCGAAAAAACTACACAAATTATAGAAAACCAAAATTACGGCCTTTGAAAATGAAATTTCGAGTAGGGTGTCGATTATGTTTTTTGGGCATCTGAGTCGAATGCCAGTGGTCCAGAGTCAATACGACCACTCAATCTCAGGGTACCTGGGTTTACATCCTGGAAGGGTCGATAATTTTGTATAGTTTTTTTTACTTAATATAATTTTACAACTAGAAAATAATTCTGGTGCAGTAGTCCGCATGTCAGGCAAATTTCCTTAAGAAGCGTGTTTCCGTGCTTAATAACAATCCTGGTTGGAATGATCATTTTTATAGTTTTTTACATTAAATAAGTTTACAACTACTAAATAAATAATTCCGGTGCGGTGGTCCGCTGTCGGGCGAATTTCATGTAGAATGCGTGTTTCCGTGCTAAACAACCCATTTCTTGCTTATGCAAGAACCATGCCCATTGCGTGGTTCGGGTTCATGCTTTAGAACGTAAGCAGTTACTCAATTGTTAAGCACTGCTCGTAACTCATTTTGTCTGTATTTTCTAAAGGAAATGCGCTAAAACCTTTAAAGATAACTGACTAAGCTTAAATATAAGTAACTAAGCTTTAAACTAGTGCAAATAATAGTGCGTACTTCTAATTTTAGAAGCATAGTTTTGTACAACCAACTGGATAATTATGCGCATTTCCTTTGGAAAATATAGACAAAATGAGTTACGATCAGTGCATTTGCATTTGTTAAGCTAATAAAACTAAACGACTTAATTATTATCATCTTTACTGATTCATTATTTTTTAGCAATATAAGTTTATATTGCTTACAGGCTTAGTAATAATTTAAAAAGGTTTATACTGATTTATAAACAGCAGGTAAAAAATAAAATTAATCACAAATATCACTGTTGCCAATAATTTTTTAAAATTGTATCATTAGGTTTTATATAAAAATGTATAATACATAATATTGTTCAGGAAATATTATTACAAACAAGCAACAAAAATCATTGTTTACTAGATGAAACCCCTGAAATTCACTTAATAACCTGCAACATTATAACCTCTACTCCTTCATTTTTCCTCCTACAGAGTTTTGACTTTATTACTATTATATTTAAATGAACCATAACTCCCTAGTAGGTAAAGTATTCACTAAAAACAATTCCTGCACAGTTTTTAAATATTTTGTAAACAGTATAGTTAAAATAAAATTTTGTAGCTTAAGAACAGTTCAGTTATTCCTAATTTTGCTGCCGTTAGTACATAAAAGAATATTTAGGCTCTATACAGCAAACAACTTACTGTTGGACTCTCTTTGCAAGTTTGGGAGCAGTAATGTATGACAGAGTGATTGTTTTTTCGGGAGGAGGTCCACCTTTCGGAACACCCCTGATGACAATGGTATCGCCAGATAAAACCTAAAAATCAAATTTTTAAATTAATGATACATTAAATTATTTAACAGTAAAAATGAATTTAAAGTAAAAATAATAATAGTAGTTACAAATAATGGTAAGTAATATAAGTAAGTAAT
Organism: Microvelia longipes; assembly: GCA_018340805.1. Classification (NCBI taxonomy): domain Eukaryota; kingdom Metazoa; phylum Arthropoda; class Insecta; order Hemiptera; family Veliidae; genus Microvelia; species Microvelia longipes. The sequence goes on along the minus strand of JACMZG010001908.1, from coordinate 48,802,018 downwards.
ATAATCATATTATTAAATTTTTAGTATAGTAATGCACTATTACATTATAGAAACCACCACCCTAAAATAGAAAACATGTGTAGGATTGCAACCTAATACTTATATATACATGTAACAAATTACTGTTAAACAAAACTTTAGTATAGAAAAGATTATTGTTAGTTTAATAATAAAACTTATAGTAAGTAGTAGTTGTTTATCTTCAAAACTTATAGTATTATAAGTTTTGAAGATACATTTTTATATGAGATGAACTTAATTACATACGTTATCTTTTAACCACATTATGGGTTTTAATTAAAATGCAATTAGAAAGGTTACAGAAACTTAATTGACAAATGATTTTTTAGCACACATTACAAATCAATGTGAATGAACTTATAAAAATCCTTTAAACATTCAGTACAAAACAAATATTTTTTTAAGAGAAGGAAAATTAAAAAATAGAATGCTAGGGTCGGTTCAGAAACCAATCAGTTTATTCAGTTGAATTTTGTTAAATTAGAGCAACTGGTCACTGTCAGACTTGCTTGTTCAAAATATAATTAATAACTGTTAAGTATATACATAATTAAAAAACTAAACCAACTGACAGCTGTAAGGTTGTTTAATTCAACTAAAAAAATATTAACTTTTCTGAACACACCTATGCTATTCTCAGAAAGTTTACAAAAAGTAGATTTTTAGCTTTAATGTGAGAGGCAACTAGAACTAGATTTGCTCCAATGACATTATAGAGCAATGAGTAAGGATAATCCTATAGTATAAGATAAATCAAGTATTTTCATGGGATTTAATTCTAATTTAAGCTATCGTTATTTAAGCAAGAAGGGCTCAAAACATGTTTTCCTAGCAAGAGAACAACATTTGCTGCCGAAGCAGTTAGGCCAAGCGAGATAAATTAGATAGCTCCAGAGGCTAGCTGGAATAACACTTGTAAACTATATTTTAGCTTAATGACATTTCTAATAGGTCAAAACAATAATATGCAATGTAAGAGGTGTTGCAATAAATGTAGGAGGGGGTTGCAATAAATGTAGGATGGGGTTGCAATAAATGTAAGAGGGGGTAGCAATAAAGTACAGTTGATTGAGGGTTTTCATTTAGCTAGGAAGGTTATTTACACTTTTACCCCTTTTCTGTTTATGCCAAAGAGATTAATACTTAAAGGGTGTACATAGTTAGTATAACACAGTGATAAGGGGTCTGTAAGTAAGACAGCTTCCACAAGGTGCCATAACGGGACTTAATCCTACAAGAGTCCCCCTAGAGAGAGACTAGATACTCCCTACACCTCTACAACTCTTATCCTAGCACACATACTCGACAAACGGCAGGCATTTTTCAGTTACGACATATTAAATCATTATATAAAACACAGATAATTAAAGAATATATGCCATAAATAATAATTAAAACTTATTTTAAATTCATTTTACTTAATTTAAAACAAAATACTAGAAAAAATTGTAATATTAACGTTGAATACTAAATAATATAAAAAATAAAAAGAATGACATCACCAATGTACAGTTACAGTGATATAATAAGAGCTGTTGTATCCTCCCTCTAAGTATAAGTCTCTTTGGTTCATGCACACATCTAATCTAGAGTTAAATCTAGTTTACCCTAGATTACTCTATAATGAAACATTCGTGTGTAAAGAAAAATAGTTTACTTCAGTTCATGTGCCAAACAAACCTGATGTACCCATGCAGAAGTAGTAAGTATAAAATGAGAATAAAGAGGAAAAGTAAGGATTGGACTTCAACTTAACCAGACATAAAAAAGGTAAAATGTTCATAGAACAAACTTAACAAGGTGTTGGGGTGAAACCTGAGCAAGTAACTCATATGTTTGATAAGAGAGAAATTTGTAATCATCAAGGAAAGGCGTTAAAGTTTGAGTTATTATAATTGGTCGCTTATCTTGCAAGTTACAACATCATACCTTGCAAAAAGAGTCAAAAAGACATTCAAAATTGAGTATAAAACTCTAAAAAAATTATATTAGAATGATTATATAGATCATACAAAAATTATGGACATATAAAATGTCCATCATTTTTTTTATGTTCTACGTCAGCTACACCTCACATGAAAAGAAATCAATAATGTTATGTATACAAGAGACTTTTGACACGTTTCTAATGATCTGGCAAATGATACAAAACAAGGTATACAAGGCATGGTCAAAACATATGATAGCAGGAAGAGCAATATAAACAGTCACAAGTAGTATGTTGAATACAGATCACTGCAGACTAGCATATGGGCTACGTTTTGGACTAAAAAACTATACAATTGGATGATTAAACTTCAGATAAACTGAAGACTTCACCACGTAGCCCAAGTACTCATGACAACATGCAACGTAAATGATCAACATGCGAAGTGTACAAGTCAAAATTGGATACACAAAGCTCATAAGTGAATTGAACTATCGATACAACACGATAAAACCTCTAGGTTGGATTGATCTAAGATAAACATACGTAGAAGTAAAGTCTAATGCTTACCTGTTTAACAATTCCCTTGTTGACACTTCTCGGGGTTTGAGGCGGCTGTTCGCTCATTTTTTTTTAGTTTTTAGAGGCTCTTGATGCAATTCAATAAAGAGGTGATACTGATCACCTTAAACTAATAAACAGAGAAATTCATAAAATAAAATTATAAACTCGGAAAAGGAGGACCTCTACTTGAACCTTCTCACCTCATGCAGAAAATGAGGACGGCGAACGTGCGGCTGGTGATTTGTGATGATGATGTGGCCACCTCAACAAAACCAATCAGTGAAAGTCGTTGGATCTTACAAAACCGGGGAACAACGATGAAAACATTGATAGCATGACTCTTAATTAATGACACTTAAATTTACAAACAATTTAGAGCAATAAAATAAGGAATCTGTCAATACAATATTTCCGATAATCGGAAAAAGAGAGACAGATGAAAAACGAAAGAAACTTTAAAAAAGTTTTTTTGGAACGTGAAGATTTATTCGTCGTATTTATTTGCTTTCATTCATCAAATAATTTTATTTAAATTTGGCCATGTAAATTATTATATAAACATTTATAATAAAATAAAATTTAAATTTTATCCTTTAAAACCAGTAGTAAAATTTGTTTATTTGACAAATAAAGTTGGTTAGCCTGTATAGAAATTAAAAAACAAAAAAATCCCCAAAAAGGCATTCTCTCTTGCGATTGTTGTTAGGGGTCGTCCATTTTTCTGTGTAGTTTTTCACATTTTTCTGTGCGATAGATTGTGTTAATTTATTAATTATGTTTAATTTTCGCTAGTTTGTTTAGTGTTTTGAATATATTAGACGTCTATTAATGCTAAAATGACTCAGTTCTTGCCTCCAAACTTGTTAGCTTTATTCGCTCCTCGCGATCCAATACCTTACCTTCCGCCTCCTTGCAAACTTCCCCATGAAAAGAAAAGCCGGGGATATATTGGTGTGGGAGATTTCTTAAATTTTTTTGAGGTAATCATGTTAAGCCTTCTGTTACTATATAAGAATTCTTAAAGCTTTTTAGTTCGTCATACTATAAAGAGATATATTACTAGAGGGGCCCCATTGGACGTTAGGTCAGGACTTAGAATAATACTATATATAGAAGGAGCACAGGACCGTAAACACAATGTAATTCCACTGATAACACGAAAGGCGGTTGACTGGTGCAACTAAGTAATGCTGCCAACCTGACAACAAAACATTATTTTAAATATTTGTCATAAATATCTATTAATGAAGAAAGATCGTAAAGAACAAATATAATAACTTAAAACACCTGCTGAGTATTTAATAAAACTGGTCTTAGATGACAAAAGGGTGGCGGAATACAAGAATCTACATTTAGTTGTCGAGGACTACTTATTATATATAATTTTAATAAATACGTTAAACTACAATTTAAAATGCTTTAAATATTGTAATGCACCGATATTTATATCAGTATTTTATGAATAATCAATAATTAATTAATAATAGAACATAATAATTCAGCAACCGGAAGTATTGCCAACTTTTTTTTAGAAAATTGTATATTGTTAGGGTGGCAGCATTACTTAGTTGCACCAGTCAACCGGCTTTCGCGTTATCAGTAGTGCTCCTTCTATATTATAGTATTATTCTAAGGGTCAGGATAGCTACGAGTCAAGTCAAAATCCCAAGTGGGTTAAAAACCCAGGTTGCTTTACAAAATACTTCTATATGTGACATTCCGGTTTAGTATTCTGCACTGCTGGACTAGTATTTTATATATAAATCTTCTATTTCAGAGCCACGGCACCCAAAAACAGACGAAAAAAATCTTTCTTCATTCATTTTATTCAATACATCTTCTGTAAACACTACAATAATTACAAAATACACAACATAAAAAGTTTACAAAAAAATAAAAACATCGCAATAATGTAGAAACATTATTCACTTACATAAAATAAAAAAAATTAACGTCTTGTCATTAATCAAAAAGTATAACTTAATAAATTTATATAACACATAAATTACACTAGCCTAACGTAACAATCAATAAATAAAATCAAATGTGGGATCACTCAGAGGCCAAATAATTTGTAACATACACAAACATAAACATTGTAGGGCCAAAAAAGTACACTAGAATATTACGTGAGAGTTTATTTAAAGTTTTTACAAGCACATTCGAGCCAATCAAGAGATATAACTATAAACACATAAATTGCACTACTTTTACTTCACAATCAATAAAAACAAATGTGGGATGACTTGAGTTATCTAATATTTTGTAACATACAAAAACAACATATACAGTGTAGGCCTAGAAACACTCGGAAATATTAAAAGTGAATTTTTGTGCATTCTCCTAACAAGTACATTCGAGCTAGTCAAGAGATATAACTTATAAACACATAAATTGCACTACTTTTACGTCACAATCAATAAATAAAAACAAATGTGGGAAGACTTGAGTTATCTAATATTTTGTAACATACAAAAACAACATATACAGTGTAGGCCTAGAAACACTCGGAAATATTAAAAGTGAATTTTTGTGCATTCTCCTAACAAGCACATTCGAGCCAATCAAGAGATATAACTTATAAACATAAATTGCACTACTTTTACGTCACAATCAATAAATAAAAACAAATGTGGGAAGACTTGAGTTATCTAATATTTTGTAACATACAAAAACAACATATACAGTGTAGGCCTAGAAACACTCGGAAATATTAAAAGTGAATTTTTGTGCATTCTCCTAACAAGCACATTCGAGCCAATCAAGAGATATAACTTATAAACACATAAATTGCACTACTTTACGTCACAATCAATAAATAAAAACAAATGTGGGATGACTTGAGTTATCTAATATTTTGTAACATACATAAACAACATATACAGTGTAGGCCTAGAAACACTCGGAAATATTAAAAGTGAATTTTTGTGCTTTCTCCTAACAAGCACATTCGAGCCAATCAAGAGATATAACTTATAAACACATAAATTGCACTACTTTTACGTCACAATCAATAAATAAAACAAATGTGGGAAGACTTGAGTTATCTAATATTTTGTAACATACATAAACAACATATACAGTGTAGGCCTAGAAACACTCGGAAATATTAAAAGTGAATTTTTGTGCTTTCTCCTAACAAGCACATTCGAGCCAATCAAGAGATATAACTTATAAACACATAAATTGCACTATTTTTACGTCACAATCAATAAATAAAAACAAATGTGGGATGACTTGAGTTATCTAATATTTTGTAACATACAAAAACAACATATACAGTGTAGGCCTAGAAACACTCGGAAATATTAAAAGTGAATTTTTGTGCTTCTCCTAACAAGCACATTTCGAGCCATCAAGAGATATAACTTATAAACACATAAATGCACTACTTTTACGTCACAATCAATAAATAAAACAAATGTGGGATGACTTGAGTTATCTAATATTTTGTAACATACATAAACAACATATACAGTGTAGGCCTAGAAACACTCGGAAATATTAAAAGTAATTTTTGTGCATTCTCCTAACAAGCACATTCGAGCCAATCAAGAGATATAACTTATAAACACATAAATTGCACTACTTTTACGTCACAATCAATAAATAAAAACAAATGTGGGATGACTTGAGTTATCTAATATTTTGTAACATACATAAACAACATATACAGTGTAGGCCTAGAAACACTCGGAAATATAAAAGTGAATTTTTGTGCTTTCTCCTAACAAGCACATTCGAGCCAATCAAGAGATATAACTTATAAACACATAAATTGCACTACTTTTACGTCACAATCAATAAATAAAAACAAATGTGGGATGACTTGAGTTATCTAATATTTGTAACATACAAAAACAACATACACAGTGTAGGCCTAGAAACACTCGGAAATATTAAAAGTGAATTTTTGTGCTTTCTCCTAACAAGCACATTCGAGCCAATCAAGAGATATAACTTATAAACACATAAATTGCACTACTTTTACGTCACAATCAATAAATAAAAACAAATGTGGGAAGACTTGAGTTATCTAATATTTTGTAACATACAAAAACAACATACACAGTGTAGGCCTAGAAACACTCGGAAATATTAAAAGTGAATTTTTGTGCATTCTCCTAACAAGTACATTCGAGCCAATCAAGAGATATAACTTATAAACACATAAATTGCACTACTTTTACGTCACAATCAATAAATAAAAACAAATGTGGGATGACTTGAGTTATCTAATATTTTGTAACATACATAAACAACATATACAGTGTAGGCCTAGAAACACTCGGAAATATTAAAAGTAATTTTTGTGCATTCTCCTAACAAGTACATTCGAGCCAATCAAGAGATATAACTTATAAACACATAAATTGCACTACTTTTACGTCACAATCAATAAATAAAAACAAATGTGGGAAGACTTGAGTTATCTAATATTTTGTAACATACATAAACAACATACAAAGTGTAGGTCTAGAAAACACTTGAAAATATAAATAACAGTATTTTTATCATGTGTTATTTTACTATTTATATTTTATATGAATATTGCTAAAGGAGAAAACATTGAGTACTGTTTCATTGACCTAAAAAGTCAGCTTGATACGGATGAGAATAGAGGATGGGGGTTTTATGGTTTTTTTTAAGTTTATGAGTCTCTATTTTTTCGTTAATAAAAGGGTATAGTTTTAAACATATTATGACTACCTGACCAGGTAGTCATAGTATTATCTTGGGGTTATCCATGGAATATCCTATTTAACTTTTTACTATTTTAAATTCTGGATTATAAAATCCTTTTACTTTGAATGTAGAATGTTCACAGTAATCTTGATTTAAAATAATAAATGAACTGTAAATGTGTGGAAGATGATCGTTAATATAAATCCATATGACGCTCTGAAATTTGGGTAGATACATGTGGAAATCACTTCCATCAGATTGAAAGACTAGATAATTTGTACTATGCCTTCCATACTGACACATTAAATAATTCCACTCATAAACACATCAGATTTGAAGATATTAATTCCCCCCCCTGACCTAACTTTTCATTTGGACCTAGCTGACCTATTTTATTGAAAGAAAGCATAAATGACCTAACAGAGTTCCTTCGCTCTAAGCGAATGCTGTCGAAGATCTTAATGACTTTCTTATAAATAAAACATATACAACTTTATAAATATACAACTATATTTTGACATAGCAATAATTTTTCAAGGATATTTTGGACCCAGCTGACCTATTTTATTGAAAGAAAGCATAAATGACCTAACAGAGTTCCTTCGCTCTAAGCGAATGCTGTCGAAGGTCTTAATGACTTCCTTATAAATAAAACATATACAACTATATAAATATACAACTATATTTTGACTAAGCAATAATTTTTCAAGGATATTTTGGACCTAGATGACCTATCTGTCGAGAGTGTTGCAATGTGCAGTGGTCTCTTTGTTATTCCAGATAATTTGAGACAGGAAACTGATGGTATTTTTAGGAAAAGTAATATTTACTTCCATTATGAACTATTTTTAATTATTCCTAAAGATGAGTGGAATTGGTCAACTGAATTAGGTTTAGACCTGAATTCTAATGGTAAATTACATGAAAGAATTCGTTATTATTTAAAACTAAGGAAATTTCCCTGTCCCGTCCATTTTAAGGGGCAATTTATTCCAACAGGAAGGTTTGATAAATCTCCATTTCTACATGATAAGGCTCAATGTGTTTTTAAGAATTGCAAGCGATTTAGGTAAGATTTTGTCAAGAGATTAAATAATCTCGACTCTGTTGTTGTGATAAGATCTGACAGAGAGAGCATAAATCATGTTGGCAGACCACGAACTAACCAGCTTCGTGGAGTTGATAGGGAAGTCGAAATTCAAAATATTAAAGAAAACACGTCAGATGAATATTTTCTTAAAAGTATTTCCGTTGCCGATAAAGATTTGCTCGATCTTGGGCATAAGCAAAACATTCGCACTCCCTATGTGTGTAAACAATTAAAAATTGAGAATAATAAACGCGAATATTACAGCAATGACGATTGGCTTGACGTGATAGGTTTTTACAAAGAGGGGCAAGGAATTCCTTACCTTCAAAGTCCAGGTTTACCTTTAAACATAGATCTTTTTTCTGAGTCTTCAATCAGAACATTTCATACTCGGATTGTTTATGTAAGTCATTGTACTACCATGTATGTCGACTCCACGGGCAGTTTAATTAAGGACATACCAGGCCTAACTAACAAGAGGATCTATTATTATTCAGGTGTAGTAAATATTAATAAAAAGCAATCCCCTCTGATGCAATTTATAAGGTGTGATCATGACACCAATACAATTAAAAATGCTTTTGTGAAATTTAAGGAGTTTTGCCAAAAACATTGTGGCATTAATTATCCCATAGTTGACAGAGTTGTTGTCGACTTTTCCTATGCCCTGATGAAAGGTGTTTGTCAAGGGCTTAATAATATATCGCTTGATACGTATGTAAATACAGCGTATAGGGTTGCTGCAGGAAATGAAATATGGCCAAGCAACCTAACTAAGATATATTTATGTTACAATCATTTCACACATATGCTGTGTCGTTATTTAGATGACCGCAAAAAAGCAGAAGGTAGCAACTGTTATCATTACAGTGCCCGTATTCTTGTTATAGGCTTCTTGACTAATTTGTACTCCGAAACGAACTATTATATTATTAAAGAAAAATTTCGTACTTTTGTTGAGATAACAGAAACTAAATATTATAGTCGTACTGTAGCTGATAAGTTAGTTTCGTTAGGTTCCCTGAGTCATAACGAGGAAAATGCTGATGACATCGATGATCTTCCGGATAAATTTGTCATTGATGATGAAGCATCTAACAGTTTCACTAATGATTTTTTTAGCATTGAAAACAGTGTTCAAATCCATGTAAGTGAAGATTCGTCGTCATGTAGCATTAATAAGTTCTATTTGCCAGGTATTGGTAAGCGTTTCTGTAGGTACGCTCACGTACTTGCGTTATTTACTGAGATTTTAAGGTGTAGACTGGACGGCCAAGTTAAAAGACCTTCTAACGCAGACGTTGAGACTTGGAATAGAATCGTGAAGACGAATATAATGCAAGAACAAAAAAATTATTGAATAGGAAAATTTATTAGGAAAGCTACACAGAGAGTAAATACTCTAGTAACTCTATTTAAATATGAGTTAGACCTTCCAGTGGACCACAAAAACGCTCAATTGATAAATAAAACACCTAGCAATTGTAAGGAAACAAAAATTTTAGTGGCCAAAAAAGATAATTTCAGCAAAGTTGCTGGCAAGCGGAAGCGAGGTGAAGAGGAGGTAGAAGTTTGGATGGCGAAGCGTTTTAAAGGTGAGCCCTATCACCTAAAATATGGTAAAATGATAAAGTCAATATCAGGTTCCGCTTCACCAATAAAATTTGCGTCGAGCAACGATGCTTGCCCTGCCTCTCCTTTATGCTTTAATGATAACGTCTCCTCTATAACGTCTGCGCCTATTGCCTCTCCTTCTCCCTTATCTTTGACATTAAGTAGATTTTCTTCTGACATTGTTCAGTCTATACCATTTCAATTATGCTTTTTATACAACAATGTCTACAGATTAAAGAATAGAAGTAATGGAATTTTTCCAAATAAAGAATATTTTATTAGTGGGTCCTCAAATCCAAGTTATGATTTCCTAGATATACAAATCGCCAGCTATTCCTTAAATAAGGATGACCAATTCTCTATCTCATTGTTTGACTTTTGGTCAAACAATATCTGTTTCTGCTGTCGAGACTTTATTGGCCATTTTGGTGCAAGATAATTCTAAGAGTGATAATAGATTCTTATCATTGAGGCACCAAGATGCTTGCAGGATTTTGGGATTGTATAAAGCCCCTTTTAAAAGAAATGATAAGATATTTTTAAATAACTTGAATATGTACAAGTTTGATTTCATTCCATTTCATGTGAACGGTAACCATTTTCGAGCTGGTGTCATAAGTATTTCTAATAAAACTATTTTAATATACGATTCAGTGTATAGCACTTCTCAAATGTCAGGAGAAAAAGAGATATTAACATTCCTTCAAAAGTATAATTTATTTTCTAAGTTTAAAATAGATTTAATTAACTGGGCAGTAAAAAAAATCGACTGGCCAAAACAGCCAACAAGTAGTGTTGACTGCGGAGTATATATACTTCAATTTTTTATTCAATAATGATGGGTCAAAAAACGATGCATCCTTTCAATCCAAATAGAAAGGAGAGAATTATTATATGGACCTCATTCTAGATAGTAGTGATAATATCACTAATATATGCCTTTATTGTATAAACCATTTTGGCCACAAATCGCCGGAGGATGATTGGGTAGAATGCACACATTGCATGCGCTGGTCTCTCTTAAAGTGCTACAATATTCAGGAACAATTCAGGATTCTTAGTACTCTTAGTCTTAAGTTGTATATGTTTTATTTATAAGGAAGTCATTAAGACCTTCGACAGCATTCCCTTAGAGCGAAGGAACTCTGTTAGGTCATTTATGCTTTCTTTCAATAAAATAGGTCAGCTAGGTCCAAATGAAAAGTTAGGTCAGGGGGGGGGAATTAATATCTTCAAATCTGATGTGTTTATGAAGTGGAATTATTTAATGTGTCAGTATGGAAGGCATAGTACAAATTATCTAGTCTTTCAATCTGATGGAAGTGATTTCCACATGTATCTACCCAAATTTCAGAGCGTCATATGGATTTATATTAACGATCATCTTCCACACATTTACAGTTCATTTATTATTTTAAATCAAGATTACTGTGAACATTCTACATTCAAAGTAAAAGGATTTTATAATCCAGAATTTAAAATAGTAAAAAGTTAAATAGGATATTCCATGGATAACCCCAAGATAATACTATGACTACCTGGTCAGGTAGTCATAATATGTTTAAAACTATACCCTTTTATTAACGAAAAAATAGAGACTCATAAACTTAAAAAAACCCATGTTTTATTCCAAACAGATGTTTCATTGACAATATAAAAGGCTCAAAACCATAAAATCCCCATCCTCTATTCTCATCCGTATCAAGCTGACTTTTTAGGTCAATGAAACAGTACTCAATGTTTTCTCCTTTAGCAATATTCATATAAAATATAAATAGTAAAATAACACATGATAAAAATACTGTATTTATATTTTCAAGTGTTTTCTAGACCTACACTTTGTATGTTGTTTATGTATGTTACAAAATATTAGATAACTCAAGTCATCCCACATTTGTTTTTATTTATTGATTGTGACGTAAAAGTAGTGCAATTTATGTGTTTATAAGTTATATCTCTTGACTAGCTCGAATGTACTTGTTAGGAGAATGCACAAAGATTCACTTTTAATATTTCCGAGTGTTTCTAGGCCTACACTGTATATGTTGTTTATGTATGTTACAAAATATTAGATAACTCAAGTCATCCCACATTTGTTTTTATTTATTGATTGTGACGTAAAAGTAGTGCAATTTATGTGTTTATAAGTTATATCTCTTGATTGGCTCGAATGTACTTGTTAGGAGAATGCACAAAAATTCACTTTTAATATTTCCGAGTGTTTCTAGGCCTACACTGTATATGTTGTTTGTATGTTACAAAATATTAAATAACTCAAGTCTCCCACATTTGTTTTTATTTATTGATTGTGACGTAAAAGTAGTGCAATTTATGTGTTTATAAGTTATATCTCTTGATTGGCTCGAATGTGCTTGTTAGGAGAAGCACAAAAATTCACTTTTAATATTTCCGAGTGTTTCTAGGCCTACACTGTATATGTTGTTTTTTGTATGTTACAAATATTAGATAACTCAAGTCTTCCCACATTTGTTTTTATTTATTGATTGTGACGTAAAAGTAGTGCAATTTATGTGTTTATAAGTTATATCTCTTGACTTGCTCGAATGTACTTGTTAGGAGAATGCACAAAATTCACTTTTAATATTTCCGAGTGTTTCTAGGCCTACACTGTGTATGTTGTTTTTGTATGTTACAAAATATTAGATAACTCAAGTCATCCCACATTTGTTTTTATTTATTGATTGTGAAGTAAAAGTAGTGCAATTTATGTGTTTATAAGTTATATCTCTTGATTGGCTCGAATGTGCTTGTAAAAACTTTAAATAAACTCTCACGTAATATTCTAGTGTACTTTTTTGGCCCTACAATGTTTATGTTTGTGTATGTTACAAATTATTTGGCCTCTGAGTGATCCCACATTTGATTTTATTTATTGATTGTTACGTTAGGCTAGTGTAATTTATGTGTTATATAAATTTATTAAGTTATACTTTTTGATTAATGACAAGACGTTAATTTTTTTTATTTTATGTAAGTGAATAATGTTTCTACATTATTGCGATGTTTTTATTTTTTTGTAAACTTTTTATGTTGTGTATTTTGTAATTATTGTAGTGTTTACAGAAGATGTATTGAATAAAATGAATGAAGAATGATTTTTTTCGTCTGTTTTTGGGTGCCGTGGCTCTGAAATAGAAGATTTATATATAAAATACTAGTCCAGCAGTGCAGAATACTAAACCGGAATGTCACATATAGAAGTATTTTGTAAAGCAACCTGGGTTTTTAACCCACTTGGGATTTTGACCTGACTCGTAGCTATCCTGACCTAACGTCCCCATTGGTTGAATTTTGAAACATCGGAAAAGTAACCTGACCACATTCGATTATCAATAACAGAAAAAATACAGTAATATATATAGTAGACCATTTATACAAGGGGCCCCAAGAGCCTGAACTCTACCCAAATCATAACACAAACAATGTGCGGAAAGCCAGAATCAATTGATATATTAAAACCTTAACTCGCTCTTGGAGGAGGTTTCAATGAGGTTCCTGAGAGCCCCAAAAAGATGTTTCAGGTCTTTCAATGCATTGAGATAGGCTATGCCTCCTCTAGTATATATCTCTATGCTACCTACCGTACATGTAGATTTCATAACCCACAAAATTCCATGTTTGCAAAGAGTAGTATACGTTTAAAGTTTATAATTGTAGTGAAAATTAACAAGTGAATTTACTCAATTATTTCTGGCTTTCAATAAAACTGAAATGTCTAAAGAAGTAAAGTTAGGGCTAGGTCTACTTTTAGTGACTAATGTCATGTTGCCTGTCAATGATAAAGGTTACATAGTGTGATAGACATAAGTACAAATCAAAAACATTATTTTTTTTTAATTTATTGTGCGCAAATAAAAAGAGCACAGAGGATTTGTTTACACAATCTTCTGTCTGTCTACAGAGTAGCGGCTATGGTTAAAATATGTGTTGAATATAGCTGCGGCGGACCGGTGCGGACAACTCATGAACTAACATCAATAATTTTCCAAAAATGTCCGATTATATTTTTATAATTAAATTTATGAATACCATGGCAATATTTAGTTATGACAGCTACATTTATTGTTATTATAAAATGATTGTTTTCTTTATTTACTTTTCACAATAATGGTTCGCCATTGTCATGTTCTGCATTAAAAAATTCAGACTCTAAAAGTAAATGTGAGTCTTTTTAAAACTTTCACAAAACGCTACTGATAGCAGGTAAGAGCCAATTTCATTTAATTAATTTATTGATTTAGTCGACTTTATCAGGTAATTATATTTAATCACATGTGCGCAGCACCTTGCAGATGTAATTGCCTGTTAAATACAGGCTGCATTAAATGTCAAAATCTAGCTTCAAGCACAAAAACTTTAGCCACTATTTCATTATTACCTGATTGAGTCAATTAAATTAATAAATTACTCAAATGAAAAACTTAAAAGTAATCAGAAGCGTTCTGTGTAAGTTTTAATACGATGAAAGCCGTACAAAGGAGTATGGCTAGTTAGAAGCATGACAATACAAAGTATAAAAAATTTAATTTCAAACTGACTGTGGGCTAAAAGTGAGAAATTAGGCCAAGCCTGCTTAATTGAAAGGTAGGCCCCCCACCGTGCTAGTGTCGACGGGAATCAAAATTTTCCCACCATTGAATTGTCAGTCTTACTGTTTAAGTTTCTATAGTCTCTGATTTTTTTTGTACACAACTTTGAACTCTCCCAGTGGTGAGATAAAAAATAAAAGGACATTTTAGATGGAACAAAGATAGTTACTGAAAATCAGGAACTTTGTAACTTTTCCTTACCTGATTAAATTTTCTACACATTAGATTTACAAGTGAATCTTTCATACACGCTTCACTTGTAAAAAAATTATAAGTGGTTCTTCTAATAACATTACAACATACAGTGACAGGGCATATAAGCTCTTAACACTTGTGCTAGAATATGATTTGCACTGTCTAAATCATGATTCTATTTATAATAATTAAATTTTATTTTCTACAGAATCCTGAGGATACCCCAGACCCAGTTAAAGTAGAAACTAGAGAGGAACGTTTAGAAAGAAGAAGAAGGGAACGAGCTGAACAAGTTGCTTACAAGTTAGAGCAAGAAATCGCTGTCTGTATGTATATTTTTATTGCTATTAAAGACCAAGTTATTGCTCTTTGAAAAGTCAAGTTGGATCCTGAGGCCAAATCCTATAGGACTGTGATATTTTGTGTAGAGAATAGAGTATTTGCACAATTATTTTATTGCATTATCTTAAGTACGTCATATAAAAGAACACCCTGTAAAATATTTGAACGAAAAAACTTACTTTTGATGATACAGCAAAAAAACAAAAAATATATTGATACAAGTTCTTTTGGCGGGAAAACAGCCTCGACTGCTTGTGTGACGTCAGACGTAAGAATACCGCTGTTTAGTACAATATTCACTAGAGAAACACTCAAGAGTTTATTCTAAACTGCCAACAAGATGATACTGACAGCTGTAGTCATCATGCACCTTAGGCATTGTATTACCTGGAACACAGAATTGTTTTTTTTTTCAGTCTTCTTTACATTCTATTGAACTGTAAGCAACTGTTGACCTCACAATATTTCTAACTAAGACTCCCATCTGTACCTTAAACGACACAACCTTTGAACATTCCATTTTCACCCCACTCTCTCACCCATTCCCCCTCTCCAATCAATAATTTCTTTTACATCCTCAAATAAATTTAAGAGCTCTTTCATTATATATTGATTAAAATAAAATATTATGCTTCTCTGCCTCCTTGAAGGAGGGGGTTGTATTGGATTAGTTAAAACCTTACACACACAATGTTGTTTCAGCTCCTAAATATTCCAACAAATTTGGTGTCTGTATGGATGTACACATTTCTTAAACCCCCTACAGCTTAAACAGCTACTCCAATTTTAATGGAAAGTTAGCTAAAAAAAATCAAGTACTGGGAGAGAAAGGACTGATCAGATTTTGTTGGGTTTAATCTTATTAACCCACCTCTCTTTAATCTTTAACCACCTCTAACTAAAAGAGTTTAAAAGTTTTAAGTTTTATGCGTTTAAAAGTTTTCAGAGTACAAAGAGCTGTCAACCGTGTATGTGGTTAGCACAGTTCTCTAGATGCTTATCTAGATGGATGTCCATGTTTCTTGTATATAATTAATTATTAAGTGAAGAGTTTAATGGACTGTTGCTAATATTTATGAACAATTAATTGAAGACTGCAGTCCTTGTAAAAGAAACATTTTATTTTTAAACATATGCATACATTTTGCAGTCATACTCTGCATCATCATTAGAATCTTACACAAACTGTTCCAGCACCAAATTAACAAAATGTGTGGAACCATACAAACTATTTTAAAAACAAAATATATTTAAAGGTATACCAAAAACCATAAAATTATAGTTTAACAGACAACAAAAAACACGTTCAGTATATATTTAGAATTTTTTTTTTTTTTTCAAGGAGTGTACAATAAATTGTAGCCGATCTAAGTTTGGAATTTTGTCCTTCCTCCCCATAAAACTCTATCTTATGTGGTACATTTTATTTTTGATTAGACTTTGCTAAAACATATCTAATTTTACTTTTATTGGCTTCCTAAAAATATTTGAGCTCCTAGACCTTAGTTTATTATAAAGGTTTTGTTAATATTACTGTTTTTTTATTTATGTCATTAGGGAATCCTCATGGAATGGGAGATGGAACCACAGATGCCTTTAAAACTCTCTTTGTTGCTAGAATTGTAAGTGTCCCTCTACAATTTGTAATTTCTTTTTAATCTCATTTTTAAAGAAAATACTTTTTTTTTAATTTTTACTTTCTTAAGTGGCTTAAAGGCCAATTTTCTTCTTGCCAATGTAGATATTTGGTCTTTTAAATTGTCGGAAATCAAAAAATTATTGCCTTTCAACAAAGTGTTAAATTATTTTAATAAATGTTGGAATGTTTCTCCAATAAAACCATGACTTAAAAAATCTGGATTTGGTTAGGTTTTAAGATGTTAAGAGATACAAAGCCCTTGTGTTTTAGCTATGTTTGTTTCTTATCGGAGACACAGTGTTGAGTCCAATGGACCAAATTTAGCTGAATGTTAAATAGTACATTGTGAAGTAAGTTTTTTCTTAACCTTGGCAGTTATATTTACTGTCGAGCAAAGTGAGACAGTAAATATTGCCAAGATGTATAATATCTGATTTTTTAATGTTGCTTTGCTTGATTTCAGTGCTAGAAATGTTAATGATTAGAAAAAAACAATTTAAGTGCACTAGTATTTAAGTGTATACTTTATCTCCCTAGGATGTAAAAAATCTTTTATCTTCTATGAAGTAAAAGGTTCTTTTTTAATACAGTGTAGGTAAAATAAAAATATTTAATAAGTCCTCATAATAAAAAAAGTGTTTTAGCCAAGTTTTTAGCTCTGGATGATACTATTTCACAGCTAACCCCAAAAACAATATTTTTAATAAATAACTAGCATTGTTTTATTATTTTTCACAGAACTATGATACATCTGAATCTAAATTAAGAAGAGAATTTGAAGTTTACGGATCCATAAAAAAGGTATGCTTTTAAATATAGTTAATATCACAATCACATTTATCAAAATTATTTGTGTTAAACTTATTCTAAGAGTAAATAAATATAGTAATAAAATAATCAAACTTTCAGATTGTCCTGACACACAACAAGTTAAGTGGAAAACCAAGAGGATATGCCTTCATAGAGTACGAACATGAACGGGACATGCATTGTAAGTGAACTCGAGCTTTTACTATTCATAAAAGCATATGTTACTAATCAATGTGCATACATACCTAACTAAGTTATTGAATTGATTTTATTTAATAATATATAACCATTATTGTAATAATGGTTTGTATATTTTATTTTAATAATAAATTATTTATTAAAATTGGTTCAGTCATTATTAATTTACTTAATTTACACTGGATGATTATCAATAAAATTTAGCTTTAATTTAAGTAGTGTATGTATGTACATTATACTTTTTTAGGACATCTTGGTAAGTATACTCTTTTTGTAAACTAAGTTATTTTATTGATATTTAAAGTTTATCTCCTTGTTAAGATCAGAATCAAGTTACTTCAGATCCTTCAATTAAAATACTGAAGTGAAAAGAATTTTTCTATTTATTTAAATTAATTTTTGTAAATCAATATTTGATGAACTCACAATTTCGTTTTGAACGTCTTTCTTAACGACTGTAATATTGATATAGAATTTCTCACTGCTATGTCTTCCTCCATGTCTATTTAAAACTTCCTTGCTTCATACCCATGGCTTTATTCTGGTCATGCTTACACGTTTTTCGGGTTTTATTTTTTGCGTGGATAGATACTAATAATTTGTGTTGTTTTTTGGTCCAGTTTGGGAGGACTGATGCAGGTTATAACCTGCTGTGAAAACACTGAGTATGTGTGTGCCCCACTCTCTCATATAGGTTTGTATGTCTGGTAAGACCCAACATACAAAAAGACTATTTTTATTTTTTAACAAAAACATTTTATTTAGTTATATTTTACTACTTAAAAGGCTTAAATTTGTATAATAAATAGAAAACATTTTTAAGAACGCCATGATCAAAAGTTAAATTTGGTTTTTGTGACTTTAATTTAAAGAAATTTTAAAAATTTTCTTTGAGGATTCGTATATTTTAATTTTAATTGAACAAAGTAAAACTGATAAGGTACTTTAAATAAAGGGGCATTAATAATAAAATTGCAAATGTACCATACATTTGATTTAAGTTACTTGGAAGGAATATATTTTAATTTTCAACCTGCCCAGGCTTCATTTTTAATAAAATATTAAACCATTGCATTGAAACAAATGAAGTAAGGATTGGTAAGCACGGTTTGTATTATAGTCATTTTATTTCATTCAAAAAATAGTTTGTTTTTTATGTTTTATTTTACAATAAAATATTTAAAAAAAATATGCGCGAAAACCGTAAGTAAATAATGCGCACCAGGTAAAAAAATACACCATGTAATTTTGAAAGGAATGCACCGTCTCTTTCCTCGAGTTTCAGCCCCTGTAGCGTGTTGACTTAATTCGGTAGGTACTCTCTATTTCTTTAAAATTTATTAAAGAAAAGACATTAGGGGAATTTTCTTGACATATTTGCATAGTTAGTTAAAGTTATTTGAAATAAAAAATGTTCCTACTTGATTTTCATAAATTAAAATTTCTTACTTGTATATTAAATGTGATCTCAGTGCTTGTATTAACATCGTATATCTAGTACATTTTAAAAAATTGAATCAATAATTTTTTTACAAGAAATAAATTTGGAAAACTTAAAAAGGAATTAATATTTATTGTTTATAATTTAACATTTTATCAAAGCTCATATTAAATTCGTAATTCTAAAATTATTTCGTAATAATTAAGCAAAATATTGTGTTAACATTTTTGAACATTGTTTTGGCTGGAAATCAGTTTTACTTTATCACAGGCTTTAGTTTTATTGGGCAAACCACCTTTATTAAATGTAAAACTTCATTTTTTCATTTAAAGTTGGCTAAAAATGGTCACAATTTGTAATATTGTCCTCCAAAGGAGTATTTATGGTGAAATTTTATATTTTTAACAGCACTGTTACGATAAAAATAATTTATTTAACTAACTAAAATCAACTTTAACAACTTCAATTTGACTGACTGAATAACTTTTATTCCTTTTCTTGTGAGATCCTTAATGTTTGAGAAACCGCTGATTAGATTCTCCGAGCCCACTTATATCAAGTTATATCAAAATTTCTATTATTATTTAAAATTTCTAAAATTTTTCAAAAAATTTGTTTTTATTTTTATTAGATCTTATTGTTCGATGAGTTTTTATTATTTCTTATCAGCTGTTTCTCTTTAGCTTTTTGTTCCTATCCTTCCTTTTTTAAAAAAAAAAAAATAAAGGCACACACTATATCATTATTAATTAATCCCAAATTCAATGTGATCTTATCCTTTCTTACCTTTGTATATAATTGTTTTGGTTATATCTATATTTATTTGTAAGTATTGAAAATTTTAATTATGAGTATCTTTATTATCATTTAAATTTTTGCGTTAATAATTTAAATAAGATATTAAAGAAACAAAATTAAATATTAAAGATTTATTTAAGATAATGTATCATGAATTGTGAAAATTAGAACATAATTGTTCTTACTTTACTGTTATTTTTTTAAATAATTTGTGCTGATAAATTGCAGCAAGTATTAATGAATCACCTATATCGTAATTATGTACTTGCTATTTTTTTATGAAGGTTTAATACAAGGTATATTAGGTTGTTACATTATAATTTAAGGAGACAAAATGTTACCGAAGAAATTCCTGTCTCTGGTTCCTTAGATTAAAGAAGAATGTTTGGTTCTCTCCTTGAATCGAGGCGATCTGTTCTTTCTTATACTCCTGATGTGTGCCAAGTATCAAACAACCTAATATTAACCTTGAAGGTAAGTAAAAACTGTTGTGTTGTTTTATTAGACTAATCTTGTGTTACTTTCAAATTTTTAGCTGCTTATAAGCATGCAGATGGAAAGAAGATTGATGGTAGGCGTGTTCTGGTAGATGTGGAAAGAGCTAGAACTGTCAAAGGATGGTTACCTAGGAGATTAGGTCAGTATTACAGTTCATTCCTCATTAAATTATTCTGTCAAGATTCCAATTTCTGTCTCAAATGCTTTAGCCAAAGAGACTAATACTTAGAGGGAGGATACAACAGCTCTTAGCATTCCTTGGGTAGATAGGTGCTGTAACTGTTCATTGGTGACATCATTTTTTTATTTTTACTAATAATTACAATCCTACTACGTAAATATTAGATTATTTTTCCACTATTTTGCCTTAATTTAAGTAAATTAAATTTAAAATAAATTTTAATTATAATATATTGCATGTATTCTTTAATTTATGTGTTGAATAAAGTGGTTGTAGAGGAGTATCTAGTCTCTCTCTTGGGAGACTATAGTAGGGGTAAGTACAGTTATGGCACCTAGTGGAAGCTGTCTTACATCCAGACCCCTTATCACTGTGCTATTCTGCCCATGTACTACCTCTAAGTATTAGTCTCTTTAGCTTTAGCTTATATTTTCTTTCTTCCTTGCTCTTTAACAGCATAGTTGAAAGCTGTAGGTATGAGAGCTTTATGTCCAGTTTAGTATTCATGGCTTGAATATTATTGGAACAATCTTTGTATGAAGACAAAGAAATTACTTAGTAAAGTGCAGTCCTTAGAATAATACTATATATAGAAGGAACACTACTGATAACACGAAAGGCAGTAATGCTGCCACCCTAACAATATACAATTTTCTTATAGAAAAAATTGGCAATACTTCCGGTTGCTGAATTATTATGTTCTATTATTAATTAATGATTGATTATTCATAAAATACTGATATAAATATCTGTGCATTACAATATTTTAAGCATTTTAAATTGTAGGTAAGCAAACAACAACTAAAAAGATTGGGGATTAAAATGGGGATTTTAATTACAATTATATTAAAAGTAGTCCTCGTCAACTGAATGTAGATTCTTGTATTCCGCTATCCTTTTGCCATCTAAGACCGGTTTTATTAAATTCTCAGCAGGTGTTTTAAGTTATTATATTTGCTCTTTACGATCTTTCTTCATTAATGGATATTTATGACACATATTTAAAATAATGTTTTGTTGTTAGAGTGGTACCCCTACTTATTACCACCAGTCTCTTTACGGTCATATGCTACTTCTATATTAGTATTATTCTAAGGCGCAGCACATATTTTGTGCTTTCAATGCATTAAATATGTGTATATTTAATGCACTGAAATTATATATGTGTATATGTATAATTTCAATGTTTATTATGTGTAATAAAAGCATTTTGAAAAAAAAATGGATTTTATTTTGAAATGATCTGTATTTAGTTTAGTAACTAGTAGCTACTATAGCTAGTAAGCTTAGTAGCTGTAGTGTTCACAAACTAATAAAAAACTTTATTTTACACTAAGCCAGTTTTACAATAGCTCAATAACTTAGTTAGTTATTGGTAATTTTTTTATTTTATTATATTTTATATAATTTTTTGTTGGTTAATAATTTGGGATTTTCCAATATTTAATAATGTTCCAATTCAAAAATGTTTGGTAATGCAATTACAAACAAATATATTCTGGTAACATGGTTATTCTTAAACATCTAAATAATAGACTAGAAGCCTACATTATGAGTTAATGTTAAATTGGAATGTATTAATTTTTTTTTGTTTTTAGGTGGAGGTTTGGGTGGAACTAGAAGAGGCGGCCCTGAAGTCAATCTGAAACACTCAGGTCGTGAAGATAATGAAAGAGAAAGAGAGAGGTATAGAATGGAAAGAGAAAGAGAGCAGGAGAGAGAAAGGGATACCAGGAGAGATAGAGACCGAGGGGAAAGAGATAGGGACAGAGAAAGAGAGAGACCAGAGAGGAGTGAGAGAGAGCGCAGACCCAGGTCTCGCTCCAGGGAAAAGAAACGCAGGTCAAGGAGGTACAGTATACATGCATTAATGTATTATTTCCTTAAAGTATTAGGTGCCTGTTAAAGAAAACAAGTTAATTTGTTATTATTAGAATGTGAGGGTATGTTTCTCATTATTTTAATATCATGTAAGTTTAACCTACTTAATTTTTGTTAAGATCAGCTTATTAACTGTTTTGAATATAGGCAAAATGTAAAAGCTAGTTGTGATGGTTAATAATACCATAATTTTTAATCATAGCTTATGCTTTGTGGCTGTCAGGGCCATTTAAAACTACATGTATTCACATTTTTTTGAAAACCAAACTATATTGTTAGCATTTCATTTTCAGTCGTTCACGTGAAAGGAAAAGAAGGCGTTCTCGTGAAAGAATCACTGAAACAGTTGATCTGGATGAAGTTGACGAGAAGCCTCCAAGAGATAGAGACAGGGAGAGGGACCGAGATCGGGATAGAGAGAGGAGAGATAGAGATAGAAAGCGATCCCGTCGTAGTAGATCTCGCGACAAGAAACACAGGCGAGACAGAGACCGTGACAGGTACTTACTTTCTATTCTTTTTTATTGTATTTTGCCATTTCTTACTTGTTTTATTTAAATTTCCCTCAAATTCAAGATTGCATAGTTGTCTCTAAAATTTATACCAGGTTTGAAATAAACAACTTAATGCTAAGTTTAGACAAAAAAAAGCAGGTCTTAAGAAAAAATCAATGACTATTTTATCTGTTTAAAACAGTGTAATTATGTTAGAAATTATTTATACTTTTTATTTACTTCTATGAGGTACCTGCTTCTACTTTGTTCTGAAAATGTTTGTTTGTTTAGTTCGACATATGCTTTGAAGTATTTAAATTTAATCGATTAGATATTAAAAATATGATAATTAGTACTTACTTGGATTGATTCATATTAATATTTTCATTAATTATTTATTTTTCAGGGATAAGGAGCGAGAGAAGAGAGAAAGGGATCCTGATTACGAAGAAAAAGTTAGGATTAAAATTGAACCTCCTGATGGTATGTTTTGCAGATTTTCTTTTTGATTAGCCTATTATTCTATCCTCGTCAGATTTGTATTTGTTAAGTTATTTGAGTACAAAATAAGAAGGATCTAAAATAAATGCATATTTTTTTTATATCTATTTAAATTTATATTCACTCCTGCTTTATAAATTGTATCAGTTTGTTAGAAAAATAAATAAAGGAAATATTATGCTATACTTGGATTTTAAAAATTAATGTTATGATAATTTACTTTTTAAACAGATTGAGTTAATATTACAATCAGTTAGATGTTGGGAATTACTAGTTGTGTATGTTTAGAAAAATTGATCAAATCCTTTTTAATTAAAATGTTAAAACTACGAAATTGACAAAGGGACCCCTTAGCGGAATCGCTGTGATTCTGACTGCCTGTAATTTTAAAGTGATATAAGAGGTTTCAAAGTGGTAATTAAACTGAAGAATCAAAATACTTACAACATTTTCATAATGTTGTAATAATGACTCTGCTTCTTTTCGTGGCGCTGCTCGCAAGCAAAAAGTTCTCGTTGCAAGCCTAAAATATATTTTTAATAGGAGGTTATAGGTTAGATTTGTAACATTATTAAATATTTGTAAAAAAGCATGAACGTTCTTAAAATTGTATGAAAGTGCATAGTATAAGCCACAGTGTATTATTGATGAAGGGTAACATAAGTGTGAGGCATATGCTTAGTTTCACTGGGTGTTTTGATCATGTTTTCTTTGCTTCCAGAAGATGCAAAATTCATTAAGTATAAGCATGAAAAATGTAGTTATTTTATTTTTTGTAATGCTGTGCTTTGCCAATAATAAATAAATAAATTTCTCTATTTTCATCACTTACAATAAGTTTTTACATTTACATTGTCTAAAATATAATTTTCTTAAAATCAATTTCTGAATATTTATCTTTAATATAATTTTGTGAACAGAGCGAGAGCTCCGTCTTTCTCTAGTCAGATTTAAGATAAAGAAAATACATAGATAAGATATAGAAAGATAAGATAATACAAATTACATAAGAAGATATAAATTATGTATAACATTATAGATTTTAGGTATAACAGTTTTATAAAAAGGAAATAATATCAGACTTCATATAGAGATACAATAAAGAAATTTTAATATAACATAACTGCTGTTAGAAGTACTATTGATTTTCAAATGATATTTAACTATCGGATTATCAAAGGAAAAATAAGCTTATTATGGGTCACATACATACATAAACATGATTTTAAATTTTGCGAAAATAATTGCCAATGGTGGCATAATGGTCATCATTTCTTGGTCATCTTTTAATTGTTATATTTGTTATAATGTGGATCCTCTTAAGATATATTTAATCTAAAATTATTTCATATGAATGTTATCATTAAACTTAGCGATGAAATTTTATTTATATTACTATTAAATATTATGTTTTAATTTTTAGATTATCCTGACTACTCCAACAATTACGATGATGAGTATGATGAAAACACTCAAGTTAAATATGAAAAGGATAATGACAATAATAAGAACGCCAATTATTCTGAAGAGAATAGTATGGACAATGAGAATGACACTAATAATCATAACAATCGCCACGATGACGAGGAAGAAGAGGGGGAAGAAAACGGTGACTCTAATCAGGGTTACGATCAATACTAGAGCTGCTAAATTCAAATTTGGCTAACATAAATACACAGTGGAAGCAATTTGAGGGCTTATTAGTTATAAATAAATCAATCGATATGTTTTAGATCAGAGGTACGCAAAGTGTAGTCCACAGACCCCTAGGACTCTGTGAAGATATTTTAGAGGGTCCCCGTGAGGTATTAGAAAAAATATTAGAAGACATATGTAAACATTAATTAATTAACCTTAATTTTATTAATTAATAAGTATAATAACAGTCATCAGTTCTAATATCCTTTTACCAAATTTCCAAGGGAAAAATGAGCTTATGAGATTGTTAGTAAATACGAGGTTTTTGAAAAATCTATGAATCAAGAAATTATGAACCAAGTTTTTATTGGTATCATAAACATCTATTACTTGTTGTTAGCAAGATGGCTAAAAATGGGTATCCAAATATTAATCGCAAAGATTCTAAGAATGGGGGGGGGGTAAACAAGAAGGACAGGGGTCCGTCAAGTACCATTTATCTACAATGGGGATCCGCTGGGCTCTGAAGTTTGCGTATCTCTGTTATAGATATGATCACTTCAACTTGTACTTGAAGTGATCATTCTAAGTAGCTAGCCAAAACTCGTAGAGGGGCGAAACCAATCCCTGAAGGAAAGAAGCCTTTCTAGGGGGCATCCTCCCCCTAGAAAGGCCCCTCTGCCCTTGGCTACGGGCCTGGCTTGTTATTGTTTGCCTATTCACTGGGTTTCTATGTAGCAATAACATTTATTCTTTTTTAAGTAATATTGTCTCATATAAATTCTTAAAATTTGCTAAATAATCATAGAAGGCTTAGTATTCAATTTTTATCATACCTCCTCTTCTAAAATAATTTAGGATTATTAATGAATTTTTTTAGTGTTTTTTTTTTTAAATATTGACTTTTATTAGAGTGCATCCCATCAACTCTATTGCATTGAAATGAGCATAGTATTGTTTATTACGAGAAACCAATTTGATATTTTAGTTATTTATTGATATAAGGTAATGCAATTATCTCATTCATGTTGCAAAGATGGTTCTTTGCTGTTTGTCTAATTATTTTTAATGTATAATACAATAATCAATTGTTTTACTACAATTATTTTGGTAGAAAAGTAGTCATGTTGTAGTAACAGTTTTGTATAAAATACCCATACTAAAACAGCATGACATTTTATTTTTTCCTAAAATATTTACTTTTGAATTTGCTTGCAATTTAACATACTATGTATCACTTATCTTTATAATATATATAATTCATACTTGAAATATTTAATTTAATAAGTTTTAATTAAAAGACATACATACAAGTTGAGACTAAAGTGTTTTCAATATAAACTTATTAAATTATATTAATGATTCTTTGTTTGTGTCTTTTAAAAATGTAATATAATATTTAAAAAGTATTGTCTTTTTATTTATATTTCTTCCTTGTTCATTTTAAATTATGAATTTTCAACAAACAAATTATGATTTGTTTGGTATAAAGAGTGTGAAATTTCTCATTAATTTCCATTGTTAAGACCATGGAACTATTGTTACCATTAATTTCAATGGTTTGACCATGAGTGTCATTATTATTACTTTAAATATTATAAACTATTAGTTCTTAAATAAAAATATTACTTCACTTCGCTTGTCCTCAGACAGTAAGTACATTCATTTTATTCTCAGTGGTTACCCCCAGGCATTAACTTCTCTCAATGCTGCTTAACTTCTATGATCCAACAAAAATCATAGATATACTCACCATATTGAAACGAAATTGGTTTACTTCAGGAATATAGTTAAAGTTAGTTAGCTAGCTTTAAAACATCACAAACTGGTTGTAGGAAATGCTATACGCAACTTTGTAAATGATAAACTAAAGGAATCAGACATAGACAGCATGAAAGTTAGTGAAATCTGGACTTGTAGACCAGACAAAACTGATCCGAACACTTAACACCAGACATAACACTTGTTAAACCTGGTAGTAAAGATGACGGCAATGAAGTTTTAGATGACCCACACGATGTTGTCAATTACTACGGTGATTTTATATCAAAAAATACCGGAGAAACTGAGAGCTACCTAAATCAAATAATAATACTGTTGATGCTAGTCTTCCAGTGCAGTATAACCCTCATTCATGCTTCTTTGATGAGCTTGTCAGTGTTAAGGAAATCCAGTCTGTCCTGCGTAAACTAAAAAATAAGAAAGTCGAGAAGAGGTAACATCATTTGATTTAAAGAAGTCCTTACCATCTTGTATTAAGGTTTTCACACATGTATTGGCAATGTTCCTTTTCTGGTGGTATTAATCTAAAACATTCTATTGTTATTCCTATTCACAATTAGGGTGAGTAAACCTCTGAAACCAATTATAGACCAGTTTCCTTACAAAATCCTTTTTCCAAAATGTTATTTTATACAAGCTAAATAAATTTCTAACTAAGAACAATATTTTTGCTCCTGAACAGAACGGTTTTAGAAAGGGGCTTTTCACCTAATCAGCTAGTACTAATGCTTTCCAACAAATATTTTACTGTATCGATAATAAGTTGTATGCGTGTGGCCTACTTTTTTATTTTTCCAAGGCCTTCGATCTTATGGATATTTCGCTTCTCTTATGGAAACTTTATAGAATGGGTATCAGGGGTGTAATTTTTTATTGGCTAAAATCATTCCTTCTTAACTGCTCCTTCTAAGTTAAAAGCAGAGGATCATAAAGGTTTTAATTATTGTTAAGTAATTAATATAAGACGCACGGCTTGGTACTATCTCACCCCCTCCCCGATTACATACATTTTTTTAAGGTTACCCCTCCCAGGATTGGGCTCTAATACCGCCACTAATTGACCCGTTCTTATATGCTTATCGAGATCTGTTTCTAAAATTATATATACTTTATATATTGGTTAGTAGTTATATGGGGGGGGGGTGCTAGTAACTACCAGACAAGTAGGCCACGTTGTTGGGCCCTTTTTGCCAGCTCCCTAAGATAGTGCTCTACTCATTTTAATTTCAAGTGTAGGTATATTTCATCTAATCTAGACAGAAGAGCCGTGGATTTCTATAGTTTTCTCTTATGCTTTTTCAAGCAATCATACAAATTTTCACTGACTCTTATAGTCAAGTGAAAACTAGGCACAACACGTGCCCTCTCTGTTAAACCAAATCTCCATACACTTTAAACTACAAGGCAAACACACTATAGTATTATAATGAATCTACTATGAGGGTCCTAAATTTTGCCTATACTCAGTTTCATTTAGGGTAAGGGATCTTTAACGAGTACCTGACAACGCACAGGCTCAAGACCACCGGCTTTACGTCCCTTCTGAAGGAAGTGATACACAGAATTTATATCCCTCTCAATAAAATCCCAGTAGCCTGTGCTGGGATTGAACCCATGACTAAATAAACTCGGAAG
Source organism: Microvelia longipes (assembly GCA_018340805.1). NCBI lineage: Eukaryota > Metazoa > Arthropoda > Insecta > Hemiptera > Veliidae > Microvelia > Microvelia longipes. Next base: position 48,773,473 of record JACMZG010001908.1, on the reverse strand, counting down.
TTTAAAGTCCATTCATTCTGTGTGTTGGCCGCGTACCTTAACCACTACAGCACGAGTAACTATATATTGGTTAAATAACATTGGATTATGGCTCAGAGTCTACTTGACAAATAATTATATATTATTTTACTTATAGGACAGAATAGTCATTTTAAGTCATGTTTTAATCTAGAACCGTTTTATAATAAAAGAGGTTCGAAGTAACATATTGTTCATAATAGTAAAATTCATTATCTATTTACGGCTGCAAAATTGCTCATTACCGAACTGTTTTTAAGCTGCAAAATGTCATGTTGCCTATACTGTCAACAAAATATTTCCAGTACGGGAAAATTGCTTGGTAATACAAAACATCCTAGGGAGTTATGATACATTTAAATATAATGGTAAAAAAGTCAAAACTCCCTAGGAGGAGAAATGAAATCAAGAATAGAAGTCTTCTAGTCTTCCATTCTTAAAATGAAATTATTTGAGGTTATTGTTGCAGTAAATTTTAGTATTTTTCACTTTGTCAGCAATGATTCTTTGAGCTTGTTTTTTATATATTTTTTTTAATAATATCACAATATATTACGGTATAATTATTAATACAAGTATTAAATGTTTTTACAAAGAAACATTATAATATAATTTAAAAAATAAAGTTGGCAACTCTGATATCTACAGCTTGTTTTAATTTTTTTACCATGACTTGTCAAATTCTGTATGAGGGTGCCTGTATAAAATTATTATACAGGCACTCTAGGTAGTGTAAAACGTATACAAACGATAACTTTTATAAACTAGCGAAAGTTGTTAATAATCATAATGAATCAGATAAATAATAAGGAGAATGAACATAGAAACATTGTTAACATTGATGAATTATTGGACCACACGCCACCTGATATTTTAAGTTTTGCATCAACTTCCAAATAGTCTTTACGGCCAGCAAAATCTCGCTGTAAGTATTTAAAAACTTATAATATATCCAAAGATTGGTGTCAGTCAATTATATTTTTTTCACAAAGATTAAACGTTATATGTATTTTGAAGAATAATTAACTTTTGCATTTTTTTCTGCCGTAAGTAGATTAAATAATATACGCTACTATGCAGCAAAGGAAACATTGCTGACTCGTTCTTGCATTTGTCAAATGGGTTACTTTACCAGCCTCGGCAGGTAATTTCAATAGCCTGCCCTCGCCTTCGGCTCGGGCATTTATAAAACTCGTCTGCAAAATTCCATTTTGCTGCCTATGTAGCATAATATACTATTGTCTAATCGAGGTCCGTTCTAAAATAAAGTGGCTTTAGAATACGAGTATGACTAATAACTAGGCTACAAAGCTTCATAAATTATTGAAATAGCTATTATTAAAAAGAAAAAGTAATTTTGTTTAAAAATGGTTTAATTTACATACAGACTTGTTTTTGCATGAAATATAATTGTTTTATTGAAGCAATTATACCTTATTAAATGTTTAAGAAAGTTATGCAAATATAATTGCATGTTATAATAAATAAATATTTTTTCCTCATTATTAAAACATAGTTGCATAAATTTAAGAACAAAGTTTTAATATTTTCATTTTAGATTGTCAACTAATCGCAACAAGGAACTTAGTCCTAAGAAGTCTTAAAGCATGGCTTCACAATCCACGAATAAACGAAAACAACCTCATCAGAACATTTTTGTTGTTACAACTTCGATTTTTTAAAGTCCTAAATTGACTATTAAAAAATTTGTTGTTAGATAAATAAACTATTTGCCGAGCGGAGCTTAAGGGTTTCTTTCTGAGGTTCTTAACCGGGGGGGGGGGGGGTCACTGTTGTAAAATTTGTTGACAGAGGAGGCAACAAATATTAAATTAACAAAGTATTTTTTAAAAATATAAAAGTATTCATAAATAACACAATACAGGACAATAAATATTTTTAACAAACATCTATGATATATGTCAATCTATAGCGTAATAGAAGAAATACCCAAATATTATGACATTGGTATCAAATTTCTTAGGATTCAATGCCATTTTTAAAAAGCAATACTACTTCATCCTACCTCTTAAATTTTACCAAATGTAGTAACAAAATTAATATATGTGGGTAATATTTACTAAAATAATAATAGTGAATTACAATTTTGTTTGGAACAATATTTTTTTGGCAAGACACATTTTTGCCAAGATACATTTTTGCCATATTTCATTCTAGAGAAGGGTTACATTTAATTTGTCGTGACGAGGGGAGGGGGGTATCCCCCCTTGAAAGCAGCATTGATTGCTGCTAGTTATTAATAAAATTTTATAGATTCTCTACAAAGAACTCTTTTATTAATACCTCAAAAACTTCTCTGAAAGACCTCAAATGTGGTTCTTGTTGTCGCAACAACAAGTAGACAAACATTTTTTAACCAGTTATTTTGGTGGTTAGATATACAGTTATTAGAATATTGATTAGTATAATGTATTTAGGATGAGTTTGACAAGAGTCTGTTCACTTAAACTCATCCCACTGATTCTTTTTGAAGCAATTATAATGATACTTTTGTCAAATATATTTCATTTCATAGGCATTATAGACATTTTACAAAGGCAGTTTACAAATATAGACTTTTTACAAATATTGGAAATTTAAATAGTCAACTGAGAGGATAGCTTTTAAAGAAAACTTAACTTTATAATTCCTTGAAAAACATGCACACACATGTATATATTCGCTCTCCTCCTCCCCCTTAATAAGAGGTAGAATCTGATTCCGGCTATGCCCCCCCCCCCCGAGTCTGCCTTTGATGTTTAAGTCACTCTTCAAAGTCATAAGTGAATATGATTTGATGTAGGTGTTTATGTATTTAAATGTCTTTAAAGCGCATTTTAGAATTGGAGATGTAAATTAAAAAACTCGTAAAACAGGTCTGGGAAGGCTTGTCTATGCCGTCGTCACACAGCCCCCTACTTGAGAGATAGAGAGGGAAACCTCTCTATCTCTCAAGTAGGGGGCTGGTTTATGCGAGAGAGGGGGGACAGTAAACCTTCTTTCGTCAGGTTAGCCTGGTCATGCTGTGTTGTCCTTCGTGCTCTCGTCTTTCTACCTTTACGCGTAGTCAATTTTAAATTAGTTCAATATTAAAATCGATTATTAAGTGGTGCTGAATTTTAGTTCGTATCTGATTATTTGAAAAATTTATAATTTTCGTAAAATCGGATATTTATAAATAAGTAGGTCAATTTGATCAAATAGAGCCTTGTCGTAACCTTTTTATTCAGTTTTTATTTATTTACACTTTCTCCTGTGTTGTGTTTGTTCTTTTTATTTATTTTGGTAAGTTGTGCTGCTTAATAATACTCTATCTTAATTAGAATTAATATTATTCCAAATATACGTGTTATTAAATTTGAGTTGGGAAATGTTAACAAATTTTAGTTAACAGAAGAACACCATCTAAATCTGTACACATTGCCTTTTCCTTCTTACAAATCGCTTAAATTTATGAATAGGAATCATTCTTTGCTGCTGGAAAGGTTTTTGTTTTATATTTTATGAGTGGACAAAATTAGAGATAGCCACAAGAATTTTGGCTTCTTGAAGGTAAAAGTTGGCTTTCTTTTGTTTGTCCTTTCACTTTTTAGGATCATTAGTATCATTTGTGTTGGTTTGACATGAAATATTTGTTTAATAGAGAAAGAAATGTGTACTTTATCCATAAAGATATTATTTCTAGAATGGACCTATTGGTTGAATTTTGAAACATCATAACAGTAACCTGGGCACCTTCGATATCAATTTAATCAAATTAAGTACACAAAATTCAGTAACTTATATAACATTACATTTATAATGCAAAATAAAACTTAAACATTAAGAGAAACCCGTTATCTGTTTAGCCAGATTGATTTGTTATAACCTAAACTCACTTCAGTTGAAGGTTTTAATAAAATAATAAAGCCCCCCTGAAGCCCCAAAATGATGCTTCAGGCTCCATATTTTACCAGTATATCGGAGTCACCCGTGGTGTAGTGGTTAAGGGCCACGTACCTTAATATCCTTACAATACTCAGAATGTATGGACTTTAAACTTCCGAGTTTATTTAGTCATGGGTTCAATCCCAGCACGGGCCTCTGGGATTTTTATAAGAGGGATAAAAATTCTGTGTACCACTTCCTTCAGAAGGGACTTAAAGCGGGTGGTCTTGAGCCTGTGCATTGTCGGGTACTCGTTAAGGATCCCTTACCCTAAATGAAACTGAGTATAGGCAACATGTAGGACCCTCTTAGTAGATTCATTATAATACTATAGTGTGTCTGCCTTGTAGTTTAAATTGTATGGAGGTTTGGTTTAACAGCGAGGGCACGTGTTGTAACTAGTTTTCACTAGACTATAAGAGTCAGTGAAAATATGTATGATTGCTTGAAAAAACACATAAGAGAAAACTATAGAAATCCACTGCTCTTCTGTCTAGATTAGATAAAATTAAAATTAAAAGGAGTAGAACAATATCTTAGGGAGGTGGCAAAAAGGGCCCAACAACATGGCCTACTTGCTTGGTAGTTACTACCACTCCCCCTTATATTACTTACTTACCAGTATATCTGATCTCCGCTTCATTACAGCTATGAACAGTATGATTTTAACAAGAATCCTTAATTATTAGAAGTGACAAAATGGGGAAAGAATAACCTGATATCGAACTAATTTACTAATCAATACTGACACTGTATTACTACACACACACAGCATACTAAATTCGCGGATTGTATTAATTACATAGCTAAATATGCTATAAGAACCAGAGGTGGTTAGGTAATTCAGTTTGGTAATTCAGTTGGTGATTCAGGTAATTCAGTGGAGGTAATTCAGTTGGATACACTAGAACTAGGGAGATGGAATGATCTGACTAAACAAATCATGTACATAGATAATATTTTGTTATAATTAAAAATATGATAACTATTAATTCATTACTAATAACTAGTTAATAATGACTAACATTACTATCACTGATACTATACAAATATTCCTATAACTAAAATACATATACTTTAAGTAATATAAAAATACTTTTATACTTTTCCTCATTTATACTGTTGTAAAATAGAAAAAGTATTGGTTCACACTTAAAACCCAAAACTGGGGCTTTACTTGTATTAGGTGTTTTAGGTGTTTTTAAGACCTCATGATTAGTTTTTACCAAGTAGTCTGTATCATCATAGCTCCCAGTGTGCTATGCTAGAAAGTTGAAACTTGGTTCATAAATCAATCTTTAGGTTTAATTGTGTTAACCAGAAAATAATTTTTTATGTTGTCATGAACTGTTATTAATGACTCAAAATGTCAAAACAATACTAAACATGGTTATTTGATCTGTGTGATTTGAAATTTGGCACCCATATATAATACGACACACGGCTAAAATCAATTGACAGCCCGCCAAAATCTCAATGCTTTCAATCCTCTTTCTTTAATAAAAAAATCCCTTCTTTTATGTAACAAAAAAAATTCCCTACTCTGGTAACACTGAAAGTCAGGTTATGTTTTGAATTTTATTATTTGTACTCAAATAGCAAGAAATGCTTAAAGAATACGTCAATGTACAAGCGTCAAATATAGGCACTCAGATCATATTACAACTTCGCAATAATTGGATGAATTGAACAGATTGGAATGAAACGAAACGAAATCAAACAGATCAATATGCACAATGAGGTTGTTGTTTTCGAATTTTGTCCTAACTTAATATGACGACGACAAATTGAATGAGGGAAATAAAAGTGACGCGAGGTTACAAATATTTACAACCAGTGTTGCCTTTTTATGATTTTATTTACGAAAAAGGTATTTTTTTATACCGAGGTTGGCATGAGGTGGAGGGGGAAAGAGCGGGGTCGGTCTGAACCAATAGAATTCTTTCCCTCACAGATTTTTGGCGCGCTGTCAATTGATTTTAGCCGTGTGTCGTACTATAGTACTATGTAATGCCAACAAATGGTCTAATTTTCATTTTATTATTAGCATTGGTTTAATTTTTTATTAAGTGACAACAACAATTTTTAAAAAATCAGAAAAATTACTAATTAAGTTGAAATTGATTAAAAGAGTATTTCTTTTTTAAGCTCTTCTTGAATATTATCTTTGTTAGGAATCAAGAATAGGTTGTGTTCACTTGCTTGACCCTTCCCAGATAAAACTAATTTAGAGGCATAGAGGCATTAGTTTTGAAACTGCTATTAGGTATGGCCTCCTGTTTTGGTGAATTAAACTTAGATCAGTCCATTATTATTATTATTGAAGATTGGGGTTGGAGTCGAGGATAGACCTCATTTGCACTACAACTGGAAGTATATTGTACAATCCCCTCAATTGATCCAGGTCAGAATAATCCTTTTCCCCAGACTAGGTCTTGGATCTTTTTGACCAGTGATTCATTGGTAGAGTCAAACTTAGTGACAGTGCTGCTACCAAAGTTAGTGAACCTTTGAAAGGCTAGGGCTTCACATCTCAGAAGTATGTGAGAGGCAGTTTCGGTTTCCGATTCACAAAGCCTACACACTGGGTTATTTATAAAGATACCAATATGTTTGGAGATGTTTTCGGATGTGACAGTGACCAGTCAGTAGTCAAGTTACTGTTCTAAGGTCCCTTCTGCTTAGACTGAGGGGGTCCTCAGTTGCTTTGGGACTAAGTCCTTTTAGCATAAGTTTACTGTGCCTCATGCCAGATTTTTAATTACACCTTTGGCTATAGCTTTGGGTATGGCTACTGTGGGTTCAGGGCCCACAGGAGTGGTCTCAGACCCCTTTTTTGCAAGGATGTCTGCTTGCTCATTACCTTCAATTCCCTTATGGCCAGGCACTCATCTGATTGCTACATCGTTGTTGAGTGACAAGGTCAGAAGGTTTTGTAAGCACTCCCAGACAAGCTTGGAGTTGACTTTTGTATGAACCAAGAGCTTTAATGGCTGCCCTTGGCTGTCAGTAAAAATATTTATAGAAGTCTGATTAGGATTATTTTTAATATTTTTTATTAGACAGGCATTAATAGCAAATATTTCTGCCTGAAACACTGTGGCATACTTTCCTAAAGGAAATGAGGTTTTGATATTTGCATGAGCCTCATATATGCCACTCCCAGAGCCACAGTCCATCTTAGATCCATCTGTATACCATACAGAAGATTGAGGTGGTTCCAGATCAGTCCATAGAAGAGTTTATAAATATTGAAGTGTGGAGGTTATACAAAACATGGATAAAGTATCAATCTATAGATAAATAGTTGTTGTATAGCTAATAATATTTAGATATTATCAGCTACAACAACAACTATAAATAACATTAATTAAGTAAGAAAACACATGAGGTACTAGTTGTGCCATCCAGAAAATATTTTTTCTCTGACATTATTGCTCTCATTAATGATGTGATGCGTAGCATACATTTGGTCCCATATAAGACAAACATAAGTGCTAAGTTTAATGGGTGTAAAGTTTTATGAGTTAATTAGTTAAGCTTAACAGTTAATATCATATCTATTATCAATCTATATCATGTATGGAATCTATTAACCTATATTATGGAATGGAATCTATTATTTATCATATACGGGTGTAAAATAATACTTTTCTGTAGATAAAGAAATTTATATAAGCATTAATTATAAAATTATTTACTAAAGATCATCAACTGAATTACGTCTAACTAATTATAAGACAATTTAAACTCAAGGATACATATTTATAAAGAATCCAGAACCCTGTTGTTTATTTCTGATTCTCAAGTGGACAATCACTCTGTATAATCTACAACTCATATACACACGCCTGTCCAGTCTAGCCCTGCCACTCATCTCAAATAATCTATCACAATAATGTTTACGTAAAATGATAAAAAAGAATACATAACAGATAGCGCTGTTTTATTTAATCATTTTCATTGAACTGGATTTTTTTTATCTTTCCAAATAATATTTAAATTAAATTTTATCAACAATTTGATAGAAGTAATTTTTTAGGAGGACTAGTTGTATAGATTGTTTGTGTTTAATTAGCTAGAGCAGGGGCTCAAACTTTCACACACACACATATATATATATATATATATATATATATATATATATGTGTATGTATGTATGTATATGTGTGTGTGTGTGTAGGAATTGATAAGAAAGAAGGATTATTTATAATCTAACAATAAGCATGTTAGAATCTATATTTCTGATCTTTTATCTGTATTTTTCAAAGGAAATGCGCATAATTATGCCGTTTGTTATACAAAACTATGACTCTAAAATTGGCATTAGCACTAGTGTAATGCTTAGTCGGTTTCTTTAAAAGTTTTAGCGCATTTCCTTTGAAAAATACAGACAAAATGAATTACGAGCAGTGCTTGATAATTGTGTAACTGCTCAAGTTATAAAGTATAAACCGGAACCTTAAGCAATAAATGAGTCGTTAAGCACGGAAATACGCATTTTCAAAGGAAATTCGCCCGACATGCAGACCACCACGCCAGAATTATTTTGTAGTTATAAACTTATATAATGTAAAAAACGATACAAAATTATCGTCTCTACCAGGATTTGAACCCAGATACCCTGGCTTTAAGTGTCGTATCGACTCCGGCCCAAAGAAGCAATTTTTTGGTAATAGACCATGGTTTTTTCGACTTTTTGCCGGTTTGGTCATAGGCCGGTTTTTTATTCGATTCAGCGCCAATTTATTCGATTATACCGTTTTTGTTTTAAATTTGGTGATTCAATATTCCGGGTTAATGACGTCACAAAAACCTGATATTCAATATGATTCGTGTCCTCCTCAAGGTTGATTTTCGTACCAAGTTTGATTAGAAAATATTTATGCGTTTGAAAGATTTGAAAAGAAGTATCTAGAATACACACACACACACACACACACACACACACACACAGATATATATATATTATATATTATATATATATATATATATATATATAATATATATATATATAATATATATATAATAATAAATATATATATATATATATAATATATATATATATATATATATATTATATATATATATATATATAATATATATATTATATATATATATATATATATATATATATATATATATGTGTGTGTGTGTGTGTGTGTGTATAGAGTTTCGCAAATCGTAGTTTTTCGTTATCAGGGACCTCTAAACTGGATTTCTGTCGTAGTCCGAGGTTCGACTGACGCCAAAATATTCGCTAAAAGAAATAAATAAATAAAGTTTCACTTATTACAACTAAAAAGTCAGACATAAAAATGCAATTGGCACCTCTCTGCGGCTTCCTGGTCTCTTGGTTTTGGTTGTTCTGTTGTAGTTTGTCATAAAACCATATTAGCAAATGTCCATGTGTATCAGTCGGGGAAAATGTTTTGTTTACATAAAGTATATATGTCACACGATAGGATCGGAACTGATGCAGATAATAACATTCAATTTCGTAAATGTGTTTAACATGTATGCTGGAGAATATCATTTTAGTGCGATCAGATAATTTTTTGAGATTTTATGATTTTTCGACATTTTTTCCGAGTCATTGTTGTGAGTTATAGTACAGTCATTGAAGATGAAAATCGAGCCTTACCTCCGATTTGCTTGCCTATCAACCGATTTACCTGAAAATTTGGAATTAGGCTTATCTTACCCTTACCTTCAAAGGTGACATTGGCCCGTAGGGTGCTTTTTATTTTTAAGGGGTGAAAACCACCCCTTTATCAAAAAAATCAGATTTAGGCATTTTAACTTGTTAAAACAAAATGTGTGACAATTATTATTATTACTTAACTTGATTATTATATACTGAACCATTTTTCAACCCTTCAATAATTTTACAACCCCCACAAACGACTTTTAAAAATAATAATACATTAAAAATAATAATAAAAATTACTTTTTTATTACTGAAAATGATTTAAATGCAGAGTGAATATTGTTTCACGTTCTCCAACATCATTATGATATGTTTTACTCCCTTTCAACCCTTAAAAAACTGTACAATTTTAAAAAACAACCTCTATATTAAAAAAAAAATACTTTTGTATGACTGAAAATTATTTTAATATCGTTTCACATTTTCAAGATGAGTATCATAATGTTTAAACTTTTCAACCCTTAAAAACAACCCCTAAGTTTAAAATAATTTTAAAAATTTATTTTCATACCATTATATTTTACATAAAATATTGTCATACAATTTAATTATATAGCACGTGTAATTTTATCTTCTAGTACATCAATTTAAATTGTTTAAAGTTTTCAACCCCCAAAAACCATCCCTAATTTGCAAAATGTATTTTTTTAAAAATAATTTTATGCGATTACTTAAATTAATCGATTTTTAATGAAAATAATAAATTTATTATATATTATTTACTAAATGCAACATAAAAATAACTTTAGTACAAGAAATCATTGGATACAACTTTACAAAAATCATAAGTTCATTATTCAGCATCGGAGTCGCTGTCGTATCTTCTTGGTCAATTGAGGGTTATTCACGCAGTTTTCTCCACAGCATATATGTTTTACGTATACATACATACAATTTACGTTATTTCACTCTGCTCCGAAATTTTGTGCTCCAAAAATTAAATTTTACCAAATTTAAAAAATAGCATTTTGTTTTTTGACATAACTCTACAATTTTTAAGCTAGCGCAAATTTCAAAAACTATTTTTGAAGGTAATTAAAAGAGCTACAAAATTTTTTATATTAACGTATGGTGTAAAACCCATCGTTTTCAAATGGCGAAGGGTCAAAGGGCTAAAAATAGGTTGTCATTGTACTACCGCGTGCTCTTTGAACAGTCATATCTCCGCAATTTTTAACTGACAGAAAAAAATAAAAAACCAAAATTTTTGTTAAAAAAAATACCTATATTTTTTATCTCTACAATTTTTGCCGTATCTTTCATTGTTTTCTTTAAAATATCAAGAAAGGCATTTTTTTGAAAAATTTGAAAAAAAATTTTTCTTTAAATCGTAATTTTTTTAGAAATTATGCATTCCAAACCGCTAAACCACTATGATCCCATTGATATCATCACATTAAAGTAATTTCTGACGGATACGATTAATTTTTAATTTGGTGGAAATGGTGCTTACTAAACTCATACATTTTTTGTTTAAAAATTTTAATGTCCCTGGTTTTTATATGACAAATCACCGAATTTGCGTTCAAAAGACTTTTAACAGTGCTCATTGTAAAGGTCTTTTCAGGCACTATAAAAAATCTCTCTATAGACATATTCGTAAAAATACATCTGTTGCCTGCTAATGGCTTTGAATACTCCGATATGAGTACGGACAAAAAAAACTGGATTCTATCTCCAATATCTCGCTTACTATTGCACTTAAAGTACTTTTGCAAAAAGGGATTTGTTTGTTTTTTTATCTACTACAATTTTTTTCCTTATAAAATTATCGCTAAAATGCTTAATTCTTGAGATATTGCCGAAAAATTGTTAAAAAAACGCAGAAAAATTCGGAGTTTTCAATCGCTAATAACACGGAAAGTATTGCTTTTATGAAAAAACTTCATACTACATTTTTTTCTTTAAATAAGTCAATTAATCGATTTCTGGTGTTATTTTGATCGAAAAAAATTCCACCCTCGAGATGGGGTGGCAACACCCCCCAGGAAAAAAGCACCCTGTGGGTCAATGTCACCTTTCAAGTTAAGGTTGAGATAAGACTAATTCCAAATTTTCAAGCCATTCCATCGATAGGCAAGCAAATCGGAGGTATTATGCTTCATTGACTGTACTATTAATATACATTTACACATACACATTTTATAAACAATAGACTTATAGAGGTCGAATTGTGTACCAAGTTTACCAATTAAAATTCACTTAAACATTTAGAAAACTTTTTTTAAAAATTAATGAAAATCCCGTATTATCTCCTCCTTGAAAATAATTACGAGCATGCCTGTTCTCATCCAAGGAAAGAAAATATTAAATTTAATTTATTAAATGCTTGTCACGATATGAGAATCCAATGAAAAGATTTGCACATCTGTACGTTATTGCCTAGACAGACAGACTGATATACCTGTACTGTTCTTAGTCTATTAGATAATTCAGAAGCTTGAATATGATTTCCTCTTCCATTCAAGGTTTCTTATAATTACTTAGTGTGACGACATACATTAGGGATTTATCAATGTCATGTTTTCTTAATTTATCTCCCTTGATTGTATTATTCAACATCTGTTTACCTATTATGAAATTATATTATCCTTGGTGCTCATCAGTGATAACCCCTGCAGGAACCACCTCAGATTCTGCTTAATGTACAGAATACTTCTTATAATCGAATTTTATAAGCTGAAATTCCTCCTTCTAATTTATGGCTTTTAATAATATATAATTTATTATTTTTATTTTACTTGTGTGTGTCCATAATACTGGGTGAGAATCATCTAGTATTATTATCATCTAGTTCCACTTTGCGTTCTCTGTAGAATTTTCTGTGCATGACTTAACTTCATTTAACATGAATATGCTACGTGTGAGTAGAATTATAGTTTATTTATTCTAATGTAATAAATAAATATATTTGTTTTTTTCTGTGTCCTACACTGATTCTCATTCTTATAATTATGTTTTACTTATGTGTTACTTTTCCCCATTCATAGGATATAGGAAAGATATTGTGTTTCTTTCCGAAAAAAAATCCGAAATCGGGTTTTACCTGAAGTGTCAGTTTTAGGTGTTTTTGAGATCTCCTGACAAAGAGACTTAATACTTAGTGGGAGGACTTACGTAGAATAACACAGTAATAAGGGGTCTAGAAGTGTGACTTATCGAGTGCCATAACTGTACTTACTCCTACTTGAGACAAGAGACTCCACACCTCTATAACCCCTATTTGAGCACATATTTTTTAATGCACCCTGTTAACGGCGGTCATTTTTCAGTGACGTTACATTTAATCACTATCGGTGTGTAACTTTATTCATCAGATTCTCATCTGATAAGTTGAAAACATCTGACGAGTACTAGATGGGTGTTGATTTTATTCATTAAGGTCACTCATGGCAGTAAAAGGTTGCTTAGCGGCGGGAAAAGCTAAGGCACCACCTCGGCCAGCTGATGACCTTATCATAAACCTGATTATTCTCTTCTTTATTATTATTTTCGTTACATTGGTGACAAAATGACGTCACCAATGTACAGTTATGGCACCAAGGTACTCAGGGATTGATAAGAGCTGTTGTGTCCTCCCTCTAAGTATTAGTCTCCTGAGTGGTTGTCACAAAGTTGTCTGTCTGTATGAGCGTATCTGCTATTATCGTAGCTCCTAGTGTATTTATGCTTAGTGTGTTGAATATTGGCTCAAAAATTAACTTTTACGTCTAGTTGTGCTACCCGGAAAATAAAATAATTTTGTATGACGTCATAAACCGGAAATGTTAACCTAGCAAAAATTCATAAAACACGGCAAAATAATTCGATTTATTTGATATTAAGTACGCGTATATATATATATATATATATTATATATATATATAATATATATATATATATATATATATAATATGTGTGTGTGTATGTATAAACTAAAATATGTACCTAGTAAATATTATCAGAATTTGTTCAATTTTTATCGAATGATTGTATTCGTTTTTTAAAAACGAAAAAAAATCTAATTAAGTTGCATTTTTAAAATTAGTTTCGTTAAGTTTTAATACGAAAAATATATCTACAGTTTTTGTTGGATCGTAAAAGGTTAGCAGCGTCGAGCGAGGTCAGTTCCTGGATGGGTGACTTCTGGAAATAAAAGGCATATATTTAATATCGTAGGACTAATAACGAAAGCCAATCAGAAGACGTGTAGCAGAATAAATTTGATGGTTTTTATATTCTGAGGACGAGCGAAGGGAGTTATTAGTAGTAAGGATGGGCGTAGCGTATCCGATTGTTGTGGAAAAGTTCCGAGGTATCCCGTACCCGATTTTTTTTACTGTAATTAATTAGTAATGTGGATTTATTGCTTTCGGTTTTTACCACCGACAGACAGTGATTCCTTAAACTTATTTTCAAAATGGTGATTGAATATTTGAAGATATTTATCGTTTTATTGAAAATGGTGATTGACTTATTTATAGATATTCATAGTTTTATTGAAATGGCGGTTGGCTATTTGAAGATATTCATAGTTTTATTGATATGGTGATTGACTATTTGAAGATATTCATAGTTTTATTCAAATGGTGATTGACTATTTGAATATATTCATAGTTTTATTGAAATGGTGATTGACTATTTGAATATATTCATAGTTTTATTGAAATAGTGATTGACTATTTGAAGATATTCATAGTTTTATTGAAATGGTAATTAACTATTTGAAGATATTCATAGTTTTATTGAAATGGTGATTGACTATTTGAAGATATTTATAGTTTTATTGAAATGGTGATTGACTATTTGAAGATATTCATAGTTTTATTGATATGGTGATTGACTATTTGAAGATATTTATAGTTTTAATGAAAAGGTGATTGACTATTTAAAGATATTCATAGTTTTAATGAAATGGTGATTGACTATTTAAAGATATTCATAGTTATATTGAAAGCGTGTTAATTAAAGTGTCAATGGTCTATACAGGTATCCCTGTGTGTGACATATGCAGGTTTATTTCAGTTTTATTCTTCTTTAGAATATTTGGTATAAAGCCAATAAAGACGTCGGTTGTCGTCTATCCATAAAGGTGAACCATCCTAAAATAGACAAGAGTTGACTGTTTTAATATACCACGGCGTACTTCTAACTTGTAGACTTTCTACTTTGATTTCTTAATTACTCAATTCGTTATTCAAATCGTAATGGAAACTGGTTCATGTAATCTTGTTTGCTTGTGACACAAATAATAAGATAATATTAGCAAGTTTTTGTTGCTTATATTATCTTATAAAATAAATTATTATTTTGCAGTTAAAAAGTATTATATAAAATGTAAATATAAAGAAGGTACCTTAAGATTTTTATAGATTTATAATCCTTTCCACATTTCCGATGATTTACTATATATATATATATATATATATTATATATATATATATATATATATATATATATATATAATATATATATATATATATATATATATATATATATGTGTGTGTGTGTGTGTGTGTGTGTGTGTGTGTGTGTGTGTGTGTGTGTGTCCTAGACGTTTCTATGGGATACTATACCTTTCGTACGCTTTCTTGGATAAAAATAAAACTTTGTACCAAACTAACCTTGTTAATGTCCCGAACCCTATTCTTTATTAAATATATGTGACGTAATTAACTCACAATCATGACCCTACAAACATTTCAAAAAATCACTAATCTTATTAGTGATATAAATGAATCTTATATAGTGTTTAGATTGGGCTGAAATCTAAACATATATGAAATTTTTTACCCATATACTACTTTGTATGGTTAACAGTCGTACCAAGGTTCATTGTATTATCAGTTTTAGTTCCGGTTTTATTGATTGACATGTATATGTAAACAAAACAATATGTCATTAATTGATATGTAAACAAATAAAGTTTTTTCTCTAATACATTTGGAAATTCGCTTATATCGTGGCAGTATTACACGTATGTAAACCAGTAATATGACGAACTGACTAAGTACAACAACCATGTGGTCGCGGAGCGGCCACAGGGAGGCGCAGGGGCGGCAAAGAGGCCGGAGGCCTCGTGTTTTGTTATTTAAAGTGTCTTATGAAAGAACTTAGTTTATTATAATAAACTAAGTTATAATATATTGATTATAATATTATTATAATTATAATTACTAATTGCCAATATAATTCTATTAATCTAATATATATGTTAGATCTAGAGTTAGATTTAGAGAGTTATGTTAGATTGCCCGGGCTATGCTCTAAGATTTTATGAATAGTATTTGTATTAAAATGATTTCGCCAACTTTAATTAATAGTAGATGCTACCCACCTGAGGTGGTTCCGCAGGGTGAATACCTGATGGGCCGAAAGGCCTTAAACGGGCATTTTTTTTTTTTATATGTTAGATCAATAGAATTATATTTAAAGGAAATAAAACAAATTTAAAAAAAGGAATTTACGTCTAATTCCTGTATATGACGTTAATAATGAAGAGGCCATTTGAATGTACTTGATAGGTCAATAATCTAACATGATTTTGATAATTTAATAACCTAAATTAAGAAATAACAACACCAAAATCTCTCCACAAAACCTTTATTAAAACCAGAACTGGCTTTCGACCTCACGATCATCATCAGGATTCACGAGAATCCTGAGGATTCTCCTTCTTCAACTCTCCGTCACTGATGATGATCGTGAGGTCGAAAAGCCGGCTCTGGTTTAATAAAAGGTTTGTGGAGAGATTTTGGTGTTGTTATTTGTTAGCTGTGTTTACTCCACTGCTCAGTTTTCTGTTAATAACCTAAATTATATTTCAAAGAACAGGTAAATCTTCAGCTAGTAAATAAATAATTTTTCTTCTATGAATTGTTTGTTACGTTTCAAAATTATTAATAATATACATTTTACAAATAGTCGTATATATTTTCATATAGAACAATTAATGGATTAAATCATAAATCTGTTTTATTGCTACTGTTTTAATTCATAAGTTCTGTTTATTTATTTTTTCACGTATGTATATTGCGTAAGTTTCTTATCATCTTTTTATTATATTAGTTAATTAGCATATTGTATACATTTATTTCAGACAACTGGTAGTCATAGTGTGTAGACAATGGGTGGGTAGAGAAATATATCATGTTGATAATGTAAACATTTCTCTCGTTATATTAATAGGTCACTGACATCCTCTATATATAGTAGTATTTATTTAAATTACATTTTTACTTTTCCTCATTTATATTTCCGGATAAAGGAAATAGGTATATAGGAAAAGTATCGTGTTTGCGAAAAAATGTTGGGAAACCAGAATTTCCCCTGAATTATCCGTTTTATTTCTTGCGTTTTAGCGAATTTACAAAGAAAAAACGAACTAATGAAATTGGGGTCATGGAGAGGGGGAGCGGAAGAGGTGGTTTCTTTTGAAAGGAGGGGGTCTTCCTGATCAAGAAATAATATATATATATATATATATATATATAATATATATATATATTATATATATATATATTATAAATGTGTGTATGTATGTATGTACGAGATTTTTGTGTCCTTGACGTTTCTATGGGACAAGATAACTTTCGAACGCTTTCTTAAATCAAAATGAAACTTGTAGAAAAATCAACCTTGTTAATGACCCCTTTACTTTGTGAAATATGTGTGACGTCATTAACCCACAAAAATGACCCCACAAACATTTCACAAAATCACTAATCTTCATTTAGTGTTTAGATTGAGCTGAATTTTTTTACACATTTACTACTATGCATGGTTCACAAACATACGAAGTTTTATTTTATTATCAGTATTAATTCCGGTTTTATTAATTGACGATAAAAAAAAAGGATGTAAACAATTATAGTTTTTTTCTGTAATACATTTGAAAATTCGCTTATATCGTGACAGTATGCCACTTGTATAAACGAGTTAATTGACGAACTGATAAAGTACAACAACCATCTGGCCGGGAAGCAGTCCTCAGCGTCGACGCCGCCTTTATTTTATTTACTTAATTTACAATTTGATGATGTTCATTTCTTTGGAATTGGCGAATAGTTTATTGTTGATCAACCCAACAAAATTTTGACTCTCTAAACTTAATGTAAACAAAAGAACATTTTTTGTATAATTGTCTGTAAGGATAGTTGTTTCTAATAACAGTATATCATTGATAAAATTCCATCTTCATTAATACGTTTTGTTCTTATTTGTTATGTTATCAGTTCTTGAGATTATATGTGATTGATAAGATTTGGAGTCCAAAGTGTACTGTGATGACGTCATTTTGTTTTACTGAATTTTAAATTTCAGAAATTAAAAGAATTGTTTCTCTGTATTACGTTGAGGTCAACTACCCTTTACTCCTTACTTTCTGTTTGTCTTTTAATTTACCTGTAGCTCACCGCTGGGTGGAATTTCATCATGCGATGGATCTCACTAGGGGAACATAACGCCTAAAATCGGGTACGGGGTACCTCGAAACTTTTCCTCATCACATCGGATTCGCCGCGCTCGTCTTAAGAATATAAAATTCACCAAATTTATACTGCAACTCGTCTTCGGACACGCTTCGCTCGTCCTTAGATAGTAAATACATCCGTTTCATTCTCAACGGTCACCCATCCGTGCACTGATCACTCTCAATGCTGCTTACCTTTTATGATCCAACCAAAATCATGGATTATTTTTTTACCAATTTTTAAAAACGTGTACAAGTCATTTGACAAAAATTAAACTAATGCTGATTATGAGATGAAACTTGAGAGATATATAGGTCTTATATGTGACTACATGCGTGCCACATCTCAAATTAATCCACATATATTTCTGAAATTTTTGCTGTGTCATTAATGCGGGTTAATGACGTACAAAAATGTACCTCATTTTTGTAGTTTTTTGTTGGTACAAAAATTGATTTTTGTACCAAGTTTTAACTTTCTCCGATTGATAGAAATTGAAAATTGACAACAAATTATTTTAAGTATTTTTTACTTTTCATTATTTAAAACGATGGTATTTGGAAATGTATTGTGTGTGCACTACAGATCCGGATTACATCTAATTATCCGTTTCAGATAGTTTTAAGAGGCCTATCCGAGCTTCGTCACGTAATCCTTTTTAATCCTTAACCCTCATGGCAAGAATGATTTTTAATAAGAATTAATAAGAATGATGTTTTAATCGATTTAAAATTTAGCAAACATGTAGTCATGTGTAAGACCAACAAAGTTTCATCTAATAAGGCGCGGTCGAATATCCACGGCCTTCTAGAACGTTGGATCACCAACAATCTTTTTTAATAACTTTTTTTTCAATATTTTCAGTAATTAGCCGGATTTGTGATAAATGAAGCCTATTTCCGTAATCTGCACGCTCTTTTGGTTAATCTCTCAACGATTTATTTTTAATCTAACTTGGTACATACATAACTACTGTTAGACGTCAATGTTAACAAATATGACATGTCAAAATATAACACAAAATATTGACGTCTAACAGTAGTTATGTATGTACCAAGTTAGATTAAAAAATAAATCGTTGAGTGAATGTAAAATACTCTTTGAGATTAACCAAAGAGCGTGCAAGATTACGGAAATAGGCTTCATTTATCACAAATCCGGCTAATTACTGAAAATTTGGAAAAAAAAGTAATAAAAAAAGTTTGTTGGTGATCCAACGTTCTAGAAGGCCGTGGATATTCGACTGCGCCTTATTATGAGCATTACTTTAATTTTTATAAATACATGTAATGTCTACGTTTTTAAAAAATTGTAAAAAATAACACCAAGAGGAGTAAGATGCTCCTTTGACACTGGTACCTCTTTAACAGAGTCTGCTAATAATGCACAAATTTTATTTGGGCAATCAGCCATTGGTCTGAACCATAAGTTGGTTATTTTTATAGTATATTTGCAAAAAGCGTTTTACCGCCGTTACTGGAACCCTTTAAGTGGAAACCATTTTTTTTTATCCGATGTTTTACTTAACCAATTATAAATATCTATAATAAACTGTAATAAAAGTACCTCGGAACTTTTCCTCATCACATCGAATTCGCTACGCTCATCCTCCCTGCTTCGGACTCGCTTCGCTGATCCTTAGATAGTAAATACATGCGATTCATCCTCAGCGGTCACCCATACAGACCTTACCACGCTCAGGTCAAGTGACCGTTGGCTAATTAAATATAAATAAACTGCTGTATAAATTAGGTGAATTTTATAATCTAAGGACGAGCGAAGCAAATGCGAAGTGGTGGGGAGCCTAGCAAACCTGAGAACGTTAGGAAAAGTTCCCTTGTACCCCTACCCGATTTTCCTATACCATTCATAACTTTATGTAATACAGTGATGTTTATATGTTTAATGTAAAATTTTCATGGGGCACATAATATGTAAATGGAATAAGGATATAAGGCTTGATTACATATGCCTGGCAGTGTATTCAGCCACGATTGTGCCATGCCTGGCAGTGTATTTAGCCACGTTTGAGCTATGCCTAGCAGATTATTCACCCACGCTTGTGCCATGGCTAGTAGTGTATTCAGCCATCCTTGAGCCATGCCTGGCAGAATATTAAGATTGTCATTAAAGCCTTAAAATATGTTAAATATTCATAGATTATGTTTAACGTACTTAAGACCGACATGAATATTTACTTGCTTTGTCAATTTATCTTTTCTTTATATTTGTTAAGATAGTGCCAATAAATTAAAAAAAAGTTTATATACTAAAGGTCTTCGGTTATGGTTTTCCGTCTTTGAAAATGTTAATTGTTTTAGTTTAAAGATTCTACTAAAATAATGGCAACTTTAAATAAAAACATAGGAACTTTTAATTTCACCAAAGCTGATATTGTCCTTACCAAATATTCTAAATGAATTATATTAGACCAAGAGCCCAGGGGTGTTTTGTTAATAAAAAGTGTAATGGCTGGAACCGGTCTCAATTTTTCGTGAATACCTTCCTGAACAAGGATCTGCAATTCTGCCGACTAGTATCGGATGGGTGTCCCAGGCAGAACGCACTTTAGGGGTCAAAGGTTCTGCCTGGGACACTCATCCGATACGAGTCGGCAGAATTGCAGATCCTTGTTCAGGAAGGTATTTACCAAAAATTAAACCCGTTTCCAGCCATTACACTTTTTATCAACAAAACACCCCTGGGCTCTTGGTCTATATGGATTTAAAAAAAAACAGCATATCTAATGGTTATTCGATAAAAATTGGACTAATGTTGATGTTTAGATACAATTGACACATTTATGCTTGTGCCAAATTTCAAATCTTTCAAACCTTTTCCAAGTTTTATGAATATTTGATATTTTTCTTTTTATGACGTCATAAATAACGTTTATATTTTTTTCTGAAAAACACAGTTAGACCTAAATATTGATTTTTGTAATAATTTTAATTTATCTAGCATACTCATACTGGTATTGGGAGCTACGGTGATAACGGACACTCACTTATTGACAGAAACTTAGTAAAAAAATCCTCAGGAGGTCTTAAAAACACTTGAAAGTGATAATTTAGACGTAATACCGGCTTCGGATGATTATTTTTGCAAACACAATACTTTTCCTTATGCCTACGGTATAAATTATTTAAAGTAAAACTAGAGATCTTTGGAGTTTAGGTTGCCCCCGACCTAGACCGAATACACGGCCCCCGCACCTCCCTTTGGCTGCTTCGGGGCCAAGTGGTTGTAGTCCATATTACTAGTTTATATAAGTAGCATACTGCTACGATATGAGCGAATTTTCAAATATATTACTCAAATTACGTGCTTTGTTTGCATTATCTTATATACGTCAATTGATAAAACCAGAAATAACGCTGTTATAAATTTTAAATTTCATACATGTGTTAACCATTTATAGTAAAAGATATGAAAATTCATAGAAATATATTACTTGAGGGGCCCTTTAGGTTAAATTTTGAAACATCGAAAAAGTAACATGAACACCTTCGCTTATTAATAAAATCAAATAATTAGTACAAAATTACAATAAATTTTATAGTAGAACGCTAAAAATGCAAATCAAAACACTAACAATGTGCGGGAAGCCGAAATAAATTGATTTATTTTAACCTTACCTCACTCATAAAGGATGTTGCAATGAGGTTACACTGAGCCCCTGAGAGCGGCAAAAAGATTTTTCAGACCTTTCAATGTATTGTGATAGGCTAAGCCCTCTCTAGTATATATCTCTGTGTAAAAATTGATTTAAATTTCGTGTAGTTGGTAATCCTACACATTGGTACACGTGTATAAAATTTCAGCTCGATCAAACCACTTTTTGTGGTTTTTTGACATTTTCAAAAAACAATTGTTATGTGTTAAGGCCGTCAAGACGTCATTACTCGCAATAATGACTCAGCGAAAATTTCGAAAAATCACGAATCACGGAAAAATGTTTCGATCGGATTTAGATTTGACAGGCACGTAGCTATGTATAAGACTAAAATATGTGCCAAGTTTCATCTCATTATCAGTATTAGTTCAATTTTTATCTGATGACTTGTGCATGTTTTTTTCAAAAATCGTAAAAAATCGGAAAATAATCTAATTGAGTAGAAATTCGGTACAAGTGTGTACTTATTTGTAATAAATAAGTACACTAAGTTTCGTTTTAATACGACAAGTATCTACGTGATTTTGATTTTTTTGATGATAAAAGATAAGCAGCATTAAGTGTGGTCAGTGCCTGGAAAAGTGACCGCTAGGAATGTATCTAATGTATGTACTATCTGAGGACGAGCGAATCCAAAGATGTTTTGCAGTATAAATTAAACGATTTGCATATTCTAAGGACGAGCGAAGCTAGTCAGAAGTAGGGAGGATTAGCGAAGCTAATCTGATATGATGAGGAAAAGTTCCGGGGTACCCCGTACCCGATTTTTTGTGTACGTTATTAATTTTACTGACGTACTCTATTGTACATAATAATTGTATATTATTAATTGCTATTGTTTTAAAACTTCTAATTGATTCCCATGCCATAAAAGTTTAATTATGCTAATAAAAAACTCGGGTAAAGGGTATCTCGGAGCTTTTTCTCACCATCAATAGTTGACACAAACAGAGTAGGACATGACATTTTGTTGAGCCATCAATGATGACAATTGTCAAATGATGCAACAGTGCCCATGTGTAGCATTGCATTTTGCATGTTATATTTCCTGCACAATTTATATTGCGTCAACCAGTGGCGTAGCCAGGGGGGGGCTGAGGGGACTTCAGCCCCCCCCCGAAATTTTTACATAACCTAAACCCGCAATAAATGTGTGAAAAAATAATAAATTACATAACATATATTTTTAAAATAAACTTATAATATAAATATCAATATATAAAAAATATACATTGAATTGAAATATAAAAATAATATATAATATATATATATTATATATAATATTATTATATATATATATATATATATATATATATATTGTATATATATATATATATGGGTGTTTCATATAAAGTGTCCACCAGAAAAGGAGGTGATAGTACTCCTCAAAAGGAACAAAAAATGTCCTATAATATAAACCCCGATCTCCAACGTTTTCCCACAAGTCAAATTTAATATTTCAAAAAATATTTGACCTCACATCATAAAATTGTTAATAGGGTTTAACCATTCAAGCTAGAAAGGCGAAATTGGTATCATTAGAAAGCTGAGTAAATTTCCTAAAGGACAAACTACTAACCATGTCAAATATTTTGGAACTACTGCCCAAATTTGCATGAAACATGATTTTTTTAAAAAAAATGAATTTTATGGAATTTTGTAGTAGGGCATTAGAGGAAGTAAGAGATGAGCAAAAGTTCAGCCAAGAACGGAAAAAACTTCTCTTATGACTGTCCTTTAAGAAAATGTAAATATTTTCATACATTCAATAGTCAAAATGTAAGCTATTGTTGCTAGAAGTTGCAAAAACTGATCATTTTTTGTCGTATAAAAGTGAAAATAATGTGTTATTTTAATAAATATTTTATTTTCGAAAATAATTTAATAATACGATTTTTAGACTCTAGAAGGTAAAATAAACCTATTTTTTCTTACACATTTTTCTTCTAAAACCACTCTTTTCCCCTTTAGAGATTTTAATTATTTTATGTACCATGTAATTAAACATTGTAGACATATGCAAAAATGCCAAAATATCAGTTTTTGCAACTTCTAGGAAGAATGGCTTAAAATTTTGACTATTGAATGTATAAAATTATTTTTTTTTCTTAAAGGGCAATCATAAGAGAAGTTTTTTCCGTTCTTGGCTGAATTTTTTGCTCATCTCTTACTTTCTCTAATGCCCTACTACAAAAATTCCATAAAATTAATTTTTTAAAAAAAATCATGTTTCATGCAAATTTTGGGCGTAGTTCCAAATATTTGACATGGTTAGTAGTTTGTCTTTAGGAAATTTACTCAGCTTTCTAATGATACCAATTTCGCCTTTCTAGCTTGAATGGTTAATCCCTATTAACAATTTTATGATTGAGGTCAAATATTTTTTGAAATATTAATTTGACCTTGTGGGAAACGGTTGGAGATCGGGGTTTATATTATAGGGACATTTTTTGTTCCTTTTGAGGAGTACTATCACCTCCTTTCTGGTGGACACTTTATATGAACACCTGGCTATATATATATATATATATTATATTATAATATATATTATATATATTATTTATATATATTTATATATATATATATATATTATACAATTTTTACATTCAGCCCTCCCGAAATTAAATCCTGGCTAGCCACTGGCGTCAACTATTCATCTTTTGCAAAACTCTGTAGTATCAAAGGGTATAAGTTATGTAGTTACACATTTCTTTTATTTAGTCCTTATTATATTAGTCCTTATTGCAGGTTAATGAAGTCATACAAAAATTATACAACTACACCTATAGATTGATTAATGTGCAAAATTTCAACTCTATAGCATTAAAACACTAGAAGCTACGATGATAAGAACACACAGACAGAAACAGATAAATTCAGGTGACATCCAGGTTTTTGGATTTTTCGCAAGCACAATAGTTTTCCTATATACCTATATTATAAATGAGGAAAGTAAAGCTAAAAAACAAAAATAAAATACCGGTGAATCGCTGAGGAGAAGAGGTCTTAGACAGAGTCATATAACTGACTTGTAGACAAGGGACAAACAAAAGAGATCTATTTTCCTTGGCAATTTGTATTCGATGTGTCAGTTTATCTTTATGTTGGGTTAGCCACTGATGATGATCGTTATCAAGAGCCGTCTCTTTTTACTATAATTAACATTTAGTGGAGAAAAATGGTGATTTTTGTTGTGAAGTTGCTTTACTGATGAATAACTTAAATTTGTTTCAGATTTAAGCACTAAAGAAGCAAGGGATGGCGGAAGCCCATTCAGCCGTAGCGTTTTCATTCAGAGTTACTCACGAAGGTTGGGATGTTGACTTTGACAGAGAAGTACTTCATCTCGTATGGGCTTCTGGCATTAGATCATGGAAGAAAAGAATAGCTAGATTTAAGGTATCTTTCCTTTATTGTATTCCTTATCTTTTTCCACCAAAACAAGTGCAAAAATACTGTCCAGACTAAGGCCCGTATTCAAAGACGTTTCCTAACATTTTTCTAACATTCTCTAACATTTTCTAACATTTTCTAACATTCTCCTAACTTTTTCCTAATATTTTCCTAACATTCTCCTAACTTTTTCCTTACATTTTCCTAACATTCTCCTAACATTTTCCTAACTCCTAACGTTTTCTAACCCTAACATTTTCTAACATTCTCCTATCGTGTTTTAAAAGTCTTTAGAGGCTTCGCATAATTTTATTTAGTAAGAACTAAGGTAGTTAAGTCAAAAAGTGATACCATTGTAAGTAACGTATATATCGCAAAATATCAATGTTATTAACTTATTACCTGGATTACGACACACTTTGTCATAAACAACAATGCGGCCTTGCTTTGGCGAATGTTAAATGTATTAGAAACTTTATTTACATATGTTTTCAGTAAACAGTAGAGTTAATACAAATACAATGTTCAATTATTGTAACTGCTTTCATAAATAAAGCAGTATCAAGCTGAAAAATAAAGCGTTTCAAGTTTGTACGTGGACCAGTTCAGTTTGCAACGAATCCAAAGGTGTCTAAATGAAGACTGTTAATCAGTGCAACACTGTTTTTCATTTTGCTAAATCATTTACACATTTTGTTTTTTCGTATTGTCATCAAATTCATTTTTGTTTGTTTGTGTAACATTTTTTTGGTATAATAATGGCTGAATTATTCACCGGACCAACTGAATTTCCTCTTTGAATCGATAGCCGCCACAAACAGACCATAGAAAATAAAAAATCTGATTGTGTGCGGGCCGAAAAAAAGAAAAAGGCTTGGGCGGAGGTGTTAAAAGAATTTCAGGGTAAATTCCCTAATAGTAAGGTAAGGGGATTAATAGTAACTTATATTATGCAAATTTATGTTGATAGTTATTAATACGACAAAGTGTGTCGTAAATCCAGGTAATAAGTTAATAACATTGATATTTTGCGATATATTATGTTATTACAATGGTATCACTTTTTTTGATTAACTACCTTAGGTTCTTACTAAAAAATCATGCGAAGCCTCTAAATGACTTTTAAAACACGGGAACGATCATTTAAATTTCGTGGCTTAAAAACATTTCCCTTACCTAAACCTAAGGTGAGTGTTAGGAGTTAGGAGAATGTTAGGAAAAAGTTAGGAAATGTTAGGAAATGTTAGGAAACGTCTTTGAATACGGGCCTAAAAATTGAAACCCTGGCTAAAAACGGTCATACTTGTTTTCCGGAATAAGATAGATAGGACAGATGAGCAGTCTGTGGAACTTGGAAGAGTCTATTCCCAAGAAAGGTTCTGGAATAGTCTGGAGCCCATTAAAGAACCTCCTATCTAGAAAATTAATTTTAAGTCCCCCCAAGGGTAATTAGGGTTTTTAGTCTTTACTTAATTAGGATTTTAAGTCCCTCCAACGGGACTTAAAACCCTAATTCATGTGAAATTTGTTACATTCTGACAGACAACTTTGCAACAACCACTCAGTTGCCTTAAAACACCTGAAACAGATAATTTCGCATTCATCCCCGTTTCAGATTTTTTTGCTAACACAATACTTTTCCTATATACCTATGGTATAAATAAGAAAGTAAAAATTAATAAATACTACAAAAAACCTTAAACTTTGTGTTAAGAATTATGAAAATATATATTATATAACACTAGTAGTAATTATATTATAATATTATTTGAAATGTAGTAATATTATACCATTAGTATAGTTAAGTCAATAATTTAAATTTACAAATATAGCAATTTATAAGTATAGATATTATGTTAATCTTTAATTATTAACCGTAGGTTTTACTGTTAAACTCTAAAGGACTTGATGTTATAAATAGTAATGATTTGATTAGAGATGAGTCTATAGTTGTTTATATGCTCAGTCATGGAGAGAACATGATTTAGTATGCATTCAACGAAATAATGAAATTATCTCCCTCTACATCTAACCCAGTATATAAATACGAGTGAAGGTCATTTTACTAGTAGATGTGTGCAGAAGAACGGATAGCTATGCGATTACATAACTATTGCTTGGATCATCTCTCATTAACAATTCAATAAACAACCTAAATAATCTTTTTCTACTTTTTAATCAATAACATGTTTTTTCATATATTTTGTCAACAAATGTTTAAAATTAACTGAGCCAGTAAATGTCAGAGTTTATTGTCGATATTTATTTTTTAAGAACTTTTTAACTTGTGTCCCAGTTAAAAAAGTATCTTCAAATACAATCCCCTAGCCAGAAAGAGACCAAGAGAGGTGCGCCCCCTTGCAAAAATGTCACCCCCTCAGACTGAGTAGTTTTCAGCAAAAGTCCCTTAAGAGGATGCACAGAACATCACTCTCTCTCTAGGAATTGGGATGTATACCTTTTTAAGTGGTGTCCCAACTAGTTGAAAAAGTTACCTCTTAGTAGGTGGTTCTATTGATAATGCATTAACCCTTACTAAAAGACCTTATATAAATATGGTCCATTCTCCCATACAAAAACAGCCTGTCACACGACTATAACTCAAAGAATAAAGACGCTCTGATCATACCAGCTCACAGACTAAAAATATCAGAAGATGGTCATAAATCTTAGGCATTAAATACTTTAATAGTCTAGAAAAATGTATTCAAGAATTCCCTATATAGCCTTTAAAAAGTATATAAAGGATTATCTTATAGAAAATCTTTTCTATACTCATCAGGAGTTTGTCAATAGGTCTCTCAAGATATGTATAAATACGGATGTTATTGTCACATCCCTAAAGTTTGAGCAACTTTAGCAACTTTGAGTTAGTTCAGTACCTGGATGGGTGGCTGCTGAGAATAGACGTAATGTGTTTACGTCTATTGGAAGGAAAACAATAAGGTTAGAAAAAGTTCCCCGTTACCATGTACTTGATTTCTTGTCTTGTTTTAATTTTAAATTTTTATTTACTGTATCTTATGTGGCTTGTTTTACAGAATCAAATAAAAACTGGAGTGTTTCCAGCTTCCTTTAGGAGTCTATGGGCCACCGTTGCAGTGGTTGCCGGATGCCATTTTTATGGTTTCAAAGTTCCCTACATTAAATACATTATAGCTTTATTTCCTGAGTGAGTTTATCTTTCTTGTTTTCATTTCTTTTTATTTAATTTATTTTCACATTTCAAATTTTATTATCCAGGGATTTTCTTTTAAATATAATCTGATTCTATTAAAGACAGATTTATCTTTGACACTAGTGTTTTAAAACTAAACTTAGCTGATAAAATATTTTTCTTTCGGGATATATAATGTGAAGTTTAATGGCTAGTCATTAGGGTGTAAAGAAGTAACTTTTACTCCTAATGGAGTAAGACTTGTTTTGTACTAACTAAGAAGTTACATCTTACTCTGTTGGGACTAAAAAGTAACTGTTTAGTAAAAATTGTTTCCTATAATTGAGGCTAGAGCCCCCAAATTATATAAGTAAGGGAATTTATCCATTTTTTGGAGTGATTCCTTAATTTTGTTTAGGGGACTTGTCCGAAAAAAATTATTAGCGCAAAATCTCTTTCACGTCAAAAGAAGTTGTTTGGAGCAATACATGTTTTTGAGCAGCACCCCAAATATGTATATAAATGAAAAACAAAATACAAAAAACCGTTTGAAAACAAGAATATAGCATTAATCATTTTACGCCTACAATAATTACCTTCTTCAGCTTTGCCTCGAAAGTTAAATACTTAAATCCCTCG
Organism: Microvelia longipes; assembly: GCA_018340805.1. NCBI lineage: Eukaryota > Metazoa > Arthropoda > Insecta > Hemiptera > Veliidae > Microvelia > Microvelia longipes. Next base: position 48,744,503 of record JACMZG010001908.1, on the reverse strand, counting down.
CCTTCTGTTCAGGAGGTAAATGCATTGGTTCTCTCGGCTTTCACCGATAGAACCAACTTACTGCTCAGGGAAATAATAAGATATAATTCTTTAATCCTTTGCTGCATAAATAAATTTTATCTCCAAAAAGAAGAAAAAGTCTACTTTTCTGCCTTTTGTTGAGGGAGAAAATTAACACACTCCTGGTCTGAATCCTGGGAGAAAGTAACATCTCCTGGTCTGAATCACTGGAGAAAGTACACATAACTCCTGGTCTGAATCACTGGGAGAAAGTAACACATAACTCCTGGTCTGAATTCACTGGGAGAAAAGTAAGTAGCAGGATTTTTAATTAGAAGAACTTATTTTTGTAATAAGTTTTATCCCCGAGTATGTAAAATTATTTAAAACTTTTACTTGCATAATGTAAAAGTTTTACCTTAGATAGCTATATTCCTGTTTATGAATTATGGCAACAATATTAATAACACTTTTAATAATTATAATAAAAAACATTAATTTAAATTTGCGTATTAGGTTTTTAATAACACAATATTTAAAAACTAAGCATTTTTTTAAAAAGTAATTAAGCATTATTTAATTTATTAAAAAAATTGTCAATGACTGTTATAAATAACTTGAAGTATTTATGTTAATTAAGCAAATGAATTAGTTAACAAAAATAATGAACATGAATGATAAAAATAAACTGATAAAAGTGTAATAAAATATTACTAATAATAAGAAGTCCCAGTTTAAACATTTAAAAATCTTGGTTTAGATCAAAATAAAAACCTAAAAAATGCTGACCTCACTGTTTTGTAGTGTGACTCAGCAAACAGCTATTATACTTAATTTTGCTGTTAAAATCTCAAAATTATTATTTTTTATTCATTTATGTTTGATTGAATTCTTAAACAACTGAACATTTTTATAAACTGTAAATAACACCATTTGTGGAGCTTTTAAATTTAATTGATAAGACAAACTATGTTAGAGCTTATTTATTGTCTAATAAATCAAAAGGTAACTTTTATAAAGCATACCGCAATTTTAAAATTCCTTGACTGTTAGTCATTGTAATATTTTCTCTCTCCTAGAAGTAAAATTCTAAACTTATCACAGGAAAAACAAGTCATTGCTCTCGAGCAGTAATTAATTTCCTCGGTTTTGCCTCGTGAATTAAATGAATGGTTTTGTCGGCAAGCCTCAGTATCCAACTTGACTGGTCTGGGAACAAAAACTCAGTTTTTTCTCTTAGTAATTTAATAACTATATTTTTAATTTATTGCATTTTTGCATATAAACAAGAGTTTCAACTTTTTCAGGAAAAATGTAAAAACAGAATTAATAGCCTGTTCAGGGCTCTCCATGGCTGCTTGGTTGACTGTTTCATTCTCTCTTAGATATACCCTGAAAATGCTCTTTATGTACAAAGGTAAACTGCACCGACTTTATTCAATATAATATTGATCCAGAACCCAGGCTGTTATGACTTGAGACTTGCCCCCCTCGTCCTCAGAAATGGTTGTATCTAGCAGTAAGGAAGCTGCTATAACACTTGTATTCTTGTTACACAGTAACAATCTTAAATTTTGTAATATTTATTAATATTGAAAGTTAATGAAAGAGGAGTTTTTGAATTGAATTTAATAAAGTCAATTAAAATACTTTTGTGACATGACACAATTATTTTAAGTCTAACAAGAATGTCATGATCACAGATAATATAACCTTACACAGCAAGATTGTCAACTTTCCTCTTCTTCTACCTTTGATAACCTACTAGCGGGTCCCCCAAAATAGCAGTAAAAAATGGAAACACATGACACTCTCTTCTGCCTTTTTACAAATGTGAACTTGATCTTTTGGAAACTGCCATTATTAGCTCTTTAATCTGTTTTGGTACATCAGAAAGCATAGTATAGCATAGCATAGCATACTTTCTGTTTTCAATTAATAAACAATGTGGCAAAGGAAAAAATGTCACAATACAGCGTAAAAAAACCTCGGCACTCTGCTGTATTTAAAAATGTATCCTATGAATTTATGTAACACAAATAGTAAACGCATGTACATATGCCTCATTGCATTTAATTAGCAAATGTAAAGAAATTTTAAAAGATTATCAAAAGGAAAAACTAAAACTAAAATAAACCACATACAGATATGGTTATAAAATGTATAAATTGTTATAACAAATATCTAATAATTAAGTAAACATTGTGCACTTAAGTTTTTCTGCCACACTGGAAATAGACAAGTCTAACTGATTATAACTGAACAGCTTACTATTTTCTGCTATCTTGGGGGCCCTGCGCTGCTTCAGAACAACCATATCGCTGAAGCTGGATCCCCCTGGTCTGAAGGTATACTGGTGGTCTTCCTTATTACTTGTGTCTCATTATCATGACCTCAGAATCACCTATAACAGCTATTACCAGCTGATTACCTAATCAGCTATTACACCTTGGGTGTTATAGCTTCAGGTTAATTAAAGCTTAGAAAAGTAATATAGCAGATAGGCATTCAGATAAATAGTACATGTAATGGTTTTATAGTATATTGTGGGATTCATTAAAAAACCTGTGGTCATACTTTGCCGTCTAGTTTTTTTATTAGTTCTAATAAAAATTAATAAAAAGCACACAAGTAAAGTTTTACCTTGACCCAGTGGGAGTTATGCCTTACAGAGACATACAGATACACACACACCCACAGACATACATACACGCACACAGACAGACAGACAGTATGGTGAAAACCTCTCAAAACGTCATAACAGTGTGTGAAACTGATAATTATGATGAAATCTCAGTTTCAAATTATTTGATACTTTTTCTTATACCTTTGCTGGTAGGGGAGGAAAAGTAAAAAGTATAAACATTCAGAACAACAGTCAATCAATACAATAAAAATAAAATTATTGATACTGGTCATCGCTTTTGTTAAACCGATCTATTGTGTTGTGTTTTTGTTAAGCTAGCACTGATGATGGCCTCTTTTTATCTTTTACGTTTTTTTTGCTATATTTTTAGATTTCTTTTTCTATTATTAAGATAATCAATGTTGACCTTACTTATTTATAAATTTATTTTAAAATCAATATTTTATTCTCAGAATAAAATATTGATACAAAGTCTGGGGTGTTATGGCACCATAAATAATTTGACTTTGTTTGCTGCTAAAGGTTGGATGTACGAAGAGAGGGGAAGCGGAAGGAAAATTTCTCTACCGACCAAACTGTGGACAGTAGCTGTAAAAATTTTAACTGGACCCGTGGCTCCCATGCTTTACAGTTTCCAGGGGTCTCTTCCTCGCTTGCCTCTTCCAGCTGTTAACGATACCATGAAGCGTGTAAGTAGTAGTGAATTGATAAGTAATTACTACACATTGACAAAATGTAACTACGATTGTGTGCTATCTTAACAATAGCAATATGAAAATCTTGATTATTAATTTATGTTACAACACTGTTGACTTTTTTATGTTATTAAAATTGTTATATTTCATTATAGAGCAGTGTAGTGACCTTATTAAGTGTTTATTTTTAGAAGCCATGAAACAAGGTTGCTACTAAGGATTTTTTTTAATTCTGTGAACTCATAATATAAAATATAGACAATTCATTGTAAGGAAACAGTTTTATGGTATTATTCAATAAAACTACTTAATTTTATCATTCCAAGTTGGAGTAATCTCAGACCCTTCCTTTCATTTCTTTATATGATAAAGATTGACTTTTGATTGTTTATGAACATCATAACTTGCATTATTGTGTAAGAAACAGGAGTCTCTGACCTGTTTTTTCCTTCTCTCTAAGCCCCACTAGTGAGCTCTTTGTTTAGACTTTTAATGATCTTACACAAGCAGCCAAACTCAGATCTTAAGCTACCTCCTGTTTATGTAAAAACACTCTGACTAAATTGAGGAGAAGCAATTGGGTGAAAATAATAAGATTAAGATTTAACACTGCATACATTAGTTTGCATGTTGTTGGTTTTTTGCTAAAAGCAAAAACCAACAAAGGAAAATATGTCACATTAGCTAATTTACAGAAAATTTACATTTTAACTTTACAAACTCTTTTATGCTGTAGAAGACATTGTTTGTTAATAAAGCTTTTATTTCTTTTTTATATTTCTTGTCTGGCAGATTTTTTGTTTTCTCCAGTAATTTGTTAAAGAACCAAATACCTTGGACATGGTGACCAATCTCAGATTTTTTAAGATGGTGCTTTGGTAAAGCAATTTTATAACCATGTATACTTTGGTGCTGCTCAAGGTTATTTACATAAGACTTTACTTATAGCAATGTTTTATATATATACAAATTTATCACTGTCATCATACCAAGTTCCTTAAAATTATTTTTACATGAATTTCGTTTCTCTGATCTCGTTATTAATCTTAAGACTACTTTTTGTTGTAAATAAATTAAATACGCAATTTGGTCAGATATCCCCTTCTAGATGGAGTTATTACTAGTTAAAATTGCCAAATTGGTTTCTTGTAAAATTGATTGGGTTTTCTCATGACTGGGGTTTGATGGCGACATGGAGCAATATTTTGTTGGGTTGTTGTAAGACAGGACTACAAGATATTTTTCTGCTGTAGTATCTACGCAGTGTGAGGCCGCTTAAGGACGATGCTGAGTACGCAAGACTTGAGAAACTAGCCAAGGAATTTCAAAATGGAATTGGAAAGAAACTCCAAAGATATCTCGTACTTAAATCATGGTAATAATATGTTTTAATTTTTTTAATTAAACTTAATTAGTTTTTAGAAGGCTTAGCTCATCATTTGATTTGTAGCTTGCTTTTGTTTTCTATACTATATTTGGTGTCTGGTTATCACATACTGTTCAGGTGCAATCCTGGTGAAGGCCTCTGGGATTTTTATGAGAAAGATGGAGGATTTCTATCCTCCATCAAAAGGAACGCTAAGCCCCTTTTTTATAATTTATTTACTCGTAGGGTTTGGAGCAGGGTTGAGTCTAAATTATAGGTTATAAAATATCTTGTGAACAGTTGAGGTTGAACCCCCTGCCAAACCCCGCGTGTGAACAAATTAATAGTTAATAAGGAATCCCTATCTCTGTAAACCTGTAGGTTTGAAGCTGACAATATGTAATGGAACCAACATCAATGAGTTCTTCATTAGACTGCTTAGTGCCACAATATTTGACTTTCTGTTAGTTTGTTTGTTTATAAATTTTAATGAAATTTAATTAAATGTTAATGAAAAAAGGTTTTGATTAAAATTAAAAAGTGACATGACACAAATTAATTTGTGTCATGAAATCGATTCATATATTGCTTGAAAGCTCTTGAAAAGTATAAAAAGGAAATAATATACGACTTGGGTAAAAAAATGACTCACCGTTTTTAAATTAAAAGCCAAAATATTTGGGTTTAAAAATATAAGTTAAATGTAGCAGTAAACATTGAGAAAATTATTAGTTTTAATAATATTTTGTCATGAAAATATTTTTTTATTTTTGGAATAATATAATTATTTTAACTTATATTTACATCTAGCTAGCCATGTGAGCTCCTTCTTACGTATTGAATACTGGTTTATATAAAATCAATCACCAGTATTTCATTATAACTTCCAACTAGCCAGCGAGGCTCCGTTTTTAATGTTTCATTATTAACCAAAGCAATCTAGCCAGCAAAGTGAGCACCTATTTCCCACTACATTTTATTACTAACTTAAGCAAATTAGCGAGCAAAGTGAAGCCTTATTTATTCCATGATAAACAGACAATCTACTAAAACCGAAGCGAACTGCTATTTTCTATATTACACCACTAGCTTTTTTATGTAATTTTTGTAATACTTTTTAATGTGAATTCCTGATGTAATTTTGTTTCGCAGGTGGTCCACTAATTATGTATCAGATTGGTGGGAGGAGTATGTATATTTACGAGGCAGATCTCCTCTCGTCATTAACTCTAATTTCTATGGTATTGATGCTGTCCTAATGCATCCAACTACTAACCAAGCTGCAAGAGCTGCCATGGTCATATACAGTGTCTTACAATTCAGAAGATCAATAGAGAGACAGGAACTTGAACCTGTAAGTTGTTAAATGTTTGCTGGTTGTGTTGAATTAGACAGTTTTTATTGTACTTGAATCAACAAAGTACGTAATCAACTCTCTCTGTCAATTGATATTATTTTGGCAAATGTGTTATCAACATTATTTGGTTAGTTTTTAGTGATAATGCTGTGTATATTATGTACTAAGTTACACGTGTTCTCCTATTTAGCCTTATAGGATTACAGGAGAGAGAATAACCACTTGTACAGTTAATTTACTCTCTATGGTTGTCTAGCATAACACTATTATGGCATTGAAGCTAATGGCCATATAGATTTTTAGCACAAAATATAGGTTTGATTACTAAATTATCCTATAATAATGATAATAATGCCTGTTGTAGGGCCTTTCCGCCCTTTAGGGTAATCGCCCTGCGGGAACCACTTCTTTTTCGAAATCTTTTTACAACAAATTCTATTCATAAAAAACTGAGTGCATAACCTGGGCTGTAAACCCGGAACTCCGGTGCAGAAGTCCAGTACTAGACGACCGCTGCTACGGGGGCAGATATTATCCTATAACACACGGATTAAATCAGTTGATTGCGTGAGGAAATAATGCGTGGAAGCCAATGAGGTTAATCCTTACTGTTAAAGTGTGCCCACAATTTCATATCAGACTAGCCTTATTGGTTCCTCAACACTATTTTCCCACCCTGTCAATTGATTATAACCGTGTGTCATACTATTGTAATGCCGGTTTAAAATCTAATATTATTCAAAGTAAAAATTCCTACAAATCATCTCTGCTAGTAGAGGCTGGCCTGATGTCTACAATTTAAAGATTGTTCAAAATTATAAAAACTTGCTTAGTAAAAATTTTAAATAATTAACAGTTGTACTGAATTTAAGGACAAGTAATTTATCAAAACACTGTAATTTATAAAGGACAGGTTTTTTATCAGTTTATATAAATCCCTGTAGTAATGACAGGCTGAGACTGAGCATAGAGCTGTACACACAATGCAATTCCACTGACTACATGAAAGCTGGTTTTCATCTGATTGTAAGTAGGGGTACCACCTTAACAATAAAACATGTGTCGTTAATGTCCAATAGTAAAAACAAATTTATAAAACAAGTATAAAAACATATGAATTGGTCTCAAAGACTTGTGTAAACAGAAAAGTTTGCAGTACTTGAATCTGCTTTTATTTAGTTACAAGTGTTACGTTTGACTTTGTTACAGATTCTTATTCAGGGCTTGGTTCCCCTCTGTTCGTGGCAGTATGAGAGAGTTTTCAACACGACTCGAGTACCTGGTAGAGAAACTGATAGAATCGTACATTATTCTGACTCTAAACATGTTGTTGTTTATCATAGAGGTCGTTACTTCAGAGTTTCCATCTATCACGGAGGGAGACTTCTTAAACCTTGTGATATTGAAGTGTGAGTTGAAGTCTTAGTAATCATAGTAATTAGGGAGAAGTGATGAATCACCTAGCTAGTAGGCCTCATTGTTAAGCCCTTCTTGCTAATTGGCTTTGATAGAAGTTATTGTTCTACCTTACTAGTCCTAGTGCAGGCTTCCATCCACTGAAGAGCCATCCACTGAGTTTTTACCATAAGTTTCTATAACTTTAATTTGAAACAACACATGCCTCTCTGCCATATTAAGCTTGTCTATCCTCAAAACCTTAAAGATGAAACATACATATTTATAATTTATATAGGCTACTTATGAGGGTCCTTAGTTTCCCTAAACCCAGGCTCATTTAAGGTTAGGGATCTTTTAAGAATACCTGACATTGCACAGCCTCGAAACCACCAGCTGACCGTCTTTTTTAAAGGACAGTTCTTGTAAGGATTTCGATCCCTCCCATAAAAATCTTAGAGGGCCTTACTGGGATTTAATTTAGACTCTCTGGTGACAGGGACAGTAGTGTAACCATTACACTACTGGGGCACTGGTGTATTTATTCCCCATACCTGTATTATAGTACTAATGCTCATTCTCTTATAAGTGGGAAAAGCTCACTAAAAACGTCAACTCCAGTTCTTGGCACTTTATTAAAAATCTGGGTGAGGTCTCTTCTTTTAATTTTAAATTGTTTTTTAAGCTGAAGTATCATTAAAAGCTTTGTCAAAAATTGTAGTTCTCTGCAAAATTTTTCCTTTTAAATTGTTTACACAGTTATAAATTGCATTGTGTCATGTAAATAATTGTGGTATGCCATGAGGGGGGGGGGGTCTCTTGTAGATTTTTTAGAGTATCCCTTATTTCTTTTGTCTCTCTTGGTAATAGACCTTCTAGTAAGTAGGCCTTTTTGTTTATTTTTTCTTTGTCTCATTTTTACTGAAGCTATATAGGAAAAGTATTGTGTTTGTATTTTGTAACTCGCATGAATGACTCGGCAAACTTTTTAAAATTCACAATCACGTGCTTTTAAGAAATTTATAATGTTTAAAAGTGAAATCAATTCTTCACCCTTATTTTTTAAATGTTTTAATACATTTTAGTATTTTTGATCAGTGTTGTTAGAAAGGAAAGCTCTGTTATAATATTCATAATAAATATTGTTTATGTTGTTTTCTCCAATTTTCAGACAAATGCAAGATATTTTAAATGACAAATCTGAACCTTTGGAAGGAGAGATGAAGGTGGCAGCTCTAACTGCTACAGACAGAACAGTCTGGGCCAACGCTCGCTTTGATTATTTCATCAAGGGACAAAACAGACAGAGCTTGGATACCATCGAGAAAGCTGCCTTTGTAGTGGCTTTGGATGACATACCATATGAGTTTGATGTGTCAAACGTATGTATCAGCTCTTCTTGTAAATTTTTATAACTTTTTGCTATCATTGATGCTTATTACTGCCTACCCCATTGACAACTCAGTAAAAGATGTTTTGGTTTGATCGTAGAAGTTATAGCTTAGGATGTGGTCCATACTGGAATGGGTGACCATTAATCCAATACTGGTCACAAGAGGTTGGTACAAACATGTAGTGCAGACCTATAGTTGGTGTGGGTTGGATATTCACCCCTAATTGATCTAGCATCAATGTCTCTTAAGAATACATCCTTCCAGAGTGAACACAGTTTTGTTTGTGCCATTTTTAACTCTAATAGTTTAACGGATATTATAAAAATTAAGTAATTAACAAGGATATATAGTTCTTATAGACTAATGTCAAAAACAAATACCTCACCCCAACCTTATTAGATTATTTTTCCTTTGGAAATTTCCTAAAATTAACTTAATTAATAATTTTTGTGCTCAAAAGGAAAGGTTCTTAAAAAAGAAAGTTCTAAATTATCATCTTACAAAAAAAAATATACTTTATTACATAAATAAATGATTAGGGTTGCTTGCTAAATTGTGTCAATTTTTTCTAATTTATTTAATTTTTAATTAAGTTTTAAATTTAGGTTTACATTATTAAATAAATCAAAATTTATATTAATTTATTCACCATATGTATTGTTGAATATTTTTGTTTAAATTATTATTTTTTGTTTAAAATTCTATTAGATATCTTAATTTTTACTTTTCCTCATATATACAGTGAGTATATGAAAAAAGTATTGTGTTTGCAAAAAAATCAGAAACCGGGATGTCATCAAAATTAACCGTTTCAGATGTTTTTAGGTTCTCCTGAATGGTTTCTACAAAATTGTCTATCAGTATGAGTGTGTGTGTCTATTATCATTGTTGCTCTTAGTGTATTTATGCTAGAGAGATGAAACTTTGTACAAAATCAGTCTAGTTTTAAAGTTTAGTTGTGTTATCCAGAAAATATTTTTATGACTTCATTTAACCAGCATTAATGACCAAGCAAAAATTTTAATAAATCATACAACGCAGAAAAAAGTTGTAATAAATTAGCATGCATATAGTTTCGTATAAGACTAACATATGTACCAATTTTCTTATCATTATCAGCATTAGTTAAATTTTTATCAAATGACTTGTGTACATTTTTTAAACAAATTTTAAAAAATGAGTTGAAATTTAGTACAAGTATATACGTTTACGTAATAAATAATTACACTGAGTTTTACGATAAGCATATCCATGATTTTTGTTGGCTCATAAATGTTAAGCAGCATTGAGCATAGTCAGAGAATAAAACAAATGAATTTACTATCCGAGGGCGACCGAATCGAGTCCCGAAGTTTGGAGGGTGAGCATAGCAAAGCAGATATTTTATAGATATGTTTATTCTTTTCATACTTAGTGTATATCCATCTGTCATGGGAGATCTCTGTATTGTGATTGGTTCCCGTCAATAACTCATGGCAGGAACGCACTGTTACCAACTATGTCTGCATTAATTTTCCTCGTTGAGGTGTCATCATTGAGGTATAAATGTTTTGATGCGTTATCTTTCACTGATAAATTTCAGCATTACTAATAGTTCTGAAAAAATGTGACTCGTTTTGTACTACTTCAAACCAAATTTTTTCCAAAAATATACCTTAAATTTTGAAGGAAAAGCATAGTATGTCTATCCAGAGTGGAGCCCTTCGTATAAATCTGCTCTCTCAAAATTTTGTAAAATCGCACAATTTTCAGTTTTCTTGAAATAAGTGGTTCTCTGTGCAACGTTTTCAAAACATTAAGAGAACATTTTATAAAAATGATAAAATGTCCCATGAAGCGTGTGTTCATCATCAAAATCGGATTACTACAACCCAAGTAGTGGCTCTTTTAAAAACACCAAAAAAATTGTTAACTTATGCAGAGTATTTGTGCATTTTTTGGCCATTTAAAAGAAATATCAACTTTAGTTGTAGTTATTCAATTTTGACAAAAAAACACTCGTTTTATAGAAAATTTTATCAGCTTTAAAAATGCCCTATTCATGTTTTGCACACGACCTAGAGAGAACGAACCACTTATTGCAAGTAAACTGGAATTTGTGTGATTTTCTAATATTTTGAGCGAGCACATTTATATGAAGGTCTCCACTCTGGATAGGTAGACTATGCTTTTCCTGCATAATTAAAGGTATATTTTCAAAAGCATTTGGTTTAAAGTAGTACAAAATGAGTTGCATATTTTAGGCCTGGCTCTTGGACTATAATGATATAGCAAACTTTTAGGAGATTAATACCACTTTTTAAAAGAAATATTCGTTTTATATTCATTTTTTATGAAGGAATGACTATTCAGTTTTGCCGACTTCAGAACTTGGAAACTTTTTTTAAAAAACGGTGTTGGCAATCCTACCATTTTTTTATGCAAATGTTGGGACTGGGTGTCGAAGATTAGTACTAAGTGTTACTAAGTATTCACTATAATGTACATTAATATAGTATATTGCTTTGGCCTGTATTCGTCAATCTGGTGAAAAATGTTCTTTAAAAAGAATTAGTTTTAAACTTAGTTTTGTGTTCTTGAAACTAGTGTAAACGACGGTTTGTAAAGTCTGTTTAGGCAACAGTTTTTACTGAGTGTTACCAATCAATAATTTTACATCTTGTAAGCTATGTATCATTTTAATTTATTTTAAGCAAAACAATTAAAAAACATTTTGATTAATCCCAAGTGACCTCTGTTGAATTGTGCTTCACTAAAATAACCTCTTAATTGCAAATTAAAATACTGTATTGACAATTTTCTTTCCAAAATAATATTATTTTGATTAAATGAACTACACATGATCTTCTTGCCAATCATCTTGGTTTTCTGTATTTTTATTATTTTCATCTTCAGTATCATCTGATTCCATTTTATCTACACTTTTAGTTTCTTCTTTTTTATCGGTTATTATTTCTTGATGATCATGGCTTGTTTTTATTTTATTCTTTTTTATTATATCACCTTTACCATTTTCATTGTTTCTAACTTCGTCTTCTCTCGTGTTATCGTCATTTGAATCAATTTCTACGTCAGTTCCTTCGGAATTAGTTTCATGATCGCCATTGAAAATCATCGATACAATTAATTCGATTATCCATTCAAACAGTTTTTTAAAGATTGATTTAATTGAAATAAATGAAAGTAAAATACCCGAGAAAATCATTTCACAAAAAAAAATTTGATTATTTCACACTTTAAAATGTAAATCTGGAATAACTTGGTCTAGTTGATATTTCAGTATAATTAGCTTAAATCAAACTATTTGACTTATTTCAGAAAAAAATAACTTTAGGAAGTTAAACTAAACTAGGATGTGGTTACGAGATAAGACTTACAGGAAATAAATATTATTTTTTTAAGAGCTAATTTAAAAAAATACTATCAGCAAACCATTTATTATAAAATAAAATTTTCTGTTTGGAATGATGGTGCATTTTAAATATTTTAGTAGCAGCTTAGATGCACCAACCTAGTAAAATTATAATTTCATAACAGTTACAAACAGTTTTAATTTCTTCTTAATAAGAACCCACTTTTTTATTTTATTTTTTTTTTGAGATGGGACATAGTCTTTAATGTAAAGTTTTACTTGTCTCTAAAAATTAGTGTGCCATTTTATGTGCTTAAGCAGTATATTATAGTGTCCTAAGAATAATATGATGCACGTTCCTATGGGACATGATAACTTTTGAACACTTTCTCAGATCAGAATGAAACTTTGTACAAAAATTAACCTTGTTAATGTCCCAAACCCTACTGTTTATGAAATATGTGTGATGTCATTAACCCTTAATAATGACCCCACAAACATTTCAAAAGAAAAGAGTCAAAATTTTTCACACACGTATTACTATGAATGCCTTACAAAAATATAAAGATATATTTTATTGACAGTATTAATTAGCAGCCAAGAAGGCCTCTTTTTTAAAAACTATATGTTAAAACTTCTTTTGTACCTCGTCAACAAAAAGTAGTCACGAAATCCATTAACCTTTTGCTTCCAGAAGTCTTTGAGATCGATTATATTTCATTTTATTTTTATTTTTTATAAAATCTTTTAATAACTGACATTTATGACAAAATATATTTTGTTCTTAGAGTGGCACCCCTACCTAATATTATAAGAAACCTGGCTTCAGGTAACAGTGGAATTACATTGTACTTACGGTTCTATGCTCCTTCTATACTTGCATTATTCTGTAAAAATATTGTATAAAACAATTGTATTTTTGACATAATTAGCTAAATGTCATACTAGCTGTAAGGTCTAAAAGCAATAAAGAATTTAAATATTCTAGATTGTGGCTCAATCTTAGCCACAAGATTGTGCTCGAGATAAACAAAAAAAATCAGGTACGCTTAGCTCGTCCTCAGAATATACAATTCACCAAATTTATACTGCAACACTTCTTCGGACTCGCTTCATTTGTCCTCAGAATGTAAATATTTCCGTTTCATTCTCAGAAGACACCCACACAACACTGATGGCGCTCAATGCTACTTAATTTTTATGATCCAACAAAAATCATAGATATACTTGTCAAATTGAAATGAAACGTGATGCATTACGTAAAAGTATACACTTGTACCAATTTTCAACTCAATTGGATCATTTCCCAATTCTTTACAATTTTTAAAAAATATACACAAATCATTCGATAAAAATTGAACTAATGCTGATAATGAGATGAAATTTAGGACATATATTAGTCTTATACATAACTACATGCGTGCCAAATCTCATTCCGATCACATTAGTTTTCCGTGTTTTACAATTTTTTCCATATTTTTGGTGACTCATTGCATTGGGTTAATGATTTCATTAAAATTTATTTTCTGAATATCACAACTTCAGTGGTAGACTGATTTTTTTACAAAGTTTCAACTCTCTAGCACAAATATACTAGGAGCTACGATGATAACAGATACACACATACAGATAGACAACTGCGTAAAAACCACTCAAGAGGCCTTAAAAGCACCTAAAACGCATAATTCCGGTGATATCCCAGTTTCAGATTTTTTTGCAAACACAATACTTTTCTTATATACCTACTTTTCCTATAAATGAGGAAAAGTAATAAATATTTAGCTAATGTCAAGCTTCTTCCCAATTTTATTTTTTTGTTCAAATTATATTTTTAGAAAGAGCAGGAGAAGCTAGATAACTATGGCAGAACTTTACTCCATGGCAAAGGTTACAACAGGTGGTTTGATAAATCATTTACTCTCTGTGTCGGCTCCAATGGAAGGGTAATTTTACCATTTTTATTTACAAACTTGTTTTGTTGAAATTGACATCATAATTCATGCTTATGAGTGTAGTGTCTTTTGATTTTATGCTGAGAAACTCTTCAAAGAGAAGAATTTCTCTCTTTGGCTACCTGATATATCCATTTGGACTATTGGACTATATGGGTACACTTAATTTATAGTAGAGGGAAGAGGGTCGATTCTATTTATATATATATATATATATATATATATATATATATTATATATATATATATATATATATATATATATATAGTGTGTGTGTGTGTGTGTGTGTGTGTGTGTGTGTGTATTTATGAGTCATTGCCAAGAGTCATGTGTATATTGTTAGATTGGTCATCCACACAGAGGTATATGTATTGGTTGGAACATTTTATTATCACTAACATTAAATTCTTAATAATATTGATATGCTCATTATTCCCAACAAGTTTATCACTAATAGACTTTATTAAAAATACTTGCTTGTTGTGGTATTGAGCAAAAATCAATTATGCATGTTAAACATAAATGTTTCTAGGGCCATGAAGTGTTTCCTTATAGTTGCTTCTAGTTGAATATTTGTAATTACTGGCCCTCTAAACTTTAAAATTAGCCAATAGTCTGTACTAAAGATGTTTAAAATTTATTTTATGCAAATTCATTCTAATTTGGCTTGTCTTTTATTTTAACCTTTATATTGATTTAACTAATAATCTTTTTGTTTCCATTTTATTTTTCAGATTGGCTTTAATGCAGAACACTCGTGGTAAATGACTACTTATATTTTTTGATACTTTTAAATTACTTCAAAAGCGTTGATCTGCTATGTAATCTGATTTTTTAACTTTTGAACTTTATTAGTTAACTTTATTTTTAAAAAGATGCATTTTATAAAAATTAAACGACTTAAACTTACAAATTTATATAATCAAATAATTGTCAGCAGAAGAGTAAAGTTAACTTATTTATGTAGCAAGATAGTAATGTTACTCATAACTTCCTGAGCAATGAAGTTAATTCCTGAAGGCCAATCAAGGTATCAAGCCAAGGAAATCATGAATCTTGAGTCTCTAGTCGAAACCAAGAGACTTATTTGTTGGTTCCCAAGGCAACCATATGTTTAATTTCTGAGGCGAAGCCTTAGGAATTAAACATTAAATTAATGTTTGATTTAATTAATGGGAATTATTAAATTATTTAGTTAATGAGGACTTGTGACAGTTTGCTCTTGTTCTCTGTATTTAATTTCTACACTACTTAAATAATTTTAACCAAAAGATCATAACAAATTTGTTTTAATAAACGAATCGTTGTGAAATAAATCAAAGGACCTTTATAAAACATATGATTAGTCATGTAAGAAATAAAAGAATCAGTGGGGCCTACTTAAATCTTTACAAAATCCAACTAAATAAAAATTTGCTGTTCTATTTAAGTTGGCTACACTGTTACACTTATCAGCAGGGATTTAAATTTTAACTCCTTGTCATAACTTTCTGTGACTGGACCAAACTGTTTAATAACACTTTAACTCTGAAAACCTGGCTGTAAACCTTGTTTTTTCTCCCGATTGAAGATGAAATAATTTACTATTTTCTACAGAGTCTTTTCAATTTATAAAAGTACTTAACGAAGGACTTAATTACCTTAATTAATTTGAATTAGAACTCAACTAGATTAATATTTTAACTTAAATGAGAAGGATGTTCAATTTAATCATGAGTTTTTGAATCAAGATCCATCTTGACATCTTGGATAAAGAATATATAGGTAAAGAAAGATTGTCCTGGGATTTAATTTTTCGGACTAGAAAATATTAGTTCTGTAGCCAATTAACAGGAGCGCTAGTATGAAATATTGCAGTTTCACTTAGCCAACTACAAGAATGCTCTCATGTCGTTTATTGACACACTACTCTTGGCACTGTAATGGTTTATCTAAATATTTTCTTTGTGTAATAATGAAAAATTTCAAGTAGATACTCGTGCCGTTATAATGGCAGTAGAGCTGATTTCATAATAATAACTTAGAAAAGAGGGAAGAATGTTATGGTAAGAAAGGTTAGTTCCAGAGCTGCCGCTAGAGGCCAGCACTGAGTTCTCTTCTTCCTTCTGTCTGACACTTTCACATACCTGCTGACATTCTATACCTATTATATTCTTTGATCTTGGCTTTAAAAGATCTATTGTGATCTGCCCAGTAAAAAATAATTTAATCAAGATCAATATGAATGAAACCCCTTAGCTTTTATAAAGTTTAGAATACAATTTATATTTTGTTAATGTACATTTGAAGGCTTTAGTTATGTCTTTGTTGAAAGCAGTAGCTCAATACAGCTGCACGGCTCAGCCGCATTGAGTGAAGCTTGGTATGAAATATTATGTCCTAGAAGAGGAAAAACTTAAGAAGATTATATTTTGGGGAAAATTCAAGATGGAGTCTTGGATTTTAGTTTTAAGCACTTAAAAAAAGTAAAAAAGTTTTTAAAAAATCCAGATTAAAAAGATATATTATTAGCAGAAAATGATTTCTATGTCTAGTTTTAAGTGTTTTAGAGTTGAACAAACCTGAACTACATCTGCTGTTTTTACAGTTCTATAGCTTTTTAAATGTCAAAAGCAATGGGCTTTTTTTAATTTTTACTTTTCTTCATTTATACCGTAGGTATATAGAAAAAGTATTGTATTTGTGAAAAAATCCAAATCCGGGAAGTCACCCGAATTATCCGTTTCAGGTGTTTTTAAGGCATCCTAAGTTGTTGTGACAAAGTTGTCTGTCTGTATATGTGTGTGTCTCTGTTATCATTGTAGCTCCCAGTGTATGTTTGAGTGTACTGACTCATGTATGTGTATGAGTCAGTTTAGTTGTGCTATCCAGAAAATATTTGTATAGCTTCATTAACACCCAATAATGACTTAGCAAAAATTTTGAAAGTTTATAAAACGTGGAGCAATGTTGTGATCATTTTGATATTTGGCACCCGTGTAGCTATGTGTAAGACTAACATATGTGCTAAGTTTCATCTCATTATCAGCAGTAGTTTAATTTTTATCAATTGAATTTTGTATGTTGTTTAAAAAATTAGGAAATAATCCAATTAAGTTGAAATTTAGTACAAGTGTGTACCTTTACGTAATAAATAAGTACGTTAAGTTTAATTTCAATATGACAAGTTACCATAATTCGTGTTGGATCATAAAAGTTAGCAGCATCGAGTGTGGTCAGTGCCTGGATAGATGA
The DNA here is from genome assembly GCA_018340805.1 of Microvelia longipes. Classification (NCBI taxonomy): domain Eukaryota; kingdom Metazoa; phylum Arthropoda; class Insecta; order Hemiptera; family Veliidae; genus Microvelia; species Microvelia longipes. Next base: position 48,727,111 of record JACMZG010001908.1, on the reverse strand, counting down.
GCAATGGGAATGAAATGGATGCATTTACTATCTGAGGACAGGGGAAGCAAGTCCAAAGATGGTTTGCAGTACAAATTTGTAGAATTGTATATTCTATGCGATGTAGGCAGGATGAGCGCAGTGAATCCGATGTCATGAGGAAAAGTTCCGAGGTACCCCGTACCTGATTTTTTGTATGTTTTAATTATTATACTCGCCAGCTTGTTTTTATTCTAAAATAATTTGACTAATTTGTGTGAGATCCACTGAACACTATTTGTCACACATTTTAAGTTTATTGATAAAGTATTTTTGCAGGGCTGACGCAGCAGTAATGTCACATGTATGGGAACACGTTGTATCTGAAGAAGCTAGAACATCATGGTACTAACATGCTCTCAAAATTGAAAAAGCACATTTAGCTTTTTCACATTTCTTTTTTACAAAAGCTGCACTTTTTATAAAGCATCTCTGGATATAGTCTTTTTACTATAAAAATCTTTATTCTTTGGCTTTCTTTCTATCGCTTTTCAATTTTCTTGTTTTTCTTTCTCCTGTCTATATAATATAGATAACATTGTGAATGAGTAGATATTGCACTAATTGTACGTTTATGCTATTAAAACGGTACAATATTTCCTGTATGATAGTTGTACATACTTCTATTATTTTTATTGATTATTTATACATTTTTTTTGCCTGTGTTTTGTTTATATGAAATGGTGTAGGGCTGATGCTCCGGTGTTGGGCCACATGTGGGAGAATGTACTGGCCAACGACCTTATCTTGGGGTAAATAAATAGAACCAAAATCCTTGTTGGTCTCTCATCTATTCACTTATGATTCAGATTTGTTCTCTAATCACGACTTTGTTAAATCGTACTAATAATTTTTTTCATTATTTTAAAAACTTTATGTAAATTAACTGTTTTTAATGATTTATATTTTTCAGTGTTTTTTTTTTTGTATTTTTTTATTCCATGTTGATAAGTATTATCATTTAAATTCACTTTAAGCACAATTTTATTTCATTGCAGAACAAACACTTTTTGATTTTTCTAGTTTAATCATTTTAAATTCCTTTATCATTTCATTTTGTGGGTATTTTTTTACTTATACATATGTATTTTTAAACATGTTCTCATCTTGTGGAACACATTTTAAGAGTATTATTGGTGTATTTAATAAAATAAAGTGGTTTAATTATTTTTTAAAAAAAATAATATGTTTGAAATTGCTCTAAAGTAGATGATGCATTGGTAAAATATGTTGTTTATGCTTGCATGCTAGTATGTTCTCAATTTGGTTTTGGCTGTTTTTAAATTGTCTTTGATAACTGTAATGCTAGCTTCATTTGCTTATTTAACTAACCATCAAAGGCCAAGCAAGTTTTAAGGTGTCTGTAAGATATGTAAACGTTAGCTTTGTTTATAGTATGCATTTTTGTCTTTGTAAGTACAGATTATCTTGCACTTGAAAATAATTCTAGCACATGTACACTCTTAAAAAAATTTCCCTGCCTTTTTTGAAACTGTGAAACCCTTAAAATACCACAAAGTTTGTTGATTTATTTTTCAAACTATGTTTCTTCGTTAAAATTAATTTTATTAAAACTAAGCCCGTTGCTCTTATTCAGTTAGATACAAGAGCCACCTCTCTGAGTCTGTTGTCATAAATTTAATTAATAGTTTTGACTCTAAATTTTACTTACTGAAGTTTTTTTTAACAATATTTATTTGAACAAAAATTAACAATATAAATAATTTTACAAATTACAATGATGTACTTAAAGTTATGCAAATACTACCCCCCATCTTTAGGGTGAAACCAGCCCTGAGCTGATGGGGGGGGGAGTCAAGTAAATGGTTTCATTATCAGTGAGCCCCCCCCCCCCAAAAATACCACTCCTCCACGATCTCAGTCTCATTAGCTCATTTTTTATTTGGACATTCCCTTGAAGAAAAACAAAAACAGTGAAAACAAACTTGTAAAATTTATTTTCTTAAAGAAAAACAATTCTCGTGCTTTCCTATTGGTTTTATTTTCAACCAAGAACTGAAAACAAAGTATGAGTGCACTGGTGTCACCTTGTAGTCAGCTTTTAATAAAATTAGAACCTGACATATTTCATACATTATTATTATTTTGTTTCATCTGTCAAAACTACTATGAATATGACAACAGACTGTACTGACTTTGCAATATTAAGAATCACAATTATAAAATATGCAAGTGTTCACAATCCACACCAATATTTAAACTTTTCTGGCTATTTCTTATTTATTCTTATATTTACATGAACATTTCATTCATTCTGTATTTAATTTATCATAATTAGTGTAAATAAGTTTATAGAGTTATAAGGTAGTTAATGGTCAGAAAAATAAAAACACAATTTTGATCTTCTGGATGTAAATTAGGAATTATTTCTTCTTCAGAAATAGCTTTATTCCAAACTGAAACAGATATCACAAAAAAGGAACATTAGTTATATTAATCTCCTTCACTCTTTGTAATATTATTCTTCATTATCTTTGCCAAGAACCTGTTATCTAAAGAAACCCATATTTATCAATAAAATAAACTGCCAATTATAATTTATTAATTCAGATTGCTAATGGTAATTTCAACTATAACCAAACAATTATTATTATCAACCATTAAAAAAGAATATAGTACGCAATATACAAATGTGATATTTATTTTTCTGCTTCTCTTGTGTTATTTTATCCACTTCCACTATCACATTCGCTTCTCTTGTGTTAATCCACTTCCATTATCACATCTGCTTTTCTTGTGTTATTTTATCCATTGTCATTATCACATCTGCTTCTCTTGTGTTATTTTATCCACTTCCACTATCACATCCACTTCTCTTGTGTTATTGTTTAATATTTCCTAATATCATCTAATGGCTAAACTTGGGCCATTCAGTTGCTTGTTATTTGGGATATTTGTTTGGGTGTTGTGGCATGACTGACTTGTATTTATAATCTTCTGTGCAGTCTTTTTTAGTTATAATTTTTGTTATTTGTTTTATTCTATTTATTTTAAGCTTCATCTAAAGAATAAACTTGGTATTATTATTAATAATATAAACAGTGGCTAAAAGAAACAGGTTTAAAACTGCTGAACAAGCTGTTCCACTTTACAAATAAATCTTCAAATGTATAACACTCTATTTAGTGCTTTGATGAATATGCGCTTAAAAAACTCCAGAGACTACATAAAAACATTATTGGTTGAAAAAAGAACAGTATAATATTTATGATTTTTATCCTTTTTCCAATTAGCTCTTCTTGAGCTCTTTTAATTTAACTGGCTTTGGCAGTGTTCCACCACTTTTGTGGTTTTAAGATATTTAATTTAAAATTACAACAATCTTATAAATTATCCACTTTCTGCTTATTACAACACTAGAATTGATAATCTATTAAAATGATCTCTTAGTTAAAATAGTGTTGTTTAACTTCTTAAATAGCTTTTATGTCTTTCTAGATCGAAGCAAATGATTATTAATGCCTAAAACTACTACTTAATGTGTGTAAGTTCCATAATTTTCATCTTACCTGTTTTTGTATTATGATCATCATAACTAAAACAGAAGCAAGTATTGATCAGGAATACTTGTTTTTGATTTGTTTGCCAATATTGTTCCTCATGTTTTTTCTCTTTGCAACCAAGTTTATTCCTTGGATGTTGCTATTTAATTATAAGAAGGACACAGTATTAAATTGTGTATAAATTTAATACTGATGGTGTTTTATAGAACACTGTAGTATGACATTATTCAATAAATAATGTTTTGAGCAATACTGCCTATGTTGTCAAGCCTGTCTGATGACACTTCTTGGACATTTTTTTTCTCTAAGTGATTCTCATTACTCATTTCCATTCTATATCTTTATTTAGATTAAGTTTGGGGATCTAAGAGCTACATAATCCTACATTTATATTTTATTTGATAGCTTTAAAAGCTACATAACGGTTGGAATGAAAATACGTTTCTTGAAATCTTTATCCCTAAATTAATTTCTTTCAAATATCTAATCCCAACCGAGTTCCAATGTTATAAGATTATATGCTTACTTTTTAGTAAGTGAAGTTTATGAGTAAATGTTTCTGGAGGATGATAAACGTTCAACACACACACAAATATATATATATATATATATATATTATATATATATATATATATATATATATATATATATATATATATATATATATATTTATTTTATGTAATTATTTTTACTTTCTTGTTTTTATGTGAAATAATTTTCTCTATTAGGTATGACGAGAATGGTCACACTCTTGGTACTCCAGCTTTCAAACCTCCAAAGCCAGTAAGACTACAATGGAATTTCTCACCCGAGTGTCTTAAAACTATTGATGAAGCTGTTGAAGTAAGTTTTTATATTAAATTGGTAGAACTTAGAATTTTTATATGAAATTGGTAGTGTATTTATGAAAAATCAGTCTACCGCTATATTTGTACTATTCGGGAAATCATTTTTTATGACCTCATTAACCCGCAATAATGACTCAGCGAAAATTTTGAAAAATCCTAAAACGCGGAAAAATTATGCGATCGGATTGAATTTTGATGCATGTGACTATGTATAAGTCTAAGATATGTGCCAAGTTTCATCTCATTACCAGCATTAGTTCAATTTTTATTGAATGACTTGTGCACGTTTTTTAAAAACGTACACATTTACTATCTGAAGATAAGCGAAGTGAGTCAAAAGTCATGTATCAGTATAAATTTGGCAAACTGTGAAGACGAGCGAATCCAATGTATTGAGGAAAAGTTCCGAGGTACCCCGTACCCGATTTTTTTTTTATATAAACCTGAAATGGTAGAGAAAAATATACCTGTAAAAACATAGTCTGCCTATCCAGAGTAGAGGCCTCCTTATGATTGCACTTAAGTGGTTCCTTGATGATCTTGTAAAACAAACTTGGAGGGAACATTTCTTTAAAGATTATTTAAGAATCATCTTAAATTTTTCAATTATTTTTAAGAATCTACATCCATTTATGTTTTATCAATTATTTTCAAGAATATGCCTTCATTTATAATTTATCAATTATTTTCAAGAATTAGCAATCATTCATGTTTCTCAAGAATTTTATAGGGACTTTTTGTTTCTTATCTATCATTATTATGTTTTGGCTTCGTCCTTTATTTACTTTTCTCACGTTGTATTAATTTAAAAATAAAACTAGCAACCGCTAACAGTCAAATATTGAATATTAAATATGGGTCCTCTGCTCATAGCTAGCCATAATTTATTTACAAACTATACCTCACCAACATCTCGCCATATTAAGTTGGTATCATTAGACACTTTAGGAGACTACTTATCTACTTTTTAATGTTCATTGGCACTGATGATGATTTTAACTAATGAAAGACTGTTTTATCGTTAGTTAATTATAATGAGTGGAGAGACAAAAATTGGTTTAGTTTTATTTCTTCTTGTCATACCACTCCACAGCTCAAGCCATTATCATTATATATGATTTCCTTGTTACAGAATGTCGAAAAATTAATAGCTGATGTTGATCTTAGAATTTTCATGCATGATGCTTATGGTAAAGGATATATGAAGCAATGCAGAGTCAGCCCTGATGCTTACATACAGTTGGCTCTACAGCTGGCTTATTACAGGGTAAGGTGTATTTTAAGATATTTATCAATTTTAAACGCATTCTATTGGTAGGAAATTTATTTGCATTGTTTTTAGTGGCAGTACACCTCCTATAGGAATCAATAGACTGCTCTATTAAATTGTAACTAAGCCACACAATCTTAATTGTTCAAATCTTCTTTAATAATTTCAGGACGCTGGTAAATTTAATTTAACTTACGAAGCATCCATGACAAGATTGTTCAGAGAAGGAAGAACGGAAACAGTCAGGCCTTGCACCATCGAATCTTGCGCCTGGGTCAAAGCTATGGAAAATCCTAAATCAAATGTAAGTTTGTTTGTATTCAGTTTTCTTACCCCAGTGAGTGTTAACCTGTGATATTCTGAGTGCCATAGCGTGTTGATCCTCTGAGTGTTAACCTGTTGGTACTCTGGGTGTCAACCTGTTGATTATCTGAGTTTCAGCCTGTTGGTACTCTGAGTGTCAACGTGTTGGTCCTCTGAGTGTCACTCTGTTGATTCTCTGAGTGTCACTCTGTTGGTCCTCTGAGTACCACAGCGTGTTGATGTTATGAATGCCAAAGCGTGTTGATCCTCTGAATATCAACCTGTTGGTCCTTTGAGTGTCACTCTGTTGATCCTCTAAGTGTCAACCTGTTGGTCCTCTGAGTGTCTACCTGTTGATTCTCTGAGTTTCAGCCTGTTGGTACTCGTGAGTGCCATAGCATGTTGATCTTCTGAGTGTCAACCTGTTGATCTTCTGAGTGTCAACCTGTTGATTCTCTGAGTTTCAGCCTGTTGGTACTCGTGAGTGCCATAGCATGTTGATCTTCTGAGTGTCAACCTGTTGATTCTCTGAGTTTCAGCCTGTTGGTACTCGTGAGTGCCATAGCATGTTGATCTTCTGAGTGTCAACCTGTTGATTCTCTGAATTTCAGCCTGTTGGTACTCATGAGTGTGCCATAGCGTGTTGATCTTCTGAGTCTGTTGGTACTCTGGGTGTCAACCTGTTGATTCTCTGAGTGTCACTCTGTTGGTCCTCTGAGTACCACAGCGTGTTATGAATGCCAAAGCGTGTTGATCCTCTGAATGTCAACCTGTTGGTCCTCTGAGTGTCAGTCTGTTGATACTCTGAGTGTCAGAGCGTGTTAATCCTCTGAGTCTCTGCCTGTTGATCTTCTTAGTGTCACATTGTTGATCTTCTAGAATACACTATAGCTTGCAGTGTTACAGATGTCAAACATTTAGACGCTTATGAGGTTGTTCAGATAACAACCAAAGTTGAGGGTGGAGTGGGTATTGATTCAGATTGGCTTCCTAATAAAAAAATATATGTCCAAAAAATGTATATAAAAGTTTATAAATGTAAATGGGAGAGTTCACTATGAAAAGCTTAAACTGTGTTTCATAAATTTATTTAATTGATTGTTATGCTTTATTTATTGACTTGACTATTATTATAAATAATAATTGATCATTATTTACTTTGACTAACAGGTGGAAGAACGTATTTCATTGATGGAGAAAGCGTGCAAGCAGCACCAGCTTGGTTACCAGGATGCCATGTGTGGCAAGGGCATTGATAGACATCTATTCTGTCTTTACGTTATTTCCAAATATTTAGAAGTTGACTCACCATTTTTAAAGGTATGGTAATACGTAATTTTTTTGTGTTATACCAAATGTTTTATAAGCACAGACAATTATGCTTGCGAGAGTTTTAAGATACACATACATTTATATACACGTATGTGTGTAAAGTTTTACCAAATGTATTTTTTTGTGATCAGGGACCTTTGAAACAGATTTATGGTCCGAAGTTCGACTCCTGCTACGATGCCTATCCCATTAGCTACTTTTTTCAAAAGGAAATTTGTTAAAACAGATGTTTTAAATTGACACCACAAAACATACAATTTGGCTTTAATGTTCCAAAGCAATTTTTGCTTTTAGTTATTTATGCTCCATTGGAGAAAAAAATGCTGTTTTTCCCTGAGCACTGTGTTAGTGCCTGAGACGAAGGCTGACTTTTTGTCTACCTGCATTTAACATAAATAGAGTGTATGCATTCTGTTCACTTTTACTACTGAGCTATGAATTCATGTAACTTTTACTTGTTTCAGGAAGTACTCAGCGAACCCTGGAGATTATCAACCTCACAGACACCTCACGGTCAAACTAACAAACTAGATCTTAAAAAATATCCCAAATGTATCTCAGCAGGAGGTGGATTTGGTCCAGTCGCTGATGATGGTTATGGTGTTTCCTATATCATTGCTGGTGAAGATCTCATCTTCTTCCACATTTCCAGCAAAAAGAGTTCCCCTGAAACAGTAAGAATTTGAACTATTGTATTACATTTACTGCTATAAATGCAACTATTTATTTTTGCTGATTTAATTAAATTAATATAAATTTGTAGCTTTAAATTAATTAATTTATATTTGCTGCTTTAAATTATTAAATTCATATTTGCTGCTTTAAATTAATTAATTTATTATAGTTGTTACTTTAAATAAAATAATTTATATTACCTGCTTTAAATTAATTTATTTATTTTTGCTGCTTTAAATTAATAAATTTATATTTGCTGCTTTAAATTAATTAATTTATAATAGTTGTTGCTTAAAATAAATAATTTATATTACCTGCTTTAAAGTAATTAATTTATTATAGTTTTTGGTTTAAATAAACTAATTTATATTTGCTGCTTTAAATCGATTAATTTATTATAGTTGTTGCTTCAAATAAACTAATTTATATTTCCTGCTTTAAATTAATTAATTATATTTGCCGCTTCAAATGAAAAGAAAAGAAGACATTCCTTTTAAAATTTTATCCACAATTTAAGCTTTTTTACCTTATGAAAACATTAAAAAAATATTAAATTTGAGAAAGTAAAACCTTAAGTTAATAAATGATACATATATTTATTTTATATTTCGGTTTAAAGTATTTTTTATTCATGTTTTAAGTATAAAAATATTAATATATTTATATAATATTATTATTTATATTTAAAGGTTAAGCCTCTACAGCTTTAAGAAATCAAGAGAGATGGCCTTAATGAACTGACTTATACTTTGTTCTATAGCTCTAGGTTCCTCATATTTATCTATAATTTTAAATTCTGAGGTCGTAACAATGAAATAATGTTTATTGAGCCCATGTTTATGTAGCTCAAGTACCCCTAAATAAGATTCTGCAGTAATTAAGTTGTGTTTTATGTTTGTTACTTTTGCTAGCTTTTCAATTTTTATAGCTAAGAACCCTTAAAGCTTCATTTTCTAACGAAGCCCTAATATCCTACTTATTTCCAAGGAAATTTGTGTTTTCCCAGGTACAAGTCCTAGGAAAATTGTAAAAGTTTTAATAGTAGTAATAATAAAAGAGTAATTGTTGCTAGCCAGCAAGCTAGCTAACTGAAATACATTGTTGATGGCAATTTTTCTCAGTAAAAAAAAGAAATTTAGCTAATTTATTAGAGAAATCAGTGATATGATGGTCCCACCTAAGTAATGGATCAAAACTGATTCCGAGCACTTTTATACAATCTTTTCTAGAGTACTCCTTCAGAGAATAATTGGCTATTAGGTCATTCCATATCAAATCAACATAGATAACACATGATATCTCCAATTTTAATATAATTTGCCTCACAGGTAGGCAAAGACACTTTATTAGCAACTTCTATTAATGATTATGTGATAAATCTTAACTTTTTTACACTTTGACTTACCTTGACACACATTATGTGCTACTGTGTCCAATCCCATGGTGATCCCAGAATAGATATTTTTGGGAGGACCAGAGACTTCTAGATATTTTACAGTTTAAGCTCTTATTTTGACTTTTTTTTATAAGTTTAAAAAAATTGGCTTTTTGAGATATTTGCATTTTTATTTTAAATTTGCACATAATTAAAACTTGTAACTAATTATCCAAAAGTATGTGGAATCCATTTGAAGGGATCAGCTAAAGCTTCAAGTTTAAGCTTTCTAACACCACCAAAATAAAATTTTTACTCTAAGCAGAATTTTATACGCTGCCATTATCTTAGTCAAAGAAATGTTGAAAAATTACATTTTTTTAAAAAATATGCACGTTACTGAGGCAATATGGTTGCACGGAATGACCTGAAAATCTGAATTTTTAGTTCTTTCTATAGTGCTTACCAGTCAGCCAAATTATATTAAAATCAGTGACATCGAGTCCAATAATGTACTTTTACCTTTTCCTCATATATACCTTAGGTATATATGAGGAAAAGTATTGTGTTCTTAAAAAAACTGAAAACCGGGATGAAACTGGAATTATCCATTTCAGGTGTTTTAAGGTCTCCTGAGTGGTTTTCTCAAAGCTGTCAGTCTGTGTGTGTGTGTGTTGTCATTGTAGTGCCCAGTGTATTTATGGTAAAAAATTGAAATATTGTACAAAAATCAGTCAGGAAAAGTTCCGAGGAACCCCATACCCGATTTTTTATGTTGATTTGACATGGATAAATTGTTGCTAAAATAAATAGATTGACAAGGAAACAATAATTTTTGTTAATCATTATATTTATTTAAAAAAAATGTATCTGCTTTCAGGATTCTAGCAGATTTGGTAGAAATATAGCAAAAGCCTTAGATGACGTTAAAAATCTGTTCATTGAGTACAAGAGTCTTCAGAAAAAATCAAAATAAAAATGAAGTGAAAATTGAAGAGATATCAAAGAACTAGAGGAGGAGTACTTTTTGTCTTCTTTTAACTCATCTTTTAGATTTTATTCGTTTAAAGATTGTATTTTAGGTGGCCTATTGTTTTTTTAAAGTATAAAAATATCGTATGAGAGTTAAATTAAAGTTCTGGGTAATTTATTTCACAATTCCAGCTTTAGGGAGACTGACAGTTTGATTTGCTTGTGCATTGTCAAATTATTGTCTGAACTGTAATAACTTGTATGATTTCTGTGTTTGAGATTTTTGTTTTGTCTTCGATTTGCTAATTAGGTTAAATTAAAGTCATTTTGAGTGGGGAGGAGGGTAGTCGAAGGAGAAGAGGAAAAAATTCACTCTTCGAAAAATATCGAGCACACCTTTTTTTCTGTTAATCTGTCAAAATTTTGTGAAACCATTCACAAATTATTTAATGTTTAGGAAACGTTAAGAAATACCAAGATATAGAAATTTATAAGGTGATTCAATTTGATGTAAACAAACCAAATGCATTCGGAGGTTATAACCTGACTTAATTATGAATGACATGTGACGTCATTGCAGGAATCGGTATAGGCCTTCAACATTAAAACTTTACTATTTATTCCTGCAATGACATCAATTCCAAACTATAACCTAACCTGTCAAAAAAATTTATTTCATTCATAAAAACCCTCTAATTGAATCACCTTATAAATTCAACCAGCTTGAAGAAATACTAGATATACCACAGACTGTTAAACAAAATTTAATGTTAATTTAACTCTCATACAAAATTAAATTATGTTGTCAGGCCTTTTTTATAAGTTTAATTATTAAAAGATACCTATTAATTGGTATACCGTGGCTCTCATTTATTTTTATGTTAGTTACAATTTTTTAATTATTGAAAATGGAGACATTGTATGTATAGTTGTAACGGTTATTGAAATAACCATTTTTATTTGATCAGACATTTTATAATAAATTATTTGTAACATTTTATAGTAAGTAAAGAGAAGTACGTAGGATATTATCATAAATTGGTTTCCCTTTTTATTTATTCATTAGTTGAATTACAATTTACGTGAATAAGTTGTTATTGTTATTATTTTATTTATTATCTTAATTTAGAAAATTACTTGGATCTTATGAATGTAATTATTTCTTTGTTCTTAAGCCTATTTGTTCCCATTCTGTTGCTTGTGTAGGCTTGTCATAAAGTCTCGAGTCATCTAGTGATGATCGCCTTGATGTAGATGATGAATCAATTTCCTTTCGAGGCATCTTATAGGATGTAAGGATTATTTGAGCAAATTTTTTATGGAAAAATGAGCTTAGGGTCTTGGAGAGAGGAGAGGGGAAATGAGGTTTAAAGGTCTAAGGGGAGGACTCACTGATATATAGAATATAATATTATATATTATATATATATATATATTATATATATATATATATATATATATATATATAAACAATTTTTCGTATATAAATAAAGGTTGAAATTTAACACACAAATACTGTTATGTATTTTAAACACATATATGTAGTTATTTTTAAATATCTTAATTAGTTTGGATTTTAATATTTGACATGTATAATTTCATGTAAGCAACACATGTTTTTTTGATGGATATGTTTGGACATTTGCTTGCATCATGCCACTTACAAAACTACTAATATCTTATATAACAAACTGCTACCGGCTGGTACAATAGACCCAGATACGAGGTCTAAGTACCTAGGAAATTATTTCCTCCGGAATTAAAAAAAAAAACTGCTACCGAACAAAAACTCAAACATAAACCTTCAGTCATATTTGTCTTCGTTGTTATTACCGTCTCATAGAACTCAATTAATTTTTATTGGTTCTTACATTAGGTTGTAAAATTACATTATAATTTTAAAAATCAAAACTAGCAAGTATGAAAAAATTGATTATATTTTAAACAAATGTATCAATTCTAGTTAAAACTTACTCAAGTATTTTTCTACCTACTAGTTTATTAACTTTTATTTTAAATACTATTTTTATATAAATTAATTTAAACTATTTTCCAAGTTATTTAAAATGCCTCTAAAAATTAATAATTATAATTTTTCCTGTTGTTTTTTGATATTTTAATAAGAATCTTTTATAATTGTAAATATTGTGAATAGAACTCAAATTATATATTACATCATTTAATAATTATTTTGTAATATAATAATTGTATAGCGTTACTTTGACTGTTTTTATTGATATATTTTTTTGTAGGTCATAGAATTAATTTTTAATTTATTGGTTGGTCCCTTTTTATTATTATTTTGGTTGCGGAAGAATTGAAAATTAATATATTGTATTGAGTGTCTGTTAAATCGACATTGTAAGAATGTCATATTAAAAAAAATATTTAGAAAAATTTAGAGTTAATAAATTTTCTTTTTTTTCTTGTTTAAATATTTTTTCCATCCCTGTAAAATTAAGTGAGAGGAAATTGTGAACATTTTATTGTTCAATACTTTTCATAAATGTATTTTTTCTGAGGTAGGGAGTTTAAGTTCGCTTTATTTCTTGTTACAAAGTTAAAAGGAGAATTGTTTTTGCAGCTGGGCGTTCAACTATTTACCACAAGGAATGCTGAAGATACTTGGTGTAGTTCAGCTATAGTTTCGCTTGATGGCAGCACTGTTTTAGCAATATATCTTTCTTTTTTTATCTATTTCTTGTTCCTTCACAATCTAAATTAATTAAATACTTGTATTTATTTAATAGAAAGTATTATTTACAATGTTTGATGGTGAATTAAGTGACACTGAGTTAGTAGCAACTTCACGAGATTTAAAAACTTCAGCGATTGAAGGAAGCGGTGAATAAAAGTTTTTTTTAATGTTATTTATTTTTTATTACTCTTTACCTCAGAAATAATAGTATACGCTACATGAATGTGAATAACATTTTTTTACCTCAGCTCCTTTACCTGACTTTCTTTGCTCGCCTGAAAAAATAGTTACATCGGTAAAAAAATATTAATTTCAGAGCCTATTGGTATTAGCTATTAAATCAATGGATAAATTGTTTATTATTTTCACTCCTTCATAAATATATTTTTTTGTGAAACTGTAGTATTAAATGGATGTTCAACCTCCTCTGCGTTTGGTGCATGATTACTCTTTCAATCATAATAATAATTATAATATTTTACATGGATACAATATAAAATTGTCTTCTAAATCTTCTAAATAACTCTCAATAGAGTAAAAGGCTTTCATTACAAGTAATTCTTTGATTTCTTTTTTAAAATTGCATCTCTGGGACTGATAATATTCTAGAAGTAAGATAGTTGTAACATTTCCCAGCTATGTCATGAGGAGATTTATTGGTGAGAGGTATTCTATGCGGAGGAAGGTTGATTCTGTTGAAGTGCCTGGTATGGTATGAATGTGATTTATCCTGAAGACTATTGTAATTAAGTATAGCATAAGAAGGTTATAAATAAAAAGTGATGGCAGAGTAATTATTTGTAAGTCTCTAAGACTATTTTTGCAAGAAGTTTGTTGACTGATTTTTGCCATTATTCTGATGACCTTCTTTTGGAGTAGAAAAATTGCTTCAGCCCTTAGAGCTCCAGCCCACAATCTAATGCAATATGCAACACGAAAATGAAAGTAAGCAAAATAGATCATACAAAGGACTTCTTTTGTGATTTTATCTTTGAGACTTCTTATCATGTATATAACAGGATAAAGAGGAGCAGCCGAGCTGGGAAGCGCTGCTATATTTACTACCTGTTGAATTATTTACTATGTCAAGAGTGAATTGTTGAGGCACTAAAAATTAGGGGCTCAAAATCTGTAGCTTGTTAAAAGCCTTTTTAAACAGAGCTTTATAATATTTTATCAGTATGCTCTAGAACTTTACCCTGACTTCTGCCATTACTTTTTTCTTCTTTTTATTTTTCTAATGATAAGCTATATTCGCAGCTAAGCAAGGTGAATCACAGTACTGTAATTGATAACAGAGCAAGTCTTTCTAAAAAAAACAGCTATCAACTTCTCTTCTCGTCTGCTATGCTCTTATTGTCCATTGACTTTGTGCAAAATGTCATTTGCTGTATGAATTACGTACTTAGGGGGGATTTAGAGTGTCTAGGGCAGAGACTATAGAGCTATATAGGTCTAGTGTTAAAGATAAAAGAGTATGCATATTGATTCTTTTGGTCAACATGTCAGACACTATCTTTAGCCGAAAGGCATTTCTATTAGGATTTTACGGGTTCTTTCATAATTGATCTTATCAACCTTTGCCAACCTCCATTTTTATAACTTTTTGCTAAGTCATTACGAGCGTCTTTAGATCTAAATAATAGTTTTTTTTAACTCTCTTCCTCAAAACACACGTTAGACATTACTTTGTAAAAATCACTCTAGAGTGCGTGATTTTTACAAAGTATCTAAAACAGATACTGAGGTGAAATCCTGGTTCCGTTTTTTAGTGCAGACAATGAACAAAGGGAACCTGTAGGTAAAGTAATATATAAACCATGTAAAGAAACTCCTGCACTAACCCTAACAGCTGGCTTAATAATCACTAAAATTGGAATAACTGCGTGTGAGCCATAGAGATACCTACTTGAGGGGGCATAGCCTATCTCAATACATTGAGTGGCCTAAAACATCTTTTTGGGTCTCTCAAAGGCTTTGTGTAACCTTTTTAAAACCTTCTCCGAGAGTAAGTTAAGGTTATAATAAATCTATTAATTTCGTCCACCCGAATATCGTTTGCATTTTTAACGTTCTAATAAGTTATTGTAAAGTTGTACTTTTTTGTATTATTTGATTATATTTATATGTGAAGGGGGTCAGGTTATATTTTCGATCTTTCAAAATTCAACCTGTAAGGCCTCCCTAGTAATAATATCTCTATGGTATGAGCCCTCTAGAATTTACCTTTTTTGTGTTCTATTTTATTGGCAACACTGATAATTTAAGATGAGTTTAACTTTCTCTCTTTAAGTTCTTCTCTCGTGTTTTCGAACACTATTATGTACGCGGTACGCGCTAGTTTTAAAATTGTCTACTAAATTCTGTGAAATAAGTTAGTTACAATCAATTAGTCTGAGAAAAAAGAAACTACAGTACAGGTATGTCACATTTTAAGTTTAAAGTTCACATATACAAACGAAAGTTCATTGTATTGCCTTAAATTTAACTTAAAATAAAGATTACTATTTATTCTTAAATTACCAATGAAATGAATATTTAAAGGGAAAAAACCCATTATGACTTGCAAAAATATACAAAGTTAAGTAGGGCACATAAGAAATAGGAGTTTAATTAGCCGCTCGTTTTAAGTAATTTAAAACAAACCTAGTATTTGAAGCATCACTTAAAGCTCTATTGAATGTGTCAAATTATATTTCTTACACTAATTATAAACATGTTATACTAAAAAATAAAAAGACACGCGTTAAAATCAATAACGTCGAGTACCGTAAGTACTTTTTTACATTTACAAGGGTACATGCCATGTCTGACAGAAATCGCGTTTGTTTCCCTATTTCGTTTACATTATATATACTAGATGGGGCATAGTCCATCTCATTACATTGAGATGCCTGAAACATCTTTTTGGACTCTGTGTAACCTCAATGAAACATCCTTGAAGATTGAATATATCTTTGAATGTATTATTTATCGCTATAAATAATACATTCAAATATACACAAACGAGTCTGCCTCCATGGCCGCGATAGTATAAGCACTCGATTTTGGCACTAAGCACTCGGGCTTTGCTCTAAGATTATATGAATGGAATATGTATTAAAAAGATTTCGCCGACTTTAATTAATGATGCAGCCCACCTGAGGTGGTTCCCGCAGGGTGAATGCCCTGATGGGCCGAAAGGCCCTATAACGGGCATTTTATTTTTATACACACACACACACACACACACACACACACATATACATATATATATATAATATATATATATATATATATATATATATATATATTATATATATATATATATATATATATATATATATATATATATATGGGTCCAGAAAATATCTTACGGGGGGGCCCCAATGCTGTTCAATGGTTTGGTTCACCATTGAACCTTGATTCAATAAAGGATTTTTTCATAACCATTTTTTAAACGAAATAACCTTGATATTTGTAAATAAATTCTGTCACGAAGCTCTGCAAGCCGGACTATTCTTATTTCTCTGCTTGACAATGCATTTCTTGCTTAAGATCCGTGAAATTAATCAAATCAAATGAAAATTAATTAATGAAATGAAACCATCAAAGTGTCAGCTACCGGGTGTCATCCCTGTTTCCGATATTTTTGCAAACTCAATACTTGTCCTAAATACCTTCGGTTTAAATTAGGAAAAGTAAAAATTCTTTTTAGGAACTTATTTGTATTTGAATTCGGGAAATAAAGATTTACTGAAAATAACATTTATCAAGAAAAAGTCTTAAAAAGATTTCTCTCTTATCTACCGCAATTCTAGGAAGCACAATAAAGTACAAGAGAGAGATAAACGTTCAACCTTTGTAGAGACGGCGACGCCGCATTGGTTTCACGTTTTAACTGATTTCGTAGAATTTTCTTTAGCGGCACTCTTTATTATTTTTGATAATCCCTTATTAAAGTTTTAACCTATTCCACATCCGGCGTCAGTCACTATAAGTAACTTGTCAGTATCTCATTTTCATTATATTTTTACTTTTCCCTTATTTATACCGTAAGTACAAAGGAAAAGTAGTGTGTTTGCAAAAATATCTACGTTTCAGGTGTTTCTAAGCCCTCCTCAATGGTTTACACAAAGTTATCTGTCTGTATGACTCACTGTGTGTGTCTGTTTTAATCGTAGCTCCTAGTGTATTCATGCTAGAGAGTTAAAACTTATAATTATAATATAAATATTATAATATAAATACAAAATAGTATTATATAATATATATTTTCATAATTCTTTACTTAAATTATTTATTAATTTTTACTTTTCCTCATTTATACCGTAGGTATATAGGAAAAGTATTGTGTTTGCAAAAATATCTGAAACCAGGATGAAACCGGAATTATCCGTTTCAGGCATTTTCAAGGCCTCCTGAGTGGTTGTCGCAACGTTTTCTGTCTGTATTTGTGTTTGTGTGCCATCATCGTAGCGTCCAGTATATTTATGCTAGAGAGTTGAAATTTTGTACAAAAATCAGTCTACTGTATTTTTATACTGTATACTGTAGTTGTATAAATCTTCTCTTATTCGGAAAATAATGTTTTTTATTACGTTATTAACCCGCAATAATGACTCAGCAAAAATTTCGACAAATTATAAAACGCCAAAAATGATGCGATAGGATTGAGATTTGGCACTCATGTGGCTATGCATAACACTAACATATGTGCCAAGTTTCATTTCATTATCAGCATTTGTTCAATTTTTATCGAATGACGTTTCATAAAAAATTGTAATAAATCAGGAAATGGTTCAATTGAGTTTAAATTTGGTACAAGTGTATACCTTGTACTCTAAAATGTTAAAAGTTTTATATAGAATGCGGTTGTTGTCTCCGCATCCGCTGTGGACAATCTAATCATTGGAAAGTTTTTAGCTCATTGGCTAAATATAATGAGGAAAAGACAATATCTCCATAATAAGCCGTGGGTTGTAGACTGCAACCTCTTGGAAATCAATTTCACGTGGTAGGTGTTGCGGTAGGAATTTCTTAACTATGTTATACGTTCATATGATTCTTATCCAACGTTAAAAACGTAATTTTCAATATTTTATTCAATGTGGTTGCGAATAGAAAAATTGTTGGTGGGAATTAAAATTGCATCAAAAATTTATATTAGGAGATGATATTTTGTTTATAATGAGTAAGTGCGTGGAGAAAGTGGTGGCACTGGAAGATTCTGCCCCCGTGGCTCAGGGAGTCTGCCCCCGAAGCTTGGGGAGATTCACCTGTAGCGTCATCGATTACTTGTTTCCAACCAACCAGGTCCGCTGCATTCACCTCCTCATTCCCTTTCCATACCCTCTCTTTAAAAACCCCTAAATTTTACAAAATTTTAACTTAAGTACCAAGTTAATTCAGATATGGATTGATTAAAGTTCATAATTTATTCACATCTTCATTAAATGTTTTGAACGCTTCAAATTGAACAGTAATTTTAATAATAATGATTATCTTTCAAGATAATATATCTTAGTATACAACTTATTACAACAAATAGTTTCAATTTAAAATTAATTAGTTGCAATTTATAGTGTAACCGAGGATAGAATATATTGTATTTCTTTATAGTCCAAGAGCAAGGCCTAAAAAATGTGACTCATTTTCTACTACTTCAAACCAAATTTCCTGAAAATATACCTTAAATTATGAAGCATTCGTCTCTGGAAAAGCATAGTTTGCCTATCCAGAGTAAAAGTCCTTCATATGAATACGCTAGCTTAAAATGTTAAAAAATCACACAAAGTCCAGTTTTATTGCAATAAGTGATTCCTTGTGGTTCTTGCGCAAAACATGCAGAGAACATTTTTAAAGCTAATAAAATTTCTTATAAAACGAGTGTTTTACGTCAAAATTAACTACAACTAAAGTTATGACCAGAGACTATAGATACTTAAACAGTAAGACTGTCGACTCAATGGTGGAAAAATTTGGATTCCGGTCGACACTAGCGCGGCGAGGGACCTACCTTTCAATTGAGTGGGCGTGTCTTGATTTCCCGCTTTTTGCCCACAGTCAGTTTGAAATTTTATACTTTGTATAGTTATACTTCTCACTAACCCTACCACTTTAATCTACACAGAACGCTTCTGATTATTTTTAAGTTTTTCATTCAAGTAATTTATTAATAAATTGATTCAATCAGGTAATAATGAAATAGTGGCTAAAGTTTAACGTGGTAAAAGATAGATTTTGGCATTTAATGCAGCCTGTATTTTAATTACATCGGCAAGATGCGAACATGTAATTTAATGTAATTACCTGATAAAATCGACTAAAAATAAATTAATTAAATGAAATTTACTTATCTGCCATCAGTAAGGTTCTCTGGAAGTTTAAAAAAGGTTTCTATTTACTTTTAGTTTCTGATTTTTTTAATACAGAACATTGCAACGGCGAACCGTTTTTGTGAAAAATACATACAGAAAACAATTATTTTTATAATAATAATAAATGTAGCTGTCATACCCAAGAATTTGCCATGGTATTTAAAATTTTAATATAAAAATTAATCAGTCATTTTTGGAAAGCTATTGGGTTAGTTCATGAGTTGTCCGCACCGGTCCGCCGCAGCGCTATTTTTAGTAGCTTGCGATAATCGAATCCAAACTTTTCCTCATTTAAGTTAACCCCCCCTGGTAATGACATTAGATAAATGACAAAAAAAAAAAACAGTCAATATTTTTGCAAAGAAATTCGCTGACTCTGCATAAATTAACACTTTTTATGTTATTTTTGAAAGAGCCATAACTTTGGTTGTAGTTATCTGATTTTGATTATTGAACTCTCACTTTATTGGACATTTCATCATGTTTACAAAATGTTCTATTTATGTTTTGCACACGACCCCACAGGGAACAACTTATTAAAAAATAACTGAAATTTGTGCGATTTTATAAAATTTGAGCATGCCGCAATCATAATGAGAGCTCCACTCTAGACAGGCAGACTACGTTTTTCTTCATAATTTTAGGTATATTTTCAGAAAAAATTTGGTTTGAAGTAGTACAAAATAAGTTCCATTTCTCAGGTCCAGCTTCTTGCTATAAATATATAATATAATAATTATATATAAGATAATTAATAGAGCCTGCGGCTCATGGGATACTGCGGAAACCACCGGGTGGTACCTGTTAAGCAACCGTTATAAAGTGAATTCTAAAGTTGGCGATAATTTATCTAATCAATGATCTTCTATAAACTGAGAGCGTAACCTGGGATGCGAACCCCAGACCTCCGTGGGTGTCAAAGGTCAGTGTTAAGACTAACGCCTTAACTACCTCGGCCACGGAGGCGGTTTTTTAATAATATCATCTTTGAAAATGAGAACCTTGCCTGAAAATGTGTATCTTATTGGATTATTAATAATTCTTTTTCTTTGATATTAATCAACATCTTTATTGAATTTCTCCACAAAATTATAGGTAGGGGAGGGGGTAACCTAGGTGACGATGAGTGAAAAAAAGGTTGAGAACCACTGTTATTTTGGACTACATGTATGCAAAATTTCAAAGTGATCCAAATTTTTTTTCCAGTGTCGTGAAATTTTGAAATTTTGGCTGAGTCATTATGGACGGTTAATAACGTTAGATTAATCGTTAAAAGATAAATGTTTGTGCCGAGCACAAACTTTGTGCTTGAGTTGAACATAAATGTTCAATTCTCTAGCATGAGCACACTGGGAGTTACGATGATAACAGACACACAGCCACATACAGACCGACAAGTTTGTAAAAACCACTTAAGTGATTTTAAAATAATTTAAAATGGAGAATTTTGGTGAAATCTTTAGGATTTCACCATTTAGGAAATTTATGACAAACACAATACTTTTCCTATATACCCGCTGTTTAAATAAGAAAAGTAAAAAAAACGGATTCCTACTTTATGCTAAGTATCAAAAACTTTTCATATAAAACCTTTTAAGAAAAAAATCTTAAGACAAATTTTCTTATAAAGTAGAAGATACTTAAAAAAGTAACTTTAAAATTGTATCAGCATTACAAACACGGACGTAAACTTTTTTGAGCTGACTTCTTAATTTCTGTTATACATAGATACTCTGCAGATAACGTTTATTTCACGTTAAATAATTACGTTAAAGTAAAAAAAGACGGCATTACAGTAAATGTTCATTTTATGAATCCAGAAAAGTTAATTTAGTTTCAGTCATAGTAATAACAATTTTAACAAATTATATCGTATTTCTATGATTTTATTATCTTTTTTAGAACTTACCTTTAGGCATATTTCAAATAAAATTAATCTTATTTACAACTTTGCGTTTTAGAAAAAAAATTCCTTGGGTTAAATGTTGCTAAAATGAGGCGTTTTCTTTATGTGAGTTAAGAAATATTATTATACTACTTATTTATTTACATAATGTAACTGTTTTTTTTGTTTTTTTTTATTTATTTATTTCCATATTTACATTAAAATTATTAAGCAACATAAACAAATTGATACATTAAACATGACGGTTAAATATATATAGAACTAAAGATTAAATATTTATGAATCATTGACACCGTCAATCAAAAACTGGTGACCATTCTGCTGCTGTGATAAATTACAGGAATCTTTCCACTTTTAAGGCAGAGAGCCCTGTGTTGTGGAATGATTGTCTGTGTACTTATTTTACTCAACAAAACATCTATTCAAACCATGTATAGAATTTTATATACCATGTGATTTATATTAGTGAACTAGATAAAAATTTCTGTTTATAGCTTTAGTGGTTTGTATAATAAAAACGACCTTAGAGCATAGATTTTAAACACACCTGAACTAGAAAATAACACATTACACAATAATGTGTTAATTTACATTATTGTGTTTCTTATTAATTTGCATTATTATCTTACTTAGTAATTTACATTGTTATGCTACTTATTAATTTAAATTATTATTATTATTAGGTGTTTGATTTCATGTGTGTGTGTTATCATATCCTAGTGCTAGAGAGTTGAAACTTGGCTCAAAACAGACTAATAGTAAATAGTAGTAAATAGTTAATAGTTACCATTAGTAACAGACTAATGGTAATGTTACTTACCATTTTACATTATTATGTTACTTATTAATTTACATTTTTATGTAAATTAACAAGTACATAAGTAATTAATAAGTACCGGGGGCCCACAAAAGGGCCCAACAATGCGGTCTACTTGCTTACTAATAATTACTATCACTATTACTATCACTATTACTATCACTATTACTATCACTATTACTATCACTACAAAGTTATGTTACTTATTACTTATTAATTTATATTATGTTACTTTATTAAGTAAGAATTTTGCTTATGTCTAATTTTAATCAAATTTAGCAATAATGAGACAGAATAAAGCCTGGAGTTGTTGATTAGGCATGTGTAGCTACTCAAGTAGGATTGATAAACATCAACACAAGACATAAGGAAGATTTTAAAAGTAATGACGAGTATATCAAAGCGTAAACAAAGGCAATCACATGTTGTTAAAAGGTTATACCGGAAACCTTAAGGTTACCTAACTCTGACCTCAAGAAGAGATCAAAAAGAGTTCGCCAACTCAACTCTGGTCACTTAGGTGGTAGGGGTAAAATAGTCGCCATGGTACTGACCTATTCAGATCGGTCGGTTCACACTCGCAAACAAACTCTTAGTGAAACCATTAAGGAAGTCTTAACACACCTGAAACTATAGAGATATACTAGAGGAGCATAGCTTATCTCAATACATTGAGATCCTGCTGAAACAAAAAGAGTCAATTTTGGGTCTCTCAGGGGCTGTGTGTAACCTCAATGAAACCTCTTCTAAGAGTAAGTTAAGGTTATAAGAAATCATTTTTTTCAGCTTCCTGCACATTGTTTGTGTTTTGATTTATATTTTCAGCATTCTACTTTATAATGCTCTGTAATTTTGTTCAGTTCATTTGATTATTAATAGTCGAAGGTGCTCAGGTTATTTTTTCGATGTTTCAAAATTCAACCAATAGATTATCTTGTAGTTTATCTCTATACCTGAAACGGATAAATCAGTATAAATCCCGGTTTCGGATTTATATCATTTATTTATTTTATAGCAGCATTATTACTTTCCCATTGTGCCTACGGTATTCATGAGGGAAAGTAAAAATATAATACTTTTTCTTATATTGACGTGCATTTTTCTTTCTGCCTTGGCTTGAATTAGGTAAACAAATTGATCATTAATTAGCTCTAAATTCATCTTTTGAATAAATTAAATCAAAGCAAATAATGTGCAGCCTAAGCTTAATAAAAATCCGAAATCCAAGACTCCCCGAAACCCTTGGTCTTCACAAATACTATCGGTATTTCTCTTACGAGAGTTTATTTGGATTTATTTGGAAACACGCAAGAATCGAGTTGAAAAATATAAAGCAAACAAGTGAAATGTATCAATCTTGTTAAATGAATATCGACTAAAGTATTAGAATGCTATGTTTTGCTTTATGCACCTATTTTCAGTTCTATTTTTAGTAAATATAAACACTTATAAATAGTATTTTTCTGACAATGTAATTTGTTAGAGGGAAAAAGCAATTTATCTACAAAAAAAGTATTTTTCTTTTGGCTGAATATAAAATCATCAAGTTTATCTTAATTTATTGTTTAAAAACATTTCGCGGGTCAAAAAATATAAAAAAATGGTGCAGATTGTAATGATAAGAATCGTAAAAAATAGCATTAAAAAATTTGAATAAAAAGGAGCAACAAAAAAATAGGTACAAAGAATTATTCATGAAGTGAGCGTTACGGTCTGGGGGGTGGATTGGGGGCAATATTTCAAATCTTAGGGCCAGGAAGGTTTTGGGGGATTAGCCCCCCCCCCATTTCTTCTATCTATCCTAGCAGACTTTAATTTATTTTGTTAGGTATAAAAAACTAAGTGAAAAATTCTACTTACTGTTTACTTAAACGGTTTCTTTCTCCAGATTTTTGGTCTGGAAAATTGATATTGAAATATGAATTAACTTAAATAAAAAGAAAATATGGGTAATAATAAATGTGGTTTCTCGTTTTCAACTTCATTTGTAAGAAATAAGTTGTATATTTAAATCCAAAAGGTAACTTTGCTGCTTTCATCGTTTCTTTTCGCGAATTTCCTTTGGACAAAATTCGCTGACGATAGGTGTTATGGCGGTAGTCGATTCATGTTCATGCTTTAAAACCTAACCAGTTACTTAGTTGTCAAGCACTGCTCGTAACTCATTTTGTCTGTATTTTTTAAAGGAAATGCGCAAAACCTTTAAAGATAACTGACTAAGCTTAAAGATAAGTAACTAAACCTTAAACTAGTTACTTCAATTTGTTTGTAATATGAATTACAAATGCATTTCGAACGGATTAATATTTTTTAACCAACCTTGGGTAGGACAAGAACTTTATAGAAAACCAGGTTTCTGTGACGTCATTAACCTAGTTTGCTGAATAAGCAAAATTTTGAAACAATCGAAAAAATTCAGGGTTAATATTTTTCGCCGCGAAAAAGGTTATTATTTATGTGTTTTAAGACGATGAATCAAATGAAACCGGTCCTGAGTCGATACGACTACTCTAACTGACTAAAAAGTCGAAAAACCATGGTAAATTACCAGAAACCAAAATTATGGTTGATAAAAAATCTCGAATAGGATGTCGTTTTCTATGTATTTTTGGGGTCTAATCTAAGTGACCAAAAAGACGAAAAAACTATAATAAATTACCGAAAACCAAAATTACGGTCAATTATAATTAAATATTGAGTAGGGTGTCTTTTTCTTTGTATTTATGAGCACTGAATCGAATAAATCCGGTCCATGAATAAATGTCGACATGACCACTCTAAGTGACCAGAAAGTCAAAAAAACGGTGGTCAATACCAGAAAAGCAAAACTTTTTTGTTTGTAGACTTTTCAAAAGAAATGAAAACATGTATCCCATTTGTATTACACAAATATGCTCATCCTTCTAAAGCTGGCATTGCATCCCATTATTTGCACTAATTTAAAGTTCAGGTTAAGCTTAACAAAGGTTTTAGCGCAATTCCTTTGAAAAATTGATTAAGGACTAAAAATAATGCTGCTGCACAAGTTATATAGCATGAACCGGAAACTTAAGTAAGAAATGAATTTTTAGTGCTGAGCAATTAAGCAATAGATACATACATACATACATACATATATACATACATATAATATATATATATATATATATATATATATATATATATATATATATATATATATATATATATATATATAAACACCACACACACACACCAACGATGATCAGCTACCATATGGAAACTAAAGATGGTAAATGAATGTACTGTGTGTAAATGAAGATGTAGTAATGAATAAAAGTTCCTTTTTTACAACCTTTGAAACGAATTTGGCCACATTCCGATGTTCAACTACCGCCATTACGCCTTCCCCATAAGCGAAATTTATCTAAAGAAAATTTGCTAAATGGGTTAGGGCAAGTTATTTATTATTTTTCGTAGAAGTAAACAAGCATTTTCATATAATTTTAAGTGTCGCAGTTATTACATATTACCTTGAATATCTTACAAACTTAAATGAATTTCGGCTACGAGTTTTTAATGTTTTACGCTATTAGATGACGTATCGTTCGTCGAGTCAGAAAATATAAAAATTATAGGCCGTAAATTAAATCAAAAGTTAATATTTTCAGAAATGCCACATGTAAAAATAAATTTAGCGGTTCCATTTACCACTTAGCAATGTACATGTGTGCCAAATGTACAACTTGATTAATAAAGAAGTTTTCGATTTTAAACGAGTGTTTGAAAATTTTGATGATAGCATAATGAGTTCTTTAAGACAACAGCCTCTGGACAAATCTATTTCGTCTGTCTCATAGCTTCTTTCCCTCGCTTTTACCGGCACGCATCGGGAGTTTTGCATTACACAGTCACACACCACATACAGACGAAATGCTTGATAACAACCGCTTGACATCATTAAAATGCCTGCTACACTTAATTATAATGAAAACTCACTTCCGGGTTTTTAAATTTTAGGGTGAACACATCTCTACTCTTCCTGTATTACAACGTAAGTAGGTATATAGGTATCCTATACACTTTATAGGTAATAAAACACACACAGATATATATATATATATATATTATATATATATATATATATATATTATGTATGCATGTATTATATATGCATGTATGTGCATTTGTAATTTATGTTAGGCTCGCTAATTTTTCGCTGGGGGGTATATCTCCCCTCCTCTCCTCCCCGAAAGAAACCCTGTATTTAACTGACTTGTTTTATCCTTTGTCTCTTTAATGTAAACTTTTTCTCTGAAGTCTTAATTTCCTACATTCCTCTCTTCCAACAATATAAATTGTAACAAAGAATTCACTTTTAAAAAATCATCTAAGGTCGTGTGGAATTTTCTCTTAAGCTTTTTATCTTTAAAAATAATTAAAAGAATCCTGATGATTTTCCTTGAAAGAAAATCTCCAGCCAATCTCAAAGGAATTACAAGTCGTTTATGTTTAATTATTATCTTCTATTAAATAAAATATGAATCTAGCATAAAGTAATATTAGAAGTATAGCCCATTAATACGTATTTAGGGAGTATCAGGCCTTACTAATGTACAACATAACACAACTACATTCTTCTTACCGTCAGGTTATAAACATGTCAAGCAAAATTTTAATTCTTTATTGTTGTAAAATGGTTCTTATTATTTAGTTCATTATACGTATTTACCTAATTTAAAATTATTAGGTCATGTATATATATATATATATATATATATATATATATATATATATATATATATATATATATATATATATATATATATATATATATATATAGGACCTCTATTTTTAAATTATTAAAGCTTGTAAGGAGGAATAGGTCTAAAATAATTTAAAAAAAACTAATTTTGCCGAGCTTTCGATATAATTTTATTTTTTTCAAGGCTTAACATAATAAATAATAAACAAATAAACAAACAAATAATTCCGTTAAAAACAATAAAGGTAACAATATTGTTGAGTTACATTTATTTATTTATGACTTACATATATATATATATATATAATATATTATATAATATATATATATATATATATAATATATATATATATTATATATATATATATATATATATATATATATATATATATAGATATTAAATGGAACAGAATCAGCCTCAGAATATAACTTACGAATGAATCAGGATAAGGCTTATAAAAACACACTCACTTCTCTCGTGCCAACGTTTCGAGCATGGACATGCTCTTCATCAGGGCAACCTGAAGACAATATAATAAACAAAAACAATAGAGACAAGAAAATGACAGTAAAATCAATAACTCAAAGCTATAGTAAATAAAGTACAAAAAAAAACCAGCACTTACAGAGAACTACATTAAGCGTATAAGCGTAAAGTCATAAAAATAAAAAAGTTACAATAAACCCTAAGTTTTAAAAAAGTTTATCTGGTTTTCTCTTTTTCCTTAGTTTTATTTATCTCCAGGGTTTCGCTCTTGATTGCTACCATTATGCTACGGTTTTTGGGTTGGAACCTGTATGGTTCTTTCTGTGTTGTGGCAATTATGGTATCCGTCCTTGTGGCCCTCCTTTTCTTTTTTTCCTTTTTTTTTGGTTTATATTCCTTTTATCTCCTTAGGGTTTTCTTATGAAGTATGGGAAACTGGTTGTTGTCCGCCATGTTGTTGCGCTTACGGCATATTGCGCTTGACCAGGTTCTTCTCTTTTTAAGTAACCTTCCTTTGTTTTTTTACATTTTATGCCTTGTTTAAAATTTACTTTTATTTAGCTTTACTTTTATTGTAACTTTTTTATTTTTATGACTTTACGCTTAACGTAGTTCTCTGTAAGTGCTGTTTTTTTTTTTTTTTTTTTTTTTTTTTTCTTGTTTTGTACTTTATTTACTATAGCTTTGAGTTATTGATTTTACTTTTTGTCATTTTCATGTCTCTATTGTTTTTGTTTATTATATTGTCTTCAGGTTGCCCTGATGAAGAGCATGTCCATGCTCGAAACGTTGGCACGAGAGAAGTGAGTGTGTTTTTATAAGCCTTATCCTGATTCGTCCGTAAGTTATATATATATATATATATATATATATATATATATATATATATATATATATATATATATATATATATATATATTATATATATATATATATATATATATATATATATATATATATATATATATATGACTTACATACAGTGTAAGTCGATTCCCTCCGCATGATTCTAACAGCGTTATTAGCAGAGATAATAAAAACCTAAACGGGGTTATTAGCTGATGTTTTCTTTACCCTAAAATGAGACGCACTTTCTTAAAGTTAGAAGCACAATATACTAGATTGCGGTTAGAAATATAATGAAATTCTACTTTTCCTTACAAGAAAAACTTTCTTGTAAAGTTTCTTGGATTTTTTTTGTTTCTTTGTAGCTATTTCCTTTTTTATTAAAGAGTTAAAGCTCAATATTTCCGTCTTCCAGATATTTATACGTACTCTCGAAGTTATTTACAACCCAAACATAACACGCATTTTAATAGAGTTAATTTTTTTCTTTTTTGATATCAACAGGAATAATAAACAACAATAAATAGCGTTTAGATGATTTGAAGCAAAAGACCAAAAAAAAAAAAGAAATCAGATTGGGTTCATGTAGAGGCTAAATCCATAAAAGTTGTTTTCCAAATACATATGTAATAGTTATTTATGTCCTAAGGGAGTAAAAAATGCTATTATTTCCCTAAACAGTCAGTTGGTTCCTAAGGCGTAAGCCGAGGGAACCAAAGCATTTAACTCCCGAGGCAAAGCCGATGGAGGTAATCGCGAGGGGAAAAATAACATTTTAATCCCAAGGTGCATACAAGATTTTATCTTCAGACGTTGGCGTCATTTAATTTTTGTTATATTCTTATTTTCATGCGTTTGGTTCTATTTTATTCCAATTTTTTTTGTCGGACCCCCCTCTTATAAATTTTGGGGATGCTGCCCCCGGAAGAATCAAACATTTTTTTATTGCTCCATTCAACTTCTGTTGAAGTTGTAAGCTCAAACGGATTTTGAGCCAATAAAAAGTTTTTATTTTATAAAAAAATTCACCGAGAGGAATGAGTTTCAGGGTTGAAACTCATGTTTAATCTCATTTACAAGACAATTGCCGGGGGGGGGGGGGGAGGTTACACAGAGTCACTGAGAGCCCCAAAAAGATGGTTGAGGCCTCTCAATGTATTGAGATAGGCCATGCTCCCTCTAGAATATATCTATGTAACAGACCTTGAAAGGCCATGGCAACCCTTGCAGGACTGCTTTGTGGACCTGTGTGGCTTAAAAAAAGTCCCGAGATACTGCAGAGCCAATTATTTGAATAAACTTGAACATATTATTTTATACTATAAATATACAATTACTTAAAATAAATAAAATGTTAGTTGTGAAGTTTTCGTTAAAGGATTACAGTATCAAGAGGATATCTAAGCTAAGCTTCTTGAGATGGAATTGTTAGGAGAATTTGTAGACTAAAGCACAAGCACAAACTAAGCAGACAACTCTGTCCCTAAATCCTTGTTTTTATACTTACAAAAAAAATTTTCAGAAAAATTTATCAATTCTTTTCCCTCTCTTGAATTATTGTCTTACTTGGGAAAGCAAATAAAAATGGTATTGCTTTTCTTACATAAAGATTCAATGTATTTAAACCAATATTTATAAGCGCAGAAAACAAAGCAAAAAGTTGTTTTTATTTTAAAAGATTTGATTATGAGTTATATAATATCCCTGTCGTAACTATCAATGACTTTGCAGAATTTTAAGTAAAAAACGGTTATGGGGTATCTCTGAATTCTTCCTGACCGTATTTGATTAGCTTCGCTACGCTTGTCCTCAAAATATGGAAACGATCAAATTAATGCTGCAGTAACTTTTCAGTAAACTCACGAAACTTAGTATACCTATTTATTATATAAAGGAAATCAGTTCTACTATAATTCCACGCAATCGGATCATTTTTAGATTTTTAAAAGTTTTTTAAAAGCGTAATGCATTGTAACAGTATGAGTTTGCCCAGCTCAGACGGTGCATAAAGGGAGAGGGTATAGGGTAGTTGATAGAGGTACTTGGGGAGAAGTATGAGTGCGACTTACCTTAAATATAAATATTGAGGGCGCCACCCTGTCTTGGTCTTTTACTAAGGCGCTTTGGAGAAGACAGGGAAACTCCGTAGTCACAATTACAATATAACAAAATATTAAACGTGGAATACCTGAGGGGGGAGAGGGTTCTACCTTCAGATCGCAGGACCCCCAGCTGCTGAGTCCCTCGTCGGGACCACAATCTAACCTTAGTGTCGAGTCTGTCTTTCCCTCGGATTCCCAGGTTCTTATGATCACCGGTGACAGACCTAGACACCACAATGACCGCACTGGACCCGATGAGGAACTCACAGGTGGACGTCCTGGTAAATAGTCGAACACAGACACCTTCGTAGCTCGTAACACAGTATATTATCTAAATACAAACAAAAGTGCAGTTAGCAACAGAAAATTTAGCATACAGTAAACATACGGCTCAAGATTGCAAATAATTAGAGGTAAACTTAAAAGCTAGGCATGCGAGCATATAATTACAGGTAAGGTTATTAACTATATAGGTATTAAGCATAAATAGGAACCACCCTTAACTGACGACACGGGACCCTGAGCTCAGAGGACGTCAACGACAGGTAAGGTAGCCAATACTAAACAGGCAGGTAAGTATACGGTAAGTACTCAGACTATATATAGGTATCTTTCTAGGTAACCTTTCACACTCAGGTACAGTATAAACTAACTTTACTAAATAATATGTATATAAATAAGAAGTAACATGCACATAACATAAATAAGATAAAATGACTATAGGTAGTATATCAAAACTACTAAACTAATATAATAAACTAACAAATTATGATAACATTACTAACTATGAATAAGATTTACAACATTTTTAGTAAAAGCACATTTACGAATCCGGCAGCATGCCGTAACTATCACATCCACTCTAACAATATATCCAGTTGGATTGGGTTGTAGCTTCCGGCCTAAACTGACCAGTCAGCGCCACAGATCACGCGCCCCTCTCCACTCTCAGGGTCGCCACTCATACTATAGGTGGAGCCTGGGAAGTTATAGGGTTAGGGCAAGGGAAACTGCCAATGCATAGTAACGTACCTCACTACGTCAACCTATGCATTGGCGAGTTCATGGAATATCCTACTATAGCGGATAAGCTAACGCTCATCTGTTACAGTAAGAAATCCTCCTCAGGAGAAGAGAAAAAGGTGGGATAAGGAGGTAAGGAATAGGATTAGGGTAGGAGGAGCTGGCGTCAGGTAACACAACGTCTAAATAAGGTAAGTATAAAAATTTACGTTAATCAATATTACTTTCAGGGTTTATCTATCTTAGTCTATAACTTAATTAGTGTGTGTGTGTGTGTGTGTGTGTGTGTGTGTGTGTGTGTGTGTGTGTGTGTTCAATGTTGCAGGTAACTCAATCTTCGGTGGAGTCTTCATCTTGGACGAGGTCCCGTGGACTCTTCAAGTCTTTGATGTGCCAACGACCGATGTTGTTGCCTGCTTCATTCTTCAGTTCATAGACTAGTCTAGATATTTTCTTCGTCACCCAGCATTTCTCAAACTTCGGAGCTAACTTAGCAGAGAAGTAGTTGATGGCGTCGGAAAGAGGGTACGTCTTCTTCCATACTTCATCTCCTTCTTGCAGTTCTCCAGGTCGCTTCCGAAGGTTGTAAGGATGGATATTCTTCTCGAAGGCCTTCTTCAACCGTTCTTTAATGGTTCGTCGCACCTCTTGAAGTTCTCGGATCCTCTCGGTTTCCTGGATCGGGGCGTCCATCGTTGGATGTTCTATATCCTCTTCTCTCTTCCTCAGATTATGTTCATCTCCAGAGACACATAACCTACGGCCAAAATTCAAGTATGCTGGACTGTATCCGGAAGATTCATGTACCGCTGTGTTGATAGCAAACTGAATTTGAGGTAGGAATTTGTCCCAGGACCGATGATTCCCTTTCACATAGGCGCTGATGGAAGTCTTAATCACCCTATTGACTCGTTCAGTAGGATTACATTGGGCAGTGTAAAACGGGGTGTAGTGAATCTTCACGTTGTAGGACGCTAACATCTCTTTGAAGACCTTGCTCCTATACTGAGCCCCGTTGTCACAGATTAACTTTTCCGGGATACCGAATTTGAGGAACACCTCTTGCTCCATAAGTTTCGTTATAACCTGCGCTGTAGCGGTCCGAATGGGGAACATCATGACGAACTTGGTGAAGATGTCGGTGACTAAGAGCAGAAAGCGGTGTTGCTTCGAAGAGGGAGGGAAAGGTCCCATGAGGTCGGTGCTTATACACTGCCATGGATGGTCTGGAAGTCTATGAGTACCCATCAGTCCCTTCGAACGCTTCTGTTCGGGTTTGGTAGCAAGGCATGTTCCGCAGCGAGAGATGTATTTGCCTATGTCCGCGTACATTCCGGCCAATAATATATTTCAGCGATACGCTGGTACGTTTTATAGACACCAGGTGGCTCGCTGTCGGTCGTCGTGAGCTTCGTGAATGACAGTTGGGCGAAGGTTTTTGGGCACGACTGTCTTCCACTCTACCTCATCTCCTCTTCTTAGCCGTAAGCGCTTATACAGTTTCCCGTCTTCAGCCCTCCATTGTGGGAACTTTATCAGGTCGGTTCTGGATCCTATCCCGCGTTCGGATATACCAGGCATCGCAGTCCTCTTCGGTAATGTTTACCACGCAGACTCTTCGTATGGAGCTCTAGACAAAGCATCTGCAACAGAATTAAGCTTTCCGGGACGATGTTCTATGGAAAAGTTGTATTGTTGCAGTCGTAGAGCCCAGCGTGCAAGGCGTCCTGCTGGATCTTTGAGGCTATGGAGCCACTTTAAGGAATGATGGTCAGTGTAACCACGGTAAACTCCATCCCTCTAGGTAAGGCCGGAACTTATCTACTGCCCACACAACGGCTAAACACTCCAGTTCGGTGGCGGCGTAATTTTTTTCGGTTTTGGTCAGGGCTCGACTAGCATAAGCTATTACTCGTTCACCTTCTGGAAGAAGTTGGGACAATGTAGCACCTAACCCAACTGTCGAAGCATCCGTCGTGACAATAAATTTCTCATTAAAGTCCGGTCCGGTAAGAACAGGTGCTTGGACGAGAGCTCCTTTTAAAGTCTGGAAGGCCTCTTGGCACGCGTTGCTCCACTCCCACTTTTGAGTTTTCTTAAGGAGGTTGTTCAGGGGAGCTGCTGTAGTGGAAAACTCAGGTACAAAGCGCCTGTACCATGAGACCAATCCAAGGAATCTGCGGACTTGTTTAGGAGTACGAGGAGCAGGGAAGTTAAGTATAACCTCGACTTTTTCAGGGTCGACGTGGAGCCCAGTTCCATCGACGATGTAGCCCAGATACTTAAGTTCTTGTCGGCAGAACTTGCACTTATCCCAGTTCAGAGTTAGGTTGGCCTTGGCTAACCTCTCCAGTACCTTCTGCAGAATTTCGACGTGTTGCTGGAAAGAGGAGGTCACAATAATGATGTCGTCAAGGTAAACAAACACGAATGGTTCGAGGTCTGCACCCAAGACGTTGTCAATTAGACGTTGCCATGTCGCCGGTGAGTTGTGTAGACCGAAGGGGAGTCTTCTGAACTCGAAGAGTCCACGCCCAGGAACGGTGAATGCAGTATATTCTCGTGAGCCCTTGGCGATCGGAACTTGCCAATAAGCCGATTTAATATCTAGCGATGACAAGTATTTGGCGTTCCGAAGCCTATCAAGTATATGATTGACGTAGGGAAGTGGATAAGCGTCCCTCTTTGTTACCGCATTCACCTTCCGGTAGTCTACACAAAAACGGTGGCTTCCATTCGGTTTCTTCACCATGACGACGGGTGATGACCAGGGACTGCTGGATTGCTGCACTACTCCTTCAGCTAACATCTTATCCAGCTCTTGGTCCATAACTTTCTGTAACTGGAGGAGAGACCGGAAATAACGCTGTTGATGGGTTTGGTGTCGCCAACGTCAATGACATGCTCCACTAGGGGCGTGCATCCTAACTTTCCAACTTTGGCCACGTACGGGGCGATGACGTTCTTAAGTGTCTGTTGTTGCTCATCCGACAGGTTATCATAGAGACCAGTGGTGACGACATCTATCTCGGCTACCGTGTCGCTGGAGTTCCACGTCCCTGAACTAACATCGGGAACCAAACGCATCGCCTTCCAAAAATCTAAACCCAGGATAAGCTTATTGGTTATGGCCGGAGCTATCAGTACTGGTATCACCTTTAAAGTGCCATTTAACTCAAAGGGGACATCAACAATTCCTTCAATGGCACAGGGTCGACCATCAGCTACCGTCACGTTCAGGCCAATGGCACTGTAGCTCGTGAGTCCTAAAGATTTCATGAACGTCCATCCAGCTGAACCAACTAACGTTCGTGTCGCTCCTGAGTCGAGTAAACCATCTATAGGTCGACCAAAGACATTGAGGGAAAGGTACGGCCTTGAGTCACCAGGGCGAAGATTGAAGTTCCGGTTTAGATTTGTCACAGCAGAGAAAACTTTAACTTGTTCTATCCAGTCATCCAGTTCCTTTTGGGAGGTCCTTGGAAATGGAAGAGACGGAGGAGGACCTTTTACTTCCGGCTCTTGTGGTAGTTTAAACGCCTCGGAGGACATTTAGTACATCTACCGCTCTCATTCCGCTCATCACTACCACAACGAGTGCAGAACTTTAAGTCCAAGCTTGGACATTGTTGGTATCTATGACCTTGCTGTTTACAATGCCAGCAGAGTGTTGCTGAGTCTCTAGAGTTCGTAGCTGCCGTCCAATGTTGAGAATTAGAGGTGGATGGTTTTACTTCAGAAGACTTAGTATCAACTGCATCGACTTTCTCCTTCCTACTAGGCTGATAAGCTAGGTCAGGCTCAAGGAGTTGCTTCCGTGGTGGTGGAGGAGGTTTGAAGCTTTCCATGTGCTCCCTGTCCTGTTGGATTCGACGTCCAGCTCTTAAGAGATCTTCCACCGTGGTTAAGTTGTTACCGCGAAGTCTGTCGTAGTAGTAAGGGTTGAGATTCTTCATAAGGATCCTTACCTTCCTTTCTTCAGGTAGGGGCGATGGTAAGCGCGTGAAGTATGTCCTCATGACAGCCACATAGGTCGTTAACTTTTCCTCGGTACCTTGTGTTCGATTGAGAAGCTCCCTGAGAAGATCCTCTTCGTAGTCTACAACTTCAAATTCTTCCTTCAGGAGAGCTTCCAATTCAAACCAGGATCTTACGTCACGTCTTATCGACTTATACCACAACAGAGCAGTACCAGAAAAGAAGTCAATAGCTCCATTGAAAAGGTCACTGTAGGTTACATGACGAGCTTTCCGGTAGTGGTCCACATCGTCCAGGAAAGAGTGAAGGCTTCTGCTACCTGCATCACCACTGAATTTCAAACCCCAGTCTTTTATAGGCATCTGCGGCTTCAACACCCTGTAGGGGGTTGTTGTCTCCGAATCTCTTCTATAGCCTCTGGAAGTTCCAGGTTCTTCAAAATAATCAGGTCTCCGATCGGGTTCTGAATTTCTGAACTGGCGTTGTGGATAGTGATTTCCTTCTCGAAAGTATGAATCCTCAAGTTGATGTCTTCCACCAGGTTGAGCTCTTTCCTCAAAACCATGTTGATACTGACTTCGGTGCCGGTCACGGTCTTCATACTTTTCCCTAGGAGAATTGCGGGTTTCAGTGTGATAATATCCGTCGTCTGGCCGATGTCTCTCCTCATATCTTCGCTCCTGGTGATCTTCAGGCAGCTGTCTTTCTTCGAAGTGTACGCGTTGGTTGGCAACATGTGATTCTACAGGACTGCTACGATCGTTAAGTCGATAGCGTTCCCCAGATCGAGATCGAGCTTTAGAGTAATACCAGTCTTCAGGTTGTCCTAGATTCCGAGATCTACCTCGCTCATCGTTGTAGGGCTGTTCCCTGACTCGGTCTCGTGTCTCAGGTACGTATCGGCGTCTTTCAGTTTCGAGAAGTGACTCAGGTAGGTGGTCCTCTTGACTGCTGAAGTAGGTCTCTGATGGTCGCTGAAGTGGATCTGCTCTTCTTGGTTGGCTGAAGTGTTGTCCTTCTCTTAGGGTGTCAGGGCACGAGAGGCGAGCTCTTGATTTATTTAAGCACTGGGCACTGAATTCTCGGATGGGCTGGTATCGTTCTTCAGGCCAACTTACATCTAAAAGAGATTGATTAGCTTCAGTTGGACGGTAGCTCATAACATCACTGAGCCTAGTTTTGAAGGGTTCGGGAAGCTTATCTCTTGGTTTCTGACTAGTTTCATTAAACAGGTCAGGTATCGCTGTTTTTGTTCTAGGTGGTATAGTAGGAGCTAATGAACTACTTCTACGGTCATGGTCACGGCTGAGGGATGCTGCAGGTAAGTTTGACGTTTCAAGTCTAGCAGGTAACGAATGTCGAGGGTCTGGCGGAGGTTGTGTTAATGTAGTATATCTTGGAGTAGTGGTTTCCTCTTGAGAGGCTCTAATTTCAGGTAAGTACCTACTCTCGCGTTGACTTCGATCTTCAGGTCGACGCATATCAGGTTGGTAAGTTCCTAGAAAGTCTCGAGTTCCAAACATAGATGAACTATCCGTGACGGTTTCCTTCCTACTATCAGTCGTTGGTCTCGATGTTTCTAATGAAGAGTAGTACTTAAGCAGTCTTTCAGATTCTCTTATCAAGCGGGCATTATATTCAGACTGAGGTAAGACCGTCTCAGCAAGGGAATTGTCAGAACTTGTTGTTTGATCAGCAGCAGGGTAAGTTTCAGAGTCACCGATGAACGGGTTCAGACTTGTATTTGGACTCGAGCTGGCTGACTGCTTAGCTGTGACGTCAGTGGACCTTTTAGGTACTTCAGGTGCCGATAGGTTCGTAACACCACGTCTGAAGGAAGGTAAGCTAAAGTTTAGGTCGCTCCTAGGGGGTTGTTGAGAGGTACTTGGTAAGTTAGGGTTAAAGTTGTCCTTATTAAGTTCCGAGTCATCACTATCGCTAACAGGTACGTCTTCATTCCACAACTCTAATATCCGAGACATCATAACAGAGCGTTGGTTCTTGACCTCCTCATCTTCAGTCTCTATTCTCTGGAGTCTGTTGAGACAGTGAGTCAGACAGGTACTTGTTCTTTTCTTCAGGTTTTCAGGTTTCCTCCTAGGGTCAGGTTCCCTGGCTAACTCACTAAGCTTGTCCGCTATGGAACTCAACTCACTCATAACATCAACATTAACTGAAGAACGGACTACTAGTTCACCACTTTTCTCCAATTTAATTAATTTACGAAGCTTTTTCCGCAGTTCACTCATGTCGGTATTCTGCTTGCCTACAACTCCACGAACGCCTAACTCATGCAGTAGCTCGTCCTTGGTGAGGTAGTCCACAAACATCTTGGGAAGGTAAGTATACAAACTAATTTACAACTTAAATTACAACCGGAGTTAGTATAAGAACAGGTTAAGTACAATATTTTCTCCAGACAGATGACTAAGCAGTAATAAGGTATGGTATTAATAATATTAGTAAATAATAACTTATAAATAATATTTTTATCTAGGTAATATTTCAGGTTAGTTTTCAGGTTAATAATTATAATAGAAAAGTTAGGATTAAAATTAGTTTTAACTATTTTACGCTCCAGGACAACTAATATTCCAATTAGAATATCTTCAAAATCACTATTCATCAACTCAGTACAGATTATATTTATAAAGTTAGTATATTCAACGAAAAGAAAATAGGAATAGAAATAATAATTAAAGTAATTATTTGACAAAAATATTAAGAGTTTATTTATAAAAGTTAGTAAAATTTTAATTATATTAGTGTTGTTTTCACATATCCGTACAATAATTCCAATAATATGATTATTTTTACGATCAGAAAGAGATAACTTATACTGAACTAAACTAGGTTTTAGTTTATAATTATAAATGTTAGGCAATTTATTAAATATTTTAAAGAATTCAATGAAGAACTTTACGTTTAAGAACAAAGTTATAAGTTGGTTCAACTTTATTAACGTTAGTAATAATATGAAATAAGTGGTTAATTTTATAATAAAAGCTATGAACTTTGTTAGTGAATATGTAAACAATATGATTATAAAAGTAAATAAGTTGACTAATAACATGCAATATGCTTAATAAACTATAAGAAATAATAAGTCTGATATTCCCAGCAAGTATACAAATAAACATCAACGAACTGCCGAACAATCTACTAATCAGATCTAACAAAATCTTAAAAATCTAAATTCTACAATTAGGTATATTACATACAAAGAAAATAAATGTAAGCATAATGTATAATAAAGCATATAGTCTTAGTATGATTACAATCAAAAATAATATTAAAAATATAACTCAACAGTAGCTTATGTGAGAGATATAATGAATATGTAATGTTAAAAGAGGGGGTAATGTAATAAGAAATCCAAAATTTCGCTAAGTAGATCCCCTTTACAAAAAAAATCATAAATCAAAAGTTAAATCAGAAGTAAGAATTCAGTATAAAATCCAAATAATTATTTTGCGAAATTAATACTATAATTAATTCACAATAAAATAATTTACAATCACTAGAGTAACTTTCATTCAAACCAGTATCAATAACAAAAGAAAATTGTAAACAAACATATATGTCCAACGATAACTGACGGTTAATATATCCGTGGCAAATTCTGAGGTAACGAAGTGACGACCAAATTAAGTAATTAAATTTATCCTTGATATCATAAAAATTAAAGTTAGTGCTAAATAAGTTTAAAGTATTTAAATTATTAATTAAAACTTGGTGACAATATTCCAGGGCGTAACAAAGAAAGTATCTTATCAAAATAAACACTATGATAGTGATAACGGTAATATGTCCAGACATCTAATAAACCAGGTATCTTACAATAAAGTATTTAACTTGATCCATTCAAGTAATCGTGTGAATAGCATGTACGACAATATGAATTA
The DNA here is from genome assembly GCA_018340805.1 of Microvelia longipes. Lineage (NCBI taxonomy): Eukaryota > Metazoa > Arthropoda > Insecta > Hemiptera > Veliidae > Microvelia > Microvelia longipes. The sequence goes on along the minus strand of JACMZG010001908.1, from coordinate 48,687,950 downwards.
AAATACATTGACTTAATTAAGTTAATTAATAGCATCCAGTAAGTATATAAGTAGTAACATATAAATACTTATATTAAATATATATGAGGTACCAGGAAGTATAGATGCACCTGTTTCTTTCATTCAATAATGCACAAGCGATAGATATCACAACAAATAAAAATAAAAACAGACTGTTACAAATGTTTTGACACAAAATATTTTTACTAAGTATTTGTTTATTACTGTTATTTCTTTGCAAATACGTAAGTGAGCATAAGATATAATATTGATTATGATATTGGCTCGTAACAAGGCTCCAAACTGGCATAAAATATAAAAACAGACTGCTAAAAATGGTATTATGATGAAAAGTATAATAAAATGCGATATTTTAGTTTTAATGTAAATCTCACACGTATGTTACATAAACTTATAATGATTATTGATAGTTTTAATAAAATATAAGCTAAAACATGCGATGACTTAAGAAAATAATAATAAATAAAATTGCTCAAATTTTCAGCTAAAAAAATTTTGGTAATTCATATACAAAATTTAAATACTGGCAAAAATCACACTCTACATGAACCCCAAATGTAATATTATGGTGTAAAATACAACTAGCATTACTAGGAAGTTCAAAAAAAATATATAACAACCCATTATACTTAATTATAATATAATTCGTGAAAAATCCTCCTTTCCAAAAACTTCAAACAACTTTCGAACCAAACGTTGGGCGCTACTAAACAGTATGAGTTTGCCCAGCTCAGACGGTGCATAAAAGGGAGAGGGTATAGGGTAGTTGATAGGAGGTACTTGGGGAGAAGTATGAGTGCGACTTACCTTAAATATAAATATTGAGGGCGCCACCCTGTCTTGGTCTTTTACTAAGGCGCTTTGGAGAAGACAGGGAAACTCCGTAGTCACAATTACAATATAACAAAATATTAAACGTGGAATACCTGAGGGGGGAGAGGGTTCTACCTTCAGATCGCAGGACCCCCAGCTGCTGAGTCCCTCGTCGGGACCACAATCTAACCTTAGTGTCGAGTCTGTCTTTCCCTCGGATTCCCCAGGTTCTTATGATCACCGGTGACAGACCTAGACACCACAATGACCGCACTGGACCCGATGAGGAACTCACAGGTGGACGTCTGGTAATAGTCGAACACAGACACACCTAGCTCGCTCGTAACACAGTATATTATCTAAATACAAACAAAGTGCAGTTAGCAACAGAAATTTAGCATAAACATAGCTCAAGATTGCAATAATTAGAGGTAAACTTAAAAGCTAGGCATGCGAGCATATAATTACAGGTAAGGTTATTAACTATATAGGTATTAAGCATAAATAGGAACCACCCTTAACTGACGACACGGGACCCTGAGCTCAGAGGACGTCAACGACAGGTAAGGTAGCCCAATACTAAACAGGCAGGTAAGTATACGGTAAGTACTCAGACTATATATAGGTATCTTTCTAGGTAACCTTTCACACTCAGGTACAGTATAAACTAACTTTACTAAATAAATATGTATATAAATAAAAGAAGACTAACATGCACATAACAATAAATAAAGATTAAAATGACTACTCTAAAACTACTAAACATGCAGGTACAGTATAAAGATAATGGTAAGCTCTGGAGGCAGGTTGGTGCAGATCCTCGTAGACGATCACTCCTCACAGGTAAGTATGCTTAAGTTAGGTACTCTCCTACGATATGTACAGGTGAGTATAAGGCAATACCTGCTCAGCAGCACACAACACTCAGGTAAGTCCCATCTATAGGTTAGGTCGGTGGGTATAACTCAGGTTACCTGACTAGATATTCCCAACTGGACGGTTGGATGTATGGTAAGTATAAGTGTAGGTACTTAACTACGGGTTCCCAAGCAATCCCCTTCAGGTAAGTCCACAGTCAACTACTCAGCAGTCAGGTTGGCTGTAGGAAAGTAGCGAGACGCCGTCACACAGCACTACACTCAAAGGTTAGTTTGTAGCATCATCCGCTCACACGGCGAATAGGTAGTAACTAATCAAACTACTAAACTAATAACTAATAACAACTAACAAATTAATGACTAACATTACTAACTATGAATAACAGATTTACAACATTTTTAGTAAAAGCACATTTACGAATCCGGCAGCATGCCGTAACTATCACATCCACTCTAACAATATATCCAGTTGGATTCGGGTTGTAGCTTCCGGCCTAAACTGACCAGTCAGCGCCACAGATCACCGCGCCCCCTCTCCACTCTCAGGGTCGCCACTCATACTATAGGTGGGAGCCTGGGAAAGTTTAGGGTTAGGGGCAAGGGAAACTGCCAATGCATAGTAACGTACCTCACTACGTCAACCTATGCATTGGCGAGTTCATGGAATATCCTACTATAGCGGATAAGCTAACGCTCATCCGTTACAGCATGTTGTTTGATAAAAATTGAACTAATGCTGATATTAATATGAAACTTCGCTTATTTGTGGGTCTCATGTATGACTAAATGCGTGATAAAATTCTAAGTCATTGAAATATTTCTCCTCGTTTTATGATAATTCGAAAATTTTGCTGTCATTATTGCCGGTCAACAACTTCACAAAAATCTTCCGGATGCCACAACTAAACCTGTGCTTGTCCGATACCATAGAGCTACTTGAAGGATATGTTTGCTTGTCTAATACTATAGAGCTACTTGAAGCAGATATGTTTGCTTGTCTAATACCATAGAGCTACTTGAAGCAGATATGTTTGCTTGTCCGATACCATAGAGCTACTTGAAGCAGATATGTTTACTTGTCCAATACCATAGAGCTACTTGAAGCAGATATGTTTGCTTTTCCAATACCATAGAGCTACTTGAAGCAGATATGTTTGCTTGGTACTTGCAGATGTTTGTTGTCCAATACCAGAGTACTTGAAGCAGATATGTTTGCTTGTTCTCCCGCACAACTTTTATATGAAGGTCTGTTCCATGCTTAGTATATATATAACTTCTGTGGCACCAAAAAGAGCTCTATAAATATTATGTGATATTGTACATAGAGGTATAAGTATATAGAGACAACTGTAGATGTCTAATACCATAGACCTATCTGAAGTAGTTCTTTTAGCTTAACCTTGTTCTTTAAGATTCCGGCATAGCGTCATTTTGATTTGCTATATCTGTAGAACTAGTTTTAAATTCCGGCATAGCGTCATTTTGATTTGCTATATCTGTAGAACTAGTTTTAAATTCCGGCATAGCGTCATTTTGATTGCTATATCTGTAGAACTATTTTAAATTCCGCATAGCGTCATTTTGATTTGATATATCTGTAGAACTAGTTTTAAATTCGGCATAGCGATTTGATAGCCGGCATAGCGTCATTTTGATTTGCTATATCTGTAGAACTAGTTTTAATTCCGGCATAGCGTCATTTGATTTGCTATATCTAGTTTTAAATTCCGGCATAGCGTCATTTGATTTGCTATATCTGTAGAATAGTTTTAAACTAACGTACTTGTAAGTAAACTCAGTGTATAGGCTAACCTTATTCTTAGCATCACTGCTTGCGAACACCTATAGATATGTTTATTAAAATTACTTCCCTACTATTAAAACTTTTGTATTTTTTTTGTAATAAATAAGAATAGACTCTACGGGTATTGTTGGATCATAAAAATAAGAAGCATAGAGCTAGGCCAGTGTTTGGATGGGTGACCGCTGGGAATAAACGCTATTATCTCAAGACCAGCGAAGCGAGTACAAAGTAATGAGGGTGATCGTAGCGAATCCGATGAAGTGAGGATAGGTTCCGAGGTATCTCATACCAGATAGGTTCCGTGGTATCCCATACCCGATATTTTCTTACTATTTTTAGTTAACTTCCCTTTAATTTATTGTATAAAAACATTTTTCTTTCATACCTGCTTACTCTAACCCTGTTGATTTAAACTTATTTGAAGTTGCAACTTATAAATTCCACTAAAAACAAAAGAAAGACAAGTCTATTTTTAAGTATTTCACAGTTTATAGACACACATTGGACATGAATGTAACTTAGTAGGTGGCTTAGAGATAACAAGTTGCTTAGCACGCGATCCAAAGCTTATTCAAACATTTATCACTGAAACAACGTCTTCTCTGGCTTTAAATTTCAGCTCCGTGTCTTCTCCTTACCCCCTTTACTAGTGTTTTTAGGTATTTAAATAAAGAAGAATCAGAAAGGTATCGAGACTAAAGTTTCAGACTATCAATTTAGTTTTTAACTTCTCTATTTCTCTTTGGGGAGGCGTGAATAGAAAGCCCCTGACTGCCCAATTATACACTTAAATTCTATTAAATGAGAAGACTCCTATAGTTTGAAATTAGTCTGTCTCTTTAGTTTAAAAATTAAACTATTTTATATTGCATGAATCATAAATGTGAGCTATCTTTCGGCATAAATACTGGTAAGTAGTAAGGTAAGTAGGTTACGTGTCTTAGAATCAAACTCATCAGAATCATCATACCTTGTATAGTGAATATGATTGACTCTGTCAATCATATTTAAAAATGTCAATAATGTATTTCAATAATTATATTCAGTTTATGTTTAGACATCAACATATTCTCTG
>JACMZG010001908.1:48567702-48683349 GCA_018340805.1 Microvelia longipes | reverse complement strand
AATAATGTATTTCAATAATTATAAACCTTCCACTCGTCTGGTGCGTTCCGTAAGCAAACATCCCACTCTCTACTATTCATATCTTAATTATCTATATTCTGATTATTACTAATTATACTTGACACTCCAGTTTGGCCGTAATATAAAACAGGAGATTTTGTTAAATCTTGACATATTTTTTTATTATTTGTTTGGTTTGGAAGTACGCTGCTTGTATTTTGTTCCTGTGCATTGATAAAATAAATTTGGTAAGCGGAGGAGCTGGGGTGGAGGGTTGGATTAGCAGGACTATTAATATGCCTAATAGACCCCTCTTTAACCCCCATACGTTTATACCCCAACGTTAGTGGACTTGATGGTGATGGGTAACAGAACTAAAAATTGCTCAAAATGTAGCTCCGCCTCTCTACGTTACTCATAGTTGACAGTTATACCCACCTCTAAACTGGTGGTGACGGGTCGCGGTAACACCACCAGGACTACAATTACAGCCAGCCAATTAGGCCCTCTATTAACATATAGCTTAACTCACTCGTGGGCTCGGGGTTGGTCCCCTTGGGTAAACAGCTACAAATAGTTGCCCAATGCGCTCCTTACTTTACTATTACCCACCTCTTATTCTTCATTACTTTCTCTCTTCCCATTCTTAACCCCATACAAAAAGCCCCCTCTGCTTTTCGAACGTCATCCCATTGGAAGGATTTATTATTACTTATACGTTCCAGGTTTAGGAATTTTCATCATTTTAAATGTATTTGAGGTGCGTACTTTTTCTAATTTGCCTCTTTTCCCACCATTTTCTCCCCAATACAAAGCCCTAGGTGCTTTCCCCGATGGTCCCCATAATTGAGGGATCTGTAAAAAATTAAAGGCGGTAAACTTTTTTATTTTTAATTTATTGGTGGTAACAAACCCTACCCAGTTTTCCCCTATGCTTCCTTATCCTTTGATACCCATTATTGGTAGGTAACCCAGGTTTTTAACCTTAAAAGAGATGTCGTTATCTGCCTTAAATTAACTTCGCATAGGAGTTTCAAATACAGAATCTAGTACTGCCGTCTTTCTTCTTAACAACTAATTCGTACTAGACCAGGGTTGAAACAGAAGAAGGTTCTATAACTCCTTATCTAACATGTCTCTTGTCAATTTGTTCGACCTCACCTCGACGTTCATACGGTATCCTCCTGGCTGCTGCTTGATAGGCGGTCCTTTCTGTCACTACTTTATGTTTTACAACACTCGTTCTACCATATCAGCTCCACTAGTTGAATAGATATCTCTAAATTCTTCTAGTAGACTAATTAAGACGTTCCTTTCTGATCTTCTTGTAGGGCATCTGTTTTCAAACCAAACATAGTTCTATTAGGTTGACCTGAATTTTCCCGATGCTAGCAACAACTTCACTTACTTCTTCCAAATGTTGTTCAAACTTTCAATTTCCCCTATTTTCTTACCATGCAGTATCAATGGCTGTGTTGACGGATTCATTAATCGCAAAGGTATTTTATTGTTTCTCACCGTTGTAGCGACTCTCGCTACTTGGATTGTGGCAAAACCATAATCTCCTTTGTTTGGTTCAAAGATAACCTCACTGCCATCAGCAATGCCACCCTAAAATTTTCCGTAAGTGAACACTTCATGCCTCCCGGGGATAACCGTATCTTCTAAAGAACCACCTGAAAACTACTAACACTACTAACAGAAATCAATCTGTGGCACCAACTGAGCTGTAGTTTTACCAATTTTTACCACGCCCTTATCAAAACAAATTTTGAGCTCCATACTTTTTTAAAAAATCAACTCCAATTGATAACATCTATCCAAATATCAGCTATTACAATTTGTGATTAAAAATTTTCCCATCAAGTGATGTCGGTATTTGCGATGCAAACGTCCCGATTTTTTTCGCCACTGGCATTTTTTAATGTCACACTCTTCTTCTCTCCCAACTATCCCTGCTTGTCAGCAAAGCTCCTACTTATGAGAGATAAACAAGCCCCCGGAATCCACTAAACATCTTAGCATGCACTCTATTTATCTCAGCATTAATAAAATTGCTGTGAGTACCTACTTTCCCTTTAACTACTGGGACCAAATAAGGTTCAGCCACCACCTGGTCCTTAGTGTTGGCCGTAGTTAGTTTCCCGCTTGTTTGTTCTTTTTGGGACACCTAGCCTGCACATGTCCTCTCTCAAAACAGCCCCAGCAGGTTATATCCCTTCTAATCTGCCTTCTGTAAGGTGCACTACTAGTCGAAGCCAAAGCTAGATTATTAATAGCCTTAGTTAACTCCACCATCTGCTGTGCTTGGTCATTTAAAGCTTTTTGGATAGGAGAGATAGAAGCAGCTAAGCCACTGTCTATTTGATCATTACCTAGATATGGCACACTACTACTAGGCTCTACTACACTAATAGAGTGGCTACTATTCGCAGATTTATTTAAAGCGTAAGCAGATTCGGCTTCTAAAGCACAAGCTAAAGCAGCATCTAAGGTAGCAGGCTTAGAAAGCATTGTTTGCAAACGGACGGTACTATCAGACAAACCAGATATAAACTGATCTTTTATCAGTTCATCAGCCATATCATGATCAAGAATATCAGGATATGCTTCTTCAAAGAGAGATTTTAATATCCGAGCAAATTGGCCTATCAGTTCACCTTTTTCTTGTTTACGGCGTTTAAAAATCCCCTTTCTCAATGCTCTTTGAGCGTCAGGAATTATATGCCGGGTAAGCTCGTAACAAACAAGCTCAAAACTATCCCGCAAATTTTGAGGAATGTTATTAAAAATTTTCAAACTATCGCCTGTCAAACAAATTGCTAAAAATTTAACTTTTGTCTCATCGTCCCATCCGTTTATTAATGCAACATTGTTAAAATATTTTACATATTCATTCCAGTTTCCTGAAGTATACTTATCTGGTTGAACAATAGGCTTCTGTATTCTTATTTCATTATTCTCAGCAACATCCAATGTTTCTCAAGTTAGCTTTCGTTTTCTTGGCATTATCTTAGCACTCACAACACTCACTAGAAAGTTTTACCGCTGCCACCAATTGTAGCGTAACCAATAAAACCAAATAGGCAATACACGAGATTATATTGAATACTAAAAATACTTTGACAATTTAAATAATCAATTATAAAAACAATGTCATAAGGATATGACAAAAGGGCAATCATAAGAGAAGTTTTTTCCGTTCTTGGCTGAACTTTTGCACATCTTTTTCTTCCTCTAATGCCCTACTACAAAAATTCCATAAAATTCATTTTTTAAAAAAAATCATGTTTCATGCAAAATTTTGGCAGTAGTTCCAAAATATTTGACATAGTTAGTAGTTTGTCTTTAGGAAATTTTACTTAGCTTTCTAATGATACAATTCGCCTTTCTAGCTTAAATAGTTAAATCCCTATTAACAATTTTATGATGTGAGATCAAAATTTTTTTTGAAATATTAAATTTGACCTTGTGGGAAAACGGTTGGAGATCGGGTTTATATTATAGGACATTTTTTGTTCCTTTTGAGGGGAGTACTATCACCTCCTTGTCTGGTGGACACTTTATATGAAACACCCTGTATATACAATTATTTTTTGAGCCTTTTTTACGTGTAAAATTTTAAACATACATAATCTAGCGAGCGAAGCGAGCCTTTTTCTCGTTATTATTATTATAGGCAATCTAGCGAGCGAGGCGAGTCTTTTATACTATGTAAAATGTTAAAGATACCTAAACTAGCAAGCGAAGCGAGCGTTTTTGAGTTTATCCTTTAGAATAGTATAGCGTGCAAATGTTTCCCTATTTACTTTATGTAGGGAGCGAAGGGTAATAGACTCGGCCAAAAAATGCTGTAAAATGATGCGATCAGATTGACATATAGCACGCATGTAGCCATGTATAAGACTAACATATGTGCTAACATAAGTTTCATCTCATTATCAGCTTTAGTTCAATTTTTATCAAATGACTTGTGGAGGTTTTTTAAAAAATTGTAAAAAATTGGGAATTAATTTTACTCAGTTGAATATCGGTACAAGTGTATAAATAAGTAATAAATAAGTACACCTAATTTGGTTTCAATACGAAGTAATTTTTATTTTTGTTGGATCATAAATGTTATGCAGCATCCAGCGTGTTCAGTACCTAGATGGGTGACCGCTGGGAATGAAACGAATGTATGCATTATCTGGGAACGAGCGAAGCGAGCCTGAATCCGATGTGATGAGGATGAGTTTCGAGGTACCCCGTACCCAAATTTTTAGAATTGCTTAGTCATACATTACTGAGCAATCTCAAACTAGGTAATAATAATATCTAATACGTACAATTAACCACTTTACAATATTAATATAACTAACATGTTTATATAACATTCTTATCATCATTATAAACGTATAACCTGACGATAAGAAGGATGCAGTAGTGTTATTAAGTATCCCAGGGAGTAGAGGTGGGTGTTTGCGACAGTTATTTATATTGGGAAAGTAAGATACGCTCCTTCCCTTTAATATAAGTTCCTTGGTTTAAACGCATGGTTGTTGTCCCGTCTTGTGGAATGAATTAAAATTTGTAAAGAGCCGACGTAATTCTTTTTATTTTATGCTTTTCAGAAGTCTGAAGGATATTATGTGCAAGTTTTACCTCCAGTTTTAACAAGAGGACCTTAAGGTATATAATTCATTTAAGTGTAAATAAATTACATGACAATTAATAAAGACACAAATCACTGCTAAAAAATACAATATATGGACACAAATGATAATAATAAGTGTATTTATATTAACAAAATATGATTTAATAAATCCGTATAGAAATTTTAAATAAAATGTTACAATCTAAATATTTTCAGTAAATAAATAAATAAAAAACCATTTATTATTTTCATGAAGTTAATTCATAGAAACATAAAAACGTAACAAAAAATATAATAGAATAGGTCTCGAATTTGACTGGTGAAAATAAAATAGAATCATAAATCTTTTTTCAGAATTAGAAATAATACTTTGAAATATTTTTTTACCACTATAAGTTGGTCACACTGAAATTATATTAAAAATCATGTCAATTGATGATAAATTAGTTGTTAGTTTAGATTTGTTTACTCTATCTTACTTTATTGAAGTGCTTATAAAAATTATATATTTCATTTTTTTATAGTAACCTAATTAAATTATAATTATCAGTCATTAATTTATTAAATAAATGCTTTTTAGAACGAAATTTCAGTTAGATAGACTTTTAGACCAAGTTAGAAAAGAAGTGGCGGACCTGATTAAGTATGTACTTCATGATTAATTATTTTTATCTGATTTCTTATACTGTTTGTCAGTAATGAATTTGATACTGACTTAAATAGTTAAAGGACTTGCTTTGACTGTGTAAGTTGGACAAGTTCAAGTTTAGGACTTAGATTGGACTTTGATTTATAAGATGTTTTCATTAACCACCTAAATCTGTTGTTTTCTTTTTTTCTTGTCAAAATATATTTTAGATTATTTTATTGATAAATAAATACATGTAAAGAAGTCTTATACGAGCACATTTGCTATATTTTAAGATCATTAGTCATATTTTGGCAAAATAAACTAAATATTTATCTTGATGAAAATTGCGCATTGATAAGTAATTTGTGGTTATGATATTGCACAATTTTGTTTCATTATGTTTTAATTTTGGTTTATCCCTATTTTTATTGAGATATGATTAATATAGAAGGATTAGACTTCTTGTAAATTCTTCGGGAGGCTTGAAACACGTTTGTAGGACCCTAACAAGCTCAAAGACATATCATAGTCTATTATCTTAGGAGTCTAAAAAAACGTCCGATTTGAAACTTTGACATCGGCTTGATGAAAATAAGTTATGTTTGTGCTAAATGTGATAGAAGTTAGTTAAAACGACGGATTGTTATTTTGCAAGATGTAATCAAACCAATAACACAACGGCAGTCTGTTCTAAAATACGGTTTTAGACAGTAATACCTTATCTTCAACGTAAATAAACGATTTTTGTATCTTTATCACATCTAGGTGCATTCACAATACTGCGGTAGCGATGCGTTCGTCCGTCGCGTGCGGTAATAGCTTAAATACCAGCTATGTAATCGTATGAAACGTTCTTAAAACGCTTGCGGTAGCTTTGCGGAAAATGGAAATTTTCGCAAACCGACTAAATCCTCAAAAATGATTCAGTGATTAGCACTTGAATGATTAGGAAACACCTTAGGGACCTGACGCGAAAGAAACCTTTCCGTTTTCAATGTTTTGGCATTTTTCTCACCCCCTCTTCCGATTTACAGAAGAATACTTCTGTTTTGTTGGGCTCTGATTCTTGCTGTGCTTAATTCCTTTTATTTTTTATTATTTTAATTTGATTTTAATAAAAGATTTTAGTTTTTATTAGTTTAAAGTTGTGTTTTTTATATTTTTATACTTATTTCAGATAGAACGCTTCATGTCGTTTTGAATGTTTTTCGTTTTAATGTATGTATGTTTGTGTTTTTCATTATATTGTATGTGTGATGTTTATGTCACGCATAACTCCCGCTTTATGTCGTTTTGAATGTTTTTCATTATATTGTCTATGTGTTTGTATCACGCATAACTCCCGCTATTTATGCTTGAGATTTGTCACTAAGCTTGATTGTGAATGACCTTAACAGACTTAAGGGATAGTTGCGCGGCCTAGATGATATTTTTCGACCACACCAACCTAATTAGCAGAGTGATCAAAAATTTAAAAAATCAATCGGATGTAGTCCGAAATATTACCACATTTTGGATGATTATGACAATCATGAAATTGTGAGGTACCCTGTACCAGATTTTATGATATTTTAATTCTACACATTATAAACAAAACTGTTACATCATATTTTGTTTTGTATTTTTGACTTACCATGAAAAATTTCGACATAATATGACATAATTTTTGCCTAATAATGAAAAATTTCGACATAATATGACATAAGACTCCGACTTCTACTTTAAAATTAAGACAATTTATTAGAATAAATACTTACTCTTAACCTAGGTCTCTAAAGAAGTCTTATTAGCACTGATTTACTGTGTGAACAAATTCTAACGCGTAGGTCTGCGAGCTGGAGGAATTTATATTGAAATGTGTGCTTTTTTTCTCAAAAATACACTTTTTGCTTTAGTTTTCGGTTTAGGATTCTAATAGAGCAGAAGAAATTGCAATTCGTTCAGCTCCGTGCCAGATTTTATTTTGTTTTATTTATGGTTATTACGGTTTATGGTTATTTACCATGGTGTGGTCAATTGACTTCGGACCGGTTTTCTTCAATTAAATGTCTTAATAAATATTTTTTTTAAACAACAATTTTAACCTTTAATTTTACCACTGACTCAGCAAACCGAGTTAATGATGTCCCAATAACCTGGTTTTCAACCAGGTTATTGGGATTCCTGTCTCCCTTAACATTAAATTTATAAATAATAATTTTTAATTGTTTAAAATTCACAGACACACACACACACACACACACACACATATATATATATATATATATATATATATATATATATATTATATATATATTCGACTCCGATCTACGACTTAGCGGCCCCATGCCCGCTAAGCAAGCATTTTCATTATCACATTCACTCAAAGAAAATTCGTTAAAACACTGACAGCCTCTGTTTTATCTTTTGGTTTAGTCTGGCAAACTTAACCCGGCGAGTAAACAAACAAACCAAAGTGTTTTCCTCATTATACTTTACCTTCACAAGAAAGTTTTTTCTTTCAAATTTAAACCTTAGCTGTAAACTCTATTCATCCTTCCTTAATGAAGCAATAAAAAATTCAAACTCATACTAAACAAAAAAAAAACTTTGTATTTTCACTTTCACCTACCACTGTTGGGACATAGGAAAAGTATTGTGTGCTCCATAAAGCCAATATTAAATTATAATTGATTAGAGCGCTAAAAACGGGTGTGTTATGATTTTGCGGCACTTTCAATATGTAACTATTTAAGTTATTTTTTTTTTATCTCTCTAGCATGTAAATAATGTTTTATCTCCTATAGTTTGTAAATTATTTGTTTCAATACAGTAAATGTTTATGTTCACATAAACATACTCCTCGTAATAAAAAAATGGATTTTAGCCTTTTTTAAGCTCTGATAAAGTGACTTTTTCACAACTACCTCTGAAAAAATATTTACTGTAACTACAAAAGAATATTTTATTTTTTTTTAAATGTATCAATTATTTATTAATATTTTAATACTTCTTTTTAAATAAAATTAAAAAATAATGTATTAAGGTGATTATATTATTATATTTCATTTTTATTATAATTAAATATTATTTAATTTAAATTTTTTTAGTTTAGATTTTCTATATTTGTTTACTTTAAAAGAAATTAATTATAACGTTCCCGTAACTTATTCGGTTAATAGCATGTTTTGTGAGTTCTTTAAACATTTTAACGCCTATGTCAGCAAGACGGGCGAATTTCATTTGAAATCCATTTCTTCCTTCCACGTGTTTGATCTATACGTAGGAAATGCGCATTTCTGCAAATGAGATATACTTGTGTACTAGGATCTATAATCTTTTCAAAATCAACACTGCTCAGCACAAATTTAAAGGTCAAATTATGCTAATTAAGTTATTAAAAATGTTATTTAAGTATACAGGATACCCTTAAAAAATCCATGTATATATATATATATATATATATATATATATATATATATATATATATATTTATATATATATATATATATATATATATATATATTATACGAATTTATAACTGTCTCCAACTTCGATCTCTCTATGGCCCAACTATAGGCGATTCTAAAGGGGGCTAAGCCCGCGCTTATTTGAAATTAGCCTCCCAAAAAACATCGCTTTCTAAAGCTACTAAACTAAAATTAAATTTAACTTAAAATTATTAACTTAAAATATATTAAGTAAATAAAAAATGAACTAAAATATATTTATTGATTATAAAAAAATTATATTTTTCAATAAAAATTAATTATGACTTTATTTTTCATACTTTTTAATAAGTTTAGTTAGCAACCGAAGGTTACCAATCAACATACTTTTTTAGATTCATTTTACTTTTAAGTTTAAATAGGAAATATAAGTAATATTAATAAATATAGAATGAAAATATAGTGTGTATATATATATATATATATATTATATATATATATATATATATATATATAATATAATATATATATATATATATATTATTTATCATGTAGTAAAGGGGCTGAAGTCCCCTCTGAGATTTTCACCTAGAATTGCCTATGAGCTAACTATTCTATGAGCGAATTATTTCAAAGCCAATTCGTTAAAAGAAATTCTAGTTGATTCTTTTCAATAAATGTTTGGGAAAGAGTTACACCACTGTTAAATTTAGGGTATTTTGTTGTTTTCCTCTTTGTTCTCTGGTAAAACCGAGTAAATATTTCATTGTACTTCACCTGCGACCTGAAACTGGGAAATGACTTTACTAATTCACAGCTCTATATTTCTTTCACACCTGACTCTGACCTCTCTCTCTTTGTCTTTATATCTTTGGTCATGCATTTCAATTATTAATTTAACAAAAAAATCCCCTTTATTACTTTCCTTCATTTATACCGTAGTTTTAGGAAAAGTATTGTGTTTTCACTTTTAAAATTCGAAACCGATACTTCACCTCAATTTTCCGTCACAGGTGTTTTTAAGATTTTCTTAGTGGTTTTCATAAAGTTGCTTGCGTGTATACACACATACGCGTGCGTGCGTGTGTGTTATCATCGTAGAGCCCAGTGTGTTTATACTACAGTGTTGAAACTTGGTACAAAAATCAATCTCTCGGTCAAGTTGTGCTGTTCGGAATTAACCGGGATTAATGAATCAGCAAAAATTAAGAATTCACAAACATTGTTTCGTGTTTTATGGTTTTTCGCTGAGTCATTATTGACGACATTTTTTCTGACTCATCAAAAATTCTTCTCTCCCCAGTATGAGTTTTGTCATAATTTCATTTTTCCTTTGAAAATTCGTTTAAATAAGTGAGTGTTGTGTTTTTCGCTAGTGCAATGCTCACTCCTCCATTATGAATGTAGGAAACCAATATCAATATGGTTTACTCCAGATATAGGTACATGAAATAGGCAAAATATAATTTATTTGATACCAACTTTATTTATTCATACATACATGTATTTTAAATTAAATTTAGTTTGCATTGAGAAGTCAAAATAATTTAAGTTAGTGTAATCCTTGGTTTGGAAATAGTTTTGAACTTTTATTGAAAATTTTATGGTTTATTCAAATTCTTAGAATTACTTCTGCTTTTCCATTATCTTTCCGGCTAATATTTCGAGAACAAAATTTAACCATTGTTATATTTTTATTTAAAAAATAACAATTACATAATAGAATGTATTTAACATGTAACTTTATTCATATTTCTTTTTTTAACAATTTTTATGCGTAAAAAACCAAACATTATCATATTTTTGAATATTGAAATTATTTTTTAATTTTCCTCATTTATTATGTAGATATGTAGGAAAAGTATTGTGTTCGCACTAAAAATCCAAAATTGCAATTTCACCAAAATCAACAGTTTCAGGTGTTTTCAGGACCTCCTGAATGGTTTTTACGAAGGTGTACGAGGATATGTGTGTGTTTGTTATCATCGTAGTCCTGACCTGTGCGTTTATTCTAGGAAGTTAAAAACTTGTTACAAAATCAAGTGTTAAGTCTAGTCGTGCTATCCGGAAAATAATCAACAGCAGAAAATCTTAAAACATGGAAAAATCATCAGATCGACGTGCAATTTGGCACGCATGTAGTACTATATCAGACTAACAAATGTGGCACTTTTTTCATTATTAAAAAAATTCATCAGCATTAGTTTAATTTTGATCGAATGATGTGTTGACATTTTTTAAAAAGTCGTTTAAAATCAGGAAAGCACCATTAGAGTGTATTGCATGGTAGCATATTCTGAAGACGAAGGACGCGATTGCGAGGTGATGGGGATGACCGTAGAGAATCCGATAAGGTAAGAAAAAGTTCCGAGGTACCCTTAACCCGATTTTTATAATAATATTTGAAAATAAGTGATAATGATGAGAATCAGAATTATGAAGACACGTACAAGTATTAATAATAATTGATATTTTTCAAGTTTTGATTTTGAACTTTATAGTTATGATTACTCGTATTATTGTGAAAAATTTTATTTTTGTTCAAAACCGGTGGAAATTAATTAATAAACAGTATCATGATCGATGGTAATGCATCGATTTAAATTGATCAATTATTGCACTCTCGAAGAGAGCTAATATAGTGGCGCAATGCCCATCCATAGTTGGTCAATTAAAAATGTATCACTCCGTTATGTCGACTTCAGGAATGGTACATTAAGTTTGCCATCAATGATGAAGGTTTTTGTTTTTAAAATCTGTGTAAAGTAAACCTTTTCATTCCATCATGAAATCATTTCAACGATGATCGAGAGTGAGATGACAGAATTGTAGTATTAGAGAGGTGGGGGTACGATAACATCTTGTCGTGTTCCAGCCAATTCTGTCGTATAAGATACTTTCATTAGAATTTCTTCCTGAAATGATCGATCTAGATGGTTATATCTCAGCAGACAAGTCGTTCATTAATAAGAATGGTGCTAGAGATAACAGCAACTGCTGTCAGTATGTGCAACAGCAACGAGTTATCAAACTGTGTTCTTGGCAAGAATTGGCGTGAAGAAATGAACAATCTGCGTATTGGCACTGATATGGCAAGCGATCCTCTGAAACAAACACCTATTTGATAAGAGAACATTTATTTTATAAATCATTTTTGGGTAAAAAATGAAGAAGGAGATAATAGATCTTATTTTGGCATACTTAAAAATAAATGTAGTCTTGAGCCTTCTAAAAATAAAGATTATGGCAAAGTCAAATCAAACAGGAGTAAGTATCTCATTCCTAATGCAATTTTGGGATACAGTTTAAGAGAAAAAAATCGGGTACGGGGTACCACGAACTTACAAGGGTAATAATATACACTTGTACCAAATTTCAACTCAAGTAATTTATTATATCAAGTAGTAATTTGTTGGATACTATACATACCGTAAGGATTTAGCAGCAAACATGCGTCATGTAGTAATTTATTATATATGTAGTAATTTGTTGGATACTATACATACCGTAAGGATTTAGGCAACAACATGCGTCTTGTAGTAATTTATTATATCATGTAGTAATTTGTATGATACTATACATGCCGTAAGGATTTAGGCAGCAACATGCGTCATGTAGTAATTTATTGGATCATGTAGTAATTTGTTGAATACTATACATACCGTAAGGATTCAGGCAGCAACATGCGTCATGTAGTAATTTATTATATTATGTAGTAATTTGTTGGATACTATACATACCGTAAGGATTTAAGCAGCAACATGCGTCATGTAGTAATTTATTATATCATGTAGTAATTTGTTGGATACTATATACATGCCGTAAGGATTGAGGCCGCAACATGCGTCATGTAGTAATTTATTGGATCATGTAGTGATTTGTTTAATACTATACATGCTGTAAGGATTTAGGCAGCAACATGCGTCATGTAGTAATTTATTGGATCATGTAGTAATTTGTTGGATACTATACATACCGTAAGGATTCAGGCAGCAACACGCGTCATGTAGTAATTTATTATATCACGTAGTAATTTGTTGGATACTATACATACCGTAAGGATTGAGGCAGCAACATGCGTCATGTAGTAATTTATTACTGCAATAACTATAAACTGATGTATCACATAGTGGACAGTCATCTAACCGAGCCTGCTTACCATCATATTTACCCAGAGCTGTAACATGTACCGTTTTATTAATATTTACAGCAAAATAATATAAAGCATCACCCGAGAACAACAGGTGTTCTTGAACGATATAATGAACTTGAATAATCATATATATTGCTGTTAGATATACATAGCTCTGGACCAATTTTTGGCTGAACGCTACCATCAGCGTAAGGATGATTGCGTTAAGCCGAAACCGGTCCAATGATATTTACATATAACAAAAAGTATCGACAGTAGCTGATTCTTATATTTTTTCTTTAACTTGCGGTAAATAGAGGCTCTTTAATTTTGACATCTTAGAAGTTGTGAGAGCGAAGGGCGTAGATAACCTCATTTAACAGATAGAAGGGCGTAGATACCTCATTTAACACATAGAAGAGCGTAGATATACTCATTTAACACATAGAAGGGCGTAAATATCCTCATTTAACATATAGAAGGGCGTAGATATCTTCATTCAACACATAGAAGGGCGTAGATATCCTTATTTAACACATAGAAGGGCGTAGATACCTCATTTAACACAAAGAAGGGCGTAGATATCCTTATTTAATACATAGAAGTTTTATTTTCTGGTTTAAGACCCTATAGTGAAAAATTCCTACTTCCTCTAAGTTGCAAAAGAAAATTAAATTTTTGCTACTTTTACTTTTAAGGTCAATCTAGGTCCGGGACCTTTTCATAATTTTATCTTTATCTTCATAATATCTGCACACACACACACACTCACAAATATATATATTATATATATATATATATATATATATATATATATATATTATATATATATATATATATATATATAATATATATATATATATATATATATATATATATATACAAATATATATATATATATAGATCTAATCAATTAATTTTGCCACTATTAATTTTAAGAGATATAACTGATCTTTATATTTAACCATTAACTGCAAGTCTAGGTAATTAGATTACGTTGATTGGTAACCTTGGTTTGTGGAAAAAACAATTAAAAGTAGGACAAATAATTTAAAATTAAATTATTCACTGTGGTACAGTTCTCTGACTGTTTACCAATAATTTAATTTTCCCCGTGCCCTGTTTTTACATTTCTTTTATTTTGATGGTATCAATTGATAAAATTTAGTTGGCACAATGACAACAAATAATGTTAAAACCAAGAGAGATATAAGAATACAAAAACCAAATGCAAGGTCAATAACCCTCTTAAATTCTGAGATCAATATCCTCCTGTTAAGTTCAACAGAAGAATATTTAAATTTATTCAATTTTAAATACTATTAATCTTAAGTACAATTTTATTAACGCATGCATTTTTACTTTTCCTCATTTATACCGTAGGTATATAGGAAAAGTATTGTGTTAGCAAAAAAATTCGAACCGCGATAAAACCGGAATTATTTGTTTCAGATGTTTTTAAGGCCTCCTGAGTGGTTTTCACAAAATGTCTTGTCTGTATATGTGTGTGTGTGTGTGTCTGCTATCGTCGTAGTGTATTTAAACTAGAGAGTAGAAACTTTGTAGAAAATCAATCAACTGCTGTAGTTGTGCTATTCGGAAAATTAGGTTTTATGACGTCATTAACCCGCAATAATAACTGCGAAAATCTCGTAACATCATAAAACGCGGAAAAATTATGCGATTCAATTGAAATTCGGCACGCAAGTAGACATATATAAGATTAACATTTGTGCTAAGTTCCATCTCTTTATCAGCATGAGTTCAAATTTTATCGAATGACTTGTGTACGTTTTTAAAAAAATTGTAAAAAATCAGAAAATGGTTCAATTGAGTTGAAATTTTGTACACAAGTGTACCTTTACCTATTTTTTTATTATGGACAAGTATATCCACCATTTTTGTTAGATCATAAAAATTAAGCAGCATTGATCATGGTCAATGATGCATATATTGTTGCATGGTCGCAGTGCTGTATATTTTGTTCACGTAAAATAAAAACTGAGATGAAACCTTAAAGATGATACTAACATTTCATCACTTGAGTTTAAAAAAAAATATTTAATTGTAAAACCACAATACATAAAAAAGAAAACTGTCCGGTTTCAACTATCAATTAGTCATCTTCAGAGTGCATTTATAAACTTTTTTAAATGTACTCTGAAGATGTCTAATTAATAGTTGAAACCGGTCAGTTTTCTTTTTTATGTATTGTGGTTTGACAATTATTTTTTTTAACTCAAGTGTATTAAATATTAACCATGTTTAACATACACCACAAAATCTCTGTCAAAACAATTAATAATCACAATCGTCTGTTTCAGGAGCATTTATAACTCTCATTATGCTGTCTATGGGCCAGGCTTGAGAATAGAATCAATAATAAGGTCTAGGTGAGCTATACCTTTATGTCTGATGATATTTTTATATCATGTTAATTTTGCTGACGTCATACATTTATAAAATTCATGAAAAATTAGAATAATCGAATAGAAATTTTAGGGGATTCTATCTCTATAAGTGATAAATAGACCTTTTAAATTTCGTTTTAATATTTTTTTAAATTTTATTTAATTTATAATTTACGGCGTGACCCAATATTTTGTTTATTTTTTTGTTTTTGTTTTATTTACAAAAAAAATTAAGTTACAGTATAAATTAATGTAATGTATTAAAAATGGAATAATGACAAGACTATAAAATATAAATAAAATAATAAATATATAATAAAATAATAAAAATATAAATAAAATAATAAAATATAAAAAAATAATAAAAATATAAATAAAAAATAATAAAATATAAATAAAATAATAAAATATAAATAAAAAATAAAATATAAAAAAATAATAAAAATATAAATAAAATATAAAAATATAAATAACATATCGCATTCATAGAGGAGGAAAGTAAATGGAAAAAAGAAAAAAAAAACAGTTATAGCATCAAAGTTATAGCGATAGAAGTGTAATTATGATGAGAAAGATAAATGTCTGCAGTTATAGTAATAATATTGACTTTTGATTTTTAAACATTGACGGCCTATAAATTTCAAACTTTTTTCGAATTTTTTTTTAACTTATGACGTTTAGATACGACACATATATTATAAACAAATTCATTAGCTATTTAACTTTGGCTTCATAGTTATTAGTGAAAATGTATATTTATTGGTGCAATGCTTAAATTATGTTCTAAAATTAGTTTACATTAGTGAAATAATTTCAGTCGAAAAACGTGATTTGTTTACATTGCATTAAATATGTCAATTGATAAAATCAGAACTAATACTGATAATAAAGTTTAACTTTGTATAACTGATCGTATATGTATCAGTCATACATATACGTATATACAAATACATATCGATATGTATTTGTAAATAAATGTATGTGAATATGTTTAAGATTTGTATACAAATACATACCGTATATATGTATTTGTATAACACGTTTGTATTTGCCTACGATTTTCGAGGCTTTGAGAACTTTTGAAATGTTTGCTAAGTCATTATTGTAGGTCAATGTCACACATTTCATGATGTCACATTCAAAAGCATTCATTCAAAAGCATTCCCTACACATTCAAAAGCATTCATGATGTCCTACACATTCAAAAGCATTCATGATGTCCTACACATTCAAAAGCATTCATGATGTCCTACACATTCATAAGCATTCATGATATCCTACACCTTTAAAAGCATTGATGATGTCCTACACATTCATAAGCATTCATTATGTCACACAAATTCATGAGCATTCATGATTAGGATTTTGCAGTCCTCCAGTGTGGCACTCAATCCTTTATGCCATATTTAATTATGTATTATGTACTTTATAAAATAAAGGAAAGTTATTAAAAAAAAGGTCACACCAATTCATGAGCATTAAAGAGGTAACACAAATTTATAAGCATTCATTATGTTACACAAATTCATAAGGATTCATGAGGTAACACAAATTCATGAGGATTCATTAGGTCACACAATTTTATGAGGATTCATGAGGTCACACAAATTCGTGAGTATTCATGCTTATTCCATAGGCATGAGCATGGAATAAATAAAATTGATATCAAATTAAATATAAAATAAAATTAAAGGACCTCTCCTATATAATGCTACATCTCAATATTTAAATATTTCCATAATTAATATTTAAATTGAACTAAATGAACTTGAATTATAATAATTAAAGAGGTTTATGTCACTAAAAGTTAAAACAAGTAAAAGATATAGCTATGTCGATACTTATATCGGTAAGTAGCCGGCAAGTATGTACTTATTTTATTGTTTGATGCACATAATTAATCCTAACATACCTGAACTTAAAACTGAAATAAGGAGAAGAAGTAGCGGAATGTAGGAGCGGTTGGGTAGCATGTCTCTGACTGCGGAACTCGTCCTGCCAACTTGACTTCTTTAAGCCAATTATCCGGACCGGTCATCCTCTGTCTCTTTTTGTCCGACTATCAACCTTTTTTCTTTAACTGTTTATTCATACAAATATTTTTAAGTGCCTAATAGAATCTGGATTATATTTAAATTTTTTAGAGTGGGAGAATCTACAGCTAAGTAAGAATTACGCATTGTTTGCACTAGGGACTTAAAAAAAGTGTAGAGATTTGAGGATATCAAGACATCCTCTTAAGTTAAGGGGATACTGCCACTGAAGGAAATAATTAAACACGGCGGTAGAAATGTTAACTGCTTCCATTTACATTTCACTACGGTTGCCAGATTTGAACCGAGGACCAGCGGAACATATCTGACAAGATATGTCAGAATACATATTATTCTATGATTTTGGGTTTAAGATAGAATAGCAAATAATGCAACTGGGGTGTACATTATGATTTCAGCTGCGTAAATTTACTAATAAGGCAATAATAAATTTCTAAAGCAATAAATTTCACTTTACAGCCATGTCGCATGTATAAAATTTTGCTTGTTGTCAAAAAATTACGTGAAAGCAGGTATCAGCGGGACACTTTTAGTTTCGGCGGGATTTTAAATTTGAGCGGGACAGAAGTATCAATATCGGGACTGTACCACCAAAATTGGGACGCCTGGGAACCCTAAATTTCGTCAAGTTTAAATTCTTTTATTATACAGTTAGGTAGAAATCCATTGTTCACACAAGGGATTAAAATTAGTCTTTTTTTTTGTTTGATTATTATTTTAGCGATTATATATTACATGGCATGTTCCCATGTATTAAGCGAATTTCCATCATGTGGGCCACTTTGCGTACATCCTTGGCTTATTATTGTATTGACTTCACTGTCTGGGATGCTTTTTCTATAATATTTATAATTTATTTCCTTCAGCATGTACCCTAAATTGTTTACTTAAGATAGATACTTAAGACAATGGTTATCTTTCTCAAACATAATCCATCTACACGAAATTTTAATATAAGTTTAACAAATGCGGTTTCAGAAGAATTTCAGCTTAAAACATTTATATAAAATACCAAAAATTTACTTAAGGTTTACAGGAACCAGAAGTAATTAAAAGCTCTTAAACTCACTGTTAAATTCCTATGAAAAAAATCTTAATTAAGATTGAACATTTTGATAAGAATTTCCTATTTCGGAAATAGACTTTTATTGTTAGGAATAACAAGCGGTGTTATTTCAGAATAAAGAGAAATCTTAGAATTTCCTTTTATGTCTTTTTAAGGCACAAACGTCGTCTTTTTTACGGTTTTCTTATCAATAGTTTTATTAAAATCGATGCTAGCCAATTGCGTAAAAATGTTTACCAGTTGTAAAAAGCTTAGAGTATTGTTTTTTAGTATGTTGGCAGTGTTCCCAACATTTACTGCTGTCTTGAGCCTAACTGAGGCCGAGGGGAGTCTACAAGACCGGACCTTTTTTCACTCTATACCTTGAGAGCCAAAATATCTTAAGTCTACTATACTTGTTGACATACTTTTTTCTTTCTTGTTAATTTAATTCTCTTAAAGGATTTGAACAACTTGCTTGAGGCTGTTTAATTGCTAAAATTAATTAGGAATCCACCAATTTCGCTTAAATAATTAGTATATAGCGGATCTTCACCAGATAATGACGCTTATAAGGTTGTTTGGATGACAGAAGTGGAGAACAGGATCAAATACGCCAGGCCTCCGGATTTCAAAAAAATAAATTAAAAAAATAAATAAATATATATATATATATATTATATATATATATATATATATATATTATATATTATATATATATATATGTGTGTGTGTGTGTGTGTGTGTGTGTTGTGTTTAGTATATCCATGATTTTTGTTTGATCATAAATGTTAAGCAGCATTGAGTGAGCTGTGCTGTATGAGTAACCACTGAGAATAAAACGGATATATTCACTATCTGAGGACGAGTGAAGCGAGTCTGAAGACGTGTTGCATAAATTTAACGAATTGTATATTCTGAGAACGAGGGATGCGTTTCGAGGATGAGCGTTGCGAATCCGATGTGGCGAGGAAAAGTTCCGAGGTACCCCATACCCGATTTTTAAATCTAATCTATATATCCAGTAAATTATTAGCATTACAAGTTTACGGTGTACTTATTCTGAATAACTGTTTTATGTCTTATTTGTCCTCTTGTAATTTTTTTCTCTGTACTTTTTTCCGTGTATTTTTTCCATGTATTTTTTGTGTACTTTTTTCCATTGTATTTTTTTCGTGTATTTTTCCGGATAGCACTAGGGTGTCAGAAGGCGAGGTTGCAGTCAAATTTCGTCCATGTATAGCTCCAAGTCTAGACGTATGTTATTGTTCATAAAAGGTAAATGACGTCATAAAAAATATTTCCAACTTATTATTTCTTTGATTTTAGTAAAGTAGATAGTAAAGTTAATTTTAAAACTATGGAAACAATCATATTCTGTAAGAATATGCATCCAAAGTTGCTCTGTTTTTTTACTTTTCCACTTTTTATAGGAAAAGTATTGTGTTTTCTAAAAAATTCGAAACCGGGATGGAACCGGAATTATCCTTTTCAGGCGTTTTTAAGCCCTCCTGAGTGGTTTTCGCAAAGTTGTCTGTCTGTTATCATCTTAGCACTCAATGTATTTATGCTAAAGAGTTGAAATTTTGTACAAAAATCAGTCTACCGCTGTAGTTGTGCTATTCGGAAAATATTTTTTTTAAGAAGTCATAATCTGCAATAATGACACAGCGAAAAAAATTTCGAAAAATCATAAAGCACGTATGATCAAATTGAGATTTGGCACGCATGTCACTATGTATGTATGTATAAGTCTATCATATGTGCCAAGTTTCAACTCTTGATCAGCATTAGTTTAATTTTTTTGAATTAATTGTGTACGTTTTTTAAAAATCGTCAACAATTGGGAAATGGTCCAATTAAGTTAAGATTTAGTACAAGTGTATCATTATCTAATAAATAAGTACACTAAGTTTCGTTTTAATACGACAAGTATATCCATGATTTTTGTTTGATCATAAACATTAAGGAGCATTGAGCGTGGTTAATGCCGTATGG
The DNA here is from genome assembly GCA_018340805.1 of Microvelia longipes. NCBI lineage: Eukaryota > Metazoa > Arthropoda > Insecta > Hemiptera > Veliidae > Microvelia > Microvelia longipes. The sequence continues at coordinate 48,663,014 of JACMZG010001908.1, read as the reverse complement.
GTGACCGCTGAGAATAATACGGATGCATTTACTATCTGAAGACGAGCGAAACGAGTCCGAAGTAATGAGGAAAAGTTCCGAGGTACAGCGTACCCGATTTTTTATTTTGGGTTAACTCAATAGCTGCCTCATCGGTTGAATATAAATTAGTAGTTTCCAAATTATTAAATCGATCACAAATCCATTTAATGTACCATGGTTGTGGTCATTAAAGTGTCAGTATTTTCACTGATCTTTGAGACGTCGGAGGTCTGTTGTTCGCATCCCATCTTACGGCCTTAAGATTATTGTTTAAATAAATCATCCAATCAGAATAATAAAAATCAAAACTTATAAAAATCATCCAACTTAAAAATACTCTTTAAGCGTTATATTTGCCACTACCACTTGAGATGGTTTTCGCAGGAGTTTTCCCTGATGAGTCCCAAGTCCCAATGCTCGTCACGTAATTATTATCATGTACTCAATGTTTTATTAGATTTATCTATGATGCAAATGAAATAATAACTACTTATTATTATTATAGTATAGTATAACTATGCTTTTAGGGACAGAAAAAGTTTTTAAATAAGTTAAATTAAAAAAAAAAAACCCCTCTGTGAGAAACGTATTAAAATGGCATAAGGACGATGAACAAAACTGAATTGAAACTAAAACTGTAGTGTTTTAAGTCAAAAGCACTTGACAGTGGTTTTTCTGGTAAAAAGTTTGATTTTCTCAGTGACTTTTTCTCTGTATTCCCCTCCATCATCAGTATCGACATAAAAACTACGTCATCCGCCCAGTAGTACCCTCTCCTGAATAAAATCAACTCCCAAATAGCTTGTCAAAAAGTGTAATCTGGCAAGGATCTTTCATAGAGATATATACTAGAGAGGGCTTAGCCTATCTAAATACATTGATAAGTCTGAAACATCTTTTTGGGGCTCTCAGAGGCTCTGTGTAACCTCATTAAAACCTCCTTCAAGAGTGAGTTAAGTTTATAATTAATAAATTTATTTCTGTTTCCCGCACATTGTTTGTTTGGATTTGTATTTTTAACGTTTTACTATATAAGTTATTGTAATTTTGTACTGATTATTTGACTATATTTATAAGCGAAGGAGGTCAGGTTAATTTTTCGATGTTTCAAAATTTAACCTATAGGGCCCCTCTAGTTATAATATCTCTTAAATTTTCGCTAATTGGCAGAAATATAAATTTTTCAAAGACGCCTAGAAAATGTAACAGGCCACTGTTCCATCATTCGACATAATAAATGGCTCGACATAATGTCATGTCCCATTCTGTTTCGTCACGTCCAACTTATCAGCGCTCTAACAGACCCTAAATAAGTTTTAAAAAAATGGTTGTTATCAAATGATAAACATATGTTTTATCCCCAGCAGTCACCCATCCAGGTACATCTCCCTCTATTTTGCTAAACATTAGTGTTCTAACAAAAACCCTACATATACTAGGCGTAATGGAATGAAACATGGCACTCTTGTTCGTTATATAAAGATATATATAAATCGAGTCCGATTTCATCTCTGAATTATTTTTAGAAATTTTAGCAAATTTTTAAAATCGAATTCTTATCAAGTTATTGTATTAATTAAGTATAAAGGCAAGTTTTATAATCAAGTCTTTTTTTACAAAATACCTATAGATTTAAATAAGACAATACAGCACTTTTTAACATCATTTTTGAATGGAATCCACTACAATTGTTTAATTGTATAAAAAATATAAACAAACTTATAGATGAAACTTGTTTTATTTTCATAAATTATTTTATTAAGAAAAACACCTATACTTTAATAACATAGGAAATTGCAGCTCGGTTAAAAAGGCGATATTGGTTTTCTCTCATTAGTAAAAAGTCAGTAAGAATCATTAAGTCTATGTTTGGTCCCCAAGCTAGGGGCAAGAGGTAGTTTAAGTTCGATACAAGCTTGTCGTAATTTCAGCCCAGGGTCTTTCTAATTTTCTCCGAGCTCCCCCTAGCTCGGCCGTCACTTAATCTTAGTTTGGTCGATATTTGGATGCTTACTGTAACATGAAGCTTTTTTACCCTTACAGCTTGCACAACATAGTTAAATACTAAAAAAAAATCTATCGATTTTAATTACTATTCTTAAAACTTTTATAGTATAATTTAATAATATTTATACATTATTAAAATATTATGGTGTGGAATCATGCAAAATAGTAGTAAAAAATAAGATAAATAAAAACAATAGACTACATAGGCTTCTGCGGTTATTGTCATGAAGATATTGGTCTTCCGGCGGTGACCGCGTCAATGTAGATGAAGAATCCGACGTTTCGCTTCCACTGTGGCAGGCATCTTCAGAGATGTAGGACATCGCAGATAGAAACACAGGTCAGTTTTGTAGAGCATTGTGTGTCTATCTATGATGACCTACATGTCTGAAGATGCCTCCCACAGTGGAAGCGAAACTCGGATCCTTCATCTACATTGACGTGGTCACCGCCGGAAGACCTAAATCTCCAAATAAAAACAATCCATGGATTTATTTGATTTTTCCTCAAACTGCAGGACTTCTTGAATCTGTTTCTATAGATTAGCTTTTTATAGCACGGAAAAAAGAGATAGATAATCGGCTAAATTTTTGAAAGACCAGACTACTATAGAATTACTGACCGAACACAAATCTTATAAAATATTATTTATAGATATTGATTCAGGTGTCGTTTTTAATCTTTTTTGGGGCTTTGAGTTGAATACAACTGGTCCGAAAGGACGAGCACTCATATCCAAGGAACGAATCTTAGTACCTGAGATGTCGGCTCGACGCTTCCTAGTACGCACCGACCCATTATAGCTTGATAATGACGATTTCTCGCACTTCCTTTTTTTCTTTATATATATATATATATAATATTATATATAATATATATATATATATATATATATATATATATATATATATATATATATATATATATATATATATATATATAGTGTGTGTGTGTGTGTGTGTGTGTGTGTGTGTGTGAGTGTGTTTGTGTGTTTAGATTGTCTGAAATGTTTTACGCATATACTACTATGTATGGTTCACTAAAATACAAAGTTCAATTTTATTATCAGTATTAGTTCTGGTTTTATTGATTGACATATATATGTCAAACAAAACATTATGTCATTAATAGACACAATGTAAAGAAAGCAAGTTTTTTCACTGTAGTGTAACACACGGGTAAAATTAGTTGACAGCGTGGGGAAGAATACCAGGGAGCCAATGAGGTAATTCTTGGATGTTAAACCACGCCAAATATTTTAAATCGGACCAACCTCATTGGTTTTTAGCCATCACCTGATTTTACCCATGTTATAAACTATAATACATTTGAAAATTCGCTTATATCGTGGCAGTATCCCACTTATTTAAACCAATAATATGACGAACCGATAAAGAACAACAACCATATAGCCGCGAAGCGGCCACAGGGAGGCGCGGGGGGTGCGAAGCGGACTCAGCGTCGACGCCGCTTAGCGGCGGAGGGCGAAGGCTTCTTGTTTTAGCATCGGTGGTGCCTAAACTGACCTGTCAAGATTTATAAATTAGTCGATAGACTGTAGAAATAGTTTAGCGTCAAATCCATTTCTTGCTGGTTTTCGGTTGATACATTATAACCTGAGCAGAAGCATTCATACTTTTACTGTGACTCAATTGTTTCCGGAATATTCAAAGGAAATACAAAATATGCTTAAAAAATTTAAGGATCTAATAATAAACTAAAATTAACTAGTATCAACACATTTCCAGGAAGGAATCTGAAGTAAGAACGTTAAATAGCAAATTAGGTAGGGATGAATATGGTGTGACGTAATACTGCGCAAGCGCATTCACAAGAACCTGTACCTGTAGCCCCACCAAACGGATCTTCAGTCCTTCGTCGCTTGTCGCGTCGTTTTTTCTCGTACTGCGAAAGTTCGGCATCGCTAACAACCCGATGTATTTATTATATTTAAAATAATTTATAGCATTGTAATAAATTCCTGTATGTTTTTCGTGCTCAACACTTAAAAGTTTTGGCTTCTTATGAAACTGATTTCATAAGAAGTTTTGGCTTTCTTATTGTTAAGTTTCCAATCCATCTTCAAACATGGCTGCTGAAGGAAACGATTTTGTATCGACTCTTCCTTATCCAGGTTAGATATCATTAATTTTATTAATTATTAGTACTTACGTATGTTTTATTATTAATTAGAATATTTACCGTTTGATCAAATTAAACAACTAAAGTAATGAACTAAATTTAAACATTACAACGACCTTTTTATGTCGATATAAATGGAAAAATCTAAATCCATCGTACTCCATTCAAAGTTCTATCCTATTTGTTTTTATGCGAAATCTAAGGTTTCCATTGGTTAAACTACACAAAGAATAATAGAACATTCGAAAACTTAACTTGATTAGGCGAAAGATAAATTTGGCATTAAATTTATGTTAATGTAATTTATTGCAAGCATGGGCAGTTTGTACAGAGCATGTGCAGTTGGTTTTGTGAGCATGTGACGCGTGTATTGTGATAATATTTTATTAAAGATCCCATAGAGATATTATTACTAGAGGTTGGGGGTAAATTTAAACTATAGGCCACCAACAGATTAAATTTTGAAACATCGAAAAAGTAACCTGACCACCTTCGCTAATAAATATAATCAAATAATCAATATAAATTTAATAAACTTATATAGTAAAACATTAAAAATACGAACAATGTGCGGGAAACCGAAATAAATTTAATTATTATAATCTTAACTCACTCTTGAAGGAGGTTTCAATAAGGTTACACAGAGCCCCTGAGAGCCTCAAAGAGATGTTTCAGGCCTCTCAACGTATTTAGATAGGCTATGCCCCCTGTAGAATGTATCTCTATTAAAGATCTTTTTTTACACTTTTTAAGGTATTTGTTTCGTATAAATATCATTAGTGCGAAAGAACCAACCGACTAACTGGATAACCTTCCAAATCTTTTGTTAAGAATATCCATAGGGAAATTGAGCAATTTTTTATTATAATAATTTACTTAAGGAAATCATAAATTTTCCATTTCACCTCTAGCGCTCGCTAGAGGTGGTGTTTCGTTGCTTTCGCCATGACGTCAACTTATTCCATCGTAAATCGAATTAGTTGAAGACCGGAACGTTTAATTCGCCGTTCAACTTCCCGGTTCTTAGCTCATTTCATCTAAGCTTGTATTGCTTACCAGCATCTGTAAAATTTGATGTGGTAACGTATTATTTGTTTTCAAAAGCTAAACAAATTTGATTAAATGCTTTAATTTGAATGATGACTGTTTGCTTGTTAGTAAGTTGGCTACACTGCGCACTTGCTCGCCAGACCCTGTCGTTCTAGAATCTTCCAGAAGTTTATTAAATAACTAGTTTCACATTTTAAAATTATTCGTTATTAATGATTTGTGTTATTTAAATAAAACCAATTGTCTGGAAAAAGTTATGTCGAAACAAATGAAACCTAATGCATTGAAGATTCTCATTCTCCCGACTTTATAGCGAGAGCTGTTATTGTTTCATTTTGAGAAAGTGAGTTAGATCTGAAGTCAAAGGTACTATACGGTTTTATAACACGGTTTTATATACGGTTTTATAACATTAGATAGTTAACCACTTTAACAAATTCTTTAGTCTTTAATTAACCTCTATTAACTGAATGCAATGGATTATTCTGCTTTTTAAGGAGAATCGGAGTTAACACTCTGTAAAATTCACACATCGTATTTTACAGGTATAGTATTAAGTCATGGTATCACATCGTCATGGTATTCGTATTGAAATTAATACGTTTAATACGTTTTAGTTCTTGCACCTTAGTAGTTCAGTCGATTGAAACATAGCGTCTTTTGGATTGAAGGTAAAACTCGGGTTTTATAAGAAGTGTATCTAAGACAGATTCTAGACAGGTTCTAGCCTATGCGACTAGATTCTCTGCGTATAGATCGTACATTTTAATTAACGATACGCGGATTTGATAACGATGTGTGTACGAATATCGAAGGATCCGTTTCCGTTTGTAGTAAAGACAGCTTCATATTTTACCAGCAAAGTTTATTTTGACTAGATCTTTACTATTACGTTTTTTACATTTTATTTTCTATTTTTATTAAAAAGTAAGGGATTAATTTAAAATCGGTTAGTTTTCTTTTAATAGTTTTGTTTTAAACCTGGAATTCATGACAAAGATTTCAGTGACGTATTGGTTTGGAACAGCTGACTAGCTAGGTCAAGGACATGCTAAGCTATGTACCTAACTGACCCCACTATTTATCTAGTATCTAGTTCATAAAGTCTCTACTAGGTGACAGCTCTATCCTGTCCTGTGACTCGGTTCATCATCTCTCCATTTTATTATGGAAAGTTATGGAAAAATGTATTATTCCATTATTATTATGGAAAGTTTTTTCCATGTCTGTGCAGTACTAGATCAGTTCTTAATATATCTACTAGATACAACGACCTAGTATTTCTTGAGTAGTTCTTAATATCTCTACTAGATAGCAGTTCTATATAACGATTATGTACTTCTTACTGTCCTTCATCTCTCTATTAGTTAGCAGCTCTATTTAACGACTGTCCTAGGTAAGGACAAGTAATACAAAACGATACCAACAATAATACATACAATAAAGTCGGGTACAGTATACCTCGGTACCATTCCTAACCAATTCAGTCTCGCTGCGCTCGACCTCAGAATAAAGTGGTTATCCAAGGTCAAGTTGTTATGATTTTCGATGCACAAGGTGTTGATACTATACCGTAATAGTGTAATCAGAATGGTCATGGTTATCGGTAGCTTCAACACTCATCTCAGAATACATATATTTTAACTGATAATGAAATTTTGTCTGAGATTATTAGTTCTCACATTATAACTTTATAGTTATTGAAGTTGTTATGATTATCGATGTATAAGGTGTTGATACCATACCGTAATAGTGTAATCAGAATGGTCATGGTTATCGGTAGCTTTATCACTCATCTCAGAATACATAATATTTAAACTGATTGTGAAATTTGTTTGAGATTATTAGTTCTCACATTATAACTATATATTTATTTATATACTGTAGAGCTTAATTAAACACCAATAGCTCCACGCATAACTATATATTATTTTATTTGATAATTTAAAATTTGTAAGGTAAATCGTCATGATTTTGACATATGTAAACAAAATGTCCAAATATTTTTAAGTGTCACATATATATGTTCTTCTCCACTAACGTACAAACTAATTGTTGAATAGCTTTGGAATTTCTACTGCTAATTCATAATGTGTTTTGATATCTGACAATATGTGGAACGTCGAAATGTAGTGTAAAAAATTAAAATTTTTAGGTGTACGCTGTTTAAGTTTTAAAATGGAACAGTCAAAACTTACAAAATGGCGGCCAAAATCAAAATTAATTTTTTTATCGATTGACCACCTATCGTTGTACATTTGTGTCAAATTGCAACTCAATCGATTAAATTTTTGATTTTTAATGCATTTTTGATGACTTAGCAAAACAGGTTGTTGTAGACTGTAAAATAACATCTTCCGGGCAGCACAGAAGTCTGGGGTCACCTAAAATCTGATTTTTGAGCCAAGTTTCATTTCAAAACAGCGGGATTTATGCGTGACACAGACAGATAAACACTCACACAGACAGACAGACAGCAAGATAAAAACCACTCAGATCGTCACGAAAATGTCCAAATATGGTGTGGTTTCACCTCGGGTTCGGATTTTTAGGTGAAAATAATACTTTTGTTACATACTAGCTATACTATTCCTACAAGCTACTTATACCTACCTTATACCTACCTTACACCTACTACCTACTTATACCTACTATCTTTTCATACCTACTACCTACGGTAGTAGGTATAAGGATTCCATTCTAGTTGGCAGGGGCGGACTTGGCCATTGAGGGCGAGGGCGGCAGCCCTCCTTGGGCCCCTTAGCCAAAAAAACTTTAAAAAATTATCAACATATTAAATATTCTTGAAGTTATAGTATATACATTTATGAATTCGTTATAATTATGTAATATATTCATACCACCGGAGTCAAAGGGGCCCTATACTCTATGGTAGGGCCTAAAGAGCTCCTATAGACAAATGTTTTTAAATTTAAGGCCCATATTTATTTTACCTGGGCTTTTAAGGGCCCTATACAGTATACTAGGGCCATAGCATTCTTGACCAGGTCTCTATAGCTGGATGAAAGACTTTTAATTCAAGTAATTAAAAATAAATTTTAGATGTTAATGGCCCTTATTTAATATATTTAGACGTTTAAGGGCCCCAGACGAATATTAGGCCCCAATGATCTGGGGCCAAAAATTGTAAAAATGCTCTAGAGATTAAACACAAAATAATTTCATTAAATATTATATTTAAATAAATTATGTTTTATTTAAGTTAATTGTAATTTTACCTAAGTTTTATATTTACTTATTTATTTTATTATAATTTATTTAAGTAAAATAATATCATTTGACTTATTTTAGTTAAATATTAAATTACATAAATTAAATTAAGCTTGCTATTATCATTAATACTACTTTAGTTAAAAGTGTTCCCCTTTACTTGAGAAGCAATATAAGACCTCCCCCTCCTATTGGGCCTCTTGAGATGTAGGTTTGGACCCTTTTAGGGCAAACCCTCCTCGGGCCTTATTTTCTCAATCCGCCACTGCTAGTAGGTGCATACTCCTGAAGGGCTTTGCAAATCTTTTTCTTCTTTGCTTTTAATAAGTTTTTTGCTATTAAAACTTATCGCAATAATTCAAATGATTTATAACTTAATTAAGTAAAATTTATTAAATTTTCCACAAAGCACCCTCGCATTGTCTGCTATCTTTTACCTTATAAAAGTTTTACTAAATCAAGAGAATATTGTTAAGTTTCTAAGTCTACAGGTTTATCTTCTTAGTGTTGTTAAAAGTTACATGTTTCGCAGCTACTTACTAAAACTTTACCTAACTTGCTAAGTTTTACTGTATTGATACAATAGCATTAGGTTTAACAGTGTAGTTTTAAAGTTTATTTTCCTACCACCAAAACTCTTTAATTATTTTGTGTTTATATTTCAGTAGTTTTGGGGGATTTTCATTATTATTGTAGATGATAATTAAACTTATCTAGCAGGTGTATTTTATTCATATTAATTTATTATTTTCTTTAATGTGCGCTGATTATTATTATTTCTAAATTATCCGTATCAGGCCCCAAAAGACCTCGCGAGTTATATTCTGAACATTGCTGACTTGATAGCTCAAGCCCCCTTCATCTTTTATGTTGACATAAACATAATAAAACTTATATATAGGGGTACTAATGTACCCAAGCCTTGTAGTTTGTTTTCTATTGTTCTTTTGTACTTAACTTAGTGTATCTGTTAAATAAATTTATTGTTTTTAAAAACTTTGAATATTATTCGTTTCACGTAATTGGCGCTGCGGACAGGATACGTGGATAGGTTTTTTCATCGAAACTCTATTTTTGTCTTAACAAATTAACCGCGTATCCGAAACCAAATAAATTTATTACTGTGAAGTGTTAAAGTGCTAAGTGATTAAGTGCAAGGATTAAACACTACCCGTTTGGAATAACGAAAAGTCCAGTCTTTTGAAGAATAGAGGATTATATGATGCCAAAGTTCTTCCTAGGTTTAATATTATTGTAAGTCTTTTATAAGTACTAATTACCAAAAAATAAGCAATTATCGTAAAAAGAAATATAAAAAGAAGAAAATTTATTTTGTTGATTGAAACTTAATTGTATGAATAATTTTGAAGATTATACTAAGTTATTTGAGAATATAAATTTAAAGGAAAGTAGTTTAGCTAATCAAATCTTAGAATATAAAAAACATTTTGGAGACAAGATGCCCGTAGATTATCAACTTTTGAAATTATATTTGGAGACTATCCCTCCATATGATGGCAACCACATACCCTCTCAGTGTATGTTAACACAATGAAAGTTTAATTAATCAGTTTGCCACACCTGGAAACGAAGCTATCTGTACGTTCCTCTAAAAGCTTTAGTAGGTAAACTAACTGGAAGGCACTTATGCTCATCGGTTCCCGGGACCGAACTAACAACCTGGGCAAGTAAAAGAGACCTTAATCAGTATTTTGGAGATCAGAGGGATCTCGATTGTCTCATTCAGGATTTATTATGCCTGAAACCCGATAGGAGAGAAGCTCCCTATCAATTTGGTATCAAATGCCAAGACCTGAGATGCTTAATCATTTCAAAGTTAAATGTAATGACCGGTCTCTCATCGGCCGAAAAAACAATAAGGGTTAAGAGCTATGATGATCTTGCTCTCAAGACGTTCATCAGAGGCCTCCCCCCTCACTTACAACTCAGTATTCGATTAAGAAACCCTAGCTCATTAGAAACAGCTATGGGGTACGTCATGGAAGAAGAAAATTTTCTGCATGCTTCCAGACAGAGCAATAACCTCAATTTCAACTCGACGTACAATCCAATAGTAAAAAACTCCAAGTAGTCTAAGTAGTAAACATACTAACCTAAATACTCTATCCAAACCTCCTACAAACTTTAATAGAATACCTAACAGATTTGTTCCCCCTCCTCAATACTATACTCGTGGACCCCAACTAAATTCGCAAAACTATTATAGACCCATGTCAAATAATATTAATCTTAATCAAAGACCACCATTTGTAAACCAGCAATATAGGGCACCGACCCCACCTCGTCCTTGGGTACCTCAAAATCATTTTTATAATAACCAAAAATCCAGTGGACCTAACAATATTAATCAAAGCACTCCAACGCCTATGGATGTGGATTCGAGTAATACAAAATTATTTCACCAAAATATAGATAGCTATAACCCATACGAGGGTCTATCTTCTTATAACTATCTTGATGAGGGCCAACTTGATTATTGGTACTCAAGTGAACATGAATTTACACATCCTGGGTTTGATCTAGGTCAACCCCCATATAACTATCAACCTGATATAGATATCCAAAACCACGTCCCTGAGATAAACCAACGCCTTCCTGGCTCCCTAGGAACCAGCCAAGAAAATCAATTAGGTACTGATACTACAAACGGAGATAAATCCCTTTTTCGGGAAACTGCCTCCCAGGACCTGGAGAGTTAGTACAAGTAAATTGTGTTAGAGAAGATTTACCGTATGTTAACATCCCGGAAATAAATGCTAAATTACTAATTGACACCGGAAGTTCTAGAAGTTTACTCGATCCAGAAATAGCTAAGAAATACTTTAATCAGTATATTTACAAAGAAAATTTTCACATTCAAACGGCCCACGATATCACTTTTCATGACGAAGTGATAAGCATACCAATATTCCCCTCTTTCAAACTTGACAAGGTAAACTACCACAAATTTTATTTATTCAATTTTAATCAAAATTTCGACGGACTGATAGGAATTGACCTTTTAAAACTATTAAGTGCTCAAATAGACATGAAAAATAAACTATTAGTAACCCCACATGTTAAGCTCCCAATAGTATACGGGAAAAGTGATGACCCAGTACAAACTTATAAAATCCCAGCCAACACACAATTAGTAATAAAACTCCCTGTAGACAAAGAGTCAGGTTTAGCTGTGATAGAGCAAATTAAAATAAAGAAAGGAGTAGAAATCCCACAAGCTCTAGTAAATGTAAAAAATTATTGTGCCTACACGTGTATAAATTTTTAATGACACGAAGAAAATTTAGAAATGATGAGACCTTTAAATATAAATATTTTAGATCCAAATGCAAATGACCTTGTACCGTGGGGAGAGAAAGTATTTAATCATAACATATGTCCTAATACAGATAAGACTTACTCACACGACGACAAACTTACAGACAATCTAAAAAAACTGAGACTAGATCATTGTAACGAAGAAGAAAAACAGCTATAAATGCACTTTGTTTTGAATATAGAGATATTTTCATTGTCAAGGTATTCCTTTAACTTTTACAAATGAAATCAAACATCAGATAAATTTGACAGATGATAAGCCTATATATATTAAACAGTACAGGTACCCTGCCTCACTTAGAGAGGAAGTTAACAGACAAGTTAATGAAATGTTACGAGATGGAATAGTCCAGCATAGTACCTCGCCCTACTCGTTTCCAATATGGGTGGTACCTAAGAAATTAGACACCACAGGGATACAAAAGTATAGGATCTGTATCGATTTTAGAGCCCTTAACGACCGGACAATAGGGGACAAACACCCTTTACCTAACATTTCTGACATCCTAGACAATCTTGGTAATGCAAATTTCTATAGCACCCTCGATCTTGCAAGCGGGTTCCATCAAGTAGAGGTAGACCCAAAAGATAGATACAAAACTGCATTCTCTACAGATTCATATCACCTAGAGTGGGTGAGACTCCCTATGGGGCTAAAAAATGCTCCTGCCATCTACGAAAGGATGATGAACCATATCTTAAGAGGGCTAGTAAACAAAATTTGTATGGTATACCTGGATGACATTATTATATTTTCAACCACATTTAAACAACACCTCCAAAATTTACGAACTGTTTTTGACCGACTTCGACAGGCTAACCTAAAAGTCACACTTGACAAATCTGAGTTTTTAAAACCAGAAGTACAGTTCCTGGGTCATATCGTTACTCCTGAGGGTGTAAAACCAAACCCCGATAAAATCTCTGCCATAAAAAAATACCCCATTCCGAAAACTCAAAAAGAAATCAAGTGCTTCTTAGGCTTACTGTCATATTACCGACGGTTTATTAAGGACTTTGCAAAAATCACCAAGCCTATGACGGCATGTTTAAAAAGAATTCTAAAGTAGTATATGAAGACCCCACTTTATACAATGTTTTGAGGCATGCAAAAACATGCTGATTAACGACCCGATTTTACAGTACCCTGATTTCAGTAAAGAATTCATATTAACTACAGACGCTAGTAACTTTGCTATTTCGGGAATACTATCACAAGGCACTGTCCCAAATGACCGGCCTATAGCGTACGCTTCGCGCACCCTAAGCGAAACAGAAGTTCGTTATAGTACTATAGAAAAGGAACTCTTGGCTATTGTTTGGGCATGCGGTTATTTCCGCCACTATATTTGGGGAAAGAAATTCAAAATCTATACCGACCATCGACCCTTAACTTGGTTGTTTAATCTTAAGGAACCAAACTCAAAATTAATCCGTTGGAAATTGAAACTCGAGGAATATGACTATGAGCTTATTTATAAGCGGGGCTCACAAAATGTTAATGCCGATGCGCTATCTAGAATTAAAATTAATGCCATCGAGAGCGAATCTATAGCTGAAACCACTAATAGCGTCACTAACAATGTAGGAGACTCCCAGTTCGATGCAGCCAGATATTTGCGAGATCTGTGCGAAAATATCAACGATAACCTAGACTCCAATTTAGAACAGTCGAATTTGAATATTAGTGATAATTTGGATCAGCCGGTATGTACAAATATAAACCCTCAAGATACTCCTCAAAATATTACCGAGTTAAATCAGAGTGAACACCTTAGTACACAACATACAACTAATAACGACGTAATAAACGATGGCATCCGAATTTTAGACGAACTAATAAATAATAAACGTAATCAGATAATTATAGAACCAGACGTACATCAGACCGTTGACATAAAAACAGAGACTTGCACAGAACAAAGTATTGTTAGGGTTAAAATTCCAAAAAAGAATAACTATGACCTATTACTAGATTTTTTGAAAACTCATACTATGGGTGACGTTACATATTATTTATATTTCCTTGACGACTCCCTCTATCCGGAGTTTTGTAAAGTTTACCTAGAAAAATTCTCCAATAACGGCCCTAAATTAATTAAATGCACTAAAATGTTGCTTACTATTAACGACCTGGAGGAGCAGGTGGCCGTGGTGAAGGATTATCATATTGGTAAAACGAACCATAGAGGCATTACAGAAACGCTATCTCAACTACAAAGACGTTACTACTGGAAAGGCATGAAACGACTAATAACTAAAATTATTAACGAATGTGTAATTTGTCAAAAAACCAAATACAACCGGAACCCCACGTACTCGCCCTTAATGTTAACACCTACCGCATCGAAACCGTTTGAAATCGTACATTTAGATACATATACCTACAACGGGAGGAATTACCTGACTATAGTAGATGCATTTAGCAAATTTGCTCAAGCATATTTTATTGAAGGCAAAACTGCTATTCATATTAGTAATACACCATTAAAGTTTCTTACATGTTTCGGAATCCCTCGCAACTTTATATTAGATAATGGAACTGAGTTCAATAATGAAATTGTTAAAGAAATGCTAAAACTGCATAAAATTAATGTTCACTTTACGACTAAGAATCACCATGAGGGAAATGGAATAATAGAACGTTTCCACAGTACCATAACCGAACATCTTAGGATATTAGGAAAATCTCACGGGTCAGAAAACATAGAATTAATGAACTATGCCCTGATAGCATATAATCAGTCAATACACAGTAGTACTAATTTCACTCCCCATGAATTAGTATTTGGCCATACCGATCTTAGAGACCCCCATGAAATATTTCTACCGACTACTTTTTATACCGACTATGTCGAGTCCCATCACAAAAGGTTAGAAAAGGTGTACGAAAATGTTGCAACAAAATTATCCACCAACAAGGAAAAAATAATTAATAAACGGAACACGTTAGGCGATGTAAACAACAAATTCGAAATAGGCCAGCGAGTATATAAAATCAGTCCGAATCGAAGAAACAAAAAGTCAGATAGATTTGTTGGACCTTATGAGATTAAAAACTATTAGACAGAAATCGAGTTGAGGTAACCACCTATCGATAAAACAGGTAAAAAGAAAACACTCATTATACATATAAAGGAGTTAAAACCCCCTCATGTTACAGATGGGCCTTCCACGTCGAGGGAAAGTCAAAACGAACAGACTTAACAAACAATCCTGGACTACTACCCCTAAATTTAGGACAGGCTCAAACAGTTACCGACCACTGGAAATTTATACAGGTATACGATTTTCAAAAAACCTTTGACGAGTATCAACATTTGATTAAATCATATGAAGAAGTTAAACGATTATCCGATAACTCTGTATACACTAAGCAAAACAGTTCTTTCAGACTAGTAGATTTTCTTATTACCAAAACCGCTCAACAATTCGATCAACTAAACCCCTCACTTAAACTAAGACAAAAGAGAGGCTTAATAGATGGATTAGGTTCTATTATAAAATCTATCACTGGAAATCTAGATAATGCTGACGCTGCACGATACGATAAACTGTTAACAGATATAAGTGAAAATCAACACAAAATAAAGTATGCTACCTCGCTACAAACTACCCTTCTACAAAATACTACCGAAGAATTTAGTAAAAGTATAGAAACATTAGCACGAAATCAAAGAATACTCGAATCTCAAGTAAAAACTATAGTGTACGACAAATTAAATAAATCCCTGTGTCGCCATTTTGGGTTTCAAACTATAGTACAGCAAATTATAAATAATTTTCAGATTATTAGAGACACTTTAGAACAATTAGAAGTTGCCATCTCGTTTGCGAAACTTGGTACCTTTCACAACACAATGATCGATCCCTTTGAATTATTAAATAAGATTAATAGTGTAAATAAAGAATTAAATAGCGGGAGATTTCCATTCGAAGCTACATTAGAGAACGTGTTATCTTTTGAAAGAATAATATCTGTAAAATGCTATAGTAAGCAAAATCAAATCGTCTTCATAATAGAAGTACCAATCGTGGAAACAAAATCCTACCGTATCTACGAACTCATACCAGTCCCTATTTTCAGATCCAATTCCTATGTATCTATTATTCCATCCTCTAAGTATGTACTACTAAACGATCAAAAATTTGCTTATACTAATGAACTCTGTAAAGAAATAAATAGTAAAAACTTTATATGTAATCAATTATATACATATGGTCTAGATAATAATAATAATATATGTGAAATAAATATGTTAGCTAATTCATCTTTGGATAAATGCTATGTCTCGAGATTTAACATCTCCAAAACATTTATTCAAAGAATAGATACCTATAAATGGATTGTAGTAGATAGAAAAGAAAATTTAGTTGTAGAAACCTGCGAAGATAGCAGAGAAACTTACCCTATATCGGGAAGTGTTTTTATTAGAATTAGATAATAAGTGTCAAATAGAATTAGGTAATCATGTATTTAAATCATTTTCAAATGAAGGAACTAGATTGGGAACAATTAACTACAACATACCAATTTTTAATTTAACCAATTCCAACTCAGATTTAAATATTCAAAATCCCTTCAAGTTGGACCCAGTTAACTTAAAAATTAGTCATATCAAAAATGAACTTAAGAACCAACAAATGATTTTAAGTGATGTTTCCAATATAGCAATCTATAAAAGAATTAATATAGTTACAGTTATATTGTATGTTTTTCTTTTATTTATAGTATTAGTTTTAATGTTCTTATATGTGTGTAATAGAAAACATGTCAACATAAAAAAGGATGTTCCATCCTTGATTCCAAACATATCGGATTCTGTGGATTCTCCCCATAAACCTCAAATTCAGCATGGAGAAGTTATATTCTGAACATTGCTGACTTGATAGCTCAAGCCCCCTTCATCTTTTATGTTGACATAAACATAATAAAACTTATATATAGGGGTACTAATGTAACCAAGCCTTGTAGTTTGTTTTCTATTGTTCTTTTGTACTTAACTTAGTGTATCTGTTAAATAAATTTATTGTTTTTAAAAACTTTGAATATTATTCGTTTCACGTAATTCGCGAGTAGTTTTTACAAAGTTATCAGTCTGTATGTGTGTGTATCTTTTATTATCATACCTTTAATGTGTTTATGATTGAGTGTTGAAACGTTTTAGGTGTTTAAAAATATTTCGCATGCAGGAAATATTTTTTATCACGTTGTTGGTTAATGAACTAACAAATACGACTCAGAAAAATTTACTTTTCTAGAAAAAAAGTTCAGAAAGTTCTCAAGAAAGTTCAAGAATTGAGAAAAATTGTTGATCATTTTGATCGATTTGAAATTTAGCACTTATGTAATTATTTACAAGAAACAAGTGTGCTAAGTTTCATTTCAGTATCAGCAATAGTTAAATTGTAAATATATGTATAACTGTTTTAAAAAATTGTCAATATCGGAAAATATTTAGTCAAAACATTTAAAATCCAATTGAATTAAAAGAGTTTAAGGAAAATTTCTCTATAATAGTTATTTATGCACCAAGGGAATAAAATGAGCCATTTTTTCCTGATCTGTAAAGTTGGTTCCTAAGACGAAGTAGCAAGAACCAAAACAAATTAATCCCAAAGCGAAGCTGAGGGATTAATACAATTTACTCCCGAGCCGCAGGCGAGGGAAATAATGACATTTTACTCCCGAGGCGGAGCAATTTGATCATTTTAGTCCCGCATTTTACTTTAGTCCCGTATATTAAGATAAGGGACGAAATGCCCTGTGTTAGTCCCTTATAATAGAGTAAAAAAGTTTATTTTAGTCCCTTTTGGAGATAAAAACTTTTTTTATTTATTTTAATTTTTAAACCTTACAATATTGACATTGAAATCTATTTGCAATAACAATAATAAAAGAAAAATTCCATAAGCATTACGACTATGTGATTAGAGTTATAAAAAACAATATGGGAATTATTATACTTATAAATATTTTACAACATTTTAAAATTATCTGTAATAATATTAATCCAATTTGGTTTAGATGATATTAAGATTAAAAAGAGGTTGGGAGTCATATCATCATAAATCACGTTTCTGTCTTGCCGTCAACACCCCCTCCATTTACTCCACTGTATGCCATTATATTAACTGGTTTGCTCCCATGAAGCAAACGTGTTTGTCATTTAACTAAACTGTCTTCATGAAACTGTCTCTTCATTTATAAAAGAAACCTTAAACAAATTTTACGCCCGAGAGCCGTTTTGAATTCCCCTTAACAATATTTTGGTTGAGTTAAATAGTTATTAACTTACCATGGGAGAAAAGTGAGTTTTCGCTCCCTAGGCAATATTATTTAAAAATAATTAGTTTGATTTATATATTTATTTATTTAGTTGATTCCCGAGGCTAGCTGAAGAAATTATCTAGTTAACTCACGAGACGAGAGAGTTAATTACAGCTCGGGAGTAACGATTTGTTTCTCCCGTGGTAAGTTTAAGATTTACCTTCAGGAGGGAGTATAGTATAATGACAAACAGCTAATTTTAAAATCGTGGTAATATTTTACCACCAAATAATTTTACCAATAAATAATTTCTTGCATAGTTTGCCTTCTCAATTAAATGTAAAGGACATTGTAAGTAAACATTTACATTTATAATAAATCAATTAAACTTAAAAATGAATAAAACAAATTAAATATTTTGAAATTTAAATGACAAGAAGTACTATAATAGCTCTTTGCTTGTCTCGCTACTAAATAATGAGCATTTTTCAGGTTTTCAATTTTATCTAAACAAAAATGATCTTGTTGCTTCTCAACAAAGTACTTAAATATCCAAGAAAGCACTTATTTTCTAATTTTAGAACTCTGCTTTTGTGTTTGAAATTTTGACTGTAATTCAGTTTAAAACGGCTTCAAAGATTTAAAATTAGAAGAGAAATGTCTTAAATTTTTTATGCTTTGCTCTGAATCGGTGATATTTCTATTTTAGTCTATTTTCCTTTAAGGAGGCGAGTAAAAGTTGGTTTCTTTCGACTTTTGTTATTTGCTCGACTCGATATAAGGAAAAATCAACCTTGATTGTTAACCTGAATTATTCTCTATTTGATTGCTACTTTCTGATCCATTCAACGGGCCCGAGGCCGCTCTCCAAAGAAAAATTTTAATCTAGATAGCCAATTAAAAACGTACGGTTTTTAATTGGCTTTAAAAAAGTTTGGGTACAGAGTACCTCGAAACTTTCCCTCAACACACGTAGCGTATACGACGCTTTTCTTTACTTCCATCAATCACCATAAAAACCGAATTCTACCATAAAATCACCAAATTCATTATTTAACACGACTTCGTTCGTCCTTAAATAAAAACACATTCGCATTATTTCTAGAGGTCACCCTTCCCTTCCAGGCACTGACCTCGCTCCATGCTGCTTAACTTTTATGATTTAGCAAAAACCATGCTGTATAAAAACAAAACTTAGTATACTTATTTATTACGGAAAGAGATACCCTTTTACTAACACTTACTTAACAAAGTTTAAATGTTCAGTGCACTTTCAGTACAACCCCTTAAAAACACATTGTATGCTCTTTTGCATTACATATTTGTGCTGTAGGTGTAATCATTAAATCATGGCATTAATACTCTCTTTACGATTTTATTAACTTCTTATTTTAATTAAAACTGTTACTGATTCTTTGATCTTTTATAAAAAATATATACTATTTCAACTTTATATCTATATTATTTTTAATATTCAATACAATTATACAATAAAAATTCTTTATTGCCAAAGAAATTAAACTACGAGTAAAATTAGTTACTAGCACAATACATCCACACGCACAATATATACATACATATATAATATATATATATATATATATATATATATATATATATATATATATATATATATATATATATATATGTATATGTATGTATAGTATGTTTGAGTGTGTAAGTTTTTCTACCCTTGCCTATGGCGCACGATAACTCTTACAGGCTCTTGGAAAGTATACTTTTATTAGAGCTTTTAACAAAGTTTCAACGTTCAGTGCACTTTCAGTACAACCCCTTAAAAACTCTTTGTATGCTTTTCTGCATTACATATTCGTACTGTAGGTTTAATCATTAAACTATGGTATTAATACTCTCTTTGTTTTTCTCTTAACGATTTCATTAACTTCTTATTTTAATTAAAACTGTTACTGATTCTTTGATCTTTTATAAAAAAATATATACTATTTCAACTTTATTTCTATAATATTTTTAATATTAATATATTTTAATATTAGTTTAATCACTAAAAACTTAAAATATTTGCCATTCTTGTCAAGTTTTTAAATTGACTCCTTTATTACATACATTTTATAATAATAATAATTATATATTATTAATATATATTACATATATTATAATTATTATATCATTATTATTAATATATTACTTTTATATTAATATATTTCTTTAATTATATAATTAAATTAATATATAATTCTCATTATTAATTATATTAAGGGGGAGTAGATCAAAGAAATTTTTAAAACAAAATGCCGAGCTTTTGATATAATTTTTATCTTTATCATAAATTAAACAAATTATCAATTACATGGTTTTATATTATTAATTATCAAATTACCAAAATCTCATTTTTTTATTATTATTTCCTGGATGAAATTCTCTTAAATATAATTAATAATTTAAAATTAGATGTCTCTATTATGTTTCCCTACATTATTCTTGATTTATTTCTTTTTAGGAAAGTGCAACTGCTTGGAGGATGAAGCCATCTCACCATGTTACTTCGAGGATGGAGCCATCTCACCATGTTACTAAAGGTAATTTATTTTATATAAGAGTATATTAACAGACCATCAATATTGAACGATATTCTGCCTTTGAAAAAGTACGTTTTAAATTAAATGTAAAATTACTTTTTTTTAGAGTGACAAGATTTCTAACGCCTTTAACGAATTTTATTTGAACAATATTGCTAATGAAGTGGTTCGCGTTAAAATAAAACTGGTTGGGAGTCGATACGTCTATTCCAAGTGGCAAAAACGTCAAAAAACAATCGTAAATAATCCGGAAATCAAAATTACGGTCAGTAAACAGAAAATCTCGAGTGAGGTTTCGTTTGCAATGTTTTTGGGGCGCTTAATCCAACAAAACTGGTCTTATGTCGATACCACCACCTGAAGTTACCAAAACGTCGAAGAAACAGTGGTAAATTACCAAGTAACCTGTAACATACAACCGTTTTTGATGTTTTTTTGCGTGCATAATCCAATATAACCGGAAGTCGATAAGACCACTTTAAATGCTTAAAGCTAGGATTACTAGGTTCGAATTTTGGTACCGGCGATAATTTTTTATAGTCATATTTAGACAATATAAGTTTATAACCAACCACAAAATTATTTTGGCGCGGAGTTCCATAAGCATAGCGACTTTTCTTTGCTATGCATGTTTTTCTTAACGATCCAGGTCTTGTTTAAGTTGTCAGTGTATAGCTTATAACCTCAGCAATAGCATCACTCCGTTGTACACAATTTTTCCGGATTCTTAATGAAAGCGCTTAAACATTCAGTGTGTCAACAGTAGCATGGTAGCATGAACTGAACTTATGAGTACCAATTGCAGTGCGATGTTGGATTGATCGTTTTTTTAACATGCGTGAATGCATGTGCGCATTTCCTTTCTAAAATGCGGAAAAAATTGTGTAACAAGGAGAACGCTACTGCTCAGTTTATGAGGCGTAAACCGGAAACTTAATCAAGGCTGAGCAACAAAGCATGCATTGCAAAGAAAATTCGTCTGCCTTGTAGACTCCTGTGCCAGAATTTTTTCTAAGCCTTGCGGATCGATTCCTGTTGCATCCTGTAGAATATTTTTTTAACATTTTCTATCAGAATTAAAGAAATGCAGTGGTTAGTTGTAGTATGATTCTAATTTACTCTACACCACGTCTCCAGTCTCTACCATTTCCCTTTTATTGTTTTTTATCTTCTTCTCTCTTTATAATAGCAAGTTACGTAGAAAAGGGCTGTTTTTATCCAATTTACCTGGATAATAAAAGAGTTAGTTTACCTGAGGGATATTTTTTTATACCTGCTTTTCTTATACTTTACTCAGCATTTTTATTAAGAAATTTTCTCTCTTTAGATTGACTTTCCTTTAGACTTCTGTGTCAGTTTTAAAGTTGCTATTATTGGTTGATTAAATTTTTCTTTTTGTTATCT
Organism: Microvelia longipes; assembly: GCA_018340805.1. Classification (NCBI taxonomy): domain Eukaryota; kingdom Metazoa; phylum Arthropoda; class Insecta; order Hemiptera; family Veliidae; genus Microvelia; species Microvelia longipes. The sequence goes on along the minus strand of JACMZG010001908.1, from coordinate 48,640,991 downwards.
GTTTAATAATCTTCAGTTTTTAGCGAATTTCCCATTAGAAAATTACGCTTATAAAGTATAATTTGTAATTATAAATGAATAATTCTCTCTACTTAATTACTAACTAACAAACTCTAGATTTCAACCCCAAAGTGGTCATCATCAGTGCCGGCGAGATAAAGGCATTATTTCTTCATCTTGCCGCCACTGTAAAGTAATTTAGTGAAGAGAATCGTTTTTTTATAGTTATGCAATCAGTTCCTCGAGCGCTATTGTTTTAATCATACAATTTTTTCTTTGAATAAAAGATAGTTGTATAAAAATATCTTCTACTGAGATTAAAAATTAGGTATACCTGTAAATACCACCACTACTGGAGGGACTTTAGTTTTTACTCAATATCTTTTTAAGCTCTAGTGAATATTTATGGGGAAAAAATCTTATATTAACTAAATATTCTTTTGGTTCATACATCCCAATCGTACATGAAAACAGTCAATTTTCCACGTTTCAAATGTTTTTAAACATTTTCTTTTATATTTTTTAGGCGCAATATGGAGGAAAAAATAGCCCTTAGCATTTTTAAGAAGGGCTAAAGGTTTTATTATCTATTGTAGGACGAAAGTAAGCTTATGCTAAAAGTTAACTAGAAGGTGTTTTTGTTTAAACCTCCAAGGGTTGCCTCCCTGTTTGGTCTATGTAGTGAATATGTTTATACAACCTACCTGTAAGTAAGGCGGATACCTTTACATTTCAGCTTTTAGAAGAACTTTTTTTACTTTCCCTTATTTATACTATAGGTTATATAAAGGAAAATATTGTGTTTGCGCTAAAAACCTAAGGTGGGATTTCACATAAATCATTCATTAGAAATGTTTTTAAGACTCACTGATTGATTTTCACAAAGTTTTTTATCTGAATGTTTATGTAAGTTTGTGTTTCTATTATTATCGTAGCTTCCAGTGTCTTTTTGCGAAAGAGTTGAAACGTAGTACAAAAAACAATCTCTAGGTCTAGTTGTGCCTTGTGGAAAACATTTTTTCTAACATTAATGATAAAATAAATTTAAAAAAAAAATCATAAAACACAGAAAAATGGTCGGTCCAATGTAAAACTAGACTGCATGTCGTCAGAAGAACAACAATAAGTTGCTATTGTCTCCTTATTATCAGCAGCAGTCAAAGTATAATTCAATGCCTTGTTTTAATTTTTTTTTAAATCGTAAAAATCAGAAGAATAACCTGTTGAGTTGAAATTCGGTATGAGTGTATCTATTTATATAGTACACAAGTATCTAAAGTTTCATTTTGATACGGCTTGTATATCTATGTAATTGTCGGATCTCTAATGTTAAGCATCCTTGAGCTAGGTAATTACCTAGATGGGTGACAACATGGATCAAAACTGATCTTTCAGTCAGTTTTGCCATCTGAGGATGGCAAAGCGAGACCAAAGACGTGCTAATTTATGAATAAGGTTTTGCGTGTTATGAGGACTCGCTCCACTCGACCTCAGTATATGCAATATAAAATACAAAACAGTTAAAATAAAAAGGCTAATAATTAAAAATATTAAAGTACTTAAAGAATTAATAAATAAAATAATAGGCGTCGAGGTATGCAAGTTGGACGAATTTTCTTTGGAATGCGGGATTTCTGGGTCAACAATCCATATATAGCATAAGTTTCCGGTGCACGCTTCATAACCATAACAGTAGCAGTTCTACTTGTTGCTCAATTTTTCAGGATTTTGTAAAAGAAATAATAAAATCCGTAGCTTTAAATGCCACCATGATCGATAAAAATTTACCACTAGTAGAATTTAAGATAGTAATCAAAGGAATGTCGAGAAATAGCATATTTTAAAAAATTCAACAGGTCATTGCGATGCCTACCGTCTTGTTATATTAAAATCAGTGCAATCGAGTGATAGACAGACGCACACTCACACACACAATATATATATATATATATATATATATATATATATATAATATTATATATATGTAGTATGTATGTATACATATACACGTGTGTCTGTGTGAGTATTACTGCTTTATAGCATAGAATTATATGTATAAATTTGAAATTTATTAAAAGTATAAAAATGCATATGAATACACATGAGTATTATTTAAATGTAACGTTGTATGGTTGATACATAATATTTAATAGGGTTATGAAGTACCTTATGAATAGAGCTCGCACCTTGTGCTTGATAAAATAACTTGAGATGACTTCATATAATTTAAATAAAATTCAGATTTAGTTGCTTAAAGTTTTATTATTATCATTATCTTTATTTGAGACACTTTTCTTTCTTAGCTTTCCTTGTTTCAGCATATATTAAAGTGCATTGTCATGTAGTTTTATAATTTTCTTTCTGTATAACACCTTAGTTTTTCCTACCATCATTACCTTCTAATTTAAGAAGAAGGATTTTTTTTCTTTTCCACATCTATATTAAAAGTATTTTGGAAAAGTATTTGTTCTAAAAGTCCAAAATAGAGAATTAACTTTTCGGTTTTGGTGTTTTAATACCCTACTGAGTGATTTCTTCCATATTGTTTGTTTTTTGTGTGTGTGTATGTATGTGTATCTGTTATCATGGTGGACCTCATTGTGAATATGCTTGAGAGTTTTAACTTAGTACATAATCAATCTTTAGGTTTTAAAAGTGCAATGCCAAAAATGCAGTATTCGCTGTCGAATATGTAGATCGTTTTGAAATTTGGCACGCTTGTAGTCTTATAAAGCACATGAGACCAACAAAGGAGCCAATTTGGCACGCTTGTAGTCTTATAAAGTACATGAGACCAACAAAGGAGCCAATTTGTCACGCTTGTAGTCTTATAAAGTACATAAGACAACAAAGGAGCCTTTTTGGCACGCTTGTAGTCTTATAAAGTACATGAGACCAACAAAGGAGCCAATTTGGCACGCTTGTAGTCTTATAAAGTACATAAGACAACAAAGGAGCCTTTTTGGCACGCTTGTAGTCTTATAAAGTACATGAGACCAACAAAGGAGCCAATTTGGCACGCTTGTAGTCTTATAAAGTACATTAGACAACAAAGGAGCCTTTTTGTCACGCTTGTAGTCTTATAAATACATGAGAACCAACAAAGGAGCCAATTTGGCACGCTGTAGTCTTATAAAGTAATTAGACAACAAAGGAGCCTTTTTGTCACGCTTGTAGTCTTATAAAGTACATGAGACCAACAAAGTAGCCAAGTTTATTATCTTCAGTTAGTTGTTAATTAAATAACATGTGTGCGTTTTTAAAAAACAAAATCGTTAAAAATCAACAATTGAGTTGAAATTTGGTCCGAATTCCCCTTTACGTAATAAAGGGGAATTCTTCATTTTGAAATTCGCTAATGTTGGAGACCTCTAATCTAGGATCAATATAATTGATTTTGGATTATTGCTACTAACTTTGGGGCACGTCTGTGAGGTGTCCTCTCATCTCAGGGATCGACAAAAATCAAACTTAAGAAAACTCCGTACTAAATCATCTGTACTTAATAATTGTACAGAAGAATGTACAAGTGGTTCTCTTTTCTCTCTCTCTCTTGCTTTATTATTCAATATCTAACCTCTTGTTGCTTCTTTATTATTTTTTATCTCACAGTAGGCTTATTACGTTATCATTGCAGTGTTTCACTCCGACTTGTAAAATTTAAACGTACTCAGATAAAAGTTTGTTCTTTTCCTTGAGGTTTTTATTCAAGTTCAAGTTGATTGTGACTCAAAGCTTTATATTTCTTTAGAAGTTTTTTTGTGTCGAGTAAAACGGTCCATAAGAAGTGTTGAAGGAAAGGAGAAGGGCCCGCATCTCACCGCTGCATAATTAATCCGGGCCCAAAAGGGGCTCCTTGCGGACTCCCTGCAATGCCGCAATTCTAAAACCTCCCTATTCTTTCTCTTTTTAACCTTAGAACCCATGAATAATGTTTCGGCTCCTAATACTTTCATACTCTTTGTACTCAACCCTTCACCTCTCTAACTTATTAATACAGCTGTGTTTTTGAATTTAATTCTTAAGTGAAGTCACCAGGGAGGCTTTAATTTATTCATAGTTTGAAAAAAGATAGAAAGCCTTTAATAAAGGATCGACGTAAGGAGAAAAACATGTTTGCCAAGTTTTTTTTTACTTTTACAAACCGATCCATTATTATGTCTTATATACTTTGTTTTAGAAATATATCCCAGTTTTAATAATTCTATCCTGCTCCATTTTAAATTTATTTCTTAGTTGAGAAAAATGTCGAATTTTCCAAAAACAATTATGTATTCAGAATATGTCCAATTTTAAAAGAGTCTGCACTTCCTTAGTACGAGCTGCGCGTGCTTAAAATAATTTCATTAACTGTGCAGATTTTAAATTTTGAGAAAAACTTACCTTCTGACCGAAAGTTTCCTATTGTAGATATAAACAAATAGCGAAAAAATTAATAGTGAAGTATATTAATACTTTATTTTGCTTCTTACCAATGAGTATAGTATAAGCATTGCTTCTCTTCTTATACTAGACTCTTTATTGTTTCCACCTAGTGTCTTATTTTTTTTTATTAAAAAGAATTGAGGCTTTTCTTTTGTGTTTAATTTTCCTGAATGTTTTAAATATTTTGAACTCGTCTTATCCTTGTTACATAACCTGTGTTCATGCTATAATTTATATTATATTTATCAATATCATCCGATATCATCCTATTTATTAATATCATCCGATATCATCCTATTTATCAATATCATCCGATATCATCTTATTTATCAATATCATCCGATATAATCTTATTTATCATTATCATCCGATATCATCCTATTTATCAATATCATCCGACGTTCGTGGTGTCAGTAAAGTACCCTCCTTATCGCACCATCCTCTTTATTTAAGAACCTTGCTTTATTCAGACTAGTTGTCGGTCAACCTTCTATTTCGCTTTTGTTATCTCCTGCAAGTCTACTAAACTTTTACTTTATCGCTTTTAGACGGCATTCTTTTCAAATATTTGACCATAACAACACAACATGCCATCAGTGTTGGAGAACTGTAAAATTGTTATTCTGAATAAAGTCTACTTTTCCTCATTCATGCCATCAGTATAAAGGAAAAGTAATGTTTGAGCTAAAATTTCAAAACCGAGGTTTCTTCTGAATTTTTCGTCTATGGCGAATTTCCGATAGGAAATTACGAACTTGAGGTATTTAAAATCCCAGAGCACTTTTCCGAGTTGTCTGTCTATTTGTGTGTGATTTTCGTCCTGTGTTTATTGTTAAAACTTAGTTCAAAAATCAAACTTAGTACTTCTGTGAAATAGCAACCGTGCTTTCCGTTCTAGTTGATTTAAGATATCATGAATGGTTTTTTCCAAGTTGTCTGTCTTTATGTGTGTGTCCGATACCTTCTTTGCTTTTAGTGTGTTTTTGCTGGAAAATTGGAACTTGGCTAAGAAATCGAATTTGTATATGTATAAATCAAGTGGTATCACGCCATTAGTAGTAATATGGGGGAGTGGTGGTAATTAACAAGCAAGTAGACCACGTTGTTGGGCCTTTTTTACAAGCTTCATAAGATAGTATTTTACTATTTTTAATTTCAAGTGTAGATATATTGCATCTAATCTAGACAAAAGAGCCGTGAATTTCTATGGTTTTTCTCTTGCTTTTTCAAGCAATCATACATACTTTCACTGACTATGAACAAAAAGTGCCCTCACTGTTAAACCAAACCTCTATACACTTTAAACTACAAGGCAGACATACCATAGTATTATAATAAATCTACTATAAGGGTCCTAAATTTTGCCTATACCCAGTTTCATTTAGAGTAAGGGATCTTTACCGAGTACCTGACAACGCACAGGCTCGAGACCACCGGTTTTACGTCCCTTCTGAAGGACGTGGTACGTAACATTTTTATCCCTCTTATAAAAATCCCAGAGGCTTGCCCTGGGATTGAACCTATGACTAAATAAATTCCTCTCATTCTATGTATTGCCCGCGTAACTTAACCACTACACCACGGGCGACTCTCTATGACGTCATTTACTGTCATTAAAGTTTCAAAAAATTTGGAATTTATAAAACAAGATCGGGAAAATCATTTGATCGATTTGAAAATTGGCCCGCTTGCAGTTCTAATCTAACAAATTTGCCAAGTTAAATTGTATTACTTGCATTAGTTAATTTTTATTAAATGAAATGAATATATGCTTATAAATAAATGAATTATCCAATCGAGTTAGTATTTAAACCGCGTAATAAATTGAATTACTGAAAATTTACTGTATATTACCAACCTATATGACTATATCTCACAGTTATTACCAAAAGTAGGTATAGACGTATTTTTAAGTGATGAAAAAATTGTTTAAATGTAAAAAACCTTTATTTGAATAGTACTAAAAGCAAATACGTATGTTTTAATATTATTTTGTAGTAAAAATTCCGTAGGATATTTGGGAGGTAAGAGCCGAGCTGGTTCTCTAGAGAGCTGTTAGCAACTCTTTTTCTCTGAGTATTTTCTACTCACGTTGCTTCTTTTTAATCAAAACTTATGATTGTTCGTGCCCTACTCCTACCCTAGGGGCATATGCATCTAAACCCTAACCCTAGCCCAAGTCATATGGTCTTACGTACCTCATGACAGGTATTACCTAAAATCATTCTTTATTTGTTCTTATGTGCTATTTTACCATTATTGTAAACAGATGCATTTTGGCGATTTTTGCGTGTTTTCGTCGAAACAATAAGCTTATGAGGTCACGGCCCTAGAGATGAAGGTATATTAAGTAATTACTAGCTGATTTTAAAACACCGCGTATAGAGATAAGAGTGCTTGAAGACAATCAATCTAACTCATAATGTTAGATCATGATGAATGCAAAACAACATCAAAGCATGTTGACGTAACTACTGACAAAACCATATGGGATAAGTGTGTGTGCGTGCATCTATTAGTACGTTTTCTCAGCATCCTTAATCCGCGGGATCGTATTGAGTACAGTACGCTAGTTAAATACGGTTGTATACCATGCAGATGGAATTCATTGATTCCATCTTCCCTAGTACTAGCGTATCCGACTGAATTCCCTCCCTGTACACACGCTAGGAAGCACATTCTCCATACATGGCGGCACATATGACTAGTCCACAGTGGTTCATCTAGCCCAACCAAATTCTATCCAAACTCACTGCTCTGGCTAGTGCCAGAGACTATTTCACAGTGCACCTAGTCCATCAAGACCAACTAGACTCTGGCCAGGCTTCGTTCTAGCTAGCGCCGACTACAAGTTAACAGTGTGCTCAGTTCATTCAGTCTTACTAGCTCCTCTAATCGCCTTAGTCTCACTTGGCCTGCCCCCTTGTTTAACCAGTCTCACCAATCTCATCAGCTCCTCTCGCATCACCAGACTCTAGCTAAGCTCACGCTCTGGCTAGTCCAGCGCTACCCAACAGAGAACTCTGACAACCCCGACGCCTGTGTGGACAAACTTATTCTAGAGCCCTGACCTGAAAGTCAAAGTTCCACAGAGCTACGAGGAGACATGTGTTTTCAAAAACCGATTACTTCGTTCCTATAGTCACTTACGCTATTCATGCCACCGCCTTCACTTTTAACTGGCCAAGTTTTCGGACATACGAAGGCTCAGTATATCTTTCCGAACTTCATCTCCATCAGCCCGCAGAACCTTAACTTTTCGTGAGCTAGAGACGACAGAAAAAAGGATCCAGACTTGTCTGAGATGAAACAGGACCCAACATCGCATTTGTGTATTAGCAGCCAAGGAAACCACATAAATCCCTGGCTGGGTTGTCTGGTCTGAGAAGCGGGTCTGCTTGAGAAGATGGTGGTGAAGTGTCCTACATAATGAAAATTCATTAAATACTGCTACCGTGTTATGAAATATAATAATAAAACAACAACCAACACGCAATGGACTTTTTGAGCAAACCAAAGGCCCGCGATGCAATGTCCTTTGCTTAAAAGGCTATCTTTTAAAACACTTGTAGGCCCAATATCTTTCTCTAATGTGTGATCCTATTTCAACAATATCTTGCTCTTATCATATTAGCTTATTAATTATCTTAATAAAACCATCCTTAACCATGCTTGGCAACTTATCATATTTTATAATGGATATTATTCAAATAAATGTACAAAAGGAATATCTTTTTTATAAGGCTACTTAAGAGAAGAAAATGATATGCCACTTATGACTGGGAATCCTGCCAAATTAATGGTCATAATAGCTTTCCCTTCCACTAAGAGAGGGAGCAAATATCTCTTCTTTACTCTCTTTTCATTTAGTTTTAAAGTCTAATAATTTCATATTATGTGACAAATAATGCTCTTAGAATTATCACTTTACTTACTTTTTGGTTTATATCTGACGGCTTATTATTTATTATTTTAATTTATTATGGTCTGTAAGACTAACGAAATGTTTTTAGTTTAATTTATTTTCAGTGCTGTTATTTTCACACTTTTGGATTTTAAAAGTTATTTAATAAAATATTTTAATAATCATACAGGGTGGTCCGAAAGTCCCCCTCTCCCTTTGATTTGTTGAACTATTTTTCAATCGATAACTCGCAATAATGACTCGGAAAAAATTTTAAAATTCATGGAACTCGAAAAATGTTTTCATTAGTTTGAGATTTGGCACGAATTTAGTAATATATTAGAGCAACGTATGTGTCAGTTTTATCACATCATCAGTATTAGTTTTATTTTTATTAAATGTATACGTTAAAAAACGTATACGTATACGTTTTAAAAAAAATAAAAAGAAAATAGTCCAATTAGGTTAAAACATGGTACAAGTATATCCTTCTACGTAGTAAATTTATTATATAAAGTTTCATTTCTAAGCACCAAGCATATCTATGGTTTTTGTTGGATCATATAAATTAAGCAGCATTGAGGGAGGTCAGTGCCTGGATGGACGACCGAAGCCAGTTCGGAGACGTGTTGTGGTATAAATTTGACGAAATCGGACCGTGTTTCAAAAATACGTGTAGGCTGTCCCAATCACGCAATAGCAAAACTGTTTTGCTATTACACAGTTTTGCTGAACTGTTTGTGTGTGCGTGTGCATGTATGTATTTCTAGCCAATTTTTTTGTAAAATCGATTGTCGCCATTAGTACTAAGTCGGACGACCCCTTAAAGTGACCAAAAAGTAAAATAAAATGATGGTAAATAACTGGAAAATCTTGGGTAAATAAAGTAGGTCAACAACAAATTGGGACTAAAGTATTGTTTTCTATGTTTTTATGGTGAGTATATAAAACCGGCTGAGAGTCGGTGCGAGCACTCCTAATTTAGGAAAAACGAACATAGTTCTGTAGAACCAAAGTTCAAGTGTTAGCGAATTTTATAAGAAAAATATTATTTTTTTTACCAAAGTGTAAAAAGAAATGCTATAAAAAATCAAAATCAAAATACTGTGTTTCGTGAATTGTTTGTTTACATTTTCTAGGGCAAAGCAATATGGCCATGCCCATGCAAAATTTAAACCAACGCCCTGGTGGACAAAATGTAAACTAAATGCTATGTCTAATAGAAATGACATTTTTTCCCCTACTTGGTACATATATTACGTTAGTCAAAGATCTTGAAAAAAGGGCATGATGCATTATCCCTTACATCCTAATAGCTGTTTTAATACCAACTTAAATTAGCGTAATTTAAAAAAAAAACGACTGAAAAACTTGTTGCATCGTGGCCCGATCTCTCCTGAATTGAATTTTCCTTCTAGGATATCTCCATAATAAATTTTCCCCACCCAGGATCTCCAAAATCCAAAATCAATTTTCTTCTCTAAGATCACTCCATAGTTAATTTTCCTCTCTACTGCTTTAATAGCGACGACTCATAAAAGTAAATTTTTAAAAAATCTAATAATTAATTCACTTAGAGTGTAAAAAAGATTTTTTTATTTACTAAAATGAAGCGAGAAAAGGGATTAACAATACACATTTATGAGAGACCTTAGTTAAAAGTTTAGAATTGAGTTTTTCTCTACGTATGACTCGAGCAAATCTTTATTAAATTAGCTCTGTTAGGGCTTGAAAGTCTGAAAATGTACCGGCTAGACCTTTAAGCCTGTTGAATTTTAGTTAAAAAGGGTTTTTATATTTCGCTTCAGTTTTTTGAGGATATTCCCAAGTCCGATCTTTCTTTTTGGTCCACTGCCCTTTATTCCAGGTCTATTCCCCTAGGCCTGCAGAGTTTTCTCCAAAATGTTTAATACCGTTTTCTACTTTTTAGTTTTGGAGTAGTGTTCCCCCGAGATACTAAAATTCACTCACGACACAGATCTGGTGGCCTGATTTATACTTTTCTTAAAGATTTTGAATATTATACTAAACGGAGTATGAAAACAACTCTGTTCAAAATATGACGTATCAATATCATTTATTCATCCATTAAGAATAAATTTTAAAGAGATTTGTCAGCGAATTTTTAAAAGACAAATAAGCTTACGTAAGGAGAAAAGAGGGAGGTAGTTTTTATGAATGGGGGGCTTTACTGATAATATATATATATATATATATATATATATATATATTATATATATATTAATATATATATATAATATATATATTATTGCCTTTATATATCAATTCCATGGACCATATATAATCTACGTAAATATATAAATATATATAATATATATTATATATTATATATATATATAATATATATATATAATAAATACTGTGAGTCTCTGGATAGACTATAGGTGTTAAAGACAAGAAACTTTATTTTTCGAGAAAAGGTCCTTTATGAAAATTCCGTAGTGTGTCTACGGGATTTTTATAATTTGTCTTCTTTGTCAAGGATCTTTGTAAGAGAAAAAGATAAAATTTTGACGAAAATTCGCTAATAAGTTGGGCGATCACAAAAGGGGTGGGTAAAAGCTTAAAACTATTCTAAATAGTCTCATGAGGGAATCGATCTTCCACTTCTCTTATATGAACATCATCTCTCATAAGCGTCATCATCCAATGAAAATTCGTTAGAATTATGTAAACTATTTGTTTAAAGTCAAATAACATAGGGTTTGTTTTTAGCTCTTTTTTACCCTTGATTCCTAAAAGCAGGAGAGCTGCCAATGAGCAGTTGCTTCACCGAGATATTTATTTCTCTGCAGAACTATTCTTGTAAAAAACTAGTATAAAACAGGATTTTAGAGGGAAAAAAGATATCTCTTGGTAAAAAGTTAGTAGACTTGTTTACGCCCCAAACGACTCTCTAAAGCTTAGCGTTTCGATCCACAAAGGACGTCATAATCTAACATAGAAACCTTTAATATCCTTTGCCAAAATATTTGTTTAATTTTTTTTTAGGATTATAAAAACTATACATAATCTTTCAAGTAGTAATATAAAACTGTTCATAAATAAAACATATTAATATATAGGGCGGAGCGAAAGTTCCCTTTGTTGGAGTTTGAACCATTAGACATAAATTAATAAAAAAAATTAGAGTACTTTTTGTGCAAAGGAGACTTCTTTCTGGTGGTGTAATTAACTTCGGGTGTCCTATGCAACACCGAATTACGTGAAAAAATAGAAAAAAGTTAACTGGAAGGTTTACTTATAATTTCGGTAATTCGGTGTTGCATAGGACATCCGAAGGTAATTACACCACCAGTACTAAGGTACACTTTATGTATATACCTTCCTTACCTTTAGGAAGGTTTAATTTCATTAAACCTTGTATAAGGAAGGTATATACATAAAATATACCTTAGTACTATTATCAATGGGTGTATTTTATTATACCTATACATAAATTTTAATGTAAGTAGAATATGAAAACGCGATTCCGGATTTTCTTTCATTTCATTATCAGTTCATAATAAAATTATGAATTCATTGTTTATCGAATGACATGTGTTCATTTTTAAAAATATTGCTGAAAATGTAAAAATTATCTAATAGTGTTAAAATTTAGCACAATTGAATGGAGTTAAAATTTAGCACAATTAGGCTGTTATATCTCCGTTTTTTTTGTATCAATAATGCTGGTTACAGCATTGAGCGAAGTCAGTGCCTGAATGTGCCACCACTAGGAATAAAACGGATGTTATTACTGTTTGAGGCCATACGAAGCGAGACCGAAGTAGCGAGGATAAGCGTAGCGAATTCCATAATTGGTGTAGAAACGTTTCGAGGTACCCCGTTCCCGATTTTTAACACTACGATGTCGTGGTCCGAAAGGTCAAGCAGCATTCATTCATTTTTAATTAACCTTTTAAAACTGTATTATATTTTTATACTTTCAAGCTATATGATATTAAAATATGCGTGGTTTTATACTAGTCATTACGGGCCTTCGGCCCGTAGCCGTTCGCGGCCGCATTGTTATTTTGTATTATTTGTTATTTTATTATTACTTGTCTTTATTTTTAACAACTTGTTGTTTCAATAATTCTGTCCTGAACAATGAAGCTTAGGCTATACCAGCAGTGCTTTATTGTATTGTTAGATTTAGTAGCTGTTTTATGTCAGTTTTTGACATAAGTTTGTTAAATAAAATAAAAAATGTTTTTGAGTTTTCGTTTTGAATGAAATTAAGTTGTTCTCATTATGGATACCGAAAAGTAGAGAGAGGTAGGAAGCAGGTAGCTCCGTCTCTCACAAATTCAAACAAACATTACTTGTTGTTCCATGGTATTTTGCCATGTATTTAGCTAATTTTTGTTGCCTTGCCTTGATATGGGCCATATAGATATATACAAAATAAGATATATGTAAATAAGATAAATACAAAAGGATACAATAAGATATATGTAAATAAAATAAATACAAAAAGATACAATAAGATATATGTAAATAAGATAAATACAAAAAGATACAATAAGATATATGTAAATAAGATAAATACAATAAGATACAAAAAGATACAATAAGATATATGTAAATAAGATAAATACAATAAGATACAAAAAGATACAATAAGATGTATGTAAATTAGATAAATACAATAAGATACAATGAGATATATGTAAATAAGAAAAATACAAAAAGATACAATAAGATATATGTAAATAAGATAAATGCAATAAGATTCGCCCACTATATAGTAAAAACCTTATTTTCACTTATATATGATGACGTCATAATCAAGTTAGTTGCAAAAAACGCCACTTACGGGAATAAAAAAAAGTTAAGACGCTCCCATGGATACGTTCCATGTCATAATATTGTATTTTATACACTCGACTGTACGTTATTCGTGAATATTCAGCTCTGACGATCTTTCCAGCTAAAAACCATTTAAAGATAAATAGTAACTAAGCTTTAAACTAGTGCAAATAATAGTGCGAATTTTACAGGCATAGTTTTGTATAACCAACAGGATATTTAAGCGCATTTGCTTTGAAAAATAGAGAGAAAATGAGTTACAAGCAGTGTTTAACAATTAAGTAACTGCTTGGGTTCTAAGGCATAAACCGGAACCTTAAGCAAGAAATTGGTTGTTAAGACGGAACATTCCAAAGGAAATGCGCCCGACATGCGGACCACCGTGCCAGAAATTTTTATAACAACGTATTCATGTCATTTTGTACTTGTTGTATTTTGTATTTATTATTTATTGTATTTATTTATTTATTCAATAAAACTTTTTTTCTTGCAACAAAGTATCCACCTAATCTTTGGTAAAGGTCCTCAGAAGGCAGCCAAAGTTATTTTATTGACAATAACATTTAAACTCTAATTTATATTCTTATTTCGAAAGCCTGTAAATCTATCCGATAGTTTCCTGAAAGATTTCTTTTCACACTGACATCCACAATAAGACAAGACATAAACCTAACTACTAGTAGGTCTTTTTGTATTTTCCCTTGCTTCCTAAAAATATATCTAAATATATTACTTAAAATATTTATATTACCTTCAACTTCAAACCTAGTCTTTTAAAATATTAATATTACCTCCAACCCTAGTCATTTAAAATATTACTATTACCTCCAACCCTATAGTCATTTAAAATATAAATATTACCTCAAACCCTAGTCATTTAAATTTAATTGTCTTTTTATTCTAATCATTATATAAATTATCTGTTGCTATTGTTTTTTTTTTTTTTTTTTTTTGGTTTTTATCTATCCATTTATTTGTTATGTATTATTAATAATTGTAAATAAATAAACATGTTGTCAAAAAATTGTTCACTTATTATGTCACTAGAAAAATCAAAATAGAATTTTGTGCTTTCGTTGGTGCAGTGCGTGTTTGGAATGGTATAAGTACTAAGTGATAGAAGAGGGAAATCAGCTGTGATTGACGTCATCAGAAATAGAGCAATATCAGATAAGGGAAATTTACAATGTCTTTGTATAATACGGAAACATCAATTTCTAAAGAAGGATTATCTCTTTATGATTCGTTACACATAGATAAAAATGCAAGTCATGCTGAAATATTGCAATCGTACAGAAAATTAGCATTTCGATATCATCCTAAAAGAAGAAAGGCCATTAATTACGACTATAATGTTAAGTATAAGGAAGTTATACAGGCTTATGACGTATTAAGCGATGAAAATATGAGAGAGTTCTACGATACATACGGCTCGATTGGTTTACACCTCGCTAGTTTTTACGGCGAAGAAAACGTACGCATGTACTTTATGCTGACTAATTTATGGATGAAAATATTTTTAATAATAATAAGTCCGATTACTTTGTGCTGGTGCTGTTGCATGTGCTGCTGTTGCTGTGGATTTGGTTGTGGAAAGTGGAAATTAAAAAGAAAAGCGAGTTCCAGGGAATCAATGCCGGGCACTTCTTATGAGACATGAACTGAGAATTCTTTCTTATTTAGTACTAAGAAGGCTAAAACTAATGCCATTACGTGATTCTGCGAAAATTTTATTTCCACTAAAAGATTAGCAGTAATAGCTGCAATGGAAAAGCTTTTGGATCATTGATTCAGTAAGCTGGTCAGATGTTTTGACTAAGGCATTTTTTGCGAAGAAATATAATAAAGTGGATGGAAATTTTGTTGTAAATCTACTTGCCATGATCACCTTAAGTGTCCTCAGTCCTGCTTCCATTGCAAAATACTTTTATTAGATATTAATTAAAGTTTAAGATTATGTTAGATTATTACTATAGTGAAATTATTATATTATTACATAATTTACATATATTATGCATAAATATACTAAAATTCATAAATTATATTTATGAATTATAAGTATAATTTATTTAATTCGATTCATTCAACTGACAGGCCAAATAATTATAATATATTATTTATATTATATATATTTTTAATTATATTGTAATATTTACATTATTATAACATAAAACTTATTACATATAACTTAACAAGAGCCAGACCTGAAAAAATGTGACTCATTTTGTACTACTTCAAACCAATTTTTTTCTAAAAATATACCTTAAATTATAAAGAAAAAACATAGTCTGCCAATCCAGAGTGGAGCCATTCATATGATTGCGTATGCTCAAATTTTTATAAAATCACACAAATTTCAGTTTTCTTGAAATAAGTGTATAGTCATTAGCATGGTTTGCTGAGTTACCAACATTTTCAAAAAAATCTGTAAATTCAAGGATATTATTTTTCGCCGCAAAAACGGTCCTTTCGTTTCTTGGGGCGCTGAATGGGATAAAACTTATTGGGGGCATTGAAGCAAATGAAACTGGTCCGAAGTCGATTCGATCACTCGAATTTCTACTAGGGTATCGTTTTCTCTGTTTTTGGGCCTGTGAGTTGAATGAATCGAATAAAAGTCCGGAGTTGATGCGCGACTACTTAAAGTGACCAAGAAGTGTAAAAACGGTGGTCAGTTATCGGAATAACAAATATACAACTGAACATCATATCGACTGAACTAAACAGAGCGAAAACGGAAGCGTATTAAGTACGAGTACGTAGTAAATATACGATTTAATTCGTGTGCACGCAGTTAATATGCGTGCATAAATATGCTATTTATGCATGTATACGCAATAAATATACGATTTAAGCGTCTGCACGCAGTTAATATGCTATTTATGCATATATACGCAATAAATATACGATTTAAGCGTCTGCACGCAGTTAATATGCTATTTATGCATGTATACGCAGTAAATATACGATTTATGCTTGTGTACGGAGTAAATATATCAATCTTAGAAGCAATAAGTAGCTCCTAAAATGCAAAGTATATTTACCAAAAAGATATCATGACATAGCAGATATCAGGTATTATTCCATATATTTATCAAGTACATGTGCCCACGATATATATATTTTTTTTTTCAATATACAATATATATTTTCTTTATTTATATTATATCGCCCTTATTATTTAATAAATGAGCTTGATTTAGTTAATTCCGGTAAATCCTTTTATTTTATTTTCTCCTCGATATCCTGTTATCTCACCTTCAAATTGATCTGATAATGAATAATTTTAAGGTTGATTTGACTTTATTTATGTAGATAAGGATTAGTCAATGAAGCTGATAATAGAGGTCGCTCTAATACCCAAGCCGATACCCGTCTGATAAACCCTGGGCTTTGACACTTGGAAGGTTTTACCTCGACCCTTCAGACATCCTGTTTAGTAGTATCTATCCAATTAGTAATTTATCTTTTACCTTCTTTTAATTATGTTAAAAATTAGTAGAAAGACCCGTCGCGGAGGAGAAATGCAACCAGGTAAATTAAACATGTTATTTCTTTTCTCAATCATCTTCCCAATCATTATTTTTGTCGAACATGTTTTAATTCTCCTATATTAAACCTTTTTTGATCCTCTCTTATGTTTTGCAACTTCAATTAATCTTTATTTTTGTGGCTGGAGAAGCGAGGAGCTAAGGTTACCTCTCTTATACGTTTTTTCCTATCGATGGAGGGGGAAGTCTGTTGATCTGCGTGTGCTTGCAACCAGACAGTCCGGGCTCGATCCCATTCAGGACTTGCAGAATTTTCATGTAAGCGATGGAATTCATTGCCGTCCTTTGAAAAGGGACGTAAAGCCGATGGTTCCTGTACTTGTGAAAAATCTTGAAACGTAAATGAACCCTAGTTTAGGCAAAATTAAGAATCAGTAATACTGGCTTTTATAAAATATACATTTTTCTGCCTATTAGTTTCAAGAGCAGGAAAGTTTAGTGAGGAAGTGGACCAAGTGTTGTTTTTAGTTAAAGCCATTAAAACTTAAAGTAACAGCTCTTTCGTATATTTGACGGGAAATGCCTGCACTTACACTCATACCACAGAACACTATCTTCTATTTAAGGAAGTTAGCAAAAATGGCCCAACAACGTGGCTTACTTGCTTGTTAGTTATCACCACTCCTCCATATTACTACTAATGACGTCTTAAAAAATGTTTACCTTAAAATTTACGTAGATTATATATGGTCCATGGAATTGATTATATAAAGCAATACCTGTTATATTATATATATAATATATATATATATATATATATATATTATCTGCTTTTGTCTACCGGCTTTCCTTATTTAGTATCAGTGTACCTTTTCCTACCTTGTGTACCTCTATAACGATTTTTGTCTTAAAGTAGAAATTTATTTTTAGTTAATTTTTCAAAAATGTCGCTAATGGGAAATGGGCCTCAAAAGAGAGTGTAAACCCCATTTCAGAGGCCACTTATTAAATCTCAAATCTATCTATTTAAACTCAAATCTCAGTGTATTCTTTCTGTTTTATTTTTGTTAAATGTGTTTTTTACCATCTGTTCCTCTGACAAGGGAAGTGATGTCGCCCCTCTCTTCAGCAAAATTAATTTCAATCTTGCTGAAATGATCCTTTTTCAGATCTTTTCAGTCGAATTACTATTTCTAATTCAAACTTGGGGTGAACATCATAATTTTGCTTAATATAATCATTATAAGCTGATCATTTTAATACTTAGTCTGATCCTTTATTAATATAATTTGATATACCTTTATAATAACCTAAGCCGATCTCTTATTATAATAATTTAAGTTAACTCATTTTCCTTATAACTGTTGTCGCTATTAATTATTTAAACTCAAAAGTTAATTAATTCTCTAAATTTCATTTTCTGTTCCTAGTTATATAATAAATAATTTAAATGTGGTAAATTAAGGTTCTAGTCGCTCTGGTATGGAATTTTAAAATTTCCTTAATAAGTGATTTTAAATTAATGATGTTATACTTTTATTTTTTTTCCTATCTCCATTATTACTTTTTATGATTTTCTTTTTAAAAGGGTGCATGGAAGATCTTAATTTATTAAGTGTCCATCTTTTACTTATGTAATGTTCTTCTGTTTTAAATGTTATACTTTGTATTTTTTATTGTATTTGATTCTTTAACAAATGTGTTTTTTGTATGTAACTTTGTTTTTTATTTTGCATAAATTAACTAATTGTTTATTTATGCAATTATATTTTATAATTAAAAATAATATTGATTGATATCAAACGTTTTATTTGAAAACGTTTATTTTTGTTAGTATACACGTAAAAAGTAAAAATCAGTTAAGGATTTTAGACGGTATACTTTTTTGGAGTTGTATTATAAACGAGGGGGTAGGAAGTTATCGGGGAGGTGGGTTTGGAAGCTTGGGGTGGGGGAAGGTTAGCGTTCAGTCTACTGGGGGACCTCGGACGCGGCCCTCCCCCCGTCTAGCGTCCTAACGGAATTTGTGCGCGGTCGGTGTGCGTACAATGCGGGCCTTTTAGCCGGGGCCGGCTCAGCCCGAGGAGGTAACTAGCTCGTGTCCCGTGTGTTTGGAATGATCCTCCAACATGTGGGGCACGGGTGGTATGAGCGGCCACGGCCGCGAGGGCAATCCATGGATGAAACTAATGGGTATCGTACACAAGGGCGAAACAAGAGGAGGAAGAGGCGCCCATCATCACGATCCAGCTACTGGACAGCCCACCTCTACGGATCAACGAAATCAGTAAGGGTCGCACCATCCCTAACCTTTCTCTCTTTATTAAATATATTTAAAACATTATTTGTAACAGCTGCTTCTTGGACATAATGAGAACAAAACGTTCTTCTTATTTGTTTGAAAGATTCAATCTAAATAATTAGGTGTTTAATCTCAGGTGTGTTTAAAATCTTATAATGATAACAAATATATATATATATATATATATATATATATATATATTAATATAAAAGTTTAAAAAGAAAAGTTGTGAACATAAATTTCAGCATCATTTTATACTTAAAATTGAAATTAAGTTGAGTATTATATTGATATTATTAATATCAATATTTAGTATTAATTGTATACATGAATAATTAAAATTATATATTAGTTTTACAATGAGATGAATAACAGAGGAAACAATAATAAAGAAAAATATTTAAATATTAGGTATAAAATCGAACGTGTATGTGTGTGTTTCTACCCTTTCTCAAATCGAAACGAAACGTAGCTGAAGGCGAGATGTTGGTTAGGTTTCGAAGTCTATTATTTGTGGAGAATTTACGGCGCCATTGACCCAAATTATGACGCCATTGACCCAAATTATTACTCCATTGACCCAAATTATGACGTTATTAAAATATAAAGAAAATAAAACATGAAATGGCGTTTCAAGAAGGTATCACATTTTAAGGTAGATGTTCAAGCTGAATTGATATTGACGATCAAGCTAATCAATTTAAACCGGGTTTTATTGCCACAATAGTACTATCCTTGGTTAAATAGCTTTTTTAAATTCCGTTTCAGGTCAAAAGAAGTTGTTTCGAGCAATGAAATTTGTTAGATTCTTTTTGGGACAGCACTACCAAAATTAGGGAGTAGTCAATTAGGGGGTTTATAAGGGGGTCAAAAAATTAGAATAAAATACAACAGAACGTATAGAAATAAGAATAAAACAATAATTAAACGACTTCAAAGTCGTTTAATAAGCACCTAGGGAATAAAATGCTATTAACCCCCTTGTAACTTCCTCGGCTTCGCCTTGGGAGTCAATAGAACGGCCTCGGCTTTGCCTCGGGAGTTAAACACATAAATATCTCGGCTTCGCCTCGGAAGTTAAATCCCTTGGTTCCCTCGGCTTACGCCTTCTGCTCAAGGAAATAATAGCATTCTTTACTGATTGTTGTATAAATAACTATTATTTACCTATTACATCTTTGTTATAATTTGATTAAACTTTTCTCTAAACGTCAAATGTATATATCTATAGCTCAGTGATTATATTACTTTTACTTTATAGTCTTAAAGGCAGATTAAATATTTTATACATGAAATTTGCTTTGGGAATCATTACACTTAATATGTTGTCTGTTTATCGCACGATCGTCTGCCGTATTGTTTTCGACGATCTTTTTGATATCTCTTTAAATTCATAATTAATAGTTTAGTATTATTGTTTTTCTTTTGATCTTTGAGTTTCATTATTCTTAAATCTGATGATCTATATCAGTTTTATGCCAAAATATTGTAACGGTTGGATGGCTAACGAAAAAACAGTAGATCGGCCATTGTTTTATTGAAATTTAAATANCTATTGTCTTTTGTTTACATTTTGCACTCGTTTGTTTCTTTTTGGTGTTTTTGTACTATTTTTGACTCTTATTAGATAACTACTCGTTATTATTGGTTTCAACGACAAAGCGTAATTCGTTTATACTGAAAGAAGTATTGTATATCCAGCAATTTGTGATGGATTATGTAACTTGTAGGATAGGTGCTCGAGTCACTTTCTGTACAATGAATGCCGTGCATATTAAGTGATGTCAACATTTCTATTCATTGGTATAACTCTAGAAGCGTGGCATGCTTGAATTTTGTGTTAATTATGAAAGGATGCATGAGACATTGGCACAAGTTTGAATCAACTTCATGCATACATAATTACTTGTAAGATGTCAATGTCATTTTACTCAATTTATGGTAAAACCAAATATCTGTCAATATATAACTGTGCAAGAGACACCTAGGAATTAACAAGAGCAAAATGCAATACTACACCTGGGATTGTTCAATCATTCGACATTGTCTTCATTGTGGCTTTACAAAACGTCATGCCTCAAGTTCCGTCACGTTTAACTTATCAGGGTGCCGACGGAGCCTGAACTCACTGTACCTTTGATTTAAATTTCCAAAGAATATAATGTGGAAGATTTACTAGAGAATGAGCGTGCTCTCTTTCCACCATCATGCTTGTAAGGCAAACATGTTCTTATTACCGAGTTTTGAAAACATGAATAACTCCAATATAACTGTCGAGAGACACCTAGGAAATTTAACTTGCAAAATGCAATGCTTACAATATCTATGTTCATAAAAATGTGTGTAATGTCAAACTTTATGACTCAAACAACTGCGGAAGCTATGCCCACCTCAAGAAATCAAGTTCATCACGGTGAAGCCTTTCCACGAGCATCTGTTGCACCTTTCGTGCAGGAACGTAGTCAAAACCTATTATTTCTTAATTAGGATTTTAAACTTGTATTAAACCTTTCTTTCATTGTAAAATTTATAATTATAATAAAATTTAGTGAACATTGATCTTCTTCTTTTTTATGTCAATTCTCTCTACACCTACACCAATTTGGGTGGTTTTCATATAGGGTGCCTGGGCAACCCTAAATCTATAAGATCTGCTATACCTTAGCTTGAGCTTTGTTCAGTCAAACACATACGCTGAGGTTGTCATTCAGTGTCAAGGCAGAGCAGCATACAAATTTGTGATATTATTTTGTTGTTAAAAATAGTTTCTGTTTTTTGATCGAGAGAGGCTCACCATGTGTAGTTCCAGACTTCTCAGATAGATGAATGTTTTCTTTGTACCTCTTACTCAAATAGTGATGCAATTTTAAATTGACCAGCCAAAAAGGACTACAGCATTTGAATATTGTGTAAATAGTTGTAATAGAAATACTGCCTCCGTGGCCGAGGTTGTTAAGGCGATAGTCTTTACACCTGACCTTTGACACCATCCCAGGTTATGCTCTCAGTTGATAGAAGATTATTGTTTAATATATTTTTGCCATTTTTGAATACAATTTGAGCCGTAATGGTTGCTACTACCACCCGTAGTGGTTCCGCAGGGTTCATCACTGATGAGCTACAAGCCTAACGGGCATTTTATTATTATTTTAGGGTAAAGAATACCGTGTTATCTATTTGCGGGTATAGCAAATTTAAACTGAAACTTGAGATAATGACTTCTAATGTAATTCACATTTATAGTTCATGGCACCTTCCCTCTTTGCCAGGTTTATTTAAAGACTTCAATTATTGAGAGGGTTATAATATCACAAACTACAAAATGACAATTACTGTATCCACAGAAGCTATCTGCATTGATTACAGTAGGTATGACTGATCCTTTTTTCAGTCTAAATCTTTTGTGGCAGAACATATGATTCTAGTAGCATCTAAAATTTCAATTTGATAATTTTATATTGTTAGAAATGTGCAATACATAAAAAACGTCTCAGAGGAAAATTGAGACGATTCCTCAATTTTTATGTATGCAAGATAGCGAAAAATAGGGCAGATATCAATCATGAGTCTGTTTAATTGTTAGAAAAAAATTGAGTAGTCATGAGTCTGTGTTTTGAACAATTCCTTTATTTACAAGTATACATCAAAAAGGAAAAAGGAATAAAAAAGTTAACACAAAAGTATACAAGTAACCCACTAGGCAAAGCCTGAGGGGGGGGGGTAGAAAATTGTAGATAAACAGATCTTTTAATGAGAAATACAAAGTGATGTGCCAAATTGACTTTAAACCGATTTTATATGAGTCGACTGTCGACTCAACAGATAATCGAGTGGATGATTCAAATACGCTTGATCTGATTAAAGTCGATTCGGTTCAATTCAACTTGATTCAACTCAAATAAATAAAAGCTGAAGCAATAAGTAGATTTAATTTACACATTGACATAGGATTTTGAATCAAAACTAGTCAAATGATTAACTTGGGCCAACTAAAATTATTTATTCAAGTTACTTAATTATCTTGTACCGACAGGAAACTATACATTCTATAAATGTAAAATAAAACAAAGCATACTTGAGTTTATTTAAATCAGACTTAAGCCCATATGAATCAACTAATGTCTACTTCAATCGAGTCGATAGGGTCACCCTGGCACCTATATGACAAAACCTCCCAAATTGGTGTAGGTGGTAGAGAAATTAGAATAAATAAAAGAATCAATTTCACTAAATTTTATTATAATATAAAATTTTAACAATGAAAGAAAGGTTTAATACAAGTTTAAATCCTAATAAGAATAAAATAGTTTGACTACAGTCGCACGAAGGTGCAACAGATGCTCGTGAAGGCTTCACCGTGATGAAACTGACTTTCTTGAGGTGGCATAGCTTTCGCAGTTGTTGTGAGTCATAAAGTTTACATTACAATATCATTTTATGAAACATAGATAATTTGTAGATTGCATTTTTGCAAGTTAAATTTCCTAGGTGTCTCTCGATCAGTTTATTGTGGGAGTATTCATGTTTTCAAAACTCGGTAGTATCAAATGATACATGTTTTGCTTACCAAGCATATGGTGGTAAGAGAGCACCGCTCTCTCTAGTAAATACTTCACATATATTCTTTGGAATTTAATCAAGGTTACAGTGAGTTCAGGCTCCTCGGCCACCCTGATAAGTTAAACGTGACGGAATTGAGGCATGACGTTATGTAGAGCCATCAATGAAGACAAAGTCGAATGATGGAACAAATCCCAGGTGTAGTATGCATTTTGCTTGTTATATTTCCTAGGTGTCTCTTGCACAGTTATATATTGACAGATTATTTGGTTTTTTAACATAAATTGAGTAATGACATTGACATTTACAACAGTAATTATTATGCTGAAGTTGATTCAACTTGTGCCAATGTCTCCATGCATCCTAATTAACAAAAATCTAGCATCACGTCTTTCTAGATTATACAAATGAATAGAGATGTTGACATTTCACTTAAATTATGCACGGCATCAATGTACAGAAGTGACTCGAGCAACTTATCTACAAAGTTACTAATATTCCATACCACAAATGCTGATATACATACTTCTTTCAGTATAAACGAATTACCTTGTCGTTGAAACCAATAATATACGATATATCTTAATAAGAAGTCAAAAATAGTACAAAAACACCAGAAACAAACGAGTGCAAATGTAAACAAAAACAATAGATTTACTACCGTATTTATTTCAGAAAAATCTACTAAACCTCACTCATTTTGTTTCTTTTCGATAATATAGATGTCCAACTTTCGATTTCAGAACATTCAAGAGTTAAACTAATATTAATTATATTAAAAAAGTCAAAAAACGGAGAGTCCAAAATGCACAAAAAAAGGTCACATTTCACTACCGTATTTTATTCGGAAAAATCGAACAAACCACACTTGTTTTCTTTCCTAACGTAAATATAGATGTCCAACTTTCGATTCATAACATTTCAAGAGGTTAAATACAATAAATATATCAAAAACCCCCTAAAAAATTTGTCCTATGCTAATACATGGGGAAAATCTTTTGTTAGAAAATGGTTCTTATCAGTAGGGTTACACCAAACCGTTACTGTGGTTATCTCTAGGTTACCCTTGTCCAGCTTGGATTAAAAATACAATTTACATCTGTCCCTTACCTACTGTAGGTATATAGAGAAGTATTATGTTAACCCTAAAAATATGAAACTGAAAATTTCTCATTATTATCCGTTTTCGTAATTTCTATGACGTTCTGAGGGTTGTCATCATACTGTCTGTCTGAAAGTCTATGTCACGCAGTGTTTATGTTAATGAATTAAAAAAAGGCCTTTAGAATCTTAGTCACTCCGCTGTGTCGACGCTGAGGCCGCTTCGCGGACCCCATGCTCCTAAATCCTGCGGCGACTCATTGTTATTGTCTTGTATCAGTTTCATGTGTGACAGATTTTTGTAAGTGGCATGTTGCCACAATTTTAACGAATTTCCATATTTATTAGACAATAACCGTTATTTGTTTACACATCTTATATGTCAAACGACAAAAATAATGACGATAATAGTAATTTAACCTTGTCGGTGTGTAGATATGCATACATTAGAGTAAGATAACTAAGTTTTAGCTCCATTCGAAATGTTTTCGAACTTTAGAAGATTTTTTGCTGAGTCATTATTGTAGCTTCTTGACGTCATAAATGTGTTATAAAAAATAGAGTTCTATTAATTTATGATTGATTTTTGTGCCGTGTTCTATTTGGGATCGACAGGATTAGTGATTCCCCTCCCTTGAGCAAACCACCTCCTCCACCCTCTCTATATCTATAACACCAGTTACATAAACTTATTTTTCTTTAGAAATTAAGTAAATATACCAATTACGCTCATTCAAAATTACTTTCAATGAGGTTGGGGTCATGGAAGGGGGTATTTTCTTAGTGGCTCTACGATACGTACCCCTTAAGAAAATTAAATATTCTTAGCTTGTAACTTATGGTTTGTTTTTTTTATTAATTAATACAATTTGGTTTTATCTATGATTCATTTTAGTTTCTAAATTCTTAAGATTTGTTTGAAAACTAAACTAAGTTTGTGCTTTAGTTTGGACTGTCAGTGAATAGTTTGGAAACAGTTGGCAAGCTTGATTTGCTTTGATCTGAAACTTCTATTCATCTCCTTATGAAAACAGAGTTATTGATTTCATTATTTACTCCCGTGTAATATTGTCTCTTTGTTTTACCTTTTATGTTTATTTATTTATTTGGACGTTGTATTGATAAACTTACTTTGTTTGGACTTATAATATTCTACATTTTGTAAAGAAAATAGTTTCAAATTATTCAGTAGTAATTATTAAAAAAAAGGTACGGGGTACCTCGGAACTTTTTCTCGGATTCGGTACGTTCATTCTCCCCACGTTGGATACGCTTCGCTCGTCCTCAGAATATACAAGTCGGGAGCTACGATGATAACAGAAAGACGCACATATACAATTTTGAGAAATCCGCTCAGGAGGCCTTAAAAACACCTGAAACGAAAATATCAGGTGACATCCCGGTTTCGGATTTTTTTGCAAACACAATACTTTTCCTACATATACCTACAGTATAAATGAGGTTAATTTCTCTGAGTAATATTCATTATCATTATTCTTACATAAATAAATAAATACTCCACTTATTATGAAATAAATAAAAATATAAAAATATTTTCCTCCTTAAGAGAAGGAGAATATGTTTGATTTTTTTGAAAGGGCTATAGATTTTGATTTTCTGCAATAAAAAATACCTTGTAGCTTTAATTTAAGTATTAGTAGTAGTTGAAGTAATATGGGGGGGGGGGAGTGGTAGTAACTACCAGGCAAGTAGACCACGTTGTTGGGCCCTTTTTGCCACCTCCCTAAGATAGTGTTCTACTCCTTTTAATTTCAAGTGTAGGTATATTTCATCTAATCTAGACAGAAGAGCCGTGGATTTCTATGGTTCCTCTCATGCTTTTTTCAAGCAATCATACATATTTTCATTGACTCTTATAGTCAAGTGAAAACTAGGCACAACACGTGCCCTCGCTGTTAAACCAAACCCCCATACCCTTTAAACTACAAGGCAGACACACTATAGTATTATAATGAATCTACTATGTGGGTCCTAAATTTTGCCTATACCCAGTTTCATTAAGGGTAAGGGATCTTTAACGAGTACCTGACAACGCACAGGCTCGAGACCACCGGCTTTACGTCCCTTCTGAAGGACGTGGTACGTAGAATTTTTATCCCTCACAAAAATCCCAGAGGCCCTTGCTGGGATTGAACCCATGACTTAATAAACTCGGAAGTTTAAAGTCCATCCATTCTGTGTATTGGCTGTGTATACACGACGGGTGACTGTTTGTAATTTAAGTAAGGATAACTAACTTGTTAAATTTGGAAAAAATGATGTCTTATGAATATGATCTTGTTAACTTTTTAACCCTCTTTTTAGCTATTTTTTTATAATTAAATCATTAAATTAATTATACTAAGGTCAGATTATTATTTTACATCATTTTACTTGTTTAAAAATATTTCCTTTTTTAATTTTTGTCATTAGTTCAATTTTCGTTGTCAGATGGGAAATGAAGGAAAAGACAAAGAGAAATCTAATGTCATTTTTCATATTTTTTTGTAGTTTACAAGTTACATTTTATATTGTTCCTTAAAAATATATATGTTATACTGTGTCTAGTTATTATCTTTAGTTATTGTCGATTATTTTGATTTTTTGTGATTATTTTTAGCTAGCTAATTTTTAGAAATTAGTTTTTGGAAGTAAGCTCGTTTAAATATATATATAGGTAGCCGCAGGAATATATTTTTGCTCAAAGAGCGTAAGGTTAAATTATCATTCTTCCGAGCTTTATTCTGGTTCTGTCAGCGTGCTATTTTATTCTACTTGGTTTATAATTTTTTCTCAAATGGATTTAAATATTTTTTTTCTACTCTCATTAGCCTTTGTTAAAAAACACTTAAATTAATATCTCATTAGATTAAAGATTTGCTTTCATATCCACTATAAATGGGTGGGGGGGGGGTCATATTAATTAAGAAAATATTATACCTAAGTTTAATAAAATGTCCGCATTGATTACCTGCAGATCACCAATTTTTTTATATTTTATATTGAGTTATACAACATTTATTGTTACAAGTATTAGAGGTAATATAGTTTCATGGCTTGAGAAGTCAGATGAGAGAAACAATCCAGTGATTGCACTCTGACGGGAGTTGATAGATGAATTATTTAGTATATAAAAGATATTATAGTTATAATAATACAGCAAGAGATAGATTAGATATAGATAACGTAATATATTTAAAAAAAATCCTCAGAAAAATACGTACCATCCATAACGATCTCAAAGTCCCATTTGATAGAGACCTCTCCAAATCCCGCTACTAAAAGTTCCATGAATCCCTAGTAAACAATTCCCAGTTCTTTGCATATTAGTTTATAGAAGTTTAACAGTTTAGACTTATACCAGTTTATAAATCTAAACTGCAGAGAAGTTCGGATTAATAATGTTTTCATGTTACATGGATCAGGTATTCTTGCTAATTGCTCATGTGTTGTCAGTGGACGACTTGTTGTTTGATCATGGGCCTTATGGTGAATACCTCGCCTCATAGGCTTGTCTTGACCCCTTTGTGAACAATTATTATAGTTTAATTTGGATAGTAGGATAAACAGAATGAAGCTTGAAATGTATTTCCTGACTACAACCTTTATTACTAAGTCTTTCCTTTAGTACCAATAGTCAACGACACACATATTTACATATATTTGGATTTAAATATACTTGCTTATTGTTAAATTGTGCTTATAAATGCTCTTTATATAGTAACCAAGCCATTAACATCATGTATTTATATTTTTCGATTACAAAGTGTATATATACTGGGCGGGATATTCCAAATGAGCCCACATTCTTTCTCTACTGTTTCTCTGCAGTATTTTATTGTCAATA
Source organism: Microvelia longipes (assembly GCA_018340805.1). Classification (NCBI taxonomy): domain Eukaryota; kingdom Metazoa; phylum Arthropoda; class Insecta; order Hemiptera; family Veliidae; genus Microvelia; species Microvelia longipes. The sequence goes on along the minus strand of JACMZG010001908.1, from coordinate 48,612,546 downwards.
CATAGAAGTTAACATTTATTTACTCAAACTATTATAAACTTTGGTAAATTTATATTCATCAATACTGATATTGATAAATATAAATTGACCAACAATTGTTAACTATTATTTAAAAGTACTAATTTTTACATATAAATACATAAAGTATTTTACTGACATTTTCTTTGTGCAATAATCATTAATTTTTGTTTCAGGTAAGAAAATTTTAATTTGTTTGGAGTGTCAAAGGTATTTCTTTATATTTTATAAAACTGTGTCGAAAAGAAATTGCAAACTTTTGTCAACTACTTACTTACCTACTAATCGTGATTGTCGAACAACAGTCTGATCATTGCTTCGCCAACTTATCTTCTCCGTGAAACTTTATCTATCTAGGCATTAATTATTTCAACTGGCTTTTTAAAAACCAGAGTTGCTCTTTAGTTTTGTGGTTTTTCATTTGGGAATTAATTTAGTCATTTCGACAATAGATTTCTATTTTAATTGAATCGTTTAAAAATCTGACCTGTAAAACTGAATTTAAAAGGTAAAGCTGACGAATGTTTTTAGTAGCAAATGTAAGAAAGTTTAGCTTAATTAAGCCATCTACATATTTCTTTATTTATATCAACGTGAATATGATTGTTAAAATATTGTTTATTTAACAATTAATTTTAAAGTTTTTAAGACAGTTATCACGAGCATTGCTGATTAGTTTTACCGATACATTTTACGCATCAATTAAACAAATCTTTATAAACAAAGATACTGGACAAACTATATAGTATAATAATACATGCCAATAAATTAAAAAAACATGCCAATAAAATACAAAAATAAATAACATGCCAATAAAATACAAAAATAATAACATGCCAATAAATACAAAATAAATAACATGCCAATAAAATACAAAAATAAATAACATGCCAATAAAATAAAAAAATTAATAACATGCCAATAAAATATTAATATTATTCTATTTTAGGCAGACTATTAAACACCATACTAAGTTTGCGACTTCACTTCTTATAATAGATATCAAATACTTAGGGCTATGTCGTATTGCATTCTAATACATGTAAGGCGTATTTAATATAATCATGATTACAAGTTAAATATTTATTAGTTTAAAAATTATTAGTCTTATGCTCTGAATTTTCTCTATTTGTCCCAATGATCTAATCTGTCCTCTCCCTATTTGTTGATTAGTTAACTAATCTAGCTGATAAGTTCAGTGTCTACTGATTTTCAATGCCATGCCCAATAATTTTATTATTTACTCATCCTTTTGTTCTGTCTTTATCTATCCCAATAACTGTTCTCAATGTGTTGTGTACCTATTTGTCCTCATTACTTGTCGTTTAAAAATCTAACACAAGTCATCTAATAAAAATTGAGCTAATGCTGATAATGAGATGAAACTTAGCACATATGTCAGTCTTATACAAAGCTAAATACGTGTCAAATCTACATCCAATCGCAAAATTTTTACGCGGTTTGTGATTTTTCTAAATTTTTGCCGAGTCATTATTGCGGATTAATGACGTGATAAAAAAATGACTTTCTGAATAGCACAACTTCACCTATAGACTGATATTGCATCTAGAGTGGTCAGTGCCTGGATAGGTGACCGCTGGGAATGTGTTTAGTATTTTCATGGTACTTATTGGTTGCCGATGATCGTGTTTTGTCTAGTTCTGCGATTTCCGTATATTTTTATTTTTTATACATAAATTCTTTTTGTATTGCATTGTATACATTACTCTATGTATGTATATATCTATATACATATATATATAATATATATATATATATATATATATATATATATATATATATATATATATATATATATATATATATATATATAACAACAATTAAAATAACTTACAGATGGTTAAAAATATAGAAGGAAAGGATGTACTCGAGCTTTCGCCGTGCGGCTTCGTCAGGAGTGTAGCACGTACTGGAGGTTGAAAAGGGTTGATGTGCGTTCCAAAAGTAGTGAGACTGCTGCGCGGTGTGGTGGTAAAACTATACACTACCGAACGCTTTCGTTACTATCAAACGATACAGACGCGTGCTACACGTAATAAGGAGGGTACGGGAAAAATATAAAATATTAATAATTAAAACTAAAAAGTATATAAAATGTAAATAAAGAATTTAATAAAAATAACAAAATAAAATACAAAAAAAAACTAATAAGAGAAAAAATAAATAAAATAAAATACAATAAAAAATCGAAATACAAAATACTCCTAAAAAAGGGGGGGAAGCTACTATCTCTGATTGATACCAGGAGGAAGTCGAGATTTCGTTACATATTGGTAAGCGAGCTCCATATTCCTTCTGTCACAATCAGAGGTACCGGTAGGGAGGAGACGAAGTGGGCGGACAGTAAAACAAGAATTAAAATCACTGTTATGATACCTAGCATGTATGGCAACAGGAAGAGTGACAGGGTTGTGATTAACCGAATTACGATGGTTGTTCATGCGTAGGGAAAGGAGGGTTTTAGTTTCACCAATATATAAAAAGCGTTACATTGAGTGCACTCTAAAACATAGACTAAATTGGAAGAAGTGCACGTAGTGGAAGAAGTTATGGGGTATGATATATTAGTAACAGGACTGGTGAACGAGGTAGAAGGATTAAGAATAGGGCAGGTTTTACAAGGTTGGGGGACACGTCTATTACAGGGATGTATTCCAGGAGGATTGTTGTTATTATTAGAATAGGAAGAAGGAGGTTTGGTGTGGACAAAAAGGTTACGGAGGTTAGGAGGACGACGAAAGGCAACCGACGGAGGTTTAGGAAGTAGGTCACGTGTGAGAGGGGAGTTTTCCAGGATAGGGAAGGAAGTTCTAAGGACGTTGTTTAATTTGTGAAGACCAGGGAAAAAGGTGGTGGTTAAATTAGTCTGGAATTATTGATGGTATTATCAGGGGAGGACGGGGGATATATAGGTTATTAAGTTGTTTATCAATTAGAGGTTCAGGATATCCGCGTCGTACGAGGGCCTGAGATAAATTTTGATTAAATTTATCAAGTCCCTCTCGATCAGAACAGATTCTTTTGCCTCTAACTGAAAGAGAATATGGAAGGGATTGTTTGGTGTGATAAGGATGACAGGAAGAGTAATGAAGGTATTGTTGATGATTTGTGGGCTTGATATGTACTGAAGTTTGGAGAGAACCCTTAGAGAGGTTAATATCAACATCAAGGAAAGTAGCAGAGCTATCAGAAGAAGACCATGTAAACTTCACACTGTTCCAGGTGTTGAGGTCTGAAAGAAAAGATGCTAATAGCTCAGGGCCGTGCGTCCAAATCATGAAAATATCATCTATAAAACGGCGCCAGTGAAGAGGTTTGGATGGTTGTCTTGATAGGAAATCTTCTTCAAGTTTTCCCATAAAGAGGTTACTGTAAGACGGAGAGAATTTAGAACCCATCGCCGTACCTTTAATTTGTAAGTAGAAGTCATCCTCAAAACGAAAAACATTATTAGTAAGAATGAATTTAGTAAGTTCGCAGAGAAAATCAGTAGATTGTTCATGAGGAAGGGGTCTTTGATCTAAATAATATCTGAGCGCAGCCAGTCCTTCGTCGTGAGGAATGTTAGTGTATAGAGAAGAGTTCATTAGTGCCTTTCAAACCTGCTTCTATTAATGAACCTCCTCCGTTAGACCAAAACCATCCTCTAGAACGTTATTTAATGTCTGTTATTGACCAAGTTTCGGATTCCAATTTTTCAAACTCTCTTAACTCTACACCTAACCTCTCACCTCAAGAATTTCAAGCCATTAAGTCTCTACGTAATGATTCTGATATCATTATTTTACCTGCTGACAAAGGATCTACTACAGTCGTTATGGACTACAAAGACTATTCTAACGAAGCCCACCGACAGCTTTCTGATAACAACTTTTATAAGCTGCTCGATCATGATATTACTCCTGAAATTAGTAAAAACCTTAAACATTTTATTAAACGTAATGCAGTATTGGAGCATATGTCTGAGGAAACCGTTGAACTTCTTCTACCTTCTAATCCTGGACACCACATTTTTACATGTTACCCAAAATACACAAGAATGGAAATCCTGGACGTCCTATAATTTCTTCTGTTACTAGTATAACTGAGCCCAGCTCTTCTTTAGTTGATCACTCGCTTCAACCCATAGTTAAAAATCTTCCTTCCTACATCCGTGACACTAACGACTTTCTCGATTTTCTCAATTCGGTTCCTACGCCTCTACCTCCTCATACTATGTTAGTTACTATTGATGTTTCTTCTCTATACACTAACATTCCTCACGACGAAGGACTGGCTGCGCTCAGATATTATTTAGATCAAAGACCCCTTCCTCATGAACAATCTACTGATTTTCTCTGCGAACTTACTAAATTCATTCTTACTAATAATGTTTTTCGTTTTGAGGATGACTTCTACTTACAAATTAAAGGTACGGCGATGGGTTCTAAATTCTCTCCGTCTTACAGTAACCTCTTTATGGGAAAACTTGAAGAAGATTTCCTATCAAGACAACCATCCAAACCTCTTCACTGGCGCCGTTTTATAGATGATATTTTCATGATTTGGACGCACGGCCCTGAGCTATTAGCATCTTTTCTTTCAGACCTCAACACCTGGAACAGTGTGAAGTTTACATGGTCTTCTTCTGATAGCTCTGCTACTTTCCTTGATGTTGATATTAACCTCTCTAAGGGTTCTCTCCAAACTTCAGTACATATCAAGCCACAAATCATCAACAATACCTTCATTACTCTTCCTGTCATCCTTATCACACCAAACAATCCCTTCCATATTCCTTTCAGTTAGAGGCAAAGAGAATCTGTTCTGATCGAGAGGGACTTGATAAATTTAATCAAAATTTATCTCAGGCCCTCGTACGACGCGGATATCCTGAACCTCTAATTGATAAACAACTTAATAAACCTATATATCCCCGTCCTCCCCCTGATAATACCATCAATAATTCCAGAGCTAATTTAACCACCACCTTTTTCCCTGGTCTTCACAATTAAACAACGTCCTTAGAACTTCCTTCTATCCTGGAAAACTCCCCTCTCACACGTGACCTACTTCCTAAACCTCCGTCGGTTGCCTTTCGTCGTCCTCCTAACCTCCGTAACCTTTTTGTCCACACCAAACCTCCTTCTTCCTATTCTAATAATAACAACAATCCTCCTGGAATACACCCCTGTAATAGACGTGTCCCCAACCTTGTAAAACCTGCCCTATTCTTAATCCTTCTACCTCGTTCACCCAGTCCTGTTACTAATATATCATACCCCATAACTTCTTCCACTACGTGCACTTCTTCCAATTTAGTCTATGTTTTAGAGTGCACTCAATGTAACGCTTTTTATATTGGTGAAACTAAAACCCCTCCTTTCCCTACGCATGAACAACCATCGTAATTCGGTTAATCACAACCCTGTCACTCTTCCTGTTGCCATACATGCTAGGTATCATAACAGTGATTTTAATTCTTGTTTTACTGTCCGCCCACTTCGTCTCCTCCCTACCGGTACCTCTGATTGTGACAGAAGGAATATGGAGCTCGCTTACCAATATGTAACGAAATCTCGACTTCCTCCTGGTATCAATCAGAGATAGTAGCTTCCCCCTTTTTTGGAGTATTTTGTATTTCGATTTTTTATTGTATTTTATTTTATTTATTTTTTCTCTTATTAGTTTTTTTTTGTATTTTACTCTGTTATTTTTTTCTTTTATTAAATTCTTTATTTACATTTATATACTTTTTAGTTTTAATTATTAATATTTTATATTTTTCCCGTACCCTCCTTATTACGTGTAGCACGCGTCTGTATCGTTTGATAGTAACGAAAGCGTTCGGTAGTGTATAGTTTTACCACCACACCGCGCAGCAGTCTCACTACTTTTGGAACGCACATCAACCCTTTTCAACCTCCAGTACGTGCTACACTCCTGACGAAGCCGCACGGCGAAAGCTCGAGTACATCCTTTCCTTCTATATTTTTAACCATCTGTAAGTTATTTTAATTGTTGTTTATAATCTTATGATTTGTTTTTCTATTTTCTATTGTTTGTTATATATATATATATATATATATATATATATATATATATATATATATATATATATATATATATATATATATATATAATATATATATAATATATATATATATTCGCTTTCTTTTTCTACAGATTTACCATTATTATCGTACATGAAGCCTGTGATATAATGTTGAGTTAATTTGTTAAGGTCATTAAAATACTTGTTTACATCTCATTATTAATTAACTTGAAATACATTATAATACAGCGTTACGTCATCTTTATAACACATTAATTATTCATAAATTAGGGGAAATATGCTAATTATTTTGTGTGTATTTTTAAACATTATTAGTATGTATTTTGTATAAGCTGTCTTTATATAATATGATATTATTTCACGGTATAATTAGAACAGGGTAATATGTTCAGAGAGTATGAGAAAACATAGGGTGCTTGATATATTATACGTTTTTAAATATTAGCAAGATTTTGTTTGAAAATTTTAAATTAAATTATTATTTAAATTAAATTGAAAAATTAATACAACTTTAATTTAATTATTACTAACATAGAATTGTTCAGTTTATTCCTTTTTTGTCTTTTGAAATTATTATGTTAATATCTTTATTCTTGTTTATACCACTTTCATATCACTTTGTCCCCTTCAAGTCTATTGGTTACTGACGTACCCTGTTATACTTGTTAATATCTCTTTGTCCTCTTCAAATCGATTGGTTAATGACGTACCCTGTTATACTTGTTAATATCACTTTGTCCTCTTCAAATCTATTGGTTAATAACGTACCGTGTTATACTTGTTAATATCACTTTGTCCTCTTCAAATTTATTGGTTCCTGACGTACCCTGTTATACTTGTTAATATCACTTTGTCCTCTTCAAATCTATTGGTTATGACGTACCTGTTATACTTGTTATATACATTAAACAAATCTTTATAAACAAAGATGCTGGACAAACTATCACTTTGTTGATGATCTCTTTCTATCACTTTGTCCTCTTCAAGTCTATTGGTTACTGACGTACCCTGTTATACTTGCTAATATCTCTTTCATATCACTTTGTCCTCTTCAAGTCTATTGGTTACTGACGTACCATGTTATACTTGCTAATATCTGTTTCATATCACTTTGTCCTCTTCAAGTCTATTGGTTAATGACGTACCCTGTTATACTTGCTAATATCTCTTTCATATCACTTTGTCCTCTTCTAGTCTATTGGTTACTGACGTACCCTGTTATACTTGCTAATATCTCTTTCGTATCACTTTGTCCTCTTCAAGTCTATTGGTTACTGACATACCCTGTTATACTTGCTAATATCTCTTTCGTATCACTTTGTCCTCTTCAAGTCTATTGGTTACTGACGTACCCTGTTATACTTGTTAATATCACTTTCATATCGTTATGACATTTGTTAAATTGCCAAAAGAATGTACAAACAGCCAATATTTGTTAAAAGAAATTCGCTAACATTGCATGAATTAAAAATTGTTAGGGGTTTTTGAAAGAACCATAACTTTAAGTCTGGCTCTTGGACTGAAATTCTTAACCGATTTTTTTTCATTAAAATATCCAAATTTTAGGAAGGCCAATGTATATTATTTGATTATTGTTGCTTAGTGTTTAATTTTCAATTGTGGCTCTTTCTTTTAACTTAGTTACCTCCTGGTTTTGATTTGTTGTATTAAATTAAACAACTCCCCTAAGGCAGTATATTATTCTTAGAGCTTTCCCTGAATTATAATACAAACTATCACTTTGTTGATGATCTCTTTCTATCACTTTGTCCTCTTCAAGTCTATTGGTTACTGACGTACCCTGTTATACTTGCTAATATCTCTTTCATATCACTTTGTCCTCTTCAAGTCTATTGGTTACTGACGTACCATGTTATACTTGCTAATATCTGTTTCATATCACTTTGTCCTCTTCAAGTCTATTGGTTAATGACGTACCTGTTATACTTGCTAATATCTCTTTCATATCACTTTGTCCTCTTCTAGTCTATTGGTTACTGACGTACCCTGTTATACTTGCTAATATCTCTTTCGTATCACTTTGTCCTCTTCAAGTCTATTGGTTACTGACATACCCTGTTATACTTGCTAATATCTCTTTCGTATCACTTTGTCCTCTTCAAGTCTATTGGTTACTGACGTACCCTGTTATACTTGTTAATATCACTTTCATATCGTTATGACATTTGTTAAATTGCCAAAAGAATGTACAAATAGCCAATATTTGTTAAAAGAAATTCGCTAACATTGCATGAATTAAAAATTGTTTGGGGTTTTTGAAAGAACCATAACTTTAAGTCTGGCTCTTGGACTGAAATTCTTAACCGAATTTTTTTCATCAAAATGTCTGAATTTTAAGATGGCCAAAGTATATTATCTGATTATTGTTGCTTAGTGTTTAATTTTAAATTGTGGCTCTTTCTTTTAACTTAGTTACCTCCTGGTTTTGATTTGTTGTATTAAATTAAACAACTCCCCTAAGGCAGTATATTATTCTTAGAGCTTTCCCTGAATTATAATTTTTGTGTACGTGATCATTATTAAAATTCTCTTCGTACACTTTAAATATTAGGAGTTAAGTATTTTATAGTTAAAAAGACGTAAAACACTTTACCAGGCGGTTTTCTCCAATTTGCATTGGAATGACTCCGCTGAGGTTATTGATTCATATCCCTAAAGAAGGTCGTGGAAAAGTTTAAAATGCCGTTTCTTTGCCAGCTAGGCTTAAAGATTCTCTTGGCCGAGTTGTTTTTCCTTTCAGGTTCACTTAAGAATTCACTTGTTGATTTCCCTTTTCTCTTATATACAGTTATTTTCTTTCGCATTCACTTATTTTCTTTTTAAGGTCTTATTTTTGATTCTTTATATTTTCTTTTTAATTCCTTATTAATGTCTTTCGATTATTTCTCCTTTTACCAAATTAAAAATGCGAGGAATTAAATACAAAAAATGTGGCAAACATAACTTTCCAAAATGGTCTTAAACCGACGACTGTCTAATTTACTTATTTACAGTAAGTAAATTACAGTAAGTAAATTAAATTTACAGACAGTAAATACAGTAATAGTATTTTTTTAGTAATTTTTGCACTTTCGGTAACTCTAAGAAGTTAAACTGATACATTCAATGATATCGAATAAACTATTTTGAAAATAAATTACATTCTAAGACCAGCTTTTGTTCTACAACAGTTTTCAACAATTCTTTGTTCGATTATAATTTCGTAAAGCACTGTTTAACTTTTCAGAAGACTAAAACACAAATTCATTAGGTCAACTTAAACCAAAAACTTACAAAAAATCATTTATTAAAACCTACAGATTAGAACCTTACCTTAACAAAATTTATTTTATGTCAATAATAGAAGAAAATATGAAGTTAATATAAATAAACATGATAATAAATACATAAATATAAAAATAGACTTGACTTAGTTTTATAAACAAAGATTCTGCCTATATTGTCCATCCTCTTTTAAAACAGCTATGTGTTGAGTAAGCACCTTTCTCCTAATTGTTTCTCGATCAATTAGCTCTTTGTGGTCCATTTTTTAAATTCGTGTCCAGTATCTAATGTAAACTTAGATTAATTCTAAGTAGTTCTTGCGGCCATACCGCTTGAGTCTACAAGGAGGGTTGTTAGTATTTTCCTCAGAGGGAAAGACTATGTACAAGAGGATTAGGATGATAGGCAAAGGAAGGAGTGAAAGGATTTATAACGAGATATTGCAAGGTCGCGGACAAAAGGAATATTAAAATCATGATGTAGGGTACAATTTGAGACATAATATGGAGCATCGGCTATTTTGCGTAGAATAATAGATTAAAGGGATTGGATTTTATAGGAATTAGAAAGATTGATGCTACCCCAGAGTTCTATTCCGTATGTCCACATGAGTTAAATCTCGATGAATGTATCCTGAGAAATAATTTCTGAAAAAAATATTTTAAAACTTGTCTTCTTTAAGTAGTAGTGCTCTAATTCGTTAGTATTGTAATGTAAGTTGTCTATACTCATTCCTGCAATGACGTCACCTCAGGACCATAACCTAACATGTAAAAAAATTTGCTTTCATTCATAAAAACCCTCCACTTGAATCACCTTATAGACTCTATTACCTTGGCTGTGTCATCCCTTCATTTACAGCTTACATTCACTCTTGACATATTTAAATGACACAACTATACAATGAACTAATAAAATATATTATATTTTATAATAAATATATATATTTTTTTAATAAAGAATGTTTGTGCGAGTTTGCACTTAGTAAATATGTATTAGGAAAAACAAGGAAAAAGATGAAAAGACTAATTGCTTTGTTTCAATTTGTGTAATTTTCAATCGTTTTGTTATTAAATAAGTTGAAAAATGCTTACTTAAAAGAAGTATTTCTAAATTCAACGAGCTTTTTTTTAAAATATGTATGTAAAAAATTTAAATTTATTTTTCAATTAGATTTTACAACTGTGTTTCCTTAAATAACTTGTCACGTTCTGTCTGAGCAATTACTGTATTTTTTGAGTTAGCTATTTGGTTCAATTTATCGTCGTACATATGCAGATGACCATTAAATAATATCGTGTAGTAGTTATGCTATTGACTCTCAGCTCGAGTTATACTGGTCATGCAATCGCCCTCATGCTGTACGGACGCTATTGGAGTTAGCATGTACGAGTTTCCAACAGAGATCCCCCCCCCCCCCAATCTTTTCCCAAGCCCAAGTCATATTGCTTCCGTCATGTAATTTCACATTTTCTTTTCATTCGACAAACCGAATCAAAGTCATTGTAAAAAATATATATGTCAATCATTACCTTAAATACTATAATATAGAAAAACTAATTGGATACTGTTATGATTGCAATCGTTACAGTTTTATACGTATAATTTTCAAAAATGTTTTAAAATATTTTAATTTCTTACAATTGAGAAAAATTTGTATCTGTCGTATTTTTTTTCTTTCTAATTGATCTAATACAAGTAGCACGCAGCAAAGTAGGCAATGATTGATACACGACGTGAAACTTCTTGTTTAACTTATTCTTTTCTAGTTCTCGGTCATTATTATGCCGTTTAGACTTTTCATAGGTAATTTCTTTGTGAATTTATTACTCCACTGTTGCTTTTAGTCATAGAGTTCAATTTCTAGGGTGTATTTATAAATATTGGGTACGTGGTATAACGGAACTTTTCCTGGCCTTATCGGATTCCCGGTATGCTCATCCTAACCACTTCGGAATCGTTTTGCTCGTCCCCAGATTATCACCGAATTTATAATGGAGTAAAAACTGTATAAGTAATTCCTGTAAAAAAGTTCGTTTTATTCTTTCTCTCCTGATACTGTTCTTACTCTATGCTGCTTCAAAGTCATCTAATAAAAATCAACAGTTTTATACAGCAACAAAATATACTAAACTATGCCATAAAGTATCAGATGAAACCTGTACTAAAGCTTAGATGAAACTTGGCTCTTTTGTTGGTGTTATATGTGACTATTGACTTTACGAGACTATTATATTTTTTATGTGATTACTTGTGTTCAGCATTTGTTTGTGATTTATGAATTGTTGCTAAGTAATCACTGACTGTTATTGATGATTAATTATTTATGTATGCCATCATGGAAAATTAAACTTAAAGCTTAGTTTGTACTTTTCCTCGTTTATAACGTAGATATATAGGAAAAGTATTGTGTTCATTAAAAAACCGGGATGTCTCCTGAATTATCCGTTTTAGGTGTTTTTAAGGCCTCTTACAATAATGACAGCAAAAATTGCCTAAAATCATCAAACGAGGACATATCTTGCGATCAACTTGAATTTTTGAATACATTTAGCCATGTCAATAACTAATATATGTGCCAAGTTTCATGTCATTACCAGCATTAGTTTAATTTTTATCGAATGGCTTGTGTACGTTGTTTAAAAAAAATGGAGAATAATTTGATTGAGTTGGAATTTTGTATTTGTGTATCTCTTTACGTTATAAATAAGCACACTAAGTTATGTTTGAATACAAGTATATTTACGTCTTTTGTTGGATCATAAAAGTAAACGTGGTCATTCCTTGAATGAGTGACAACTGGGAACCAATTTCATGTATATTCGTTTCAAATATATGAAACGAAAGTATTTACACGAAAACACGTTAGTGTATAAATGTGATCATTTTTATACTCTGAGGACGAGCCAAGATAGTCCGAAGTAGAGAGGATGAGCGTAGCAAATCCGATGTGATAAGGAAAAGATCCGTGGAACCACTGTCCCCGATTTTTTTGTAACTACAGAAATTTAATTCTTAAATGCGAATGTAATAGCACCAAATAAAATACCTCATTATAATTTTGTAATTTAACTTCTTTAACATTCAAACCCGTTATTAAACATAATAAAAACAAATAGAATTTTCTTTTCTCACTGAAATGCAATATATATAGAAATAATATAAATAAATTAAAAAAAAAAGTAATTATAATTGTATATTTTTTAGCACTTTGAATTCTATTATATAATAAAAACTTGCTGTAAACTGTATAATAAAAACATAGCGGCGGATATTTTGCGTTATTTAATTATTAATAATTTATTAGAATTTCTTTTTTTATACTTGTTTTATAGTAAAGTTTAATTAAAGACATTAGTCCTGACTAAGTAGTATGAAGGTTTAACTACCCAGAGTACAAGTAGTTTGGTCATAGTGTTTACATTTTATTTGTTTCTCTTTTAATTAAGACAGCGCTTAATTTATAACATTAGTGAATTTTGCTTTTTCATTAAATTTTGAACAAGAAAAAGCATGGCTTCTTTGAAATTTGTGACGCCCCCTTTCATAATCAAAAGTCTGCCTTTCAATCCTACTGCTTCCGAATATAAAAAAATTGACGCCATAACTCGACGTCAAACCCAGATACATAGGTTTGAATCCTGGTAAGCTCTACAATTTTTTGTAGGCATTTTTCATCATTTTCATTACGTAAGTTGGTATCTAAAAAATAATTCTGGGTAGAGGTTCGCATGCCGGGCGAATTTCCTGTTGAATAAATATGTGCTCAGCAATCCATTTTTTAGCGAATTTTCATAATGAAAATGACGCTTATGAGGTTGTTCGGATGACGGAAGTTGAGGGTGGGAGTGAGCGGAATCGGTTCCTATTGGCTTCCTGATAACAAAAATATATGTCCGAAAAAAGTTTATATATATATGTATATATATATATATATATATATATATATATATATATATATATATGTATAATATATATATATGTATGTAAGAGTTTCTACCCTTTCGTATGGCGAACGATAACTCTCGAAGGCTTTCTCAAATTGAAACGAAACTTTGCAAATCGCGAGATTTTGTGGAGGTTACGAGGCCTATTGTTTATAAAAACATTATGACGTCATCAACCAAAGTTATGACGTCATGAAAAAAAATTTTTTTTGAAACTTAAAATGGCTTTAAAACAAGGTATCTAGTATTTAGGTAGACGGCTAGCTGAATCGATTAAAACCAATTTCAGCTCAATCGAACCATCACAAATGGCGCAATCGGTATACATATATATATATAATCTTGTATATATGTATACGTCTAGGTCAAAGACTCGTACGATATCTGTAGGGTTCAGTAGTGTTAGAGGGTGGGGATATAGTATAAAAGAAAGACCTCTACCTCTTGCTCCATCCTGGTAAGCCTACTGTCCCAGAGAGACAGGGCAAAAATGGCTTCCACTGAACCACGCCGAGCTAAGCAGGCCTGTAAAGAGGAAGAACCTCGAGGTAGTCTTTATATGGTCGAAGTCATTCTAAAACGATTGCGACCAGTTTCAGCTCAATCGGACAATCCTAAGTGACGCAAACGGTATTTTTATTTTAAATAATCATGAATATATTTTTTCAATCTTAAGATTTTACTCAAATAAACAATTTGTTTACAAAACAAAATTTGACATTTTTCTTTAAATTCTATAAACAATCATAAACGTAAGTTAGAGTTTATACCCTTTTGTATAGTGGACGATAACTAAAGCTGATGAAACTATAATCTTTTCATACCCTTTATACAAGGTTACTTTAACAGTTGCAACGTGTGGATTTTTTCCTCACAAAATCAAATTTGTGAGAAAGCCTCTCAGGCCCGCGAAGCGGGCCTGTGAAATGAAGCTGTGAAAATTCGCTAAATACGTGGCAAAATGCCATGTAACAAGAAACGATAGTGAAACCATACATTAATACCAAACAACAACAATGTGGCCGCGAAGCGGTCACTAGGAGGCCCCCGGGCCGCGAAGCGGCCAGTTGGGCCGACGCCGCGGAGCGGACGAGGCGCGAAGCGCCGAGGCCGCGTAGCGGCTACGGGCCGAAGGCCCGTATTTACATAATGTAACTGTGCAAGAGTCACCTAGGAAATGTACCAAGCTAAATTCAATGCTACATCTGCCATTTGTTCCATCATTCTACATTTGTCATCATTGATGGCTCGACATAATGTTTTGTCCCACTCTGTTTCGTTACATCTCTTCAGGGCTCCGAAAGAGCCTATACTCACTCTGGCCTTCAATCAAAATTCTGATGAATGTTATGTGATATATTTACCAGAGACGAGCGGTGCTCTCTTACCGCCATCATGCTTGGCAAGCGAAACATATTTAATTTGATACTATCGAGTTTTGCTAAACATGAATTGTTGAAACAATATAACTGTGCGAGAGTCGCCTAGGAAATGTCACCAGCAAAATGCAATGCTACATCTGAGAAATGTTCCATCATTGGACATATTGGACGTTCGTCATGATTCGCTCGACATGATATATTTTCCTTGTTACATTTCCTTGGTGACTTGCATACAATTATATTGTGTTAACTATTAATGTTTTGCAAAATTCGGTAGTATCAAATGATAAATCCATTTCTTCCTTAAGTTTTCAAGTAATACTTTAATTACTTGCGCTGTAGCAGTACTACCCTCTACCCTCCTAAATACAAATTGTGTTAGCAATAAAATCTGAAACCGGGATGTTACCGGAATTATCAGTTTCAGGTGTTTTTAAGGTCTCCTAAGTGGTTTTCACAAAGTTGTCTGTGTGTGTTCTCATCGTAGCTCCCAGTGTATTTATACTAGAGAGCTTAAACATTGTCGAAAAATCAATCTACCGCTGTAGTTGTACTATTCGGAAAATATTTTTTATGACACCATTAACCCGCAATAATGACAGCGGAAAAATAATAAAACGCGAAAAAATGATGCGATTCGATTGAGATTTAGCACGCATGGAGCCATGTATAAGACTAACATATGAGCCAAGTTTAATCTCATTATCAGCATTCAATATTTATCAAATGACTTGTGTACGATTTTATAAAATTGTAAAAAATCAGAAAATGATTTTTACAAATGTAGTACAAGTATACACCTTTACCTATTAAATAAATACACTAAGTTTCGTTTTAATACGACAAGTATAGCCATGATTTTTGTTGGGTCATAAAAGTTAAGCAGCATTGAGCGTGGTTAGCGCTGTATGGATGACCGCTGGTATGAAACGGATGCATTTATTATCTGAGTACGAGCAAAGCGAGTCCGAGGACATGCAATATACATTTGGGGAATTGTTTAGTCTAAGGACGAGCGAAGTGAGTCCGAAGCAGGGAGGATGAGCGTAGCGAATCTGATGTTTTTGTTGTATATCAAATGACAACTTTAAATTCTTTAATAGTTAAGGTACTCATTATTTTTTAGTGATAAATGATGAGATTATAAAAGTTTAGAAGAGTATAAATAGTGAGAGAGCATAATAGCAGAGAGAGAGAGAGAGGATTAAATAAAAGAAAAATAAACTTTTAATGACTAATTATGGGATTAGTTTTTCTACTTCGGAAAATGGAGGTATTTTGGATTATTTTAAGAACTGATAAGTATAGCGATTTATTTAAAACCAGATAAATTTATAACAAGAATTAACCAAGGAGCTTTTATTACTTCTTGTTAATACGAGCTTTGATAATGCTAGAATGTAGATTTTGTAGAATAAGTTGCATTGCTTAAGACAATTTTTCGGTACTCACTTCTCTGGCGCAAAATTGTTGGTACTTGAGTGGTACATTAGGTTCCGCATATGTGCATTTTACGGCTATAAGTAAGGAAATAAATAACAATTTCGTGTTCCTAGGGACGTAAATCACAATTTTACGTCCTTAGAGGTGTAAAATGTATTTACTGGGCCAGGTAGCTTGTTATAAAAAACTAGTCACACACATGCAGACAAATGTCAATTGTTATTTACATTGTAAAAAAAACTAATTTTTCTACTCTATTCTAGAGACCCGCTGTACAATCCTAATTTTAGATCCATACAAACGACATATACATATTGAAAAATTATGTTGGGATTTACTATTAAGGATAAGAAAATGTTAGTTCCGAAGCCAGTTAACAGGAGAATTTGATAGTTTCTTCGTGCCAACTACGAGAATGCGCCACTGTCTTCATATATTCAGCAAACTACTTTTGGCATAAAACTGTTTATTCCAAATATTTGCTTTATATAATAATGAACAATTTCAAGTTGATAGTCGTGTCGTTAAAGTAGTAATAAAGAACTAAATGATTTAAAACACTAAATTAATGATGTGACAAGAATGTATAGTAAGGAGAGTTAGTATCAGAGCTGCCGCTAGAGACCAGCACTGTGTTCACCTCCACCTTCTGTCTGACGCTCTCGTATACCTTCTGACATTCTACACCTATTATATTCTTTGTATATGTATAATATCTAATCTATATCAAAACTGAAAGCCATCTTTGTCAAAAACTATTTTTGTTTATTTTATAAAATACCAATATCATTTACTCTTAAGTCTATTTAAGTAAAGTCTTTTATTGATAACGAATTATATATATTTTTTTGTAAAATGAATTGTGGTACGATTTAAAATCAAGGCGTTGGTAAAATTAATTCGACCTCTCAGCTTTGCCTTGTTACCAACAATATCTTTTTTGCTTGTTTCCGATATATCCTTTATAACCTGAGCGATATCGTCTATAGTTTTGTCGTATTCATGGAATAAATATGTTTATTTAAAAAATTAATCTACTTAAGTTACTAAGCAAGTACAAGAAATGCATTATTCAGCAAGAAAGCTGACGTTTAAAATAAATTTCGCCCGGCATACGGATCTATGCGTCAGTTTTTTTTTAACGACTAGTAAAAAGTAAGGTTCTAAGTATGATATTTAAAATTCAAAGACAGTGGCTTCATATTTAAAAGTATTTAATATAGATAAAAGTAAATATTTAAATATAATGCTAATAAATACTTTCTTTAGCATCTTTTTTTATTATAAGTTAATTAAATTATATTATCCAAAATGATTCGTTTTATAAACGCAATAATTGTAATAATACTTTACAATTATTTGTAAAGTAATTTGGGAGTAACACAAAGGTAGGCGTATCACAGGCCTATGTATCGCTTAAGAGAAAGTAAAATATGTGATTTCCCCAGAGAAAATCAATAGGAATTATCATATCTGAATTTTTGTGTATTTTATGAGCTCTAAATAGTAGGAAAGACATGGGGAGTGCTTTAGAAAAATAGACTGTAAGAGAAGTGGCTTGTGACATGGTTTTCTCCATCACGTCACGCTACTCAGCCTAATATCATGCTTTTCTTTTAGCCTAATCTCACCCTATATATCCCCTGTTTTTCTTTATTAGAAAACTGGAAGGAAGGCTCTTTTCTCTTTTATTTAGTTAATAAATAGACACAATAGTTAACCTGTTTTTGGTTATAGATTGAATTTTTGATTTTGCTCGTATTTTATATTAGACCAAGAGCCCAGGGGTGTTTTGTTAATAAAAAGTGTAATGGCTGGAACCGGTCTCAGTTTTCGTAAATACCTTCCTGGACAAGGATCTGCAATTCTGCCGACTCGTATCGGATGGGTGTCCCAGGCAGAACGCACTTTACAGGTCAAATTTACCACCGAAGTTAATAAAAAATTTAATGGCTGGAAACGGGTTTAATTTTTCGTAAATACCTTCCTGAACAAGGATCTGCAATTCTGCCGACTCGTATCGGATAGGCGTCCCAAGCAGAACGCACTTTACAGGTCAAATTTACCACCCAAGTTAACAAAGAGTGTAATGGCTGGAACCGGTCTCAATTTTTCGTAAATACCTTCCTGAACAAGGATCTGCAATTCTGCCGACTCGTATCGGACAATAGTTATAAATAATAGTCTCATCGAGCTAAAATTAAAATAGGCCTTGTAACCTCCCCCCCCCCAACAACAACTTGACATGTGCCAAGTTTCGTTTTAATCTGAGGAAGTTATATATTTAGATATAAATTTTTACGGACATAGATTTTTTATATCAGGGAGCTAAACTGAATTAATCCCCTCACCCCTCCCTCAATTTCGGTCATTTTCTTGATGAAAATTCGCTAAATATTTAATTGGATATTTCTAATGATTCCTTGCTTTATGAATCTGTCCCATATTTAAGAAGACTTTTTTAACTTGGCTGCAGTTTTGTGAACAAACTTAGTTATGAAGAGTTGGGATAAAAAGTATAAAGAATCGATAAAGTATAAAACTATACCTCGGATTTGGCAAGGCAAGTTAAAAAAATGTATTCTTCGTAAAACAAAAATATCCGGCTTTATTTTAGACTCTGTGTAACTTAATACTTGGAATTTTCGAGGAAACTTTTATTAAATTCTAAAAAAGAGTTGGGGGTAAACTCTACTTATTTGGATAATTCTTAATATCAATTATAATATTTTTTATAGGAATTTTATTACATCCTATGTAACATGAATAATTATTAGTAATATTATAATTTCACTAATGTTTTGCGATTATTTTATTAAAACTTTTCCATAATGTAATACATTTTTAATTTAAATTTATCAGGATTATATGTAATTAGACCGCTTTAATATTTTACTGCCTTACTTTTTTTAACAAAAATTATGGAAATAATAAAAATCGGGTACAGGTACCTCAGAAATATTTCTTGCTACATAGGGTCTCGCATTGCTAGTTTTCAGAATACTATTATTATTTATAGTAGTAGTAGTAATATGAGGGGAGTGCTACTAACTACCAGGCAAGTAGGCCGGCCATGTTGTTGGGCCCTTTTTGCAAGCAAGATAGTGTTCTACTCCTTTTAATTTCAAGCGTAGGTTTATTTCATCTAATCTAGACAAAAGAGCTGTGAAATTCTATAGTTCCTCTTATGCTTTTTTCAAGTAATCATACATATTTTCACTGACTCATATAGTCTAGTGAAAGCTAGGAACAACACGTGCCCTCGCTGTTAAACCAAACCTCCATACACTTTAAACTACAAGGCAGACACACTATTGTATTTAATCTACTATGAGGTTCCTAAATTTTGTCTATACCTAGTTTCATTTAGGGTAAGGAATCTTTAACGAGTACCTGACAACGCACAGGCTCGAGACCACCGGCTTTACGTCCCTTCTGAAGGACGTGGTATGCATAATTTTTATTCCTCTCATAAAAATCCCAGAGGGCCGTGCTGGGATTGAACCCATGACTAAATGATTATTTATAGTAATCATCCTTCGGCTTTACAACGCTCGACCTCCGAATATAGTATTAATCCACGTTTCTTAGTGCTATGTTATTATTTTTATGATGTCCACCAATATGTTAAATAATTCTGGCGCGGTGGTCCGCATGTCGGGCGAATTTCCTTTGGATGCGTGTTTCCGTGCTTAACAACAATCCTGGTTGGAATGATAATTTTTATAGTTTTTTACATTATATAAGTTTACGACTACTAAATAAATAATTCCGGCGCGGTGGTCCGCTGTCGGGAATTTCCGAAGGAAATTCGCTAAAACTAAAAGTTATAATAATCATGGAATTCACCTAATAGTCCTTTTATGTTTTACGCTATCTATTTATTTTGACTCATCTTTTTGTTGCCTGTTTTGTATTGCTATTTATATGTTTTTATTGAATTTTTCTGTATTTTTGCTAATTTTATTGAATACTGTTGATGAGCTGCTGGCTTAAAACTTGGTTGTTAAATTATATCAATTGGAGGAGGCAACTAGCCAAGTAATAGGAAACTTCATATCTTAACAGGTCCTAGGTATACTTCAATACAAAATTTATACTTAAATTTTTTATGTAGAATCAAAGAATAAATAGGTTCTGAACAGTGTAACCTACTTAAATAAGAAAACTCCTTAAAATAATTTTATCTCACTAACTATATTTTAACATTAAAATACCAAGGAATAATTAACAGTTGGGAAGACTGTTATGGTATTAATATTTATGAAAAGGATTCTAAGATAGGTTGTATGGGTATTTTATTTACCTATATCCCTATTATATGTTGCGGATGTAATTCATTTCTCTTGATTGTTTCATTTCTTATAGTTTGTACAAATGATAATAACTTGTTATCACGCACCACTTATTCTTAAATGTTAATAAAGTTGTTGATTTCTTTATGAACAAAAAAGAATTTACCAAAATATTGGTATAGTTCAGATAAAATTTTGCGGGTGGACTATTTTAAAGGGGGTATTGGTACTCTATAAGTTGGAGGAGCAATTATTGCTTTTATACATTATATTACGTCAATTTTTATTATTTAAGGAAATACTTTTATTTATTTTTTATTTTAATGATTTATTTAAATTGGTGAAATTAAGACAAAAGTATCCTCTTCCATTCCGCCAGTATTCATACAATACAATTAATACATGATGCAACATATCTTACAACTAAACTAATTTAAAAACATGCGGCTCTTTTAACTGAGCAAATAACGTATAAAAAATTGTAAAAGAAACTTGAGTTATTACATGCAATATAATAAGAATAAATTCAATGGAACATGTCAGAATAAAATAAATAATCAGACAAATAAAAGAATTATAAAATCAAGACTAAGAAAAATAAAAGATTAATCAATTTTATAATAATAAATAAAGAATTTAATAAAAATAAAGAAGAATAAGATTTAGGTCGTCTTCCGGTGGTGGTAGCTTTTATATAGACGGAGACAAAGAGACCAATACATAACATGGGCAGAATAGCTCAGTGATAAGGGATCTGGAAGAGAGACAGCTTGCACTAGGTGCCATAACTGTACTTATATACCCCTACTATAGTTTTCCAAGAGAGAGACTAGATACTCCCCCACCCCTCTACAACCCCTATTGTAGCATACACTCTACAAACGGCGGGCATTTTTCAGTGATGCCGTATTAAACCACTTTATTCAACACAGATAATTAAAAAATGCACAATATAATTGTGCAAGAGACACAATTGTTGTGTCAACTATTCATGTTTTGCAAAACTTGGTAGTATCAAATGATACAAATTAAAGAATACATGCAATATATAATAATTAAAACTTATTTTAAATGTAATTTACTTAAATTAAGACAAAATAGTGGAAAAATAATATTTACGTAGGATTGTGATTATTAGGAAAAAAATGACGTCACCAATGTACAGTTACGGCACCTAGCTACCCAAGGAATGATAAGAGCTGTTGTATCCTCCCTCTAAATATTTTAGTCTCTTTGTTCCAGCCCTATTTATATATGTCAATAACCTTATCTTCCAAGACGAAGGTCGTCACCATAAGAAGGGATAGCAGGGTTTGAAGATCCAGGTATGACGTAATCCACTTAAAGGTTGTGAGGGGTAGCACAACCTGAGTTTTAAATGAGTGCAAATATTACTCTTTGTACTGTAGCTGTGGCACAAATGTGTGCATTTTCTTTGAAAAAACGAAAAAATTAAACAATAAGTTGTGATGCTACTGGTCAGATTATTAAATGTATACCAAAAAATTAAGCAAAAAATTGGATTGTTGAGCATTAAAGCGCGCATTTAAAAAAAATTCGCCCGGCTTGCGGACCTCAGCACCAGAATTTATTATACATTAATAACACATGCAATCTAGCGATTTTGTATTTATATTTTATACCAGCATAGGGTTGTTTCCCAATTTTCTTTTATAACGAGCGAATCGAGTCCGTTAAGAAATATTTTTATTTGATGTACTCTGACGTTAATTCTTGATGCAACGCATTACTAGTTTATTGACTTAGCGGGGTATTTTAACAGGTAGTACGCTGCAGCAATAAAATCGATAAAATATGTTTTTTTTATAAGAAACCTCTGGAACAGATTTCTGTCTCATTCCAAAAGTTTGTGCCCGGTATAAGGGCTACTCCATTTGGGGGTTTTTTTTTTGTAAAAAAAGGAAATTCGTTGACTTAAATTTTCCTTTTTCAAATTTTTAAATTAATTTTATTTTTTGCCACATAGGGTCAAAATGAGAGTAATGTGGTGCCACCCACGCCATTATATCCCCATATGCCAACATGTAACACGTTTTATGTTGGAGCTTCATGTTATAAAAACTTCTAGCAACACGGAATCCTTCCCCTTTGTAACATCTGTATTTGACAGTTACCTATTTAAACCTATTTCACAGCTTTTGATTCATACCGTTCTCTTGCATATTACCTAATTCAACTGCTTTTAACCAGCAAAATATTTTATGTTTCATATGTGGGACATTTTTGAAATTAGTCATTTTCCAAGCGTTCATTTTGGGTTCGTAAGTCGTAAATTAGGCTAACTTACCTTTTCAAAAGATTTAATTTATTGCTTTGTTGTTTTGAACCCATTTATTGATATATCTACATTTTTTTCTAAATCTTTCTTTAAATTAATACATAAGAGAATTAATAAATATAAATAAAACTATTTCTTAAATAAACTAGTCCTGCCACTTCGCTAGCCTTTGGTACGCTTAGGAGTATGGGTTACGGCCCTTGGGTATTGGTTGGTGTGTTGTATTATTTATTGTTTCAATGAATTTTCATCGGGAAATGACGCTTATGACGTCCTTAGGATAACGGCAAGAGCGTAAGAGAAAATCGATTCCGCTGGGCCTTCTGATTCCAAAAATATGCCCAAATATATATATATATATATATATTATATATATATATATATATAATATATATAGAAGTTCAAAAAATATATAAAAAAAAACTAAATATATATAGTATATATATTTAGAAGTTCATTCTTGATTTAGACTTGGTCTGATACACTTCTCTAATATTTACCTTCTTTTATCTCTTGATTTTAAATGTTTCAACTTTGATTTTAATTTTTTAATATTTTAACTCTGCTTAAGTGTAATTCTGTTTTAAATTTTATATATAAGTTACCTTTGCTTAAGGCGAAAACTGTGTTTTTATTTCGTAAGTTTTAAGCTTTATAATTTGTATTTTATTTTTATCTCTTTAATTTCAGTTTTATTTTAATGGTGTATTTAGTTTAAGTTTTAAGATTGGGTTTTAAGAATATTTTATTGTATTGTAGGGCCCTGATGAAGAACTTGTAGCTAAGTTCGAAACGTTGGCTAAGTGAATAAATATATGGTTTTCAAGTAAAGCTGTGTTATTATTCTAACATCATCCCGAGATTGGTGCAAAGTGTATATAAATATATAAATATATATATATATATATATATATATATATATATTATATATATAATATATATATATATATATATATATATATATATATATATATATAATATATATATATATATATATATATATATATGTGTGTGTGTGTATACAGTCGTTCTTTTAAAAATGACGAATAAATGAGAAAAATTAAAATTTCTTAGTTGAAAATATTTGCTTTACATTAGTTTTACAATTAAAATTTAAATTAGCATTTATAATCCAGTCTGGTTTTATTATAATGAGTTAGGTATCCAGTTAGAGCAGCTCAATAATCTTGTCTTATATTTATTAAATGATTTATTTGTAATCTCCAAACCTTTCTCTCAAAAAAAGAGAGGAGGAACGGTTAGGATAATATTGACTTAAATAACCCGCAAAGAATAAAAATAATATTTCTCTTTATTTAATTTTATTCTTGGTTTATTCTGGATCCCTTACACTTAGGATATAATGTTAAATCCATGAATAAAAATAATCTTTTAAGAAATATATTTTTTCATAAATGTATTTATATGTATCAATTAATGTTATAATTTTAATCTCGCATAAAATATGTTTTGTAAAAAAATAAAAGTAAGTTGATTTGAAGTATTTAATTTTAGAATTTTGGGAGCGTCTTTTGCTATATTGAACTCTAGAGTACTCTGGCCTGCTAACCGAGAGAAGGGGACTTTCTCGTTACTATGGTGACGTAGACCTTCTTTAGGCCGTGGAAATGTTATTTCACTCTCTTTGAAACTTGCAATGTTTTTAGGTTGGTATCAACAGTTCATTGCCATATCTGTGGCTTACTGATCTACTTTTGCCGACTTAATTATAAGAAGGTTTCTAGATTTTGGATATTTTTATTCCACCTTGTATTAAGGATTGCAATAAAATTGTAAAAGTGCAAATAAATTCCTTTATGTAAGGAATAAGTAATTTAGGTTTAAATACAGCTTGTATATCTGTATATGTTGTTAGATCGCTAATGTTAAGCAGCATCGAGCGAGGTCAGTGTTTGGAGGTGACCGCTGGGAATAAAACGGATATTACTCTTGTCTGAGGATGTGCCAAGTCGTACTGCATAAATTTGGTGATTGCCATATTCTGTGGGCGAGCAAAGAGAATCCGATTTAGTGAAGATGAGCACAATAAATTCAAATTTTTTGTGTCGACAAAATCCGAGATACCGCACACGCGATTTTTCTTATTTAATTCAAGTTACGTTGTGAGGGAGAAATGTGTCGGGACAGAACATTTTCTATTATAAGAATTTTTCTTTGGTTTGTTAACATTACTAAATACTGTGTATTCTCTTATTATTGATTTACAGTATTTATAATTATTATTGATAAGAAAATTAGAAAGTGATTAATTATCTTTTATGCTTTTTCTTTTTAAGAAACATTTTATTGGTTGTCCTGTTTGGATATTATTGTTTTAGCGAATTTTTATTAGAAAATTACGCTTATAATGTCGCTTGAGGGAGTTGTTTTTACTTCCTGACTTGTAAACTTATGTGTTTCATTACAGAGTTTATATAAGTATGCATGTATGTATGTACTTAAGTATCTCTGCCTGTAGCGTACGATCAATTTCGAAGGCTAATCGAAACTGAACTTGACTTGAGATGAGATGTTGGGGGAGGTTACGAAGCCTTCTGCTTCTGAAAATTTAATGACGTGATTTGATGATCAACCTAAGTTATGACGTCATCGGAAATAATTGAAATTTGAAATATCTTGATTAAGACCAGTTATTAGCGCTATCTGACAATATTTTTATACATTTAGGATTTTTACTAACTAGAATTTTTAACTAGCCGGGATATTTTCTTTCCTACATTGCGGTGTAGAAAGATTTGCCCAAAGTGTTTCCTCCGATTCATTCTTTTGGAATTGAATTCGAATAATTCTTAGTTCGTGACAAAGAAACATCCTTTTCTTTAAACGTGTTTAAGACGTCTTTCAAAGTTGATCTTCTTTTGTTACTTAGAACTTGTGTTTTCTACTTCTACGCTAACCTAGAAAGTATTATACGTGCTTTTAATTTACCAAATCGAAACTTAATTCTAGTTAATGTGAATAGATGATTGAAAAATAACTATTTTCGATAATATTACCTAATTTAATTGGACTTTTATTAGTAAGGTCAATCTAGACATGGACTGATTTATAGTTGTTTCGTTGCTGTGATACCGCTACTAGATTCTCTTTGTGCTAGTATGACGTGAAATCGAACAAGAACTCGTCCTGTCTCTAAATACCGACTAATAATTGATGGGACAGTTCTGTTTTAAGATACCGGGCTCAATGCATTCCTACGTGTCTCTCATAGATATCCCCAATAAATATATTACATCAATTATGTTTGAACATAATTTTCATTGTACATTCTTCGGTGTATTATACTTAAATGCTTATTACTTATGTAATTTAACATAACATTTCTCACATGTATTATTACTATTTTTGACATAATATGTTGGTAATAACTAATGTATGTAATTACTACACACGACATGATATATTAGAAATAAATTATGTTTGTAATTACTACACTCCACATGATATATTAAAAATAAATTACGTATGTAATTACTACACTTGACATGATATATTAGAAATAAATTATGTTTGTAATTACTACGCTGGACATGATATATTAGATAATTTACGTATGTAATTACTTCACTTGAAATGATATATTAGAAATAACTTACGTATGTAATTACTACACTCGACATGATATATTAGAAATAATGTATGTAATTACTATACTCGACATGATATATTAGAAATAAATTACGTACATTAAATAATAAATGGCATATTACTTATACTGTAATTAGTAATTACTGTTTTAGCATTTAAAATTAAGTTCCTGTTTCAAGGTTTTCTTCTTGAGTCTCTTTTTGCAGGTCTTACATGACAAAAATAGAGTTCAAAGTAACATATCTGTTTTGAAGTTCTGTTAATTAAGTATGTAATTTTTTTATTTATTATTAAATAAATAAATAAATAAATAATTGTATTTAATAAATGATTTTCATTGTGCATGCTTTGTTGTCATAACGTTTATACTAAAGGAAAATGAACTTATAAGGTTGGGGACTTGGGTTTTTTTTTTAAAAAAATGTTTACTGTTAGTAAGTTAGTTCAAAATTTGTTAGCTATTGTTTTACTTTTATAACATTTTGCAAACACTCTTCTCTGTATGATGAAGTATATAATTCAGTACACTTGTTTTTTTCTCTTTTCTTTCCCTACTAGCCTCACAGAGAAATATCGTGTTCTCTAAATATTACATTATCTAAAATTCTTAGATTTCGCGTGTAAACTCAAGACAAGAATTTATTTACGTTTAATTCTAAAAGCAAGAATTATGCATTTGTACACTAATCAAATAAATTTATTCTCTTTATGTTTAATTTTATTTGAATATTTTATTAAAATATTAATATTAGTTTTAATAATTTTTAAAAGTAAGCAGTTTTGACATCTTAACCGCGTTTAAGACCAACCTTTTGAAATAAAGCTTTACTACCTCAAGGCAAAGTGTTGTACTTAAAATGGCTTTTTGATTCTCTGCTCAGTACCGGGCTAGGGCTGCTGGTAAGAGATTGTGCGTACGTGATCTGGATTTTAAATAGGTTATTTCCTCCGTACATACATGTATCCTAAATCTAACATATTTTTTCCAGCTTACGGAAAATTTGTTTTTAACTTTATTATGTATCTTTTTAAAGAAAATCAGACTTGTTTTAATCAATTTTAACTTTTTTTATGCTACTACCATAGTTTTATAGAAAATGTATTGTGTTGTCTAAAATAAAAGAAGGAAATTCGCTAGAACGAACGATTTTACCAGAATTATCCAGTTTTGTTTAGAGAGGTTATCGTTGTTTTGTTGGTCTGTATCTCTGTTTGGATGAATGTGTGTCCCGCGAAATTCTCAATGTTTTTATGTTTAAGAGTTTAAACTTGGCAAAAACTTGGTCTTATAAACTTGGAAAAAAACTCTTATAAACTGCGTGCTTTACCTCGGTTGTTGTCATAAAGATTTTGATTCATATGGTGACCGCGTCATGGTAAATGGTGAATCTGACACTTTGATTCTACGCTTCATTATGAAGAACATTCTGGATAAATACACATTGCTCTACAAAACTGAACTCTGTTCTGTTTGGTAGAAAAGTTTTGTTTTGTACAGCATTAAGAATTCACCCGTGAAGTAATACATCCCCCAAAGTGGGTTGTACAGTAAAAGCGATACTCTGGATTCATTATTTACATTGACACAGTTACCACCGGAACACCTAAATCTTCAAATTTTTTGTCTTCTTGTGCTCTTGTGTCTTATGTAAGATAGACGATCCTCTGTGGTCAAGCCAGGTGAGTAGACCACACCTTTGGGCCCTTTTCACCTACCCCGAAATCAACCACCTATGACTTTACCTCCTCTACTTTCTCCTCATCAAACCTCCTGCTGCGATGGATGAAGGGAGAAGACGGATGAAAGAATGTCCTGCCATCTTAGAGACTCCATTTCCTCTTCAAGTAGCGTTCCAGTTCCAAATATTTGAAACCTGAGCCTTTCAAACCCTTCACACGTTGCCAAATAATAATAGGCTGTTTCTTCTTCATTGTCTTCACATATTGCACACATGGAACTCCCAGACACCTTCATCAGGGCCAAATGCCTAGAATTAAGCTTGCAGTGTCCAGTGATTTCTCCTACCTTAATTCTGAGACTAGACTTATTCACTTAATCCTTCTGTCCAATGTTGGAAATATCATCTTTAACTGCCCACATCTGGACCTCGTTTCACGAAAGTAAAAGACTACAAATAAAAAGATACAAGTTTACTGATAATTGTAAGAAATGTGTTTTACAAATTTACCATTTAGACTGGTAATTACGAGCGAGTAACTTACGACTTGTAAGTAAGTTACGACTGGTAACTTACGAATTTAAGTTTAATGTAATTTTAAATTTCCTAGAAAACGAGTATATTTGTGTCAAATTTTGTACAAATCTTACCATCCCTCTACAAATCTAACAAACTATTCTACAAAAACAACTTGTAACTTACAAGTGTCAAAATAAAGCGTTTCACGATTATCATTACAAATTATTGTAACCTACAAGAAATTTTACTCAAGTTACAATATTTTTTTAACAATATGTCAAAATATGATTAAAACCCAGATTCATTCATTTGAGTAAATTATGTCGAATGCAATTAATTCTGAAATAAGAGAAGAAATCTTTATAAACAACGTTTTACCAACTTATATTGAATACTAGATTAGTAATAAACTAATCGTTGACGATAAACAGTAAGTTTTATATTTGTAAAATTGATTTGTAATTCTGTCTACCTAGATTTGGACCTAAGTAGAAATATTACAAGTGAATATTACAAGTAATTGTAGTAAACAAGAAAATATCAATATAAATTAGAAAAAAAATCAATGTCTCATTTGTCTGAGAACCTTCCAAATCCCGTTATCGAAAATTCCATGAATCCCTTATCGATGATCCCAATCCTCTTCTACAACTCCTTTTCTCTGAAACCCTTCCGGACAATCCTGTCAGACGTCTGAGGTGGCAGTGGCTCAGAGATCAATTAAATGCGCTATAATACTACCTCCCCCTAAAGGTATAGCAGCCTCCATACGCTAATAAGTCTGTGGCTATAAAATGCCTCTTCTTGAGACCTTAGCTGTCAGAGGCTGCAGGCTCTTTAGGTTTTATTATTATTATTTTTTTTTTTTACGCTTTAACCCTTAGGGTCATTTAGCGTTTTCCCCTCACTCAAATCTCACTCAACATTAACCCCTGAGTTTGTACACATCCAATCATCTAGGAAGCACCCCCTCCGTACATGGTAGCACATGTAACCGGTTCATAGTGTGTCTAGTTCATCCAGCCCAACCAGACTCTATCCAAACTCACTGCTCTAGCTAGTATCTGCGACTAGTTTACAGTGTGCCTAGTTCATCTAGGCCAGCTAGACTCTGGGTAGGCTCACCGCTCTGGCTAGCGCCGACTACTAGTTCACTGTGTGCTTGTTTCATCTAGTCCTACTAGCTCCTCTGATCACATTAGTCTCACTTGACCTCGTCCTTCCAGTCTCACCAATCTCATCAGTGCTATCACTGGATTGTTTCTCTGCCAAGTCTCTCAAGCCACTAAACCATTTAACTCTAATACTTGTAACAACATAATTGTTGTTGTATTAATCAATAAAATATGTTGCAAAAATAGAAAAATGTTACAAGTGTATCCTTGGCAACACTGGTACACTTATTATTAAAAGTTGTTCTTTACAATATTTTGTTACTTCAAGACTTGTACACTCCAGTGAAACGGGATCCTGGTGATGTTTTCCCCAATGATTTTAGTTTCCTTCCAAATCCAATTTTTTACAAGGGATTTGCCTGCCTTCTTGGGAGTATTGCCTTAAGTTCTTTATTTCCCTCTATCGATATTATTTATTATTTATATTATTTAGATTTTTTTCTCTAAATCTTTTAAACTGAGCAATTCATCAAACTTAGATTCATATTTAACTTACACAGAGACATTGCTCGAGTTTGTCTCCTTCAATTGTCTCTTGCAATAAATGGCATTTTTTTTTTGGTTTATTTCTTTGTCTGATAAATCTTTTGTTTGTATTGGAGAGGTATGAAGGGTATTGTATACAGGGTGTCAGCTTAGTGCAAGCAGGTTTAGTTTAAGTGTCATGTTAATCCTTAGTTATAGGATTTTTCAAATCCTCTTTAAAACCTTTTAATGTGAATTTAGGGATATATTATTCTAATGGTTTCCGTTTGTTGTTATTTTATAAAATCAAGGCAATTATAAACATTATTGGCTTCACTTGTGAGCATTTCACTTTAAAGAAAACCTATAAAAGATTGAATATTTTGTCTATATCTAGATAAAATCTACATATACATATCAAAATAAATATCTAATCTATCATGTTTATTAACATATTAAGGAAATTTTCCTTGCTAGCCATTTCTAAACCAGAATAAAAACTAATTCTAATTTATAAAAAAAAAACGTCAAAGAAAATAATTGAGCTTTTTGAAATTCAGTGAACTATTAAGTTTTTTTTTTTTAAAAAATATATATTTCTAGAAGATAAAGAAGATAATTTTAGAAGTTTACTTAGTGCAATTATCTCTCTGTAACTTTTTAAAGGTAATTAATGTTTAACAGAGATAATTTTCTATTTATTTTATTTACGAAAATCTGTCGAAAGACTCCATATCTTATTGGACTGATCAGTATGCACAGACAGACTCGGGAAACGTGCTGTATTCTAAAGACAATTTGGAGCAGCTTTATTATACTTTGGAGAAAATATAATTTATTTTTGTTCTCATAACTCTCTACTCTTTAAGAGAATATAAACTTATATCTCTCGTTATATTTAATATAATATATACCAAAAGGATATAAATACATTTTATACTTCAAAACCAATATATTATTCCTTGATATACATTTAATTAATAAATGTAATTGCTTAAAATATTAATTATAATTATCACAATATAATTGTGTCAACTATTCATGTTTTGCAAAACTCGGTAGTATCAAATGATATAAAGTATAGTTATGCTTGTAATAATTATGATAATTAAGCGTATAATATTAATTATTGTTTTGCTTATAATATTATTTATTTTTAGTATAATCGTCAAGTTAGATATGCGAGACACAAACACGCATAGGCAGCTTGATAAAATCCACTCAAAACGATCTAAAACGAAAAATCGTAGTATCAACAATAAATAAATAGAACTATTAATAATTGAGATGACGTGGTATAATAGTTATTTATGCACCAAGGGAGTAAAGAATGCCATTATTTTCCTGAGCAGTTAGTTGGTTCCTAAGGTGTAAGCCGAGAGAACCAAAGCATTCAACTCCCTAGGTGAAGCCGAGGGATCAATTTGTTAAACTCCCGAGGTAAAGCCGAGGGATCTATGTGTTTAACTCTCGAGGCAACGCCGAGGAAGTTATGACTATGAACTCCCGAGACGATGCTGAGGAAGTTAATTGCAAGGGAGGAAAATTGTATTTTACTCCCAAGGTGCTTACAAAGATTATCATATACACATTTATACAAGATGTACAAGATTATGTACAACATTATGTACAAGATTTTATCTCCAGACGTTGATTTTATTTTAACACTTTTTGTTGTATTTCATTCTAATCTTTTTTATTGCTCCAAACAACTTCTTTTGACCTGAAACGGACTTTGAGCTCCCCCTTATAAATTTTGGGAGTGCCACTTCCGAGAAAATTAAGAAAATTAATCAGTCACCTGTATAAATTTAGAGAATACCACTCCCCTAAAAAAAATGATATAATTGGCTCTAATAATCCAATAATAGGAAACACTTTTTTTTGCACACACTTTACTTACACACTTTTTTATTTATTAAACACTTTATACTTAAGGGAGAAAAATTAATTTTTACTCCCAAGGGAGTGAAAAGTAACTTTTTCTCCCCTTGGAAGTGAATAGTGCTTCTTTACTCTCTAAAATCTAGTCGATAAACTTTACATTATACACCGTCTGGAGATAAAGAGAGTTTTACTTTTCCTTCTTTACACCGTAGGTATAAAGAAGTATAAAGAGATGTTATTTTTGCACTAAAAATCTCAACACACAGCGTGTCTATTGCAAAAATTACTGTGCATGTTGTCCAAATTACAAGACCAAAAAATATACAAAGTGTCATTGTATTCCTTTGATTTCTGTGTATGCAATGAACAACATTAATAAAGTATTCATATAAAATTATCTTTTTATTTAATTTTTAGTTTACTTATTACTGAAATAAATTAATTAAATATTTAGATGTGGTTGAACCTATTTTCAAAATGGTTGTTAGTAGAGATTGCAATGGGAAATGTATATATCTAAAACTTTTAACAATTTTTGAAAGAAGGAAGTAAAGGAGGATTTATGTTATCCTTGGTCTCTTAAAAATAATTTTGTTTGTATCGCAGTAAGTAACTTTATTTTGACTTCCTTATCTTAAGATGGCGATAAGTGAACTCAAGCATCAAGTTTTTCCTTTAAAAATTCTATATTTTCATTCCTTATTTAGTTTTACAGATATCAGTTACATTTTGAAAGCGTATAGTTTAAACCAATTCAATAGGTTTGTTTTGTTGTATTGTGAGGGTCAAATAATTTTTATTGTAGTAATTATATCTACATCAAATATCTATATATCTCGTATATCTACATGTGCACACATACATACGCAGACATATATATATATATATATATAATATATATATATATATATATATTATATATATATATTATATATATATATATATATATATTGTATCTTTATTTAAAGTTATATGATGTAATACTCTCCTACAACTGCATCCAAAAAGTTTCACTTTAATCCAGTGTTGCAACATAGTCCTTAATTTTTTCTATAATAGTTAATCTTGTCTTCTGGGATCTTTAAGAGTTAAAGGTTAACAGAATTTCAATCATCAAAGCTGCTAGTCTTGCGAAGTAAGTGTTGTGGTGCTACAGCATGAGTTTGTTCCAACCTTGCTGAAAGGATCTTTTAACACTACACGCCCGGTCACAAGTTCGTGGGTCAGAGCATAGTATTTATCTCGTATTTATCTTCGTACTGTGCTAGTACGAAGATTTCTCGTACTAGCACAATATTGAAAGAAATGTTCTAGATTGTCTGAACCAATGCAATGTTACAGAGCGGGTATGTCTCAGAGTTATTAAGTACTAACATGTTTTTATTTAAGTACATAGACTTTCTTTTGTTTCTACCACGGTGTTGCAGTAGTCCCTGTTTCTACTATTAAGCACGCCTGCAGACGCACGCTTACTATTAAGATCTCATTATTTATATTAGTCAACATTTTATTGAATGACTTGTTTAGCAAACACTTTACTCTCCTATATACCTATGTTATAAATAAGAAAAAGTAAAAATAAGTAATAGTGACTGATATCCGAAGGTTGATACGATTTTACCTTAATTGTTACTAGAATAACTTTAACATGAATTATAATTACTTTAAACTTAAAAAATTACTCTTAGAAAATCAAGCAAAATAAAAATATTAACTAAACATATTTTACTACATTTAACTTAATAATGTATATTTAAATAAATTATAATTATGAATTAATCCTTACATACTGAAAAGTATTCGTGTCAAATTTCTAACCGATTAGAACAATCTACCTATAAAATAATAGAAGAGACTGGACATCAGGATCAAGGATATAAATTATACAACGTTTATCAGTTTTTTTTAAATTAACGTTAAATTGTTTTTCTTTTAGCGAATTTCCTTTGAAATCTTTTTTTATTTATACTTATTTTTGTAAATACTTAAAAATTTGAAACATATTTATTAGGTATGTTTCAGTTTTATTATTGATATGTGTCATTGTTTTATTATTTTTGCCAATTATAAAATAATATACTCACATTTATAACAGTTTGATCTGAGTTCCACAAAATAAATAATAGATAGCGAAATATTTAAATAAATTATGTAACTTTAACCCAGGTACAAGAATACGTTTGTCTCATAAAATATAACATAGTAAAATAATAGAAAAGAAGAAAGAAAGAAAGAAAGAATTTAATGTATTTTGAATATAAATATTCATATACATAATAATTCATATACTTATACTTACTTAATCATTATACATACTTAAAAGCTACAAACAGGTTAAAATAAACAAGCTATATAGTTACATTATTGTTTTGTTTCCTTTAGTAGATTTCTTATCTCTTTCTTATTATTTAGCTGTATGTTGATTATCTAGTACTGTTTACAGTATTTTAGTTCGATTATTTCACATACACTTAGGAATACCTAAACTAAATAATATGATTTAATTAGGAATACAAAAACTAAGTAATATGATTTAATTTAAAATATAGATAATTAGTAAAATAAATATAAGAGAGTCTTGAAGGAAGACTGTTATCCTCAGCACAAGGCTAACACCTTAAAGTGGATAATAATCCATAATTATGAATACTTTGTAACCAAGAAATATTTTTATTATCTGTTTATTTACTAAACTGTTTATGTATTTGTTTGATATTCAAAAGTAATTAAGTATTTTAGCGGTGAGTATTCATTTTTTTAATTCTTATTTTACCACGATAATTAATTTGTAAACTTAACTTAAAAACTAAAATAAACTAAACTTAACTTTGCTCAGGCTGCAAATCTACAGTCGCATATAATGTTCCCTCTTCCGCACTAGTTCCATAATGTAATTAAAATAAATCAAAAATTTCAAAACTAATTTAAATTAACATCATAATGAATGATTATGTTGTTGTTAATTGGATCATTATTAAAATTAGTTTTATTGAAAAAGGTTAAACTTAGGCATTCTGACTTAGAGGAGTTAAATTATGATCCGCCACACGCTTCCTTAATTGAGACCATGCGACTTGTAATATAATAATAATAATAATGACCGTTTAGAGCCTTGCGGCTCATCAGGGATAACCCCTGCGGGAACCACCTCGGGTAGTTACGCTCCGTTACGCTCAAAGTGTATAGTTGGCGATAATTTATCTAAACTATAATCTTACTGGGAGCGTAACCTGGGATGCGAACCCCAGACCTCCGTGGGTGTCAAAGGTCAGCCTTAACAACCTCGGCCACGGAGGCGATTTTTAATATAAAAATTAATAAGTACCCGTAATGTATCGGTACTAATGTACACATATAGCACCTAATACTGATTTAGAAAGTACAAACAAAAAAGCAAACTATAAAAGTTCGTATCAGAAATATAATTTTTCAAAAAGAGTAAAAATGAGAATAACAAGGTTACAGAGTATTAAGTTTAAATGCTGCCCTCCTGGTTCTTTCGAATGAAAGGTAGAGCTGTGAAATTAATGATTTAGGAGGCACGAGGCTAATGGTTCCTTTGCCTCAGTCTATGACAAATACAAATTGTTCCCAACATTTTTTACTGCCCCTTATCACTAGAAGGTAAAAAATGTTAAATATTTATTAGACTAATATTCGAAGTAACTGTTTCACTCTTTTATTTAATCAAAAGCATACGATTTATTTGTTTAAATTTGTTTATTATAAATTTTAAAAAAAGTATGTTGTATCTGTTAAAATACGAGCCTGCAGTCCATAGCCGCTACGTAGTGTCGGCCACTCGGGGCGCCAATTCGTTTTTTTCGTATTATTTGTTGTTTTATTATTATTTATTGTTAAATGGCATTTTGCCAAGTATCTAACAAATTTTACTGGCTTTACTGGCCCGCTCCGCGGGCATATATTGCCCGCTATAGCCCCTTCGGGCCATATAAACTTATATTTATAAACAACGAGGTATATGTAGCGTTAAACATTTATCTTACACCTAATGAATGGAAAAACCCTTTTTATTCATTGTTGATGACGTCCTAAATAAGTTATTTGCCAATTGTGCCACTATCATTCTTTCTTGGGTACAATCCCTAGATTGCTTCTCCTCCAAGCCCTATTATCTCTAAGACTAGTTACAACATAGAGATATATACTACAGGGGGCATAGCATATCTTAATACAATAAGAGGCCTGAAACATCTTTTTGGGGCTATCAGGGGCCCTGTGTAACCTTATTGAAACCTCCTTTAAGAGTAAGTTAAGGTTAAAATAAATAAATTGTTTTTGGCTTCCCTAACATTATCTGTGTTGTAATATGTATTTAAATTTTCTTTAATATGTGTTACTGTAATTTTGTTCTGTTTATTTGATTATATTGAAAGTCGCAGGTAATCAGGTTATTTGTTCGATGTTTCAAAATTCAACCAATAGGGCCCCTCTAGTAATAATGTGTTACAATCATAATTGTTGTTGTTTTACTTAATACAAAATTGTTTAAAAACAACAAATTGAAATTTTGATGTTTTTTCAAGGTGTTTCTAGCTCACCAAAAACACTGGCAAGATTGTAGTGCTAGTATTATAGTTGTATTACTAAAGAATTTAATTTTTAATAATCGTCGAGTTAACCTAGTTATAAATGTAATCTACTTTTCCGAAGAAATTAACCTTCTAGCAAACTAGTTTCTATTAGATTTTTAGAAATTGCAGTCAGTAATTTCATTGGAAAGAAAAAAGTATTATAACTTTGAAATGAAAATGATAAAGATTGGAAAAACAAGGAGATTTAAAAAAAGGATATCGTAAGCTATTATTGTTTGAAAAGGCGCCAAATAATCTGCAACCATAGAGCTTAGTGTTGTTTTTCTCCTCTTGTTTTCACTCTATTAAACCTGTTTATTTGGTATAAAAACATCAAAATGTAAACTTCAGGCAAACATGATATTTACAATATTTTTACTTAGTAATCGAATAAATACACTATGTATAATGTAATATAAAATCTTTAGGCAAATATGATATTTACAATATTTTTACTTAGTAATCGAATAAATACACCTATGTATAATGTATATAATCTTTAGGCATATGATATTTACAAATTTTTACTTAGTAATCGATAAATACACTATGTATATGAATATATAATCTTTAGCAAATATGATATTTGCAATATTTTAGGTAATCTATGTATATGTGCAAATATTTGCAATATTTTTACTTAGTAATCGAATAAATACACTATGTATAATGTAATATAAAATCTTTAGGCAAATATGATATTTGCAATATTTTTACTTAGTAATCGAATAAATACACTATGTATAATGTAATATAAAATCTTTAGGCAAATATGATATTTGCAATATTTTACTTAGTATCGAATAAAACAATGTAAATGTAATATAAATCTTTAGGCAAATATGATTATGTAGAAAAATTTGTATTAATTTAAATTCTTTTCTATTAATGAGATTTGTTTATATGTTTATTATTTTTTTAATATATATTTTACTTTGATGTTGTTTTTAATACGGTGTTATGTCAGCAAACATATTCTGCGTATTTGTAAGTACCATGTCAGCATTTTAAGTAGTCTGGAACGTAGCTCTATATTTATAATTTAATAACTGATACGAGGGTGTGTTGACAGTGCTGTGCAGTTGTTCTGCATAAGAATTATTTCTGCTGTTAAAATTTCCCATCACGTAGTTACTCTAACGTTTCTTACTCTTTGCTCTTATATCACATCTTGTATTTTATTGTTATAACATCTTTTCTGTGAAATAAAATTCGGGTGTGGGGTTCCTCGTTGTTTCGACACAAAGTAGAGACATCTATGTTTCAAAACGTCATTTTATCGGAAGTTTCATGTTCGATTTTAATTCATTTTTGTAGCTATACTTTTATAAAACTCACTACTTATTTTATTTATTTATTATTATATTTTATAATAAACTGCGTAGGCTTCCGCGGTTATTGTCATGAAGATTTAGGTCTCCCGGTGGTGACGGCATCAATGTAGATGAAGTATTCGACATTTCCCTTCCACTGTGGGAGGCATCTTCAGGGATGTAAGACATCATGGATAGAAACACAATGCTCTACAATGCTTAACTGTTCAGCTTTGTAGAACATTGTGTTTCTATCCATGATGCCCTACATTTATTTATTTATTTTATTAGAAAGCATATTTATTTTTTATATTTTTATATCCCTACTGTATAAATGAAGATAATTAGAAATAGATTCTACCACTGGAATTGAACTGACTTAAAAATCTCAAGGACTTAGATGAAAATATTATTCAGTGTTAGAAACGACTTGGACTTTTCTCTATATGTTCACATTTACTCTACAATAGTAACATAGAGTATCTATGGTAACACAATTCTTCAAGGGACAGTTGAAAATAAAATTCTATATTTCTCGAAAAAGGTAAAATAATTTTTTTTCCCAGAGCAATAAAAAAGGTCGAATTTCAGACAAGGCTTTTTATCTTCTCCCGGGGTATATTTCTAAAACAGCGC
The DNA here is from genome assembly GCA_018340805.1 of Microvelia longipes. NCBI lineage: Eukaryota > Metazoa > Arthropoda > Insecta > Hemiptera > Veliidae > Microvelia > Microvelia longipes. Next base: position 48,573,923 of record JACMZG010001908.1, on the reverse strand, counting down.
ATTTTCGCATCTGTTGCTGCATCGCAGTTCATTTATCATATTTTCTGTTACTGGCGTTTCTATAGACCTGGCGGTTTGTATTCATATTTTCAAAAAGCATTTAATATTCCTTTTCCTTTTTATATAATATTTATTTTTCTCTTTTTTACATTTATCATTTTTAAGTCAATAAATGGCATCTTGTAATAACTTGCAAACGACGGAAACTTTCAATACTTGAATCGATCTATTTATACAAAACTTTTTTTAGGATTAAAGACTGATTATTTCTCTTTTTAGCGAATTTTCAAAGAACATTGCGCTAATGATGTTTTCCACGTGATTTTCAATTTTCTTCATTTATATGGTTTATGAAAAAAAATTGTTTGAACTAAAAATCCGATAAAAAGATTTCATCTTAATTGTCCGTTTCGGGTGAGTTCAGGAACTCCAGTTTTTTGTGAATTTTATTTGAAAAATTCGAAAAAATTAAATAGTTAGTGTTATAATTACGCTACTGCTCAGGTTATTAAATATAAACCGAAAATTTAAGCAATAATTTTATTTATATTTAAGACGCCGCGCATTTCAAAGAAAATTCGCCCGTCTTGCGGATCTCTGCGCCAGAATTTTTAATAGTTGGTCTGTCTGTATGTGTGTTAGTTATCATCTTAGCTCTCTCAGTGTTAAAAACATCAATACTTACCAAATTAAAAAAAAAATCTTTTGGTCCGCAGTTGTGCTTTCCAGAAAACATATTTAATGACGTCAATAACTTTCATTTATGAGAGCGGAAATTTTAAAAAACCATAAAACCGAAAATCTTATTGGATCAATTGAAATTTTGGATTGCATACAGTGTTATATGAAATTAACAAATGTGCTAAGGTTTCTTTCATTACTAGTATTTATAGTTCAAGTATTACCAGTAGTAGTTTTATTAACAGTATTCAATTAATTGTAGTTTTATTATAGGAAAATTATTGAATCTGGTTTGAATATTCCGCCAGTGAATCCCTTTATATTACAAAGTAGTATGATAAGTTATATTTTGTCTATCTGTTTTTTTATTTTATCTATGACTTTTGACGCTTAAATATCTTAGGTAGCATGAAGATATTATTTATTTATCCACCCTTGGTCAGTAGGTGGATGGGTGAAGGCTGGGATTAATAATAATAATTATGAATTAGGCATGTTTTATATTTTTGGAACGAGGCGATTCCAACAGAGTAAGGAAAACTGATTTACCCCCTACTCGATACTTTTTGTTAGATCGATCTTAACGAGACCAAAGTTTTTTTGATCCTAGTCAATGGGTTAAAATTTAATCTGAATATTTATACCGTTGGTCCTGTTCGATTTCGGCCATCATGTGGCATTTTAAGTCTGAAGTTGTGATGAATTACCATTAAGCTTCGAGTATCCTATTTTATATATGTGGTCAGCGATGTGAATATTATGTGAGTATTATGCAGAGATTATAAATATCAAGTTAAATTTCCTATAACAATGGGTCTCCACAGCATAACAATAAAGACAAGCTTTCATATTTTAATCTGATTTTAAACATTTTATGAGTTAACACATTTTAATACAAATGCGATATTTTGCTTTAAGATTAATCCATATGTGTTTATTTTAAAAGTACGTAATTATTTTTGAAAACCGATGTAATTTAATATTTAAACTGAAAACAAAAAACTTAAAAAGATTTATAAAAGTTTACATAAGCATTAGCTTAGAATAATTTCTTTCGAGAGGATCGAAAATTTTGCTCCCTGTAGATTCAGATTGTGGTTTAAGTGTCACTTTTCTTCCTTCTGCAAGAACAACAACAACTTTTTTTTTGCAACTTTTTCTCCTGTCTGGATGTAAAAATTTACTTTAAGTTATTTTTACATTAGCTTTACACATTAATTACAGCCTCAACTTGTTAATAAACAAATATTTCCACAAGTGAAAGAAAAACAGTCAAGTTGAAAAATACACTTTCAGGCTATTTGTCGAATCTTAAAAAAAGGGTTGTTATGGTTTGTTAAATAGATTAATTTTTGTTTCATTATTTGTTTCAGGTAAGCACACTGTTTTGAGCTGCAATTATCATTATCTGTCGTGTTGGATAAGTATATCTTTTTGTTGGAAATTTTTTAGTCCTTTAGTTCATTTCCGTAAGAACTCATGATTATTGTTACCAATGAGGGTAACTTAGTACCTCGAACTCTGCCAAAAAAAGTCAAATGGAAGTCTACTATGGGGGTATAAAGTTACTGAATTTAGGCAATTCTATTTTTATTATTTGGGGTTGCTTTTATAGAGATGATGTGACTTCCCATAGTTGAAATTTTTCCTTTAAAATACATTTACTATTTTATCGTAAAGAAATTTACTATTTTGTTCTTAAAAAGTAAGTTACTATCTTGTTAATGAAAGAATTTACAATTTTGTTCTTAAAAAGTAAGTTAATGTCTTGTTAATGAAAAAAAATTACAATTTTGTTCTTAAAAAGTAAGTTGCTATCTTGTTAATTAAAGAATTTACAATTTTAAAATGTTGCTCCCAACGGATACGAGTTTATATTGATATTTATGTTTTAACAAACTTTTTTTAATCTGGCTAAGATGTTCATAAACTCACTCAGTGATTATTGCTTTGCCGGTCTTCGATCCCTTTAAAGATATCAAATTTCTTTTGTTTTAATTGTTATTTTGTTTTAGTATTAATTTTAATTGCATGACAACCCTTAGCATTCCCCCCGATACAATCAAACCTGTAGTACATCTTTCTTACTTCTAGCTTTATTGCATTAAAATGTTTTCACAGGCATGATACAGTTTATTATATCTAATAATTTACTATGGAAACGATCATACATTTCACTGGCACTCAGGGCTCAGTTTCACTAAAGTACAATTCTTTTATCGTACAAGTAAAAGCTACAAGTATACTAATAATTGTAAGAAATTTGTTTCACTAATTTAAAAGTGTAGACTGGTAATTATTAGCGATTTTCATTCAATTTTATTAAAAACATCTTTATTAGTCTGCCAATCCAGAGTAGAGCCTTTCATATGACTGCGCATGATCAAAATATTATAAAATCAAACAACTTTCAGTTTTCTTGAAATAAGTGGTTCCCTGTATGTCGTGTGCAAATCATGATGAGAACATTTTTTAAAAGTAATAACATTTTCTATAAAACGAGTGTGTACTCATCAAAATCGAATACTGCAACCAAAGTTATGGCTCTTTCAAAAACACTAAAAAATAGATAATTTAAGCAGTCAGCGAATTTCTTTAGAAAAATACTGGCATTTTGTGCATTTTTTGGTCATTTATCTAATGTCATAACTTTAGTTGTATTTTGACAAAAGACGCTCGTTTTATAGGTAATTTTATCTGCTTTAAAAAATTTTTCTTCTCGTTTTGCACACGACCTACAGGGAACCACTTATTAGAAGAAAACTAGAATTTGTGCGATTTTTTAATATTTTAAGCATGCGCAATCTTATGAAGGACTCCACTCTGTATAGGCAGACTATGCCTAATAATTTAAGGTATATTTTCAGAAAAAAAGTAAGTAAAGTAGTACAAAATAAGTCACATTTTTTAGGCCTGGCTCTTGGACTATATTATTCAGGTAATCTATAATGGCATTTAAAAGTAGATGAAAAACGGAAATATTTTAACTCCATTATGTCAGTGAGGCTTCATTGAATCAATATAATTTATTAGATAAATAAATAAAAATTCATTTTTAAAAAGCTTCAAGCACATTGAGAATTTTCATTTAATTTCATTTAATGAATTAGACTTGGTTTTGGGTAAAACGTAAGAATAAATGGAAAGTAAGGCCGACACAAAGGTATTTCAGGGTTGAAGGTTACTTCCAGTCAATGTCCCAGTTATGAAAAACATTTTCCTAATCCCCTGGTACTCTATCAGTCACGGAAATAATATATCTTTGTCATTTTACACTCTTTTTAACTCAATCACAAAATTGTCACGTCAACGGCTGTGGTGGGAAATGATTAAGTCTCCTAGGCCCGGGCTAAGCTTAGGACTTATTTCAACAAAATGCTTTTCTCTGCCTGATTCTGTCAGAGTCTTTTGTATGAAAGACTTGTTTTATTTTTTAACGTTTTACTTTTCTTCATTTATACCGTAGGTATAAATAGAAAAAGTATTGTAAAAAATCCGAAACGGGGATGTCACCGGAATTATTCGTTTCAAGTAACTTGCTAAAATGACTCAGCAAAAATTTAGGAAAATCATAAAACTTGAAAAGATGATTGGCATCGAATTGAGATTTAGCACGCAGGTAGCCTTGTATAAGACTAACATATGTGCTAAGTTTCATCTCATTATAAGCATAAGTTCGTTTTTTTAAAATAACTTATTGAAAAATTGTAAAAAATCGGAAAAATATTCAATTGAGTTGAAATTTGGTACTAGTGTATACCTTTACGTAATAAATATGTACACGTAGTTTTGTTTTAATACGACAAAGTACACCTATAGTTTTTGTAAGATCATAAAAGTAAAGCAGCATTAAGCGTGGTTTGTCTTGAAGTTTTGATAGTTAAAAAGATATAATTTATTTAGTTAGTTATTGGCAATTACCCACAAAAATTATGGTTATATAAGAAAACAAAAGTAAAAATTATAAAATGTACGAAACAAAAAGTAATATAATTCTAGACAAAAAATTATAAGACATTAACGAGTAAGTTAACAAAAATATTACACAAACTATTGTTTACAAAATTAGAGAATTCCTTAAAAAAAGTAAAGATTAAATTAAATATAATAATAAAAAATGTAAAATAATCAGGTAAAAAATTTTTTTAAGTACACTTAGAATACTGGTGCTAGGTTAAATTGCAATAGATCTAAAATAAGAAAAGAAAAATAAAAGGTAAAATTGCACAATATTACATTATTGAAATTAAAAAAAAAATGAATAATATAAAAAGGAGTTAAATAACATTTAGAAAATTTGAATATTACTTCTATACAAATATATAATGATAATAAAATTTAGTTAATAATAATTGCACAAAAACTTAAAAGCTAATTAACTAATGTTTGGAATGTAAAAAATGAGAATTCTATAATAGCAGTTGGTTTTTAGAGTTTAACAATAATTGCACAGTAATTTAAGAATCAAACATCTACATTTTTAGGATTTAAAAGACACATTTCTAGTTGATTTTTAAATGAACTTATTGTTAAACTTACGTTTTTATTAACGCGACAAAGTAAAATCTTCTCCCATAACAATCTCGTCTCCACACACTTTTTTTATATTTTAACCCACGCTTTCTAAACACTTTTTTTTATATTTTTACCCACGCTTTCTAAACACTTTTTTATATTTTTACCCACGCTTTCTAAACACTTTTTTTATATTTTTACCCACGCTTTTCAAACATTTTTTTTATTTTTACCTATGCCTTCTAAACACCTTTTTCATGTTTTTACCCACGCCTTTAAACACTTTTTATATTTTTACCTACGCCTTCTAAACACCTTTTTCGTGTTTTTACCCACGCCTTTATACACTTTTTATATTTTTACCTGCGCCTTCTAAACATTTCTTTATATTTTTTCAAAACATATCTACAAAAAGTCAAGGTTACAAAAAGTTTCCGACTATGAAAAAATTGACAACCCTGACACTCTCTTGGCTCCTTAAACAGCTTTTTATTATTTTGAGTTTTGGAAAACTTCTTTCACAACTTGCTACCGAGACTGGAATTGTCAGCAGTATTCGGTAAGATGTAGTAACGTTAGAAATTACATCCGCTAATTTATTCTTAATTATAGCTCTTAATAGACCAAATGAAGAGTCAAGAGCTGTTGGTTTTTCTAAAGTAGGTATCAAATTTTTATTAAGCGACAGAAAGCTCACTAACAACTATTCTTGTGAAAAGATGTCACCGAAACATATATACCCACAAATATCGTCACGTTATTCATCATGTCTCTGACTGATAATTATCTACTACCCCATAATAACTCAACCCCAGCAATTTAGAATTACATACTGCTTTAATCAATTTTGGGTTTATGAATCAATATAATTTACATTGTATGGACAAATAACGTAAGATAATTAAATCTTTGAAAAAATTAAAAAAAAATATAATACTTGAAAGCGTTTTTGATGTCCCCAGCATAACAAAGCCCCAGGATTGCCCACCCGTGAAAAGGCACATGCCCTTCTGCCTCCGCTATAT